>CATOUR010000168.1:1200000-1915000 GCA_951848785.1 Callosobruchus maculatus | reverse complement strand
TTAGATTTTTTGCGGGTGAACCTCAGGATCCGGGCATCGGAGATCTTCCATTTTCGTTGGACGAGACTGAAACTCAGAACAGCGACTGGATTTGTAATTAGGATACCCTAATTATCTAGGATACGAGGTTTCATCCTCATAGAAGATCAAATAAAGATTTTAGGTTTTTTGCGGGTGAACCTCAGGATCCGGGCGTCGGAGTTTTTCCATTTTCGTTGGACGAGACTGAAACTCAAAACAGCGGTCCGATTTGTAATTAGAATACTCTAATTACCTAGGATACGAGGTTTCATCCTCATAGAAGATCAAATAAAGATTTTAGATTTTTTGCGGGTGAACCTCAGGATCCTGGCGTCGGAGATTTTCCATTTTCGTTAAACGAGACTGAAACTCAAAACAGCGGCCCGATTTGTAATTAGAATACTCTAATTACCTAGGATACGAGGTTTCATCCTCATAGAAGATCAAATAAAGATTTTAGATTTTTTGCGGGTGAACTTCAGGATCCGGGCATCGGAGATTTTCCATTTTCGTTGGACGAGACTGAAACTCAGAACAGCGACTGGATTTGTAATTAGGATACCCTAATTATCTAGGATACGAGGTTTCATCCTCATAGAAGATCAAATAAAGATTTTAGGTTTTTTGCGGGTGAACCTCAGGATCCGGGCGTCGGAGTTTTTCCATTTTCGTTGGACGAGACTGAAACTCAAAACAGCGGCCCGATTTGTAATTAGAATACTCTAATTACCTAGGATACGAGGTTTTATCCTCATAGAAGATCAAATAAAGATTTTAGATTTTTTGCGGGTGAACCTCAGGATCCTGGCGTCGGAGATTTTCCATTTTCGTTAAACGAGACTGAAACTCAAAACAGCGGCCCGATTTGTAATTAGAATACTCTAATTATCTAGGACACGAGGTTTCATCCTCATAGAAGATCAAATAAAGATTTTAGATTTGTTGCGGGTGGACCTCAGGATCCGGGCATCGGAGATTTTCCATTTTCGTTAAACGAGACTGAAACTCAAAACAGCGGCGCTATTTGTGATTAGAATGCTCTAGTTATCTAGGATACGAGGTTTCATCCTCATAGAAGATCAAATGAAGATTTTAGATTTTTTGCGGTGAACCTCGGGATCCGGGCATCGGGGATTTTCCATTTTCGTAGAACGAGACTGAAATTCAAAACAGCGGATGGATTTGTAATAAGGATACTCTAATTATCTAGGATACCAGGTTTCATCCTCATAGAAGATCAAATTCAGATTTTAGATTTTTTGCGGATGAACCTCAGGATCCGGGCATCGGAGATTTCCCATTTTCGTTGAACGAGACTGAAACTCAAAACAACGGCCGGATTTGTAATCAGGATACTCTAATCATCTAGGATGCGAGGTTTCATCTTCATAGAAGATCAAATAAAGATTTTAGATTTTTTGCGGGCGAACCTCAGGATCCGGGCATCGGAGATTTTCCATTTTCGTTGAACGAGACTGAAACTCAACACAACGGCCGGATTTGTAATTAAGATACTCTAATTATCTAGGATACGAAGTTTCATCCTCATAGAACATAAAATGAAGATTTTAGATTTTTTGCGGGTGAACCTCAGGATCCGGGCATCGGAGATTTTCCATTTTCGTTGAACGAGACTGAAGCTCAAAACAACGGCCGGAATTGTAATTAAGATACTCTAATTATCTAGAATACGAAGTTTTATCCTCACAGAACATCAAATAAAGATTCTAAATTTTTTGCGGGAGAACCTCAGGATCCGGGCGTCGGGAATTTTCCATTTTTGTTGGACGAGACTGAAACTCAGAACAGCGACTGGATTTGTAATTAGGATACCCTAATTACCTAGGATACGAGGTTTCATGCTCATAGAAAGTCAAATAAATATTTTAGATTTTTTGCGGGTGAACCTCAGGATCCGAGCATCGGAGATTTTCCATTTTCCCTGATCGAGACTGTAACTCAAAACAGCGGCCGGATTTGTAATTAGTGTACTCTAATTATCCAGGATACGTGGTTTCATCCTCATAGAAGATCATATAAAGATTTTAGATTTTTTGCCGGTGAGCCTCAGAATCCGGGCATCGGAGATCTTCCATTTTCGTTGAACGAGACTGAAACTCAAAACAACGGCCGGACTTGTAATTAAGATACTCTAATTATCTAGGATACGAGGTTGCATCCTCATAGAACATCAAATAAAGATTTTAGATTTTTTGCTGGTGAACCTCAGAATCCGGGCATCGGAGATTTTCCATTTTCGTTGAACGAGACTGAAGCTCAAAACAACGGCCGGAATTGTAATTAAGATACTCTAATTATCTAGAATACGAAGTTTTATCCTCACAGAACATCAAATAAAGATTCTAGATTTTTTGCGGGTGAACCTCAGGATCCGGGCGTCGGAGATTTTCCATTTTCGTTGGACGAGACTGAAACTCAAAACAGCGGCCGAATTTGTAGTTAGGATACCCTAATTATCTAGGATACGTGGTTTCATCCTCATAGAAGATCAAATAAAGATTTTAGTTTTTTTGTGGGTGAACCTCAGGATCCGGGCATCGGAGATCTTCCATTTTCGTTGGACGAGACTTAAACTCAGAACAGCGACAGGATTTGTAATTAGGATACCCTAATTACCTAGGATACGAGGTTTCATGCTCATAGAAAGTCAAATAAAGATTTTAGGTTTTTTGCGGGTGAACCTCAAGATCCGGGCGTCGGAGATTTTCCATTTTCGTTGGACGAGACTGAAACTCAGAACAGCGACTGGATTTGTAATTAGGATACCCTAATTACCTAGGATACGAGGTTTCATCCTCATAGAAGATCAAATAAAGATTTTAGTTTTTTTGTGGGTGAACCTCAGGATCCGGGCATCGGAGATCTTCCATTTTCGTTGGACGAGACTTAAACTCAGAACAGCGACAGGATTTGTAATTAGGATACCCTAATTACCTAGGATACGAGGTTTCATCCTCATAGAAGATCAAATAAAGATTTTAGTTTTTTCGTGGGTGAACCTCAGGATCCGGGCATCGGAGATCTTCCATTTTCGTTGGACGAGACTTAAACTCAGAACAGCGACTGGATTTGTAATTAGGATAGCCTAATTACCTAGGATACGAGGTTTCATGCTCATAGAAAGTCAAATAAAGATTTTAGGTTTTTTGCGGGTGAACCTCAAGATCCGGGCGTCGGAGATTTTCCATTTTCGTTGGACGAGACTGAAACTCAAAACAGCGGCCGAATTTGTAGTTAGGATACCCTAATTATCTAGGATACGTGGTTTCATCCTCATAGAAGATCAAATAAAGATTTTAGATTTTTTGCGGGTGAACCTCAGGATCCGGGCATCGGAGATCTTCCATTTTCGTTGGACGAGACTTAAACTCAGAACAGCGACTGGATTTGTAATTAGGATACCCTAATTACCTAGGATACGAGGTTTCATGCTCATAGAAAGTCAAATAAAGATTTTAGGTTTTTTGCGGGTGAACCTCAAGATCCGGGCGTCGGAGATTTTCCATTTTCGTTGGACGAGACTGAAACTCAAAACAGCGGCCGAATTTGTAGTTAGGATACCCTAATTATCTAGGATACGTGGTTTCATCCTCATAGAAGATCAAATAAAGATTTTAGATTTTTTGCGGGTGAACCTCAGGATCCGGGCATCGGAGATCTTCCATTTTCGTTGGACGAGACTTAAACTCAGAACAGCGACTGGATTTGTAATTAGGATACCCTAATTACCTAGGATACGAGGTTTCATGCTCATAGAAAGTCAAATAAAGATTTTAGGTTTTTTGCGGGTGAACCTCAAGATCCGGGCGTCGGAGATTTTCCATTTTCGTTGGACGAGACTGAAACTCAAAACAGCGGCCGAATTTGTAGTTAGGATACCCTAATTATCTAGGATACGAGGTTTCATCCTCATAGAAGATCAAATAAAGATTTTAGTTTTTTTGTGGGTGAACCTCAGGATCCGGACATCGGAGATTTTGCATTTTCGTTAAACGAGACTGAAACTCAAAACAGCGGCGCTATTTGTAATTAGAATACTCTAATTATCTAGGACACGAGGTTTCATCCTCATAGAAGATCAAATAAAGATTTTAGATTTGTTGCGGGTGGACCTCAGGATCCGGGCATCGGAGATTTTCCATTTTCGTTAAACGAGACTGAAACTCAAAACAGCGGCGCTATTTGTGATTAGAATGCTCTAGTTGTCTAGGATACGACGTTTCATCCTCATAGAAGATCAAATGAAGATTTTAGATTTTTTGCGGGTGGACCTCAGGATCCGGGCATCGGAGATTTTCCATTTTCGTTGAACGAGACTGAAACTCAAAACAGCGACCGGATTTGTAATCAGGAGACCCTAATTATCTAGGATGCAAGGTTCCATCCTCATAGAAGATCAGATAAAGATTTTAGTTTTTTTGCGGGTGAACCTCAGAATCCGGACATCGGAGATTTTCCATTTTCGTTGAACGATACTGAAACTCAAAACAGCGGTCGAATTTGGAATAAGGATACTCTAGTTATCTAGGACACGAGGTGTCATCCTCATAGAAGATCAAATAAAGATTTTAGTTTTTTTGCGGGTCAACCTCAGGATCCGGACATCGGAGATTTTCCATTTTCGTTGAACGAGACTCAAGCTCAAAACAACGGCCGGAATTGTAATTAAGATACTCTAATTATCTAGAATACGAAGTTTTATCCTCACAGAACATCAAATAAAGATTCTAGATTTTTTGCGGGAGAACCTCAGGATCCGGGCGTCGGGAATTTTCCATTTTTGTTGGACGAGACTGAAACTCAGAACAGCGACTGGATTTGTAATTAGGATACCCTAATTACCTAGGATACGAGGTTTCATGCTCATAGAAAGTCAAATAAATATTTTAGATTTTTTGCGGGTGAACCTCAGGATCCGGGCATCGGAGATTTTCCATTTTCGTTGGACGAGACTGAAACTCAAAACAGCGACTGGATTTGTAATTAGGATACCCTAATTACCTAGGATACGAGGTTTCATGCTCATAGAAAGTCAAATAAATATTTTAGATTTTTTGCGGGTGAACCTCAGGATCCGGGCATCGGAGATTTTCCATTTTCGTTGGACGAGACTGAAACTCAGAACAGCGACTGGATTTGTAATTAGGATACCCTAATTACCTAGGATACGAGGTTTCATGCTCATAGAAAGTCAAATAAATATTTTAGATTTTTTGCGGCTGAACCTCAGGATCCGGGCATCGGAGATCTTCCATTTTCGTTGGACGAGACTTAAACTCAGAACAGCGACTGGATTTGTAATTAGGATACCCTAATTACCTAGGATACGAGGTTTCATGCTCATAGAAAGTCAAATAAAGATTTTAGGTTTTTTGCGGGTGAACCTCAAGATCCGGGCGTCGGAGATTTTCCATTTTCGTTGGACGAGACTGAAACTCAAAACAGCGGCCGAATTTGTAGTTAGGATACCCTAATTATCTAGGATACGAGGTTTCATCCTCATAGAAGATCAAATAAAGATTTTAGTTTTTTTGTGGGTGAACCTCAGGATCCGGACATCGGAGATTTTGCATTTTCGTTAAACGAGACTGAAACTCAAAACAGCGGCGCTATTTGTAATTAGAATACTCTAATTATCTAGGACACGAGGTTTCATCCTCATAGAAGATCAAATAAAGATTTTAGATTTGTTGCGGGTGGACCTCAGGATCCGGGCATCGGAGATTTTCCATTTTCGTTAAACGAGACTGAAACTCGAAACAGCGGCGCTATTTGTGATTAGAATGCTCTAGTTGTCTAGGATACGACGTTTCATCCTCATAGAAGATCAAATGAAGATTTTAGATTTTTTGCGGGTGGACCTCAGGATCCGGGCATCGGAGATTTTCCATTTTCGTTGAACGAGACTGAAACTCAAAACAGCGACCGGATTTGTAATCAGGAGACCCTAATTATCTAGGATGCAAGGTTCCATCCTCATAGAAGATCAGATAAAGATTTTAGTTTTTTTGCGGGTGAACCTCAGAATCCGGACATCGGAGATTTTCCATTTTCGTTGAACGATACTGAAACTCAAAACAGCGGTCGAATTTGGAATAAGGATACTCTAGTTATCTAGGACACGAGGTTTCATCCTCATAGAAGATCAAATAAAGATTTTAGTTTTTTTGCGGGTCAACCTCAGGATCCGGACATCGGAGATTTTCCATTTTCGTTGAACGAGACTCAAGCTCAAAACAACGGCCGGAATTGTAATTAAGATACTCTAATTATCTAGAATACGAAGTTTTATCCTCACAGAACATCAAATAAAGATTCTAGATTTTTTGCGGGAGAACCTCAGGATCCGGGCGTCGGGAATTTTCCATTTTTGTTGGACGAGACTGAAACTCAGAACAGCGACTGGATTTGTAATTAGGATACCCTAATTACCTAGGATACGAGGTTTCATGCTCATAGAAAGTCAAATAAATATTTTAGATTTTTTGCGGGTGAACCTCAGGATCCGGGCATCGGAGATTTTCCATTTTCCCTGATCGAGACTGTAACTCAAAACAGCGGCCGGATTTGTAATTAGTGTACTCTAATTATCCAGGATACGTGGTTTCATCCTCATAGAAGATCATATAAAGATTTTAGATTTTTTGCCGGTGAGCCTCAGAATCCGGGCATCGGAGATCTTCCATTTTCGTTGAACGAGACTGAAACTCAAAACAACGGCCGGACTTGTAATTAAGATACTCTAATTATCTAGGATACGAGGTTGCATCCTCACAGAACATCAAATAAAGATTCTAGATTTTTTGCGGGTGAACCTCAGGATCCGGGCGTCGGGAATTTTCCATTTTTGTTGGACGAGACTGAAACTCAGAACAGCGACTGGATTTGTAATTAGGATACCCTAATTACCTAGGATACGAGGTTTCATGCTCATAGAAAGTCAAATAAAGATTTTAGGTTTTTTGCGGGTGAACCTCAAGATCCGGGCGTCGGAGATTTTCCATTTTCGTTGGACGAGACTGAAACTCAAAACAGCGGCCGAATTTGTAGTTAGGATACCCTAATTATCTAGGATACGAGGTTTCATCCTCATAGAAGATGAAATAAAGATTTTAGATTTTTTGCGGGTGAACCTCAGGATCCGGGCATCGGAGATCTTCCATTTTCGTTGGACGAGACTTAAACTCAGAACAGCGACTGGATTTGTAATTAGGATACCCTAATTACCTAGGATACGAGGTTTCATGCTCATAGAAAGTCAAATAAAGATTTTAGGTTTTTTGCGGGTGAACCTCAAGATCCGGGCGTCGGAGATTTTCCATTTTCGTTGGACGAGACTGAAACTCAAAACAGCGGCCGAATTTGTAGTTAGGATACCCTAATTATCTAGGATACGAGGTTTCATCCTCATAGAAGATCAAATAAAGATTTTAGATTTTTTGCGGGTGAACCTCAGGATCCGGGCATCGGAGATCTTCCATTTTCGTTGGACGAGACTTAAACTCAGAACAGCGACTGGATTTGTAATTAGGATACCCTAATTACCTAGGATACGAGGTTTCATGCTCATAGAAAGTCAAATAAAGATTTTAGGTTTTTTGCGGGTGAACCTCAAGATCCGGGCGTCGGAGATTTTCCATTTTCGTTGGACGAGACTGAAACTCAAAACAGCGGCCGAATTTGTAGTTAGGATACCCTAATTATCTAGGATACGAGGTTTCATCCTCATAGAAGATCAAATAAAGATTTTAGATTTTTTGCGGGTGAACCTCAGGATCCGGGCATCGGAGATCTTCCATTTTCGTTGGACGAGACTTAAACTCAGAACAGCGACTGGATTTGTAATTAGGATACCCTAATTACCTAGGATACGAGGTTTCATGCTCATAGAAAGTCAAATAAAGATTTTAGGTTTTTTGCGGGTGAACCTCAAGATCCGGGCGTCGGAGATTTTCCATTTTCGTTGGACGAGACTGAAACTCAAAACAGCGGCCGAATTTGTAGTTAGGATACCCTAATTATCTAGGATACGAGGTTTCATCCTCATAGAAGATCAAATAAAGATTTTAGTTTTTTTGTGGGTGAACCTCAGGATCCGGACATCGGAGATTTTGCATTTTCTCTGAACGAGACTGAAACTCAAAACAGCGACCGGATTTGTAATCAGGATACCCTAATTATCTAGGATGCAAGGTTCCATCCTCATAGAAGATCAGATAAAGATTTTAGTTTTTTTGCGGGTGAACCTCAGAATCCGGACATCGGAGATTTTCCATTTTCGTTGAACGATACTGAAACTCAAAACAGCGGTCGAATTTGGAATAAGGATACTCTAGTTATCTAGGACACGAGGTTTCATCCTCATAGAAGATCAAATAAAGATTTTAGTTTTTTTGCGGGTCAACCTCAGGATCCGGACATCGGAGATTTTGCATTTTCTTTGAACGGGACTGAAACTCAAGACAGCGGCCGGATTTGTAATTAGCGTCCTAAAATTATGTAGGACACGAAGTTTCATCCTCATAGAAGATCAAATAAAGATTTTAGATTTTTTGCGGATGAACCTCAGGATCCGGGCGTCGGAGATTTTCAATTTTCGTTGGACGAGACTGAAACTCAAAAAAAAGACCGGATTTGTAATTAGGATATTCTAGTTATCTAGGATACGAGATTTGATGCTCATAGAAGATCAAATAAAGATTTTAGATTTTTTGCGGGTGAACCTCAGCATCCTGGCGTCGGAGATTTTCCATTTTCGTTAAACGAGACTGAAACTCAAAACAGCGGCCCGATTTGTAATTAGAATACTCTAATTACCTAGGATACGACGTTTCATCCTCATAGAAGATCAAATAAAGACTTTAGATTTTTTGCGGGATCCGGGCATCGGAGATTTTCCATTTTCGTTAAACGAGACTGAAACTCAAAACAGCGGCGCCATTTGTAATTAGAATACTCTAATTACCTAGGATACGAGGTTTCATCCTCATAGAAGATCAAATAAAGATTTTAGATTTTTTGCAGGTGAACCCCAGGATCCGGGCATCGGAGATTTTCCATTTTCGTTGAACGAGATTGAAACTCAAAACAACGGCCGGATTTGTAATTAGGATACCCTAATTATCTAGGATACGTGGTTTCATCCTCATAGAAGGTCGAGTAAAGATTTTAGACTTTTTGCGGGTGAACTTCAGGATCCGGGCATCGAAGATTTTCAATTTCCGTTGAAAGAGACTGAAACTTAAGATACAGCGGCCGGATTTGTAATTAGCCTACTCTAGTTATCTAGGATACGTGGTTTCGTCTTCATAGAAGATCAAATAAGGATTTTAGATTTTTTGCGGGTGAACCTCAGGATCCGGGCATCGGAGATTTTCCATTTTCGTTGAACGAGACTGAAACTCAAAACCACGGCCGGATTTGTAATTAGGATATTCTAGTTATCTAGGATACGTGGTTTCATCCTCACAGAAGATCAAAGAACAGATGATTCAACCAATGAATGAAAATGTAAAGTACCTAACACGTTTTTTTTTTTTAAATACGAAACATGCTATAGCGTGTGAAAAACAGCACATTCATGCTCACATGTTTTCCCACCTAGATCCATTAAAGCTGATAGAAACAACACTAAACCGATGGATCGAGTGGCGATAAAAATCTTCGTCCATTCCCAAAATAACGACCTCCTCACGTTCCGGTTCATTTACAGATGTTAACTAATGGATTCCAGGAGCTATTGTCCAAATTGAATTTTTCTAATGAACAGCCATTTATATACACTTCGGTACTCTAATACCTGCCAATTTTTTTTCATCCAATCGGTTAATCGACCTCTTGTTTAATGGATGGGGGGGGGGGGTAGCTGCACGAGTAAATGCTGGTAGCCCTGGATTATTGATGACGGTGTATGGTTTGGCACACGTTATTGATGTAGTGACATATTCACAGAAGCGACAATACGGAGAAACTTGTAGTTCAGTGTCATGCCCCGAGTGGGCGGCGCCGTCGCCGTTCCCCTACACGCTGGGTGGATACGACGAAACAGTTGCTGGATATGAGTATCAAGAGCGCCACTGAACTAATAGTAAATCTCAGTTCTCAAAACTATTGATAATATTTACGAGTTCACAACATGTCTGTTAAGACATTGTCACTATGATTATGACTGATGTAGTCATTGAGAACTAAGTGCAGGAGAGGGAGTAGTTGGTAAAAATACAAGAGTTGAGGTTTCAGTAAACCTTGGGAGGTATACTATAGACTTCAGAGCAGAAGTGATAGTCATAGAGTTGGGAGTTAGTCACAATTCCGGTCGCAGTTTTGAGTTTCAGTTTCTTTTGACAAAAAAAAATTCAGATCATTCAGATCTTCAGCTTTGCCTAAAAATTTTAAATTCTTTAAATTTGACATTCTGTTAAGGTGGAACCTGGTTTTGGATCATTTCAGGGTGCTGATTTTAAATCGGGTGGCAGTTTTGAGTTACAGTGTCGTTTGACAAAATTAAAAAGATTCAGATCTTCAGGTTCACCTAAAAAAATCGAAAAGCTTTATTCGGCTTTTTATTAAGATGAAACCTTGTGTTTTGAGTAATTTGAGGATGCTGATTACAAATTCAGTCGCAGTTTTGAATTTCAGTGTCGTTTGACGAAAACTGAAAATTTCAGATATTTCAGATCCTCAGGTTAACCTAAAAAAACCGAAAAAATCTTCATTTGGCTCTCTATTAAGATACAACCTTGTTTTTTTGAATAATTTGAGGGTGCTGACTACAAATCTGGTCTAAGTTTTGAATCTCAGACTTGTTTGACGAAAATCAAAGATTTTAAATCAGTCAGGTCTCCAGGTTTACCTAAAAATTCAAAATCTTTATTTGGCTTTCTATTAAGATAAAACCTCGTGTTTTGGTTGATTTTAGGGTGCTAATTACAAATCAGGTCACAGTTTTGAGTTTCAGTGCTGTTTGATGAAAATCAAAAATTTCAGATATCTTAGGCTTACCTAAAAAATCTAAATTCTTAATTTGGTTTTCTACTGAGGTGAAACCTTGTGTTTTGCATAATTGAAGGATGCTGACTACAAATTCAGTCGCAGTTTTGAGCTTCAGTCTTCAAAATCAAAAATCAGAAATTTCGTATCAGCCAGGTCTTTAGGTTTACCTAAAAAATCAAAAATTTTTATTTGGCTTTCTATTGAGATGAAACCTTGTGTTTTGGATAATTTGAGGGTGGTGATTACAAATCCGGTCGCAGTTTTGAGCTTCAAACTTGTTTAAAGCAAATAAAAAATTTCAGATCTTTCAGATATTCTGCTTTGCCAAAAAAAAATCGAAAATCTTTCTTTTGGCTTTCAATTCAGATGAAAACTCGTATTTTGGTTAACTTGAGGGTGCTGATCTACCCCTGGGTATTATGAAAATCCCTCAGTTATAGTCAAGCAACTCACATAAATGATCGACAGTATATGTACATGACACCACACAGTTTTCCTTGCAGCTTTGTTTTATTATAGTAAGATATCTATATTGTTATCATTTATGATAACCCCCGTGTGGGGGCGGGTTAGAATATCTCCCATCGTATATCCTGCGTGTCGTAAAAGGCGACTAAAAGGAACACCGAACTACTGTCGGTATAAGCAGTAACCTCTTCCCAACCAACAGCTTTGGGTGGACGAGTTGAGAAGAGTCAGGACACCTTCTTGTCCTTGGGGTGAGGAATTGCCCCTAAAGGCGGATGAAGCAGTAGATACCATCTGGTCAACGGCATGAGGATGCAGAAAGCAAATGGGAAACTACTGCATTAAAGATCTTAAAGATATCCCAAGAGAAACTCGTAAAATGAGTAAATGCATTTTACGAGTTCACAACATGTCTGTTAAGACAGTATGATTATGATGATGATGATATGATTACTGACAGTATTATGTGATTTTATTGCAGAACCCTTTTCCGTTATACAGGGTGTCTCAAAAGGACCCGGCTATCTGAAGGAGGGAAAAAATCAAAACCGGCTTATTGTAAATACCATTGATTACTGCCCATGGAGAGATAAAGGAAGAAATTTTAGTTTTTCAAAATAACATTCTTTAAATGACGCCCATTTTGTTGACGGTATTCTTCAAAGCGTTTATGCACATTATCAAAATGGTCCAACTACTTAGAGTGCACGAGACGCAAATAAAGCGTGGTGGAGGGAGTAAGCCCGCACCGCTCGCTCGGTTAGAACATTGGTTAGATCTTGCAGTTTTAGTTGCCAGGATGCATGTTTAGTTGCCACAATATTGAAGAAAGCATCAGATCGATAGCAACTCCTTGGAACAGTTTTTGATAAAATGTGCACACACGGTTTGAAAAACGCCTTCAACAAAATGGGAGTCATTTAAAGAATGTTATTTTGAAAAAGTAAAATTTGTTCCTTCTTCTCTCCATTGGCACTAATCAATGGTATTTACAATAAGCCGGTTTTGGTTTTTCCCTACCTCAAATAGTCGGGTCGTTTTGAGACACCCTGTAGTATTGTACCACTATAACTGCATAGCTGTATCATAGTTCTTGGGCAGTGACTCTTCTCTCATTAGCCATTTCGCTTCTAATCAACACGCTCAAAGTACCACTCATTCTAACGGCTATCTCAGAACCCTTGCCTCGTGGAACAAACATTAAAATAAGCCATTTAAGGGTGGACGCCTAGTAACAGCAACGCTGAATTTACAAAAAGTCTGTATATAAATTCTATTAATAGACAAGCATAAAAAATATGGACGCCCAGTGGAGCTAACGGTGAACTATGACGCCAAGCGACCTGTTTCTGAAACTTACTTATATACAGTTATATACGCCAGACGCTGGGTAAAACGCTTTTGGTCCGGACGCTGGGTGATCCGCTGTAAATAAATATATAAATACTTTCTGAACAAGGAGTATATCCATAGCTCGTAGCTGCAACTTTTATATACAACCTTTTTCGCTATCTTCTACAGTAGTGGAGTTATCGACCGAGCCGGTACTAAAAACTCACCCTGTACATTGTTATCATTTATATGATTACTGACAGTATTATGTGATTTTATTGCAGAACCTTTTTCTGTTATACTACTAATAACATCGAACATACATCGTAGCTGGAATCATAGATAAAATGTACGAAATCGAACGGTTATACTCAAGGGCTTCCTCATCTCTACCTCGTCCCTGCTATGCCGCATGCCGTTGCAACCCATCCGAACAATTTGTTTAATTGACCGAGAGCGAGAGCGCGTTCGGACTTGATGGAGGCGGATTCGATCGGATGATTTCCCGGGAGTGTCGTAACGTTGCCCGAACCGGCAACGGCAGGTGTTCCGCAGGGTGTCCTCACAACCGAGTATAACACCGAATTGACGGCGTTTCTCTTTATGCGCCTTTAAGTACTTTTTCTCGGCTGTGGTCTGTCAGAACATGGCCGACTCTACACTAGGCCGGAGCCTTAGATGTGGCAACGTGGCTTAGCTGTCAAATAGTGGCCCTATAGTTTCAGAATATTTATTACATTTTATATGTATTAGAGTTCATCTCGGTTAATAAATTAAGAAAAATACTTTTTAGAACTACTACTACTAATACCACTTACATCTGATGTCTGTTTCCTCACAGTCAGACACTACAAAATAAAAATAAACGCAACCTGTTTCCTGCTGCCACTTCCACTTAAATGAACACTCAATTTACTTTGTAAATTATCACCTGAGCTAGAAAAATTCACTATTAGGTCACTGTGAAGCCATTCTTGCTGATCTTGATTTCCCTTTCACTATGAAATCCTTTCGTAGGTATGCCCCAGGCCATGCCCAGATGAGTTCTATTAACTGTATTTTTCTGTGATATTTGGGAGGTCCAGAAAACATTGTAGGTACCACATTGTGGCTTAAAATAGGTTTTATCCTTAATATGTCTAACAAAATTTGATTCAAACACATATTTATGTTGATCGTAGCAAAGATGTGCGTAACAAGTGCAAAAAGCACATCAATAAATCTTTTGATGAAAAAAAAATAAAAAAAAAGTTGGAAGACCTGGGTTTCGATCCAAAGACCCTGAGATCCACTAGCGGACTCTCTAACCACTGGACCATCCTTCGATTGAGGAGATCTTTTCAACGAAACATTTTTGATTAGGTACTTACTTACTGAAATCTGTAATCCGACTTCAACTTCAAACATTCAAAAACATATTTATTTTGATCTTAGACTTCGTCTCGAGCTGCAAGCTTCATTTATGGATTGTATTGCAACAAACATCCACTAGTTACCAGTTTACCAGTACGTATTTTCGCGATTGGTTGGGATTCTAGAATCTAGTATCGGAGTAGGACGTCGTTGATCAAAGGGTCAGCCTTACCGCCATGGTGACGTCACACGGGTTCGGGAGCCGTCGGCGTGTTTTCGGTACTCGATTGAAAAACCCATTTTTATTTTGATATATCTTTTGAATTATTGCGAAAGAAAGAAAAACAGTTTTGTTATAAAACTTATATATGATCTTTCCATTTATCACAAAAAGAAATTTTCTCTTAATTCAAAACCTCAATTCCGCATTCACAAGTTGCCAGACATCCGCAAAAACTCTCATCGCGTCTGTGCATCCATTAATTTGATTTCGCTCCGACTCTGACGCTCTTGCACATGGCCGACTTTACTCACGGCCGGAGCATTGAAATATGGCAACACTGGACACGGGCCGAGCTTTTGTTTGTTGTGAAGTCATTAGTGTAATCTTCCAGAGTGAAAAATAAGATTGGAAGGTGATTTTTAATGTGTTTCTAATTATTTACCTGCACAAACGAAACTATAAAGATAAAAAGATGCCAGCAAGGTGTGTAGTACCAGGTTGCAATAGCAACTGGGGCTTCCAAAGAAGGACGTACCAACATAACCTTCCAGAGTAACAACGAAGAGTGGAAGGTGATTTTAAATGTGTTTCTAATTATTTACCTGCACAAACGAAACAATAAAGATAAAATGATGCCTGCAAAGTATGTAGTACCAGGTTGCACTAGCAATTAGTGCTTCCAATGAAGGACATAAACAGAAGTAGGTGAAAGGTGTTCCTCATAAGGGCTGGTTATATTTATAAGAATAAAGACAATCATTTACAAACATTTCAAAGGATAAGACCTATTTTAAACCACAATGTGGTACCTACAATGTTTTCTGGACCTCCCAAATATCACAGAAAAAGACAGTTAATAGAACTCATCTCGGCATGCCAACGAGGGCATGCATCTGGGCATACCTACGAAAAGATTTGATAGTGAAAGGGAATCAAGACCAGCAAGAATGACTTCACAGTGACATAATAGTGAATTTTTCTAGCTCAAGTGACAATTTACAAAGTAAATTGAGTATTCATTTAAGTGGAAGTGGAAGTGGCAGCAGGAAACAGGTTGCGTTTATTTTTATTTTGTAGTGTCTGACTGTGATGAACCAGACATCAGATGTAAGTGGTACTAGTAGTAGTAGTTCTAAAAAGTATTTTTCTTAATTTATTAACCCAGATGAACTCTAATACATATAAAATGTAATAATTATTCTGAAACTATAGGCCAACTATTTGACAGCTAAGCCACGTTGCCACATCTAAGGCTCCGGCCTAGTGTAGAGTCGGCCATGATGTACTACATCACATGACATCGCTCTGCTAAGAAAAGGGCGGATATGATTTACAGTGCAATTCCGCATTCACAAGTTGCCAGACATCCGCAAAAACTCTCATCGCGTCTGTGCATCCATTCATTAGATTTCTCTCCGACTCTGACGCTCTTGCAGGAACAGCTTTTAATGGCTAATCGAAAGCGTATCCGTGAACTTTTTTAATTCCTGCTATCATTGACCTAATTAAAAAGGTTCATTTCCCAGCAAGTCGGGCGAGACGTCACGCGATCAATCATAACTTCTCACTTTGCCCTTATTCTCCCTTTGCGCCAAACTGAAATTCATTATTTTTGATTAATTCTTTGGCCGGTCAATCCAGCAGCGTACTAGACAAATTTTTCACCTAGCAGTGCCTGGTTTGTTACATACACGTCTTTGCATTTATGTGGCCAGGCCGTTGTGAAGTAGTTCAAAGTTTTGTGCACCTCGGTTCTTTGATCGACAATTCGGGTAACTCTGCAAATGAGATTCGACGGCGCATTCAACAGGCACGTGTGGCCATGACAAAGCTTACTAAAATATAGCGTGACCATAACATCACTAAAGCTACCAAAATGTCGCTGGTTCAGTCTCTTCTAGTAGTAGTAGTAGTATAGACGTTTATTTAGCATACATCAGCTATTTACAAGAAAACAGTAAAATTAAAACTAGACCTATGATTATACATATATGATCACTCATAAATAGTTCATCAGTCTTTTTCTAAACACAATAAAATTTGGAGAACATTTTATGTATAGAGGGAGTTTATTATATTCTTTCATCCCATTATCAAATACACTTCTTTTAGTTATTGTTAATTTGGTAGGTCTTATATCAACATGATGCATCTGTCGTGAGTTGTAGCTCTGAGCATTGCTTCAGTATTGTATATTTACATATAAATAATCTGGACTTATACCATTAACAATCTTATAAATAAATGTAAACGTCCGTACTTTAATATAATCCTCTACAGGCTTCCAATTTAATATTTGTTGCATATTGACTATATTAGTATACATATTACAACCCAACAACAATCTCATGCATTTATTTTGTAACAATTGCATTTTGTGCAAATCAGATTTATTACACATAAATAATATTGATGAACAATAATCAAAGTGAGGTTTAATAATTGTATTGTAAACAATATGTTTTGCAAATCGTGACAGATGTTTGCTAATTCTGTACAAGAAACCCATTTTTTTGAAATTTTTTTAGATATGTAGTCAACATGCTTACTAAATCGCAAATGTTCATCTATAACGACTCCCAAGTATTTAATTTCAGTTACCCGTTGTAATCTTTTACCACTAATTTTAACACCATTATCAGACTGTATAACTGACCTATTCGAAATTAGCATGTATTTTGACTTGGTAGTATTAACTACTAGCTTGTTATTATGGAACCATTTGCTTAGGTTTTCCACGGCTACATTTATTATTTTTAAGATTTGGTTCACGTCAGTTCCAGATAAATATATGATTATATCATCTGCAAAAAGGTGCATGCTACATTCTCCAACGTCAGCAAAGAAATTGATAAAAAGTATAAATAGCAGGGGTCATAACGCACTTCCTTGAGGCACACCATGCTCAACCAAAATTTTATTTGAAAATTTATCATTCACCTTAGTGACTCGATATCTTTGAGATAGATAAGATAAAAACCACTGATGGACTCTACCTGTTATGCCAAAATATATCTCAAGCTTCTGTGTAAGCAGTTTTCTATCGACAAATTCAAACGCACGTTTAACATCGATAAAAGCTGCAACAATAACATGTCCTTTATCTAACGAGCATCTAAAATCATTTATTACTTTTTGTAGAGCGGTTTCACAGGAATATTTTTCTCTAAATATCGACTGATTGATATTCAATAGATTATACTTGCTGACATGCTCACTAAGTTGCATATATACACTGAGTTCCAGGAGTTTTTCAATACTAGGTAGTGTATTTATTGGTCGGTATTCTCCATATTTTTGTATGCCTCGGAAACTTGGACTGTTGAAAAGACAGATCGAGCTCGCATCGATGCTTTTGAAATGTGGACGTGGAGGAGAAGGCTGAGAGTTCCTTATACCGCCCATCGAACTAATGTTTCCATACTGGATGAGCTCAGTAATCCAAAGAGACTATCCTCCATTGTGTCGACGAGAATGCTTACATTCTTCGGACATATTCACAGAAGCGATAATATGGAGAAACTTGTAGTTCAGGGTCATGCCCCGAGTGGGCGGCGCCGTGGCCGTTCTCTTAACGCTAGGTGGATACGACGGAACAGTTGCTGGTTATGAGTATCTAGAGCGCCACTGAACTGACAGTAAATTGCGAACGATGGCGAGCTACAGTTCTCAAAACTATTGATAATATTCGTGTCGGCAATACTCTAGCTCCGACTTAATGCATTTTACGAGTTCACAACATGTCTGTTAAGGCCCCCGGTTGTACAGTCTCAGTTCAAGCACAGTTCAAGGTTGAACTCAGTTCAAATATGGAAGTCCAGTTGTACAAGGTCAGTTGAACTCTAAGCTCGGTTCACTGATTTATATTTTTAAGGTTCAGCTGAGCGTTCGAATTCGGGCGCTTAAACCGAGTTCTAAGGACTTAATGTGTCGTAACCTAATTTAATAATTTGATATAGATAAAATTTTGCAAAATCGTTTGTTGTAAATTAAAGTTCGTAGTGGCTCAGCAGCTCAGAGTAAATCTCTTGGAACTAACAGATGATGAAGACTTCGTTGAAGCAGTAGCTCAGCAGCTCAGAGTAAATCTCCTGGAACTAACAGATGATGAAGACTTCGTTGAAGCAGTAGCCTCAGCAGCAGCTCCCCAGACATGAGAGCAATACTCCAGGCAAGGTCTCATCTGGGCCTTATATAGCGTGAGGAGGTTACATGGTGAGAAATAGTTTCTGGCTCTAAATAGGTACCCAAGCTTTTTACCAGCAGCTGTTGCAATTGACGCGACGTGTTGGTGCCAGATCAGATTTTCTGTAATGTTGACTCCTAACAGCTTGAATGAGTAACTCCTTGGCAGAGCCTGGTTGTTCATTAGAACCTGGTGTTGGCTTGGGCACTTCTTGTTCGATAGCGTACAGTACTGGGTCTTGGAGGCATTAAATTTAACCATATTCTTGAACCCCCAAGCGGTAATGGTATCGAGATCCTTTGAAAGTGAAGCTGCCACTGCCAGTCTTCTGCAATTGCTCCAAATGCGATAAGGAACCTATTCGGTACGCCTATGTGCCATCCGTTGCCCTGTAAGGCAGTTCATTTAGTGCACGTAATGAGTTTTTCATTAATATACCTCACTTCGCAGCCAGCAAAAACAGTAGCCCTTGCCCTTGCATAATATGACAGGATGAAAACGCGAGATATGGGTGTAATTTTCCATTAGGCTTCATCTTGAGTAAAGGGTTGAGGGTAGCGGCTATTGTTTGCATGGAAAAAACATCGTGGTTAAATTTCAGCAAACATCTAGGTCATATCTGTAAAAAAATAGGTAAAATAAATTAAAACAAAAAAACCCTTTTAAAAAAGCTTTTATTTAAAGGTTCTAAAAAAAGAAAAAATGTTCCTTTAGAGTGTTAACTATCAACTTATAGCCTCATTATACAGAATTTATATGATCATAAAAGCTTGTCGCGAGGTTTGCGTAAGTACCTATAGGAATTCAATTAAACTGAAATTTTAACACACTTAAGTTTAGCAGACCAAGTTAGTCAATTGAATTGGTACTAGTTAATTTACACGAGTGTGTCGCGCGACAAGCTTTTATGATCATATAAATTGTGTATAATGAGGCTATAAGTTGATAGTTAGGACTTCAAAGGAACATTTTATTTTCTTTTTTTAGAACCTTTAAATAAAAGCTTTTTTTTAAATTTTGTTTTGATTTACTATTTTTTACTTTTTAGTTATTAACTTGCATTTATATCAAAGTAAATGTTTATTTATTCTCGACACGCTCTTTTATTTGATACCCGTATTGCAGAAGTGCACTAAAAAGAACTATTTCGCCATCTTGGATGCTCTACCATAGTTGATTTAGAATGATGTCATATTATTTTTCGAGTCACTCTCAACAAGCCCTTTCCCTGTGCAAGGACTCTCTTCTCTCAGGTGTTAAACAAGGTTCATGCAGTGATAAAACAACTCATCGACTTTGAATAGTATATTTTCCCCAAATTCTTACAACAAAACACATCATCATATTATATCTAAAAATGCATATTACTTGCCATCATTTCATTAGACATCATGAAAATCTTAAACTAAACTAAAAATATAGACCTACTTTTGAGTTTTACAGCCCCCCACCCCCTAACCACCTCAATTTCACCCCCACCCAAGAAAAAGTAAGAAATGATCAGGAACCCCTAAAACGCCTAAAAACGAGGTTTGAGGGATATTTGATTTTTTTGTTTTTTGCTAATTACTCCGCCGCCCCTGCACCTATTTCCAAAATTATGGCAGCATTACCTACTAGGACCTCACAGCATATCAGCATCCAAATTTCATCATAATCCATGCAGCGGTTGCTGAGATTACGAGGGTAGAAAAACACAAACAGACAGACCGACAGACAGACCGACGGAAATGAGTGACGTGGATTTTCGTAATCATAAAACGCCCAAAAATGGTATCATCTCAACATCGAAAAGTTTCGCGATCACAATACTCCCCTCATCTATTGGTGTGGGAAGTAAGGTTAGGTAAAAAAAATTGGGTAATTTCGCAAAATTGCTTCAAAGCTTTCTACTTGATGTAAAAGCGTTGTTCATAATACCATAATTTATCCTCATTTCACATATTGTACTTCTTTGCCAATTTCATCTTCTGGTGAAGATAAGCAGAAATTGCACCTACTGTTAAATAATTGTTTGATAATACTGTTAAGCAAATTTCTGGATATCTTGGTAATGAGAAGAAATATTCAAATAGCAACAAAGTGTACAGAAAACCAACAGATACAGGACAGTACCTGGATTATGCCTCAAACCATCCAACATCAACGAAACAATAGAAAACGACTAAACGCAGCCGAATACAACAGAAAAGAACATAATACAACAAAAAAAAGCAAGCAGGTAATAACAGTAAACGATAGAAAACGACCAAATACCACCAAATAAATTCATAACTAGCTCAAAACGACAGAAAGCGTGCAGATAACAGCGGGAAACAACAGAAATCGCGCAGATAACAGCAGGAAACAACAAAAAACGACTAAACACGGCCGAATACAACAGAAAATAACAGAAAAAGCTGAAAAAAAGAGAAAGCGAGCAAATAACAGCGCTAAACAATAGAAAACGACTAAACGCAGCCGAATACAATAGAAAAGATTAGAAAACAGCTCAAAACAACAGAAAGCGTGCATATGACAGCGGAAAACAACAGAAAACGACTAAACATAGCCGAATACAACAGAAAAGAACAGAAAACAGCCTAAAATCACAGAAATCAATCAGCTAACAACTGTAAACGGTAGAAAACGACAAGTACAACCGAATGTAACAGAGAATAGCCCAAATCAAGCAGATAACAGCGCTAAACTATAGAAAACGACTAAACGCAGCCGAATAAAACAGAAAAGATCAGAAAACAGCTCAAAACTGAAAGGATGAAAATTTGTAATACACAACAGGGGCTGGAAGAAGAACTACGTCATATTAAAGAAAATGTGTCAAAGAACCAAAATATTGTTTAAAGTGCTAGAGGAGGATACACCCCAGCATCCGACAAAATAACACTTAAATTGGCAGCAAGATTTATTTCCACCGTATGTCCCTATAGGTACGTTTCGTCTCTACCATAATTTTCTGTAAGACACAGGAAACAAGTGCTTGTCTGGTCAGATACACGCTTTAGCTTTTAGTGGTGAATAAACTGTAGACTTGGTGGACCCTTGGGATACCTTCGGGGCTAATCATAAGTTATGTGTTTAAAAGTGAACCCTTAACTTTGGGGTAATTTGTCAAGCGAAAAGGGTGTAAACAAAGGCGACGCGACGGTGCGAAGCTGTGACCTTCGTACCAAAGCAAATGTTCATGATTAATTGAGTGTGTGGTAGGTTTTACGCAGTCAAATATTAATTACATTATTATCCTGATTACAGATTACGAGTATATTTGACAAGACTTTTAAAAACTCCAAAAGTAGACGCAAATATATCTATGTTTGGTATAATTTCATTGCCAAGTTTAACAATCCTATAGTTATGGGGTCATTTAAACCATAACTTGTGGAACTAAACAGTACATAAAAGGTATCAGAGTGTCTCGTTCTCTTAGGGTTAGCATTTATTGAACTATTTTATAATCATTCGGACCAATCTATATAGCTGCTTATTATTTTGTGTAGCAAAAACAATTGAATTCTTTCCTATGTCGCTCAAAAGTACTTATATTCATGTAGAGAAGTATATCAATCAGTATAAGTATACTCTTCTCTTATGCAGCCCATTTTGAAGGCACAAATTCTTAAAGATTTTCTTTGTACATGATCTAATTGAAAAATACGTGTATTGTAGCTTGAAGACCAGATGAAACTACAGTAGTAGTAGTAGTAGTTTATTGTGAGAAAGAATCAATACACAGGTATGTGGTTACATTTCAATCATAGATAAACGTTTCACAATAAATTTAAAAAATGCCCAAAAAGAAAATCTTGTGCTTGGCCTCAAACTAACTCACAGTGACAGATAAAAGGTTATATGTAGATAACAAGGTAACTAGGAGTGTAAGAAAGAAATAACACATATCGTAACAACAGTTAGGATCAAAAAAACTAGTGCTAGATGCCCATAGAAAAAATAAATAATAACAAATAATCAATACACAGATATGTGATATTTTGACCATAGATGAGACCCTCATTTTAAAGCATTTTAAAGCATCTAAAATTAGGAGATTAACATCACATCAATGCGGAAGGCGACCTAAGTCCTTTTGTAACAATTTGGCTTCATACATGCCCTCTACAACTCTAAAAATCTTCACATCATCTGTAAACGTTAGAATCTTACTATCCACTACACTCGATAGATCGTTGATAAATAAATTCAACAACAACGGGCCTAAATGAGAACCCTGTGGGACTCCGGAAGTTACGATGATATTACGATACGTACATCCGCCATATTAGACAATCTATACATGAGCTTTTGAGGTCCGCCACTGACTGGCGGTGGTGTCGATAAAATGAATCGCAATACCACTCACCGACGCCGAGTCTAGGAAGAATCAACAGCAAGACCCCACATGCATTATAGTGCATACTTCAGTAGCCACATGACTCACCCCCTTTCTCTGGTAATACCTTCGCCCCACAGGAGTCACAAGACCCACCGCACAGGCTCGTGCCACAGATGCTCGGGATTCAGAGGCTTTCAATGACCCATATAAATGAGGCACGTTAAGGATATAAAATTGGCCCTATAATGATATATGGCTATGAGCATGTCAGAGGAGACGGTAAAGCTCGCATTATTCATTATATTGCTTTGTATATCATGGCAAATCCCGTGTTGTTGCACTCCATATATCGAAAGCTTTCGACAGAGTATGGCATGACGGACTTCTGGTCAAGCTTGCTGCTTATGGACTACCACCTGGCCTGCGCCAGTGGCTGAATAGCTTTTTGAACGACCGATCTCTGTTTGTTGTAGTAGAGGGCTGTTCATCAGACGTATTTTTAATAAACGCCGGTGTTCCTCAGGGATCTGTCCTATCCCCTACACTGTTTCTGCTGTACATCAACGAGCTGCTGGATATAACATCCAATCCAATCTACAGCTTTGCAGATGACAGTATATTAGTGTCGTGCATGGAACCAGGCAAGCCACTATCATCCCAGGAGACGGTACGTCGGCGACAGCAGCATGCCTCACAGATCAACGCAGATATCAAAACAATTGTCGAGTGGGGATTAGCAAATAAACGTACAAAAACTCAGGCAACAACACTTACAAAGAAGTCTCACGATGGCTTACCAACCGTGGAAATGGAGGGTCACCCCATAGTTGAATTACGTTCCGTCAAGCTTTTGGGAATCAACATCAACAATAACATGTCCTGGCGCGACCACGTCATCAGTATTGCTAAAACGGCATCCCAGAAGCTTGGAGTTTTGTTCCGCTGTAGGAAGTTGTATACACCAGAGCAACTGCTGCTGCTCTACAAGGCACAGACCCGACCATCGCTGGAGTATTGCTCCCATGTGTGGGGATGCGCTCCGAAGCACTCTCTAAAGCTTCTGGACACTATCCAGAAAAGAGCGATTAGACTAATCGATACGCCTAACCTCACAAAGGACCTCCACAGCCTGGAACATCGGAGGAGGATGGCTGACCTATCCCTGTTTTACAGATTCTATCACGGGAGATGTTCGAGTGAGCTCTCTTAGATAATAACACCACAGGCCGTCCGAATCAGGAACACTAAAGAAGCTCTGCGAGCTCATCCTTACCAGGTCGAGGTCCTTACTCCCCGAACCAGTCTCCTCCAGCATTCCTTCTTTTGGAGAACTTCGACACTGTGGAATCAGCTGCCGGGGAATTTGTTTTCCGACGGCTACAACCTGCAGCGTTTCAAATCTAACGTGAACCGATACTTGTCCTCTCGCAGCGCTTCTACAGCGTCATAGGCTTTCAGCCTTTGCGGGAGGCCGACCATAAAAAAAATTCGAATTCGATCACTGACCGAAATGTATACTCAGCCCGCGTTGTTCTGTTCGTTGTACTACTCTAATCTGTCACATCGCGCTTCGGGTAATTTTTGTATGCGCAGAACGCGTTGTGGGTACATTACAAATACCCACAATGCGAAACTCCGAATGACGTCGGAAACGCACGACCATTTCGCGTTGTGGGTAATACAAATAGACACAAAACGGAAATCTAATAACCTACATACCGCAACAAGGTGCTTTTTTCTGTTTATTCAAAACAATTTTTAATAAAATCATTGAATCGACAGAAATACTTCGAAAAGAATTCGAGAATGGTTTCAATCTCAGAGTAACAACTGATACCTTTTGATACCAAAGACTTGTTTACAAAGCGATTCAAACAGTCTCTACCAGAGTGGATAGCTTCCTTAATAAGACGCGCACAAGAATTCGTTGAACATGTACAGTATCAGTCACATATTCATCTGATTGACAAATTTTAACTCAATAGTTCTAATGTATATGATGTGAGTCTAGATATGTATGTACTAATAGTTCATTTGACAACTTCCCACCACGGATTTATCACAAACCGCTGATTAAACAAAAAAACGCCAAGACACGTCAAAATATTTGCCCAGAGAGACAACTTTTTAACCAAAAACTATTTCACCCCCTATTGTACCTTGTAGCCCCTCAGGGGAATCATTTTCAGTGTTTTTGCAACTATCTCTCATTGTTTTGCCAATAATGGGCAACATTTTGAACCCTTATTGCATGTTTCCTATACCATGTCTAGATGCGACTGGCCAATCTTTGTACTCTTTTTCTTGTCTGTTTTCACTGTACCATGCACTGGTGTGTTTGACTACGTGCGGAACCGGCGCCGGCCTGCTCCTACCTGCCGAGGGGACTCGGCGTTGGCCAACGCACTCCAACACTCTCCAACGCTCCTATAAGCCGCTACTGTGAATGCCTACTTAGTCAATGGATACGACCGCTGGTCCGACGGATTTGAACCCATCAGAAACGTTTCCGCGGCGGTCTCTAAATCCAAAAGCGAGTTACAAACTCACAAACAAACAAACATACAAGTAAAGCTAATAAAAGCGTATTAAAAATGTAATTCTGCTCAACACAAAATGTTTACGTCACGGCGAGGAAATATCGGACGATAAACTTATTTCTTGCGATCTATTTTTCATTGGGAACCCGACCCTCCTGCCAATATTTGGCGCGTCCCTTATTTTCGATCGGTGGCCGACCTTCGCGTATGATTCAGTTAGGGTTGGAGCACCCCACGTGCACAATTGGCAGTATTCGGCTTATTGGATTATTTGACTCAGAAAAGATCCACTCCACGTGATGCCCATAACGCTATTGTGTCGACTGTTTTGGACCAGATATTCAACGTAGAAGTTTGTTCCACTTTTCTACGGGTGTCCAAGTTTTGCTGCTGGGGTGTGTTGAATTGGAACAATACACGTGTTATTTTGGATCTATCTAAGGTAGGGATGGGACATCGAAAGAAAACATCGATGTTGGACATCGATATCAACATCGACGGTCTGTCGTCGATAACTACAAATATCGTATTCAAAACATCGATGTTTGAACATTGCAAAAACATCGATATATTGGGGTATTGGTGTTCTTCAATTTAAATGTTAGAAATAAATAACGATATGTATTTTACTACTAAGTATTTAAAATTTCACAGCATAGTAAACAGGAAATAATAAATTTCAGAAACTAGCTAAACAAATTTTATTAAATTTTAATAAAAAAAATAAAATAAGTTTTGGTTGTCTATTTCCTTTTTCAAATTGCTTTGCAACTTTAGCGAATTTGAGAAGATAAAATCAACCAATGTCAAATGTCATCTCAAATCAATTTGAAATAGGACAAACAAAAAACAATTCACATAGAAAGCTCCATTGTGAGGATGTGAGCCGAGGTTTTTATCAACTTGTCAAATCTAGTAGCTTGTAATTATACCCCCTCCCATAAATTCGTAATGACGTCATTCAGTCATCATCGCATCGGTGTTGTTTTGGGACAGAATACTAGTAAGTAGTTCACTGAAAGGAAGTAGAATGCACACCTCTACAAAGGAACTGTTGTTTGAAATTTGTAGACAAGGTAGATGTTTCAAAAGGTTTTCTTCGGACTTCCATTGTCTATATAATTTTGGATTACAACGGAAAAAATTTAAAATCCTTAAATGATTTTTTATGAGGATGAAGCCTCGTATCCTAGATAACTAGAATATCCTAATTACAAATCCGGCCGCTATTTTGAGTTTCAGTCTCGTTCTACGAAAATGGAAAATCTCCGACGCCCGGGTCCTGAGGTTCAACCGCAAAAAATCTAAAACCATTGTTTGATCTTCTATGAGGATGAAACCTCGTATTCTAGATAATTAGAGTATCCTAATTACAAATCCGGCCGCTATTTTGAGTTTGAGTCTCATTCTACGAAAATGGAAAATCTCCGAAACCCGGATCCTGAGGTTCACCAACAAAAAAATCTAAAATCCTTAATTGATCTTTTATGAGGATGAAACCACGAATCCTAGATAACTAGAGTATCCTGATTACAAATGCGGCCGCTATTTTGAGTTTCAGTCTCGTTCTACGAAAATGGAAAATCTCCGAAGCCCGGATCCTGAGGTTCACCCGCAAAAAATCTAAAATCCTTAATTGATCTTTTCTGAGGATTTAACCACGCATCCTAGATAAATGGAGTATCCTAATTACAAATCCGGTCGCTGTTTTGAGTTTCAGTCTTGCTCAACGAAAATGGAAAATCTCCAATGCCTGGATCCTGAGGTTCACCCGCAAAAAATCCGAAATCTTTATTTGATCTTCTATGAGGATGAAACCTCGTATCCTAGATAGCTAGAGTATCCTGATTACAAATCTGGCCGCTGTTTTGAGTTTCAGTCTCATTCAACGAAAATGGAAAGTCTCCGATGCCCGGATCCTGAGGTTCACCCGCAAAAAATCCGAAATCTTTATTTGATCTTCTATGAGGATGAAACCTCGTATCCTAGATAGTTAGAGTATCCTGATTACAAATCTGGCCGCTGTTTTGAGTTTCAGTCTCATTCAACGAAAATGGAAAATCTCCGATGCCCGGATCCTGAGGTTCTCACAAGTCAAGGAAGCAATTGTTCACATTACACTGATGACCTAAAAATGTTCGTAGAGATCATATATTCTTTGAATCAAAAACATCCCTTTACACGTGATATTCTCGTAACAAAAAAAAAGTTTCAACGGAAACTGAGTGGAATTTTTATAAATACTGTAGGGTCTATCATGCAATGCTTCGAAGACATTTTTTTTGTATTTCAGCCCTTAAAACTCACCCTCGACTTTTGTCTTTCAAATAGCACCAAATAGTTTTTTCTACACAAATTAAGTCCTTATATGATTTAAGATCTTGTAGTACCTTTTGGTTTTATAAGTAAACTTATTTTTTTCGTAAAATCATAAGCATAATGTAAATAAAGTAAGAATTCTCTTGAAGCAAAAAACAGATAAAAATAAAACTGGTTGGGCTTTTAATGGTACTGAGTGACCTATAATGCATGCTTTCGAGAAAGGGTATCCTTTTGATCACGAAAATATTGCGCCTCAAACATTGCATGCTTATTTTATTTATCTTATGTTAATGACTTTATGAAAAAAATAGGTTTATGTATGAAGTCAATGGTACTACAGTATATTCAATCCCAAGATAGACTTCAAATAAACAGTCGCATGCAACATTCGCGTGGTTACTGTCCGCTAACGTCTGTGAACGCGCCAGCTATAGTCCAGTGCAATTATGAAATTTTATATGACTATTTAAAAGAGTTGCTCTATGAGCCCATTGCAACTCAAATATAGCCAGTTGCCAGTTTCAAATGATCATTAAGCAATGAACACTTGACATTGCATATTTGGATCTACTTTCTAGTCAGCCTTGGAGATTTTGACTTACCAGATTATAACACACAATTTACACATAATGTACTGGACTATTAGGGACCCCACCGACACGAGCCGATCACGCACGCGGGCTTGTTTTCATTTGGTCTAGCTTGGCTGTGAATACAGTATAGAGGATATTAAATAAAATAGTGACCTCATTAATGTAGGTAAAGCTGTGAAGTGCTATTTGGAAAAAAGTAGGGGTTAAGTTATAGGGGTTGGAGTGAAAAAAATAGCTTTCATTTTTATCTGTTCTTCTTGCGAAAATATTACGCCTCAAACAAATGCTTAATGTATTTGTTTTATTTATTTTATGCTTATGACTTTACGAAAAAAATAGGTTTTTGTATAAAATCAAAGGTACTACAAAATTATAAATAAAATATGGTTAATTTCTGTAGGAACAACTATTAGGTGCTATTTGAAATAACATAATTGGAGGTGAGTTTTAAGGGTTGAAGTACAAAAAAATATTTCGAAAGCATGGTATGATAAACCCTGTAGTACTTTCATACATTCCACTCAGTTTTCTTTGAAAATCTTTTTGTTATGAGAATATAGTAATAATAATATCGTCTTTATTTAAAAAAACCAAGAGGGACACAAGCAGCGAAGTTTAGCCTTGGCTACTCTTACAGTTGGAACAAAGATGTTCCATGTAAAATATACAAAAGTAAATGTAAAAAAGTATAATTTGGTATAACTAAAGCTAATTTTTATTGTTTAGGGTGGTATCCTTTTTCCAAGCATAAGTTTATTATGTGAGTGATGTGACAAAAAGTTATAGGTAGACTCATTTTGATGATATTTGAAGAAAGAGTATCAATTCCTTTGGCATCAGATTTTATATTTTTGATAGCTTCCAAAATTTCTGTACGTTGGACATTTTGGAACGAAAATCAGTTCTGCTCATTTAGCCTGTTACTTTCGTAAATCTTACATACGTTTTCAGGAACACTTTCGGAACTATATACCGACATAAAATATCACGTGTAATACTGTTTATTTCTCTAATGTAAAATAATAGTTAGTAATCTTAGTTTGGTCATTGGGGCGTAGCTATTATTAAATAATACCCTGAAAGTTAAGCAGGTCCCTTGCACTCCCACTATCTCATATGAGTAACCAGAAATGAGACATTATGACAAGTGCCACATGCTTGCGCCCTACATATTGGCCCATCCTTGACATCTAGATGGAAATAAATAGTTCAGCGATCGTTGAATTCAGCTAGGAAAGGGAACTACTGAAAGCTAATTGATTTCGATGGTAGGTAACGTTTATACAATCTGGCAAGGCAGAGGCAGAGGCAAACAATTGTCTGCGGATTCAATTACCGTGAACAAAGGAGCCATTTCTGCTGCAAATGGCGGTTGCAGGAACAATCGGGACTTGATGTTCCGACAACAAAGCTGCTTTTCGGTTATTTTAGAATGTTCCCCTGCTGGCTACTTAATCACTTCCGACTGATGAATATTTTTTTCTTTCGGTAGGGAGGAAAGACGTTAAGTGTACATGGAATAGTATGATAATTTTTTTTATGACTGCACACATAAAAAGAAATTCTCAAGTCAAGAATTGTGATATTCTTGTAAATACATACTCACAACAAGGATATCGGTTCTCACTCTAAGAAAGAATATTTGATGAGAAAATTATAGAAAATTTGTATCAAGAATAATATATCCTTGATTTATGTACTCATTTTAAAGAAATATGCTCCGAAAAAAATATAATTCTCTTTGCAACCAAGGCTATAATAATTTAATAACAAATATTTCATAATTTTATATGAAGATTATCATTTTTTCCAGCAGTGTCCAGTTTACTTCAAAAATATAGACAGCTTGCAAATTCAAACCTTCATTTGCAATATGATAATCTTGGTTTGAAAATGAACGCTGTTTTACAAGCACACTCTATATTTGTATCAAGTTAATCATTTATTTGACGTCTACCAACGTCAGAGTGAGCAGGCGCGCAGCGTGTCACGGGTCAACTCTAACCTCTCCACCCTCTCAACTCAACAGCCTGTTGCCCGTCCGCGTCCGCGCCGCCATTATCGGTTTTCGGATTGTCGCATTCGCCGCCGTCTTTAGCACCGTAGCGTAATACCTGCATCCTGGATCCTGAATAATAGCACATAATAGTACCTAGTCAAACTGTTAAAAAATTGCCATTGTCACGTGATACCCGTGATACCACCGTCAACCATCAGTCATCGAATCTGCCGGTAGTGTTGGTCCACCGCCATTTGAGTCGCGTCCCAGTTCCCATCAGCTTCCTTATCACTGGATCTATCCAACCATGAATGAGCTATTGAAACAATTGGGATGCGAAGACCTGACTCAGGTGTTCCTAGATAAGTACTAAGTAGATCAAAATTGATTTAAGAAATTTTGCAGAACTATTTCTCCAGAAAAATTTCTACATGCTCATAGAAGAGTTTGAATGCTCAAATTAATACTACTAGATTCCTCGTCCAAGAATATCACAATTTTAGAATAAAGTTGAGCTACTTGCGTCAAGTTTATGAAATGCTCCCAGTTAAGATTATGAAATGCTTCAGTCAAGATTACGGAATACTTCGGTCAAGATTACCACATGCTTGATTTAAGATTTTGGTATTCTTACTATCAAGAATTTCCCAGTTTTGCATTGAAGATATTTTCTCAATGTAACCCTTATATGGTCAAAGATATCGTATTCTCACTTTAAGCATAACTTTGCGCGTATAGGAAGTTATTGTATACTTGAATTAAAGCATGTGTGCTCCATCTAGGAAATTATTTTTATGTGTGTGATCAGGAAATCCTGAAACGTCTAAAAGCGAAGTTTGAGGAATATTTCAAATGTTTTGTTTTTTGCTAATTACTCCGCCGCCAATGCACCGATTTTCAAGATGATAGCCGCATTTCCTACTAGGACCACATGGCATACCGGTATCCAAATTTCATCACAATCCATGCAGCGGTTACTGAGATTACGAGGCTAGAAAGACGCGCACAAACAGACGGACCGACGGAAATGAGTGACGTGGATTTTCGTTACGTCGACATCGAAGTAGACATCATAAAACGCCCAAAATGCGTATTATTTCAAAATCGGTGTGGGAAGTAAAATTTTATAGCTAAAAGCACTATTTTCAAACAAATTCAAACATTTAAACACTCACAACCTAGAAAACAACGATGCAACTTCCATGTAAGATAACTACAAGTATGTTTCCCCCAGCTTAGAATCAGGACCATCAGAATCATGACTCACTCTATAGGTATCTCTGCTGAAAGCAAAGTTCGTCATGCCCTACGGATGCAAGTATATGTACACAGGAACAAACGGATTATAATTTAGGGCAGTGTCCAATTTACGCCAAAAATATCCCGAGGCTCTCACAAGCAACCCTTAATGGCTGAGTAAATATACCGTAGACTGTACGCTGTATCAGAAAACAGCCTTTCCGGTAGGCTGTCACCGACTGTTTTTGCTTCGGATACTGAAATATTGTTTTTATTTTCATGCTTGCATCCGCATGTGAATTTATCAATTTATATTCGTACTATAGTCTAAGATCCGAATATAAAGCGACCTTCACCGAACTGGTTAATAGATGAAAAGCATTTGGTTGAAATATTGAAAAATTAATTTTTTTTTAAACATTTCACTGGTTTGGTTAATAGGCAAATCATATACCAATTGAAAGTATGAAGCCCATAGAATATGCAAACGTTAGGTTGGCTACGTTTTTCCCCTCCCAACTATAGGGTAGGGAGGTATAAACAGGTAAATCAATAATAGTAATTTGCACCGGTGTGGTTAATGCATGAAACTTATATCAAAATAAAGATAATTTTATTGCAAACACGTCGATATAGGGTTGTCTGCAAAAAAAACAGTCTCAAATTCCGGTTGTCGAATTTTAAAGATCCAAATGTTGCTGCTAGTGAATACGTACGCCAGAGAGGTCTGAGCGAACTATCCCGTGTATTAACAAAGGGCGCAGCAAAGCAGCTGCGTGTAGCTCGGCCATTGAATGAAAGAGAGTGCGCATGTCATGTGTCCGTGAAATTGAAGTGATTTATTTGAATAAAACATAATCAAAGATGTATAAATATATGAATCTTCCATGTCATTATTTCACAAAAAATTTAAAAGATGTATTTACTAAGACAGTTTTGAAGGTTAAATTTTGATGCACTTACCGTATTCTCTCCAAGATAGTTATTAAACCCTTCATTATATTTTTTACCCAAAGCAGTCACTTTTTTGTAGCACGTGGTATGATAACCTACAAAATCTAGTGATGCATTGGTTAACTCAACGCCACTGTATTTAAAATTTTTCTTTTTACGAAAATTTTATTTCAACAGTTTTTATACGTTTCATCGTTAAAATCAAGAGCATCATCGTCCGAATTGCATAGAAAACACTTTTTAGCCATTTTCTATCACAATTTAATGTTTATAAATCACAACAATCAGTATAGTAGTAGTAGCACGCTTTTTCAATTCAGAAGAATGAGGCAAACTGTTTCAATACAATGATGCACACCATTTACGAGTGTATCGCTATCCTTTGTTAATACACGGGATAGTTTGCTCGGACCTCTCTGGCGCACGTATTCACTGGCAGCAATATTTGGATCTTTAAAATTCGACAACCGGAATTCTAGACTGATTTTTTGCAGACAACCCTATATCGACGTGTTTGCAATAAAATTATCTTTATTTTGATATAAGTTTCATGCATTAACCGCACCGGTGCAAATTACTATTATTGATGTACCTGTTTATACCTGCCTACCCTATAGTTGGGATGGGGAAAACGTAGCCAACCTAACGTTTGCGTATTCTATAGGCTTGATACTTTCGATTTGTATGTGGTTTGTCTATTAATCAAACCAGTGAAATGTTTAAAAAAAATTACTTTTTCAATATTTAATTAATCATATCCTGGACTGAAATTTTTGAGCCAACCCACTCGCGATATGTTTTTTAACATAGTAAATTTAATATAAAATGCTTTTCATCCATTAATCAGTTCGGTGAAGGTCGTTTTATATTCGGATCTTCTACTACTAGAAAATAGCGGCTCCGACGGGACTCGAACCCAAGACCTTCAGATCGGTACTTCGGCTACGGTCGCGGTCGCCCGTCAACGCAATCCCGAAAGCGCCGACTAGATACGCGAGATTCGAACGAATAATATCTGGATCGAACACGGTCGGAGATTAATACCGACTCAGTATCACAAAACACGAGTATTGGAACTTGGGCCGCCACTGATCCTCATAGTGCGCAAACACAGTGGGGCATTTTAGTGTGCGTGCAACTGCGTGCGAAGGCGTGCAGGTATCGCATGCAGGCTAACCTGCTCAACTGAGTTTTCGACCACTTACCAGCGTCGGAAGCCCACTTGAACGCCTTTATAGTAAAAGAAATTTATTTTGCTACCTGGTTTCGTCTGTGCCGGTCGAAGACGAGTATCGATAAAGAGTTACTTATAGCTTCAGTGTTCGTGAAAACCCTTATTTGGGATAAAAGACACAAGCTGCACTATAACCATATTTTAGACTGACTCTATATGTTGAACACTCAAATGATGCATGTACAGCCATATGCCTTCTCTGGCAATTTCCCTATTTTTTTATTTTTTCAGTAATTTTGATCTCACGAGTAAATAAATTATTATAATTGTTGTACTTCATAAATAATAAAAATTAGTAATTTTAAGAAATAGTATAACAAAACTGCTTACCGCAAAGTTATAACCAGCCTTTCTTCTGGGAAAATAGGCTGTTTGTGTAGATTGCACCATTCTCTTGTTAAGCGATATTCCACTTTGTCCAAAATATATTTAAACATATCCAGGGTCATTCTGGTATATTGAAAAAGTCTTTGATTATCATTCTTTAAACTTTGGAATAAATGATGATGTTCTCCATATTTTGTTCTTTCGCGATTAAGCGTATGTATACCAACTTTTTTCCTTTTCAATTTAGTAAACACCGATCCTAACGCAATAAAGTCATCATCCTGCGTTGCCAAGCGCAGGAGCCTCCTTATGTAGCGCGTCCAATGTCAATGTTGTTCCCAATGCCCACAAAGCATATTATCTCAAAATCGATAATTTTCGCGATCACAATACTCCCCTCACCTATGTGTGTATCGGAAGTAAAAGCTATTCTAATATTAATGTTTAACAAAATAACAATGTACCCGACTAATGATATTACGAGACCAAAATATATATACACAACCACAACACTAGATATAGGCTAGGTGCCACAATAATTCCCAAACCAAACAAATCAGTCATGCGGCGATCATATCTCAATTTAGCGCCAAAATGATACAACAATTCTACCTTTTGATACCAAAAACTTGTTTACGAAGCGATTCAAACAGTCTCTACCAGAGTGGATAGCTTCCTTAATAAGACGCGCACAAGAATTCGCTGGAACATGTACAGTATCAGTCACATCTGATTGACAAATTTCTAATAAATGGTTCTAATGTATATGATGTGAATCTACATGTGTATGTACTAATCGTTCATTTGACAACTTCCCACCACGGATTTATCACAAACCGCTGATTAAACGAAAAAACGCCAAGACACGTCAAAATATTTGTCCAAAGAGACAACTTTTTAATCCGAAACTATTTCACCCCCTATTGTACCCTCTGGCCCCTAAGGGGAATCATTTCCAGTGTTTTTGCAACTGTCCCTCATTGTTTTGCCAATAATGGGCAACATTTTGAACCCTTATTGCATGTTTCCTATACCGTGTCTAGATGCGACTGGCCAATCTTTGTACCCCTTTTCTTGTCTGTTTTCACAGTACCATGCACTGGTGTGCTTGACTGCGTGCGGAACCGGCGCTGGCCTGCTTCTACCTGCCGAGGGGACTCGGCGCTGGCCAACGCTCTCCAACGCACTCCAACGCTCCTAACTGCCGCCACTGATCGTCATAGGGTAGATCGTCGACTGCAAGCCCCCGAAGACCCGAATCGATATCGGTGATGATTTTCCTCGAGTGTTTTTCACTTGTAGTGCCATTTACTTTTACGCCCCACGTGTAAAATTCGCCATTCGGTGGATGGGCCGTAATGTTTGATGTATTGTCTTGACGGCCGCCCTTTCCCTTTCCCTTTACAGGCGGGGCGGGGCGGCTAAAGTGGATACGAACTGACGCCTTTTAACATATCGTTTCCAACAAACAGACATTCTTGTGTGTTTGTGGTCGATACGGGCATCATAGGCGGTAGCGTAAAGGATTGATAATGGTCGTTTTTCATGGGTTTCGGTCAAACATTGAAACTAGCATTTTTCTTCACTACGTTTCAGTTTATTGTATTTGAATCTTCAGGTATATTGATATTAGATGTCGGTTACATTTCTGTAAAATTTTTGTTTTTCAAATCTTTCAAAATTTCAAAAATTTTCAAAATTTTCAAGACGCCTTTTAACATATCGTTTCCAACAAACAGACATCTTTGTGTGGTTGCGGTCGATAGGGGCATCATAGGCGGCAGCGTAAAGGATTGATAATGGTCGTTTTTCATGGGTTCGGTCAAATACTGAAACTAGCACTTTGCTTCACTACGTCTCAGCTTATCTTATTTAAACCATCTTCAGGTGTATTGGTATTAGATGTCGGTTACATTTCTGTAAAATTTTTGTTCTTCAAAACTTTCAAAATTTTAAAAAATTTCAAAACTTTCAAGATTCTCAAGATTCTCAAGATTCTCGAGATTCTCGAGATTCTCGAGATTCTCAAGATTCTCAAGATTCTCAAGATTCTCAAGATTCTCAAGATTCTCAAGATTCTCAAGATTCTCAAGATTCTCAAGATTCTCAAGATTCTCAAGATTCTCAAGATTCTCAAGATTCTCAAGATTCTCAAGATTCTCAAGATTCTCAAGATTCTCAAGATTCTCAAGATTCTCAAGATTCTCAAGATTCTCAAGATTCTCAAGATTCTCAAGATTCTCAAGATTCTCAAGATTCTCAAGATTCTCAAGATTCTCAAGATTCTCAAGATTCTCAAGATTCTCAAGATTCTCAAGATTCTCAAGATTCTCAAGATTCTCAAGATTCTCAAGATTCTCAAGATTCTCAAGATTCTCAAGATTCTCAAGATTCTCAAGATTCTCAAGATTCTCAAGATTCTCAAGATTCTCAAGATTCTCAAGATTCTCAAGATTCTCAAGATTCTCAAGATTCTCAAGATTCTCAAGATTCTCAAGATTCTCAAGATTCTCAAGATTCTCAAGATTCTCAAGATTCTCAAGATTCTCAAGATTCTCAAGATTCTCAAGATTCTCAAGATTCTCAAGATTCTCAAGATTCTCAAGATTCTCAAGATTCTCAAGATTCTCAAGATTCTCAAGATTCTCAAGATTCTCAAGATTCTCAAGATTCTCAAGATTCTCAAGATTCTCAAGATTCTCAAGATTCTCAAGATTCTCAAGATTCTCAAGATTCTCAAGATTCTCAAGATTCTCAAGATTCTCAAGATTCTCAAGATTCTCAAGATTCTCAAGATTCTCAAGATTCTCAAGATTCTCAAGATTCTCAAGATTCTCAAGATTCTCAAGATTCTCAAGATTCTCAAGATTCTCAAGATTCTCAAGATTCTCAAGATTCTCAAGATTCTCAAGATTCTCAAGATTCTCAAGATTCTCAAGATTCTCAAGATTCTCAAGATTCTCAAGATTCTCAAGATTCTCAAGATTCTCAAGATTCTCAAGATTCTCAAGATTCTCAAGATTCTCAAGATTCTCAAGATTCTCAAGATTCTCAAGATTCTCAAGATTCTCAAGATTCTCAAGATTCTCAAGATTCTCAAGATTCTCAAGATTCTCAAGATTCTCAAGATTCTCAAGATTCTCAAGATTCTCAAGATTCTCAAGATTCTCAAGATTCTCAAGATTCTCAAGATTCTCAAGATTCTCAAGATTCTCAAGATTCTCAAGATTCTCAAGATTCTCAAGATTCTCAAGATTCTCAAGATTCTCAAGATTCTCAAGATTCTCAAGATTCTCAAGATTCTCAAGATTCTCAAGATTCTCAAGATTCTCAAGATTCTCAAGATTCTCAAGATTCTCAAGATTCTCAAGATTCTCAAGATTCTCAAGATTCTCAAGATTCTCAAGATTCTCAAGATTCTCAAGATTCTCAAGATTCTCAAGATTCTCAAGATTCTCAAGATTCTCAAGATTCTCAAGATTCTCAAGATTCTCAAGATTCTCAAGATTCTCAAGATTCTCAAGATTCTCAAGATTCTCAAGATTCTCAAGATTCTCAAGATTCTCAAGATTCTCAAGATTCTCAAGATTCTCAAGATTCTCAAGATTCTCAAGATTCTCAAGATTCTCAAGATTCTCAAGATTCTCAAGATTCTCAAGATTCTCAAGATTCTCAAGATTCTCAAGATTCTCAAGATTCTCAAGATTCTCAAGATTCTCAAGATTCTCAAGATTCTCAAGATTCTCAAGATTCTCAAGATTCTCAAGATTCTCAAGATTCTCAAGATTCTCAAGATTCTCAAGATTCTCAAGATTCTCAAGATTCTCAAGATTCTCAGGATTCTCAAGATTCTCAAGATCCTCAAGATCCTCAAGATCCTCAAGATCCTCAAGATACTCAAGATCCTCAAGATCCTCAAGATCCTCAAGATCCTCAAGATCCTCAAGATCCTCAAGATCCTCAAGATCCTCAAGATCCTCAAGATCCTCAAGATCCTCAAGATCCTCAAGATCCTCAAGATCCTCAAGATCCTCAAGATCCTCAAGATCCTCAAGATCCTCAAGATCCTCAAGATCCTCAAGATCCTCAAGATCCTCAAGATCCTCAAGATCCTCAAGATCCTCAAGATCCTCAAGATCCTCAAGATCCTCAAGATCCTCAAGATCCTCAAGATCCTCAAGATCCTCAAGATCCTCAAGATCCTCAAGATCCTCAAGATCCTCAAGATCCTCAAGATCCTCAAGATCCTCAAGATCCTCAAGATCCTCAAGATCCTCAAGATCCTCAAGATCCTCAAGATCCTCAAGATCCTCAAGATCCTCAAGATCCTCAAGATCCTCAAGATCCTCAAGATCCTCAAGATCCTCAAGATCCTCAAGATCCTCAAGATCCTCAAGATCCTCAAGATCCTCAAGATCCTCAAGATCCTCAAGATCCTCAAGATCCTCAAGATCCTCAAGATCCTCAAGATCCTCAAGATCCTCAAGATCCTCAAGATCCTCAAGATCCTCAAGATCCTCAAGATCCTCAAGATCCTCAAGATCCTCAAGATCCTCAAGATCCTCAAGATCCTCAAGATCCTCAAGATCCTCAAGATCCTCAAGATCCTCAAGATCCTCAAGATCCTCAAGATCCTCAAGATCCTCAAGATCCTCAAGATCCTCAAGATCCTCAAGATCCTCAAGATCCTCAAGATCCTCAAGATCCTCAAGATGATTCTCAAGATTCTCAATATCCTCAAGATTCTCAAAATTCTCAGGATTCTCAAGATTTTCAAGATTCCCAGGATTCTCAAAATTCTCGAGATTCTCAAGCTTCTAAAACTTCTCCAGATTCTCGAGATTCTCCAAATTTTCGAGCGCCCGAGCTTTTCGAGATATTCGAGATATCCGCGATTATCGAAATATCCGGATATTCGAGATATTCGAGATTTTCGACAAATTCAAGATAATTGAGATATTCGAGATTTTCGGGAACTCTCAGATTTCCCATATTTCCCAGATTTTCCAGATATCCAGATTTTCCAGATTTTCCAGATTTTCCAGATTTTCCAGATTTTCCAGCTTTTCGAGACTTTCTAGATTTTCCGATAGTGAAGTAGTGTAATTTTTTAAAATATTGAAAATTTCCACTACATCACTTTGTGTGTAGTAGGCGTTATTGATAACTCACGTGTCTTTTGTCTGACCTGTACCTTGGCTCCAGGTTTCTAGTTTAACCTCGAGATTCGGTCACGACCCGAAGACACCCATTAAAGAGGAAAAACTCTCTGCTTTCCATTTTTATTGTAGCTGGTGCAAATCTCTTTTGAGCGATAAACATCATCGAAGGCAGCAGAGCCAGAGAGCGCCGAGCTGCAGGAGCAGCAAATAGAGCGGAGTGAAAAGAACGTGTCTGTAGTGAGTGCAGATAGCGGATCTTCATTACCGCGCTGCACCCGAGGCGGCGGCAGGGACGTGCCTTATTATTCGCGCACATCAGTGATTCAGCAGAAACGACGGAAAATATTTTTCAGGCGGGAAGGCGCGACTTAACGCCGCGCGGTGGGAAACCGGCACGAAAGGCACGTACGGCATACACACCCGGATAATGTGCGGATGATACGTAGGTGGCTGCGGAGATCATCTGTGTCTGCAGTGCCGAACAAATAGCGACGGAATCAAGTTAGGTGGTGGTTGCAGCGTATATGCACGATTGGCAAGTGGAGACCTAGAATGGCGATATAAGCGCATAGGATGCAGAAAGCCAAGAGGACAACTTAACACAATATCTCACCTACCTCCCCCCCCCCCCACTTCCATTCTTCCATTCTTAACAACACAGCAACAAATACTGAAGATTGGATTTTGAAAGATTTGAAAATCCTGAGAATCTTGAAGGTCTTGAAAATGTTGAATATCTTTTAAATCTTGAAAATCTGGAGAATCTGGATAATCTGGAGAATCTGGAGAATCTGTAGAATCTGGAGAATCTGGAGAATCTGTAGAATCTGGAGAATCCAGGTATTCTGGAGAATCTGGAGAATCTGGAGAATCTGGAGAATCTGGAGAATCTGGAGAATCTGGAGAATCTGGAGCATCTGGAGGATCTGGAGGATCTGGAGGATCTGGAGAATCTGGAGAATCTGGAGAATCTGGAGAATCTGGAGAATCTGGAGAATCTGGAGAATCTGGAGAATCTGGAGAATCTGGAGAATCTGGAGAATCTGGAGAATCTGGAGAATCTGGAGAATCTGGAGAATCTGGAGAATCTGGAGAATCTGGAGAATCTGGAGAATCTGGAGAATCTGGAGAATCTGGAGAATCTGGAGAATCTGGAGAATCTGGAGAATCTGGAGAATCTGGAGAATCTGGAGAATCTGGAGAATCTGGAGAATCTGGAGAATCTGGAGAATCTGGAGAATCTGGAGAATCTGGAGAATCTGGAGAATCTGGGGAATCTGGGGAATCTGGGGAATCTGGGGAATCTGGAGAATCTGGAGAATCTGGAGAATCTGGAGAATCTGGAGAATCTGGAGAATCTGGAGAATCTGGAGAATCTGGAGAATCTGGAGAATCTGGGGAATCTGGGGAATCTGGGGAATCTGGGGAATCTGGGGAACCTGGAGAATCTGGAGAATCTGGAGAATCTGGAGAATCTGGAGAATCTGGAGAATCTGGAGAATCTGGAGAATCTGGAGAATCTGGAGAATCTGGAGAATCTGGAGAATCTGGAGAATCTGGAGAATCTGGAGAATCTGGAGAATCTGGAGAATCTGGAGAATCTGGAGAATCTGGAGAATCTGGAGAATCTGGAGAATCTGGAGAATCTGGAGAATCTGGAGAATCTGGAGAATCTGGAGAATCTGGAGAATCTGGAGAATCTGGAGAATCTGGAGAATCTGGAGAATCTGGAGAATCTGGAGAATCTGGAGAATCTGGAGAATCTGGAGAATCTGGAGAATCTGGAGAATCTGGAGAATCTGGAGAATCTGGAGAATCTGGAGAATCTTGAGAACCTTGAGAACCTTGAGAACTTTGAGAACCTTGAGAATCTTGAGAATCTTGAGAATCTTGAGAATCTTGAGAATCTTGAGAATCTTGAGAATCTTGAGAATCTCGAGAATGTCGAGAATGTCGAGAAACTGGAGAATCTTGAGAATCCCGGGAATCTCGAGAACCTCGAGAATCTCAAGGATCTCGAGAATCTTGAGAACCTCGAGAATCTTGACAACTTTGAGAATCTTGGCAATCTTGAGAACCTTGAGAATCTTGGGTATCTTGAGAACTTGAAGAATCTTGAGGATATTGAGCAGCTTGAAAATCTTGAAAATTTCAAAGAACTTAGAAACTAAATTAAAATAATTTAAAGATTAAATTAAAAATCAAATTAAAAATTAAATAAACAACTATTCTTAAAACTAAATTGAAAATTGAATTATTAATTGAATTTTAAAAATTAAGAGAATTAAATAAATAAATAAAATAAAATAAATTGAACTGCTTCCATACTTTTCGTACCTCTGTACGAAACTGCATTGAAAACTACACTAGCTACAATGAAGAAAATCCTTTTTTTTAAATTCTACATTGTGGTGGTCCCATTCTTCATCATCAGTGTTGTTGTACTCTATGACAATGTCCATGTGCATTTTGTTTCTTCTTAGATGAGTAGCAGCGCTCGACGAAAAAGCAGGTATATGAGGTTTTCGAGATTCCAATTGTAAGCGCCTGAAACATATTCAATCTTTATTTATATTTACCTCTTATCCCAAGTCTCATCGCCACGGCATTATTACAAAATTTTTGTCACGCTGGAATGAATATCAGAGTGACGGCAAGGGAAATTTCAATATCCAGGGAAATTCCTATCGCACACCTGCTACCGTTCTTCAACACCCCCCCCCCCCTAACCACCCCTTCCCCCTCATCTTTCACCGAAATCAAATCCATCACTTTTTTTCTGACGTAATCTCATAAATATATCTGAAAACTTCATTTCCTGCGACCACGATCCTTCCGTTTCGGGGGGTGTTTTTTAACCTGGTTGTGGAGATACAGTTTCACTCGGAGTTTTATAAATAGCCTGGGCAATTTCGAATTATTGAGCTGTCCCTACTCTCCGTCAATTTTTGACACGAGCAACCAGAAAAGGAGTTCGTCAGGGATATCTATATACAGGGTGTTAATTAAGTATGTTAACAAACTTTAACCATGAATAGTACTCCGAAAAATAGAAACAAAATGTTATATGAATATGGGTTTGAAATGCTTCCTAAGGGAGCTACGCTCCTTTGCATGGGGCACCCTGAAGACGGTTTTCCGTCGATATTCTCGGAACCATTCATAACAAAATTACGAAATTAGGTACGATGGGCAAAACTTTTGACGCTGAATCTGATTCTGAATTCAGAATTTCATAATTTTAATCAGAGTCGTATCATACGGGAGGAGTTAAGGGTAAAAATAACCCCATTTTCTAAATGGTAATTTTTTTGACATTTTGATTTTAGAATGTGGTATTACAGTGATTTCTACGTAAAAATGGTCTCTTGGTACATCTGGACAAGGCTAACCGTTTTAGAGCAAAATGCAAATTATTGAATTGATGCAGGCTATTTTATTCAATGATTTGCATTTTTCTCGAAAACGGTTAGCCCTATCGAGATATACCAAGAGACCATTTTTACGTAGAAATCACTGTAATATCACAATCTAAAGTCAAAATGTCAAAAAAATTACCATTTAGAAAATGGGGTTATTTTTACCCTTAACTCCTCCCGTATGATAGGCCTCTGATTAAAATTATGGAATTCTGAATTCAGAATCAGATTCACCGTCAAAAGTTTTGCCCATCGTACCTAATTTCGTAATTTTGTTATGAATGGTTTCGAGAATATCGAGGGAAAACCGTCTTCAGGGTGCCCCATGCAAAGGAGCGTAGCTCCCTTAGGAAGCATTTCCGGATCCATGTTCATATGACATTTTCTTTCTATTTTTCGGAGTACTATTCGTGGTTAAAGTTTGTTAACATACCTAATTAACACCCTGTATATCCGAAGTTATTTAACATTTACTCTGAATTTGTGATGAGACATGTATTGGACAACTGTTATGGTGGTATAACTTACTACTGGAGGAAGCAAGATATCCAAGTTGAGATTTGCTGACGATACAACCCTTATTGCCGCTTCTCAGGAAGGGCTAGTAGCTCTATTAAACATCTTAGAACAGCACAGTACAGCATATGGTCCTGGTATTAACTACAACAAGACCAAGGTTATTATCGTAGATAGAGAGCATGATAAAATCGAGAAATAAAGTCAGCAGGCCGTTGTAAAGTAGTTCAAAGTTTGGTGTACCTCGGTTCTTTGATCGAAAATTCGGGAGCTGTGAGAATGAGATTCGACGGCGCATTCAACAGGCACGTGTGGCCATGGCAAAGCTTACTAAAATATGGCGTGATCATAACATCACTAAAGCTACAAAAATGTGGCTGGTTCAGTCTATTGTATTCTCCATATTTTTGTATGCCTCGGAAACTTGGACTGTTAAAAAGGCAGATCGAGCTCGCATAGATGCTTTTGAAATGTGGACGTGGAGGAGGATGCTGAGAGTTCCTTATACCGCCCATCGAACTAACGTTTCCTTGCTGGATGAGCTCGGTAATCCAAAGAGACTATCCTCGACTGTATCAACGAGAATGCTTACATTCTTCGGACATAAACACAGAAGCGATAATATGGAGAAACTTGTAGTTCAGGGTCATGCCCCGAGTGGGCGGCGCCGTGGCCGTACCCCTACACGCTGGGTGGATACGACAAAACAGTTGCTAGATATGAGTATCAAGAGCGCCACTGAACTAACAGTCAATCGCGAACGATGGCGAGCTACAGTTCTCAAAACTATTTATAATAAAAAATAAATATAAATAATAAGCTATATAATTTCAAACATTCAAAGAGATATTTATTTCGATCGTAGACTTTGTCTCGAACTGCAAACTTCATTTATCGCCTATGTTGCAACAAATATAAAATTGTTACAACAATAGTTTTGTTATAAAACTTATATAGGATATGATGAAAAGTGTCATCCAGCTTTGACGTTTTGTTTCCAATATTGATAAAGTACTATACAATAGAAAAGCTTTGTTAAATTCTTTGTTAAATATGAATGTTGATAAAATCGGCCCCTAATAAATCTAAAGGTGACGCCGCAACTATTTCTAAACTTAACATTCGGCCCTCGTATACGCAAATCATGCAAAGAAGATTTACAGCCTGAGAAGAGAAATAAGGTACAAATTCACAGGTCTCACTTATAGCCGCAGGTCTAATAGCATATTTGATAAGCATGTATCTCTAGACTTGTGGGAAACAGGTGAGAAAGTTGCACAAATCGCTGATTTATCGGCTCAATTTACAAATTGGACGCGAGGCATTGTACTTTCCATCGAATCAAATTATGTAGCGACAATAAAAGTAATTTGAAAACACTGTATACGGCTCTTAAATAAATTTTCGATAACGGACTAATAATGTGTAGGCGGTTGTGGACAGTGGCGTTCGTGCTAATGTCTGTTCAAATCTTCAAATCAAATCAAATCAAATCTTTATTTCATCCAGTACGCCAACATGGTGGATTGGATAACTCAACAAATTACAGGTAAAGGGTAAACGAAGATGTCATGGACCAATTATGCTTAATACATGTAAATATCCAGTAAATGGTTCTAATAAAAATAAAATGAGTTCAGTTAAAATTTCTACGACACAGTTGACACATTGAGGGTCGATTTCATCAATAGGCGCATTTTAACAAAGGCTTTGACCAATCAGAGCAGCCCGTTCAAGAACATGCATCTGTCAAAGTACTCTGAAAACTACTGAGTTCTCTTGAAGTTTACCTCAAAAAGGCTTTATATACAATCGACCATTATGAACCATCTAGTATCTTTTCCAGTCTGACTTTCCATCCTAAATGGGTGAGAAATTGCATTTTCTTGTTTAACAAAAAGTTTAGCAATTGCTAATTTCAACCAATCAGATTCCGCAAGAAATGTACATTTGATCGCTGGTTTTTTCTTCTGCTAAATGATAATGATGACAAAAAATTAGGGTTTTGAATAATTTTTTTTGTGATAAATGGAGAGATCAAATATAAGTTTTACAACAAAACTGTTTTTGTTTTGTTTTTTTCGCAATAATTCAGAAGTTATATCAAAATAAAAATGAGTTTTTGAATCCAGAACCGAAAACACGCCGACGGCTCCCGAACCCGTGTGACGCAAATCGTGAAAATACTTGTAACAGTTGTAACTAAAAATGTATATTTGTTGCAACATAGGCGATGAATGAAGTTTGCAGCTCGAGACGAAGTCAACGATCGAAATAAATATCTTTTTGAATGGTTGAAAATTAGATCACAAATCCCAGTAAAAAAGTACCTAATCCCAAATCAAATACCTACGTACCGTTGAGGCGATCCCTTCGGCAAGATGGCAGGTGCTCGAGTCGTATGGTGTTCGACAACGCTTCCCTATTTTCGTCGGTGGTGTTGGTGGGTGTTGGTTCGAGACCCAGCCCGTGCAACTACTTTTTTTAATTTTTTTTTTATCCAAAATATTCATTGATATGCTTTTTACTCATGTTACACACATTTTTTTGTACCATCGCCATAAATGTGTTTTTGAATCAAATTTTATTAGATGTTTTACTAGTACAATAAAAATTCCGAATAATTTTACTTTTTTTGGAATAATATCATTTTGATACCGCTATCAGAGCAACTGGCGATCGATATTGACGGATAAACTTCACTTCCACTGACTGAATTCAAAAAGATGTTTATTTCGATCGTTGACTTCGTCTCGAGCTGCAAACTTCATTCATCGCCTATGTTGCAACAAATATACACTTGTTACAATAATAGTTTTGTTATGAAACTTATATACGATATGATGAAAAGTGTCATCTAGCTTTGACGTTTTGTTTTCAATATTGATAAAATACTATTGGACGTTATTTATTAACCTAGCCCGCAATACCCAATAGAAAGCTTTGTCAAATTCTTTGTTAAATATGCGTGTTGATAAAATCGGACCTAAAACAGTTAATAATAAAAATAACAAGCACTCACAAACACAAACTTACTAAATAAAAGTTTCACATAAATCCTAAGTACTATTAACTCATCCACAGAGTATTTGTGAATGAATAAATGTTCATCTATTTAGTAAGTGTAATGTATGTGTGTCCTATTTACAATAGCCTACATCGATTCAATAATTTGTATTTTTCTCGAAAACCGTTAGCTCTGTCGAGATGTACCAAGAGACTATTTTTACGTAGAAATCTCTGAAATACCATATTTTAAAATCAAAATGTCAAAAAAATTACCATTTAGAAAATGGGGTTATTTTTACCCTTACTCCTCCCGTATTGTACGCCTCTGATTAAAATTATGAAATTCTGAATTCAGAATCACATTCAGCGTCAAAAGTTTACCCATCGTACTTAATTTCGTAATTTTGTTATGAATGGTTTCGAGAATATCGAGGGAAAACCGTCTTCAGGGTGCCCCATGCAAAGGGGTGTAGGAAGCATTTCCGGACCCATGTTCATACGACATTTTCTTTCTATTTTTCGGAATACTATGCGCGGTTAAAGTTTGTTAACATACTTAATTAACACCCTGTATATGTATAGGTGTAAAGTATCTACTTGACCCATATACATTATTATTTTATTTTGTCTCATTTGTAATTTTATAAATCTGCATTATTCGAATAAAAAACCCCTTTTCAATGCGCGCCCATGCCTGCTCCAAAGCGCGTTGGCCCCGATGAACATAATCAACTTAAATATATTCACGTACCATTCATTAATTGTTTATCGACTTACAATGCACTTTTGTACGCGATGGAAGCAACGCCATATTTCACGTTATATCTTTTGTACCTTTCAGCCTTTCTTCTAGCTTACATAGTCTTGGATGTGTATCTAAAAGCGGAGATATACACATTTGCTAAAAAAATCCACGGACCCAAAGCTTATCCTATAATTGGGACCAACTACGTATTCTACGCAGATAAAAAGAGTAAGTAACCATAGTTTTTTTATAACTGAGCACACCGCACAGGCAGAGCCTAAATACCAGAGTACCGCGGCTGCTGTGAAAGGGTTATGTTAGGGGAAGTTTGTTAACGCGAGATTTGAATGGGCCAATACCCGCAGGCCCAATAAATACATCTTCTGGGAGACCATTCCAAGCCTTGGATACCCTGGGAATAAATGTGCGGTTGTACCGCTCGGTTCTTGATGTATGAAGAACGACCGTCTTAGGATGAGATGCAGCGGTCGCTCGGATACATCTGATAGGAGCAGTGAGCGGCGAAACGATAGAGGATAGCTCAGAGGAGCAGATTCCGTTGGAATATCGGTAGAAGAGTGAGAGGTCAACAACAACACGCCGGTGAGAAAGTGACTGAAGGTGGCGCGTTAAGGCCGGATCGCCAATTAGTCGAATTGCCCTTCGCTGGACGGCATCTAGTATAGGCAGGGTAGTGGGGGCAGCAGCTCCCCAGACATGAGACCAATACTCCAGGCAAGGTCTTATCTGGGCTTTATATAGCGTGAGGAGGTTATATAGTGAGAAATACTTTCTGGCTCTAAATAGGTACCCAAGCTTTTTCTAGCAGCTGTTGCAATTGATGCGACGTGTTCGTGCCAGATCAGATTTTCTGTAATGTTGACTCCTAACAGCTTGAATGAGTGACTCCTTGGCAGATCCTGGTTGTTCATTAGAACCTGGTGTTGGCTTGGGCACTTCTTGTTTGATAGCGTACAATACTGGGACTTGGAGGCATTAAATTTAACCATATTCCTAAGCCCTCAAGCGGTAATGGTATCGAGATCCTTTGAAAGTGAAGCTGCCACTGCCAGTCTTCTGCGCTCCAGCTCGACCACAGAGATCGGTCTATTGCTCATGATGCCTGCAAGCAGCGTACTGTCATCCGCAAAACTGTGGATTGGGTTTGTAGTGCTGCGGAACCCCGGCATTGATGCTATCGAAAGAAGAGGAAAAGCCGTCTACCACGACAGAGATTTTCCGACCTGAGAGGAAGTCTGCGAGCCAACCGCAAAGCTTAACAGGAAGCCCATAAGACGGGAGCTTGTTCAGGAGAGCTGCATGCCACAGTTGATCGAATGCCTTTGAAATATCAAGAGCAACGATGTAAGCCTCGCCAAATGACTGAATGAGTTTGCTCCACACATGTCTGACGTAAGCCAGGAGATCTCCAGTTGATCTTTGGTGTCGGAATCCATATTGTCTGTGGTTGATTAAGCGATGGAGCTCTAGGTATTTAATGAGCTCTTGGTTGACGCATCTCTCCATCACTTTACTGATCACAGAAAGCAGAGCTATAGGTCTGTAGTTGGTCGGATCAGTTTTGGATCCCTTTTTTGGCACCGGCTGGATGCAAGCTGTTTTGCAGTCTTTTGGGAAAATGCCGGAATCGTAAGACATCCGAAAGAGGCGGGTAAATATGGAAGCGAGCTCCGGTGCGCACTTCTTCACAACAATGGAGGGGACCATGTCGGGCCCATTCGCCTTATTAGTGTCAAGTGACTGCAGCACCTTCCGAACTATTTTTGTTCTGAACGTGATTTCGCTCATGGCTTGGGGTATAGTTCGACAAAAAATGTATTTGTATCTGTCCAATCAAATAATTTCAGGCTAAACACGAATGTGTTTTTAAACAATTGTGTAAAGTCTATTGCGATCTGTTAAAATGTGACCTAGCTATAACACTTATACTAGCTATGCACTATAGCAAGATTTTTTCTGCAACTGAAGTGCTGTAACAAAGGACATTGTGGTCTACTTTCATCCAGTTTGGTTTGTGTACATTATCTAGTGTATCCTGTTGAATGAATAAGGACCAGAGGCTATCCAGCACAGAATGCGGCTGGTGCATAGGCCACACGATGGGCCCTTTTGCGCCTCTATCCGCGCTAGTTCCTAGGACCTGCCCTTTTAGCAAAGGCAAGTACATTCTTAGGTCCTATCCATTTTATCTCTATTGGTTCCAAGGTTCTGGAGCCCAGCATAGTCTGCCTGTGATAACCCAGGGTTTCACAGCGACACAAGATGTGTGCCGAGGATTCTTCCTCTTCACCACACCACGTGCACGTTGGGTCGTTGACCACCCTCATCACGAACAGATGACGCCTGAAGGTGTTGTGGCCCGTTAATAGGCCTACTAGCAATCTCAAGTTACTCCTATCCAGAGAGAGACAAAATCGTCCTATTCTCTCTGCAGGCCCTGCTAATAGTTCCCGAGCTTGACGGAGCTGACCAGAGATGTTGCTCCATCTCAGAGTGTTGATTATGGATCCACTCTCCAGTTGTTTTTCTAATCAAGTTTGCAGATAGTTCTAAGGCTGGTTCCGGGCCCACAAAACTGTTGCCGGATTCCATCCTAGCCAGATGATCCGCCATGTCGTTACCCTTTACCCCAGCGTGCCCAGGTACCCACATCAGTGATACCTTGTGTTTAGCTGAAATGTCGTCAAGAGCCCTCCTTCACTCCAGGACCAGTCCCGACGTTATTTTCCAACGACTCAGTGCTTTGATGGCTGCCTGACTGACAGAGCAGATAGTAATCCGCCTCCTAGATCCGTCAATTTCCCGAATACTATTTACACAAGCAAGTATCGCATAGACCTCAGCCTGAAATACTGTGGTGTGCTCCCCAAGAGGGAGTGAAAGTCTTGTATGGGGTCCGTAGACTCCCGAGCCCGAGCCCTCTCTAGCGAGTGAACCGTCTGTGTGTATCCTGTTAATATTATATCTTCCTTATTCTTCCTTATGTCATTTTTTAGACTACTTAAGAGCCTTGTTTAGTATTTTTGAAGAATATAAACTACCTGTATCGTTATGGAATGGTAACCAATACGAATACTGGACCAGTAATGTAAATGAAGTAGAAGAGATACTTACTAACGACAAAATGCTCGATAAGGGCAATGGATATTCCAAACTAGCATTGTACTTGGGAGATTCCTTGTTGGTCGTTTCAGGTGCGTATAGTCAGTCTGCTTCTCTAAATTTTAGTCCAGAAGAATCCAAAATATTACTATTTATTTCAAGAAGAAAAGAACGAAAACGTTTTGGAACACTTAAGGATTCAAAAATTAATAATCAAGTCTTTATTAATTAACTTTTATGTATGTACATATTATCTATAATCATCTAGATAAGCAATGGGAGCTGCACAGAAACCTTCTTACCAAATGTTTTGAGCCAGACGTACTCAAACGATATATTACAGTATTCTATGACAGGAGCTGTCAGTTGGCTGACAAAATCGCTGGATTTTGTGACGAAAATCCAGCACAACTAGTATTGAGATGTACCGCCAACATGTTCTTTGGTAAGTGAAATGAGCATTTAATACTCTTTTCTAAGGACCTCGTAGTATCAGTTAGCAATACACAGGGTGTTAATTAAGTATGTTAACAAACTTTAACCACGAATAGTACTCCGAAAAATAGAAAGAAAATGTCATATGAACATGGGTCTGGAAATACTTCCTATAAGGGAGCTACGCTCCTTTGCATGGGGCACCCTGAAGACGGTTTTCCCTCGATATTCTCTAAACCATTCATAACAAAATTACGAGTTTCATATAAAAAAATTAAATTGGTCACTATACTACTTTCCCGCCTGTATATTTCAGGATATTTTTAGAATATGCGTGTTAGGTAACCAAATAACTTTTGTATTTGACATTTTCTTCTATCGGGTATACTTTGCAAGATATCGAAGAATTACCCACTAACCGGACACCCTGTATATTTGTATCTATAAAGAATCTCTGTTTTTATTGACATGTGCAAACATTTTACTAATGTATACAGCACCAATAAATTATTATTATTATTATAATATTAACTTCCACAGGGACAGCAGGCTTAGGAAACATAATAGATCTACTTTTCGTTCAAAGGATTTTGAAGTGAGTACTGCTTAATAAGGCTTCATGCATTATCTATAGTATTTTAAATTTGATAGGGCATCAGAACACAGTACAGAAAAGATGCACAATCCATTTTCGGCGAACTTTTACTACTACCACTTCAACCCACAAGGAAGAACCGTCAAGCATAATCTAACCTTCCTGAAAAATTACGCAAAGAGGGTAAATAATCGTTTTTACATTATTTAAATTTTTAAATCCTTGAAACAACCAGCTCCCCCTCTATTAACAAAGACATTTGGAATTTTAGCGTGTTTAGAAAACATTTTGAATAAATTTACAGATTCTATTAATCAGTGGAATATAGAATAAATTGTAAACCTATTGTGTTTATAAACGAATTTATTTGTTTTAGATTGTAGCAGAAAGAAAATCTAAAATCGCTAAGCTAAAAAGACTGAATAACGGTAGGTCTGAACGTCACTTAGGGATGTCTGTTTTATGTTAGGTGATGAATTTGAAATATCTTTCATTTAAGGTAGCCCAACCGACTATAGACCTCAAGCTTTGTTAGACATCATAATCGAAACAGGTTTAAGCATTGAAGCTGCCACAAATGAAATGATCTTATTTGCTGGTGAGGTAAGTCAGCTTCAACCTCACCTTTGCGACAGACACTCAGAACTATACAAGTGTTTCATAAATTGGGACTTTTTTTCATACATAAAGCAAGATACTGGCCATTAAAGAAATCCTCAATTCTAAGTCCGTCCCTGGGCAATGGCTCACCCTGTCATAATGTCACAACAAACAAGGCAGCGCTAGAGGTGCCGATGTCAGTGAGAAAACACTAAAACAGGCATGTTCGTCATACGTCGCGTTGCTGTGGCATAGTGTACGAGAGTACTTGACTTGTTAAATTTGAAGATCGGACTTTCAAAACAACAACAATGGCGCAGGATTATAACAATAATGAACTGGTGGACATGATTTTAATGTACAGTGTATGTCGATCGTTTCCCTAACCGTACTCACCCTGCACCCCGTCGATTTGTCTCGCTCGTGCAAAGAGCTAGAGACGCAGGATGTCTGAATTCACATCGTGGTGAACACGCTGGAAGACCTAGACAACCTTGTATGGTCCAAATTAAAGAAGACATCATAAATCGTACTTTTACCTGTAAGACGCCTGCGACAGGACCGTACTTACGACTTCGTAGCAACCAAATAGTGAGAGTACTTGCTTGATATTTTTTTTGCTGCTGGCTTTGCCGTTTCAATGGCCATTGCTTCTAAAGAGGAAAGTCCCAACTTTTAGAACACCCTGTATATCTAGATAAAATTTCCGATGTTTCTTAAAACCGTACCTTATTTTAGACCTCTTGCAAGACAACCCCTGCCTTCTTGTCAGCATGCGTACTCCTTTCAATGCATCCAGATATACAGGTGAGTCACTCTGCATATCTTCTAACAGATTTGATGATATGTTAATTGTGAGGAGGCAGGATCACGTCTACAAGGAGATCATCGAAGTAGTTGGGGAATACGAGGAAGTTACTTACGAAAACGTTAAATCACTTGAACTGACAGAAAGAGTGATTTTGGAGTCTCTCAGGATATGCCCAATAATGTTCTCCTTGACCAGATATACTAAAGAGAGGGTGAGAATTGGTATGTAATAGGTAATAAGTTCATAATTAGGCATAAATACACGCATAAATATAAAATCTCAGAAAAGAAATATTGCCTTTCGTTTAATCATGCCAAAGTTCCCATATCAGCAAGCCTAACCTCAAACCAAAAATACTGTATTCTGATAGAGAAAGAACCCGTGAGTAAATCTTGAAGCAATAATACCAAAATCTTAAATTATAATAATATAATAATCTTGAAACAAACCAGACTTCCTTCCTCTCACGTCGGAAAATCTCTGTCGTGGTATACGGCTTTTCCTCTTCTTTCCATAGCATCAATGCCGGGGTTCCGCAGGGATCGGTATTGGCTCCGACATTGTTCCTGCTTCATATTAATGACTTACTCTCTAGCACTACAAACCCAATCCACAGTTTTTCGGATGACAGTACGCTGCATGCAGGCATCATAGGCAATAGACCGATCTCTGTGTTCGAGCTGGAACGCAGAAGACTGGCAGTGGCAGCATAACTTTCAAAGGATCTCGATACCATTACCGCTTGGGGGCTTAAGAATATGGTTAAATTTAATGCCTCCAAGACCCAGTATTATACGCTGTCAAACAAGAAGTGCCCAAGCCAACACCAGGTTCTAATGAACAACCAGGCTCTGCCTAGGAGTCACTCATTCAAGCTGTTAGGGGTCAACATTACAGAAAATCTGATCTGGCACGAACACGTCGCGTCAATTGCAACAGCTGCTGGTAAAAAGCTTGGGTACCTATTTAGAGTCAGAAAGTATTTCTAGCATGTAACCTCCTCACTCTATATAAAGCCCAGATAAGACCTTGCCTGGAGTATTGCTCTCATGTCTGGGGAGCTGCTGCCCCTACTACCCTGTCTATACTAGATACTGTCCAGAGAAGGACAATTCGACTAATTGGCGATCCGGCCTTAACGCACCACCTTCAGTCACTTTCTCTCACTGCTCCTCTCAGATGTACCCGTGCGACCGCTGCATCTCATCCTAAGACGGTCGTTCTTCATACATCAAGAACTGGCGGTACAACCGCACATTTATTCCCAGGGTGTCCAAGGCTTGGAATGGACTGCCAGAAGATGTATTTATTGGGCCTGCGGGTATTGGCCCATTCAAATCTCGCGTTAACAAACTTCCTCTAACATAACCCTTTCACAGCAGCCGCAGTACTCTGATATTTAGGCTCTGCCTGCGCGGTCTGCTCAGTTATAAAAAAAAAGGTAATATCTTGCAATAATACTTTAATGTTTTGCTTTGCCATAAGCAGTTTAAAAACTTTCAGCAAAGATTTATGCTTCTTGAAAGGTTTTCCCAAAGGTTGGTCAACCTGGCAAGTTCTTCCTCTAAAGTACTCTAACCATCCAAACTTTTAGGTCGAAGAATCATTCCAGCAGGGTGCCATATGAAGATATTTGTTTATGATGTACACCATCAAGAAAAGTACTGGCCAGATCCCAGGAAATTTGATCCAGATAGATTTCTTCCTGAAAATGTTTCACAGAGGAACCGATACTCGTTCTTAGCATTCTCAGATGGGCCAAGAAACTGTCTAGGTAAGTGTAAGAGAGCCACTCCAGTGAGAGACAGAAGTGCCTCACCTTGGCCAGAGATCCCACAGAATAAGTTCACTAGCTTGAGGGAGATATCCAGAGATATGTTGATTTTATAACTTCTTAGCTACCTCAGTGGAAAAGCAGCCAAATACTACATGCCAATGGCTAACCCAAGGTCCTAAACTGGGTATATACGGCAGAAGTCAGATCTAGGATCCAGTATGGCTGCTCGGTCTGGTGGCCGAGCGTAGAGAAGGTCTCTGTTAGGCTCAAGCTCGCAAAGATTCAGAGGCTGGCAGCAATGAGCATAACAGGTGCCACGAGGACAACACCCACTGCTGCCTTGGAGGTTCTACACCTCTGGATAAAGAGCGAGGCGATGTGGGCCTGCCTGAGAATGCGTGACGGGGGAACGTGGGTAGCACGAGAACCATTAGTTGGCCACACCAGAATAGAGCGATTCACGGAAAGTAATATCCCGATATCGCCATTCAGGGTGGAAAAAGCCAAAGACATCTTAAATTTAGATAAGGGATTCTCACTAGTCATCCCGGAAAGAGACGACTGGATGAGAGGGAAAGTCAAGTTTCCACCCAATAGTCTGGTATGCTTGACTGACGGATCGCTCTTAAAGGAGTCAGGATCCGGGGGAGCGGACTTCTGTCTGGAGGGTAAAGAAGTGCGGCGGAGCTTCGCGCTGGGAACCTGCACGACTGTCTTCCAGGCGGAAGTGTATGCGATATTGATGGCGGCATACTCGACGGCAGTCGAACAGTGCTCTGAACAGAGCATATATATATGCTCTGACAGCCAATCAGCTCTGAAAGCGGTGGCAGCTCCGAGGGCCAGATCAGCTCTGGCTCAAGAATGATCGGCCGCCCTTCAGAAATTAGCAAGCCATAAGAAGGTGACCCTGCTGTGGGTCCCCGGACACGTTGGTATACCGGGTAACCAGAGAGCGGACCGATTAGCTAGGATAGGGGCCAGCAGCCCCTGCATCGGCCCAGAACCTATGCTGGGAATTAGCAGACGCCAGGTCAATGTGGCCCTGGACAACTGGGCCTACAAGGAACTGGCGAAAACCTGGCTAGAGAGAGACGACTGCAGGCAAAACAAAAGATTAACTGGCCATTGCCGGCTGAATAGACATTTGTCACTTATGAGAGTGGTAGGGGACCCCATTTGCTCCAGATGCTGGGAGGAGGACGAGACAGCGTTCAACTTCCTGGACAGATGTGCAGTTTATCGCAACCTTAGTGTTCAGATATTCGGCACGACGGAGTTTGGGGAGGAGCCAATATATTCAGCGAAATGGTCGGACATACTGACTTTCGTCAGAAGGTCTGGTAGGTTCGACAAGGAGCTTTCTAGGGTGTAGAATTTTAGTGTTTTCATCGATTGGTTCAGTGGGGTTGGCAAAAAGGGCAAAGGTGGTTTGCATCACCACGTAGTTATGGATCACCCTGTATAAATCCAAATATTTTCTGAGCAAGGAGCATATCCGTGGCTACAACTCTTATAAACAATTTTTTTCGCTATCTTCTATAGTAATGGAGTTATCAACCGAGCCAGTACTAAAAACTCACCCTGTATAATTAGAATCATGGATTGATTGTAAGGAATGACTTTCAGATTGATATTTCCTTTTTAGGTGAGAAGTACGCTCTGATGCTGATGAAAACCATGCTGGCCACAGTTGTAAGACGATACGTAATTACGTCGGACTATCTCAGCGCAGATGAAATCAATTTGAACCCGGATTTGCTGTATTCTAACGATAAAATATGTAACTTTATACCAAGGAAATCAGAAGTAAATGAGGAATGAAACTTAATCTCCGTCATGTTTCATGTGTTTCCTCTTAGCAGCATGGCTGCGTAATCCAGTATTCAACAATCTACTAGCTATTTGTAGCGTAACTGAAGTCATGCTAAATACTATTTTAGGGTGTAGGGTATATCGTGCTTGAGCTTGAGAATCCAAGAAAACGACAATTTTCTTGGTAGCGAGGAGAAAATCGCATTTCCAAGCTTCTTACGTTACCTTTAAACTTATAGTAATGATCCAAAAAGCAAATGAAAGAAGAAAGCTTGCGTTAGGGCAACACAGTGGCCTTGTTTTGAAACAGGCTGTAGAAAAAGTCGACGACGCATAGTCATATACAGGGTGAGGTAGAATGTGTTAGATAATTTAGTGGACTATAGTTTTTTTTGTACGATGTGGTGTGCGGGTAAAACTGATTGCGGAGTTATGAAAAAACTGTGTTGTCGCCTACCTTTATCTTGATCTTCTAGCCTATCTGGTCCAGCGGCGAAGGAGCGCTCCTGTAGCACGAGGGCACAGTAGAAAATCAGCGGAAAACGAGGGTGTTCAGTTGCTATCGTGTGACTGACTCACTTCTTCTTTTTACAAGCGTTTTTGCGCAGGTGCAGATGAGCAAGCGACAACGTACACCGCAATCAGAAAAATGAATATAGAAAACCACATATACACTTAACAGAATGCAAAAACTAGATTTTCTCTTTTACTTCCACACCGATAAGTGAGGGGAGTATTGTGATCGCGAAAATGTTCGATTTTGAGATAATACGCTTTTTGGGCGTTTTATGATGTGTACATAACGAAAATCCACGTCATTCATTTCCGTTGGTCTGTCTGTTGGTCTGTCTGTCTGTCGGTCTGTCTGTCGCGTTCTTCTACCCTCGTAATCTCAGTAACCGCTGCATGGATTGTGATGTAATTTAGGCAGCGTTATGCTGCGGTGTCGTAGTAGGTAATGTTCCTATAATTTTGAAAATCGTTATACGTGGGGCGGAGTAATTCGCAAAAAAACGAAAAGTTTCAAATATGCCTCAAACTTCATTTTTAGGCGTTTTAGGGGTTCCTGATCATTTTCTACTGTTTCTTAGGTGGGGGTGAATTTGAGGTGGTTGGGGGGTGGGGGGTTGTAATACTGAAAAATTTGTTGTATTCGTAATGGGCTGTCCATTGATATGTGAATGAAAAATCTAGCGGCATGATAAACTTTGCATGCTTATTATAGAAACCACGGGACTTAGAATTTGTGATGTATACATACGAGTATTGTTTTAGATCGTTCGATATCGCGTAACGCGAATATTGTTCAATTGATTTTAATGAAATTTTGACACAGTATTACCACCGCAGCGAGGATGGAAAACGCGTATGTTTTGGAAAAATAGTCTCAGTGGCGGCGCAGCAATAATAAATAACTAAAAATATAAAAACAGCTCAAACTTTGTTTTTAGGCGTTTTAGGGGTTCCTGATCATTTTCTACTGTTTCTTAGGTGGGGGTGAATTTGAGGTGGTTGGGGGGTGGGGGGTTGTGATACTGAAAAATTTGTTGTATTCGTAATGGGCTGTCCATTGATATGTGAATGAAAAATCTAGCGGCATGATAAACTTTGCATGCTTATTATAGAAACCACGGGACTTAGAATTTGTGATGTATACATACGAGTATTGTTTTAGATCGTTCGATATCGCGTAACGCGAATATTGTTCAATTGATTTTAATGAAATTTTGACATAGTATTACCACCGCAGCGAGGATGGAAAACGCGTATGTTTTGGAAAAATAGTCTCAGTGGCGGCGCAGCAATAATAAATAACTAAAAATATAAAAACAGCTCAAACTTTGTTTTTAGGCGTTTTAGGGGTTTCTGATCATTTTCAATTTTTTTTTTGGGTGGGGTGAAATGGGGGCGGTTGAGGGGTGGGGGGTAGTAAAACTGAAAAATTTATTGTATTCATAATAGTCCGTCTATTGACCTGCAGAAGAAATACCTAGCGGCATATTACACTTTTTAGGTCCATCCGAACATTGGCTACCTATTACAGAAACCAATTTTGTGATCTGTACATACGAGTTTTGCTTTATAACGTTCTATGCATATTGCGTAAAGCGAAAATTATTATGTTAATAAAATGTTAACACATAATTTATTATCGCTGCGACTCTGTTTTTGAAAAACCTTGTCAGTGGCGGCGCAGCAATAATCAAAAACCAGAAACATAAAATCAGCTCAAACTTCGTTTTTAGACCGGTTGGAGACTCTTGATCGTTTCGCATCGTCCAGTTCAAGCATGCAGAAAACAACTGTGGCGCCCTAGTCGTAAGGAGGGAGACGCAAGAAACTATTTACGAGGGTTTTTGTGTTGGATGTTGTTTTTGCGTGCGGATGGGCGATAATTTAGTTGCAAGGGGATTTTAGACTATAGCTTCATGCAATGGGAAATAATAAAATGGTATCATCATTATGTGTGGGAAGTATCTACTGAGTCAATCAACTTGACTCAATTTTTTTAAATGTAACCCCCGTATTTCATTATACCAAAAAATTGCTTTCAATATGCTCTTTCATGTTTGTATAGCATTTTATATACTTACGTTCATCTGTTTATGAGATATTTCGATTTTTCTACAAATTTTAAATATACCAGAAGGTATAGAATATTTGTGTACTGAAATTTGTTTAACTGAGAAAATGCTATCGAATTCTGTTTCTATTTAACGAACAACTAAAATATCAGGCCTTAATAGTATTTGATGAATGCCTAATGAAAGTGGAAGCATATTGTAAGAACTTTCTGACAATGCTATAAGATACATTCAAAATAACAAAGAAAATTATGGTCGTGTATACAAAATCAAATATAGCAGAAAATTGATAATTTTAGACGAAACCAGATAACCACGAAACTATTCTAGCATTGAGAATCAAGCTTTCAGTTATTGAAATGAAATATGAATTCATTAAGATTTTCACATAGAATTGGGCATATCTCTGAAATTACCCTGTATAACCTAATAAAACCCTATATTTCCGGAATAGGGAAATCGAGCACAATTTAAATTTGGGATAACAAAAAAAATTACTCAACTTTGGTATGCCGTGACTTTATTAATAACCCTGTATATTATTAAATCATTTTTAAATGTAGACCTTAGTTTTACCGACAACTATTATTGGAAAGTTTTTTTGTATCTCTCATAATAATGGAGGTGTCAAACTGTGGAGTATAAGCTAATCACCCTGTATATTAAACCGACTATAGACAATAGAAATAGTCAGGCGCTACTTCTTAGTTACGGTGCTACAGCAGTGAAACAAGTGCACTTCAGTCATCACCTAGCGCATATCCTACATCTGCTGCATATTCACTGGATTTTCAAACCGCAATTTGAAAGAAATACGCTCGTTCATCGTCCGCAAGCCCTCATTAATCTTCTGGCTGTGTTTGGGTACCATATGGGAACCGATGCGACCGCACAGCTCAAACACGTGCACGTGCGTTCACAAGTGTGCGTCTACTCGCGAATTCTGCGTAAACACAATATTGATCATTCCGGTTGTATGCACCATGATTGGTTTTTTGTTGACATGCTTTTGAGAGTAATCAAGTAGGTGTGCCACATTACTGCAGAAGGCAGGGCAGAAGATCTTTAGTTCTGAATACATAGTGCCCTTAACAATAGCGGTAGCGTTAGTTTCCTCCCATAAGCTTATACAAAAGGTATCAAATAGTCTAAGATCCGAATATAAAACGACCTTCACCGAACTGGTTAATGGATGAAAAGCATTTTATATTAAATTTAATATGTTAAAAAACATATCGCGAGTGGGTTGGCTGAAAAATTTCAGTCCAGGATATGATTAATTAAATATTGAAAAATTAATTTTTTTTAAACATTTCACTGGTTTGGTTAATAGACAAATCACGTACCAATCGAAAGTATGGAGCCCATAGAATATGCAAACGTTAGATTGGCTACGTTTTTCCCATCCCAACTATAAGGTAGGCAGGTATAAACAGGTACATCAATAATAGTAATTTGCACCGGTGTGGTTAATGCATGAAATTTATATCAAAATAAAGATAATTTTCTTGCAAACACGTCGATATAGGGTTGTCTGCCAAAAATCAGTCTGGAATTCCGGTTGTTGAATTTTAAAGATCAAAATATTGCCAGTGAATACGCGACACAGAGAGGTCGAAATAATAAAGTCAAGTATGCTGAGGAAACAATTTTGTAGGCGTGATGCATAATTATCAAGCAGATTTATCAGGTAGGCTTTGAAAAATCGACAGTTTTCATAACCTGCTCAATAATTCCATACTGTGTGAAAAAACAGCTTTAAAAATTAATTTTTCCATTGACGGTATTTAGGAAAATCTTTGAAAAATTGTCTACTTGCCTCTAGAATATATCAACTATGAACAGCAATATCCAGAACGGAGGCACTCTAAAACTAATGCGTTTGAAAGACTGAAGAATCGTTTTATTTGGGCTGTGTCGTTCAATATTTCATAGCCTACTTGATACATCTGCTTGATAATTATGCATGACGTCTAAAAAATTGTTTTCTCAGCACACTTGACCTATATTACCTCATTAAGGGTCTAGGGTATAGCGCGCGAAATTGAGAATCCAAGAGAGATAAGAAAATGAGGGGAGATAACTCCAAAAATCCAAAGGTAAGGCCAAATGTCCAAAGAAAACCACAGAACACGGCAGAAAGCAACTGAAAACGACAGAATGCGGCAGATGACGACAGGAAACAACAGAAAACAGCAGGAAATGACATAAAATGACAGAGAACGACAGAAAACAACAGGAAATGACATAAAACGGCATAACAACGACAGAAAACGACAGCAAATAACAGAAAACAACAGACAACGACAGAAAACAACAGGAGACGACAGAAAATGACAGAAAACAAGAGAAGACAACAGAAAATAACAGAAGACAATAGAAAATAATAGAAAGGAACATGAGAAAAATAGAAAACAACAGAAAACCCCAGAACACGACAGAAAATAACACAATACGACAGACAACGACAGAATATGACAGAACACGACAGAAAACAATAGAAAGAAACACAAAAAAAAATTAGAAAAATAGAAAACGGAAAACCCCAGAATACGTCAGAAAACAACAGAATACGACAGAAAACAACAGGAAATGACAGAAAATAACGGAAAACAATAGAAAACAACAGAAAACAATTGGAAAAAATAAAAAATAACAGAAAACCCTAGAACATGACAGAAAACAACAGAAAACGATATAAAAAAGCGACAGAAAATGACAAAAAATGACATAAAGTTGCAGAAAACGATGGAATGTGACAGAACACGATAAAGAACAGAAGAAAATGGCAGAATACGATAGATGACGACAGGAAACAACAGAAGGCAACAGAACACGACAGTAAACAACAGGAAACGATAGAAAACAACAGGAAACGATACAAAACAACAGGAAACGACAGAAAACAATATAAAACCATACAAAACGGCAGAAAACAACAAAAAACAACAGACAACAATAGAAGACGGAAGACAGAGGACGACAGAAAACGACAGAAAATAACAGAAGACAGCAGACGACAAAAGAAAACGACAGAAAACCACAAAAAGCAGCATAAAACGACATAAAACAACAGATAAGCACAGAAAACAACAGGAAACGACAAAAAATGACGAAAAACAACAGAAGACAACGGACAACAATAGAAAACAACAGAAAACAATTGAGGAAAATAAAAAACAACAGAAAATCCCAGAAAACGACAGAAAACAATAGAAAACGACAGAAAAAAACAATAGAAAACGACAGAAAATGGCAGAAAGTTGCAGAAAACGATATAATGTGTCAGAAGACGATAAAGAACAAAAGAAGATGCCAGAATACGATAGATGACGACAGGAAACAACAAAAATAACAGACAACAACAGAAGATGGCAGAAAACAACAGAGAACGACAGAAAACGACAGAAAACAACAGAATACGACAGAAAACAATAGAAGACAACATACGACAACAGAAAACAACAGGAAACGACAAAAAACAACAGAAAAGAACAGCAAACGACAGAAAACAGCGTAGCCTCCGGCACTGTCGAAGCAAGCGTTAAACGTCTTATGACCCGGCCACATGTCGCAGCAGGTCTCCGCTCGGAAATCTGGGAATTGTCTTCGGTGAGAGCGCTTTGACATCTGTCGTTCCGGGTCGGGATTGTCTCCTCGCAGAATGGCCGGAACAGGTCTTATTTATCCTGCAGAGCGCAATCTATTCACCCGTTCGCCGATGTCTAGATTGTTCCTTCGAGTTGCAATTGCTACGGAATACACTGACGGCATTCCAAGAGGAAACTGATATAAAGATGTTTTATTGGCGTCGTTGATATCTTGCTAGATTTGAGTTGCTGTATAGTTACACACTATTTGTGCAGTTTTTCTTTGGTTGGCGGTCAAATTAGCGGCTTGTCCTCTTTTGCCTTTCTTAGGGATAGGTTGTACGCAGCCAATCTTCCATGCAGCTGAAAACACGCCTCACTGACCAGCAAACACGATGTCGTTATACTAACGTCATTTTGACGACACCCCATTCGTCATTATCACGTCGATGAAGAGGAATATATGACGTGTCTGTGACGGCACAATGTCACAGCCCAAAGACGTCATTGAGTGCCGTGTTAGTAACGTCACCTAACCGCCGTCGCGTCCCAATAACGTCACAAAGGTGTCGTCTCAATATCGTCATGTACGTGTCGTTCCGTCGACACTATCTTATACAGCAACCAAGGCTGCACCAGAAGGTATCGTCAGATCAGCACTGATTATTGGCGATGGTTACTTTGTCTTACTTTATGTCTCTACAATAGTCAATGCTGATCTGACGATATCCTCTGGTGCAGTCGTAAATACTAGATAAAATAGTTTGGACGTTAATTACCTTATAGGCTAAATGTTTGTGAGATAATGCTGTGAGATATCTGTGTAGCATTAATTTGAGTTAGGGTAATAAAATATACTAATTCAAAATAAATTAATCATGTATTTCACAGTAAAGACAGGATACAAAAATATTGATCATAGCTTTGCTAGCCTTCTATAGAAGCCTGCCTAAATCACAAAGTGCTTTTTATTTTCAATCGGCTCAATAATAAGAAGCTACAATCTAATAAATCGACAATACCTGAGAAAACACTGGACACTATACCTATACCTATTATTATTTATGGTGGACTCCACACATACAGACACTGCACACACAGCACATAAGGTTAAAATCTCAGTTCCCATGTCACAGCTTCATCGTAGAAAACACAAGTAGAGAATGGCGAAAATGGCAATTTGTGCCTTGTGGTGATGATCGGGATCGAGATCAGCAGTTCGGCTGCAGTCGGATCGGGTCGGATTACATGCGATTCATTCATTGGTCTGTACCTTACGTAAGTTGTGCAGTGATTCAACAGTGAACTAAAGCGCGGTTAATACAAAATTACCTCATGCAGACATAAAATCTATCAAAACCCAATCAACGGAATAATTAGCCACAATTTTGTCGTATCTACTTTATTTGGGATATACCTATGTTACCTGAAGTCGACTATATTTTTGGATAATAATTTAGATATTCGATATCTATCTAATTAATTAATATTTTTTAGTACTTATGCGAGCATAGACATTTTTTCATAAATATATAAGGAAGGAATAAGAAAAGTGAAATCATTAAGTTCTGAGATACATTTTCTCCCACCCTTATCCATTACATTTTGACGTGATAACGACGTCAAGTGACAAACGTTTATGTGACGTCATTAAAAATGACGTTAATGCGACGTCATTCATTCGCCATATGACGTGACCAAAATTCACCACAATTCGACGTCATAATGACGTACGTCTCCTTGCTGGGTGATACGATAGTTTGAAGAGCTTGGAAACAATAGGTGCAAGCTCAGCGGCACAGCGTTTGAGGACAATGGCTGGAATCTGGTCTGGACCAGTAGCTTCCTTCATGTTTAGTTTTTGGACGATGCTTTTTACATCTCCGTTTAAAATTTGAACTTTATCATGCTTGTTCGTTCGCCAAAGGAATTCGATATTTGAAACCCAGCCTGTATAAGGTATTCTCAACATTCGGTAGAAACACCCACATCCCAAATGCCTCCCTTCTATATAGGCCGTTCCGGTAATCATGTTACAATCTTCAAGGTTAGATAAAACACAGGAAGATAAGAAAAAAAGTTCATATGAACATGGGTCCGGAAACGCTTCCTCAAGGAGCTAGGGCCCTTCGAAGATGACCTTCAAAAACTACTCTTCGTTTTATAGCTTCGGTACTACTACAGCTATCGCCACCAATTTTGAAACGTGAAAATTAGTTGGTAGGTTCATCCATTTGAGCTTTCCGGAATTTGTCGCCTTTAACCAGAGGCGTACAAACCAGGGGGGTATTTGGGTAAATTTGACCCCTCTCCTCTAAGGCGTCAATTTACATACTGGTAGTGTAGTGTAGTAATAAGTAACATTTTATACTGATATGTAGGAGATAAATTAAAAAAAAATGAATGATTTAATGATCATTCTGGGCGTGTTTTTTAGACATTTAATAAGTTAGTAATTCAATTAATAAACAGATGATCAAAATACATTAGGTAAGATCACAATTAAATGTTTAAACAATAACTTACTAGAACAACCTAATTTAACATCGATAAGAGGTTGGGCCTGTATCGGGAAAAGCGCACGAGATAACATATCTGTAAATTAAATTAAAAGATACCCGAGTAACCAATTCATTGAAGAATGATAAATAAAAAAAATGGGTTAACATAATATGTTAATTAATGAACATGTCGTTATTTTATACTGGGGTGGTTGATAAAACAGGCAGAATAAATAAACACACAAATATAAATAGATAACACAGCAAATATATCCTTTAACCACAAACGGATAAAATCATATCTATATCTTATGTGGTCATACAAATTATACAGAATACGAATCAAATATCTCTCGGGTCATAGGTATTAAGGGCCAACTCACGAAATACCTCTCCAAAAGAATAGATGAAATAATATACTGTATAATTATACAAAAAGCATATAACAAAACTCGAGCAGCACTTGGGTCTTTGGTATTAAGGGTCAACACGCGAAATACCTCTCCAAGAGCTCCAATCACTAGGGCGGAGAATTATCATGATAATCGTGAGGCCAACTCACTAAGATACTAGGGGTCCACCCGCAAAGTATCCCCTCCTTTATACTAGTTCAGCACGAAGGGTCTACTCGCGACGTACTTCGAGATTGTTATCTGTTTTCATATCGCAGACATTTAGTAGTGGAATTATAAAACCATTAATGATAGAAATGTGTGTATCAAAGTTTATCAATTGTCTAATAACAAGTTCTCAAATGAATTAATAAAATAAATCAATATATCAATAAACAAGGAGACAATTAGTAGAATTGGGTACTTTGTGAGACAAACTCACCTATGCACAATCTATGCACAATCACAAAACACATCACAACACCTCTTTACTGTACGTGATACAACTTTGTACTGCTTTGAGTGCCTTTTCGACAAGAAGAAACGTGCTTTCAAGTTGGTACCATCTCCAAACATTATATGCGATATTGAACCTTGAATCTGGCGAACATCTTGAAATAGTGAAAGTATGCCCAAGTTCTATCTTCAACAAGAAATTCGAAACTATAATAAGAGATCGAGAACTCTGTGAAGTAAACAACCTGCATCGGGAAATAGTCTGGTACACAGATGGATCAAAGACCGAGCAAGGCACAGGAGCGGGAATCTTTGGAAGAGGAACTAGACAGAGCATTCCGCTAGGAAAATACGCCTCGGTATTTCAGTCTCAGAGGTGTACGCCATCCTGCAATGTGCAAGGATCAATAATGAACGATCCTACAGAAACAAGAGGATCGCAATACTTACAGACAGTCAGGCTACACTTAGGGCACTAGAAGCGCCCAAAGTTACGTCTGCTCTAGTCTGGGAATGCTTACAGGAACTGGGAAGACTGGCAGAACACAACAAAGTAACTTTGAAGTGGGTGCCTGGACACTCAGTTATAAGAGGCAATGAAAGGGCGGACGAGCTAGCAAGACTAGGCTCGTCTGCCCTATACATTGGAGCAGAACCCGCCCTGGGGGTGCCTAAAAGCACAATCAGACACCAGGTGGGAGAATGGGTGAAACATCAGCACAAGGAGCAGTGGAACTTGTTGCCAGGATGTGTTCATGGAAAAACATTCATTAAAGCTCCATGCAAGAAGATAGCTGAAACACTGCTCTCCTTGAGTAGAAATCAGCTCCGAATAACGACGGGTCTCCTCACAGGACATTGTGGCCTGAAGGAACACCTGAATAAAATGGGACTCTACAATGGAGACCTCAACTGCAGATTGTGTGGAAGAGGAACTGACTCAGCCCTACATGTGCTCTGTGAGTGCGAAGCGCTAGATCACAAGAGACAACAGCTCTTTGGGAAGACCAAGCTAGAACCAATGGAGTACAGCTCAGCACCAGGACCAGTAGGTAAACTGCATAAACTTATGCAGGGATCCAGATTGCTGGAGTGAATACTGTAAAAGAGAGGAGCAATAATACAATAGGCCTTAAGGCTTAAGTATTGACGGGGACAGCAAGGTCGGACGGCTCCTGGAAAAAAAAATGCCCAAGTTCCTGTGAAACTATTTAAGTTGTTGAGAAGACAATATCGGTCGAGTAGTGATTTATGATCAGGCTAGGGTTTCAGCTTTCTCTTTGCCTTTATGACGTCAGTTTTATGATGCCTTTTTTAACTACACTGTAGGATAATATTATTTTTCGAATTATAAAATTTTCTCACCCTGACAGATATAACTTCGTATTAGATTTGAGACACCCTGTAACAGGATCCTTTCATTCCGTATCGGTATGCATGCACCGAGCGGAGTGCAGTGCGTAGGCATATACAAAGACCGCTGCATCTCTGCATCCAAACGCAGTAACTTAGTTTAGCACATAATTAACGGCAAAGTCCGTCACCCACCTTTATCTGGCGCTCTCACTTGAGAACGCAGTCGCGCATTTGAATACAATTAGGTACATACACATGTAGCCGGTGATCCAAACAAGGAGACTGGAGCCACGTCGCGTGATTCCATGATAACGCGGCGGAAAAAGTGGCATTAGAATATGGTGGAAATGACACTTGCAACTGAAGACTATCTGGGTCTGTTCATCTGCCCGTTCGGCTGGTAGCGAGATTGCATTTTTAAGTAGAGCGTGAGAAAGTTCTTTGATCGCATTCGCATTCAACAGGCACGCGTGGCCATGACAAAGCTTACTAAAATACAACACCAGGTTCTAATGAACAACCAGGCTCTGCCAAGGAGTCACTCATTCAAGCTGCTAGGAGTCAACATTACAGAAAATCTGATCTGGCACTAATATGTCGCGTCAATTGCAACAGCTGCTGGTAAAACGCTTGGGTACCTATTTAGAGCCAGAAAGTATTTCTCGTCATGCAACCTCCTCACGCTATATAAAGCCCAGATAAGATCTTGCCTGGAGTATTGCTCTCATGTCTGGGGAGCTGCTGCCCCTACTACCCTATACTAGATGCCGTCCAGATAAGGGCAATTCGACTAATTGGCGATCCGACCTTAACGCGCCACCTTCAGTCACTTTCTCACCGGCGTGTTGTTAGTGACGTCTCACTCTTCTACCGATATTCCAACGGAATCTGCTCCTCTGAGCTATCTTCTATCGTTCCGCCGCTCACTGCTCCTATCAGATGTACCCGTGCGACCGCTGCATCTCATCCTAAGACGGTCGTTCTTTATACATCAAAAACTGAGCGATACAACCGCACATTTATTCCCAGGGTGTCCAAGGCTTGGAATGGACTGCCAGAAGATGTATTTATTGGGCCTGCGGGTATTGGCCCATTCAAATCTCGTGTTAACAAACTTCCCCTAACATAACCCTTTCACAGTAGCCGTGGTACTTTGGTATTTAGGCCCTGCCTGCGCGGTCTGCTCAGTTATAAAAAAAATTACAAAGAAAAGTGGAAAATCTGCGTCTACCTCGGAAGCTACGAGAAAATATAAAAAGTGTCTAGGTATCTCAGAAGATATTGGTAAAATAAAATCAAAATAGAAAAAAGCAAGAATTGTTCCAAATTCCCCTCGATCAAGAATAGAAGAACTGGATTTCTGTGTTACATGCGCATAAATCCTTTGGATCTAGAATGCACCAAAAAGTTTACAAAAAATGCGCAGCATTTGATGCATGCGAATTTGATTGCAGTAAATTGAAGAATAATTATTATTTTTTGTTTTTAGCATTGTTTCTATTTTCTCTAGCGGTATTAGTAAATGCAATTTTTCGTGTTAATATACGAATTAAAATTAACTTGCACGACTTATTACACTCGGAGGTACCTTGTTTTAACCTTAAACTGATTTTGTTTTATGTCCGTATTTCACAAAAACATTTTTGAAAATAAGTTTTTCTTGAAAAAATGCGATAATACCAATGGCGTCTATCAGATGGTACGTTGGTAATTACGTAACATAAATGTCACGTTAGTAATTTTAAGGGTTAATGTATTTTTGATGAAGTATGCTGATAGTTTCTCTTCAAAACTGAGAATCTTCGAGATATACTTACAATACCAAATTCACAAGCCAATGGACAGCCTATGATAAATACAACAAATTTTTCAGTTTTACAACCCTCCACCCCCCAACCACCCCAATTTCACACCCATCCTTAACAGCCTCTCCATTATACGAGGGTTGCTCTATATCTCCGTCAATCCACCAGTACGCAGACAGCTGTTTCACGCATATAAGCGATCATCAGTGCACCATAGGTCGATTGACGGAAATAGAGAGCATCAGATTTTTTATGTCTACCAGACATGTGAAGCATGTGACAGCAGGCCTCGGAAAGGTTCTGCCTCTCCATTGACCTGTAGATAAAGGACCTGGCGGCATAACACACTTTTTTAGGACCAGCCGAACATTGCTTTGCCTATTACAAAATCCAAGGTACTTTTCTGATGTATATGTTAAGAGCAAACACCGATTTCGGCCAATGGACGGAAAATATGGCCAAAACGCGTTTTGGCTGCTACCATTTTACCAATGTCCGAATTATCGCTTTCCGAATGTTTAATGTAGCCCTGAACGTGTTTTGACTCAACTACGATTGCCAAAACGCGTCCTGTTCTACTGCGATTGCCATAACGCGTGGTGGATTTTGTGAGTGTCTCAGCTTGTAAACGATACCTCTGGAGCTAGTGTATTCATTTAGTATTTGATCTTTGTGCGGGTTAGACAGTAGCTAGAGAGTGCCATGGAAGACCTAAGGTTATGTTTTAATGACGAACTGCAGAAAGTCATAAGAGGTAGCAATGGTCGTAGTAATATTTGTACAAGAGAAAGATACGACCAAACACTCATAGAGGTAAAGGCGGCAAAAGCTTGTAAAAGTAACGGTGATACAATATCTTCGAAACAAAGACAACGATTGAAAAGGTATGATATTTTAAAAATTGGCTATATCGAAAAGCTAATTGAAAGAAGGACAGACTAAACAGCCGAACTGCGTTATTTTTGTATGACCCACGAGTTATTTGACATTATTCATTCCGCTCATGTGGGAGCTGCACATAAGAGATTGTGAGGTATGTTTCTTTCAGTTTTTTTTTTCACGGACCTAAGATCTACAAGTGCTTTTAGTCATTTTAGTTATGGATTCTAAGCTCAGAGGAAATATTGTAATACAACACGGCAAATAATTGATATTTATTTATTCGTAGCAGAATATAGAACGTGTTCTTGCAATCGTAGTTGACCCAAAACGCGTTCTGGGCTACATTGAACAGCCGGAAAGAGATAATTCGGACATTGGCAAAACGGTAGCAGCCAAAACGCGTTTTGACCATATTTTCCGTCCATTGGCCGAAATCGGTGTTTGCTTCTAACATATACATATGAGTATTTCTCTAGACCGTTCTGTATTGCGTGACGTGGAAACTATTAAATCGATTTTAATTATATTTTGGCCCAGTATTACTACCGTGGCAAGAATGGAAAACTCGTACGACTTTTACAAATCGTGTCAGTGCACAGCAATAATCAATAAACTACAAATATAAAAACAGCTCAATCCTCATTTTTTAAGCGAGTTTTTAGGCGTTTCAGTTGTTCCTGATCATTTTCTATTTTTCTTGGGTGGTGGTGAAATTGGGGTGGTTGGGAGTGGGGGTTGTAAAACTGAAAAATTTATTATGTTGATAACAGGCTGTCCACTGACCTGTAAAACAAAGACCTAACGGCATAACACACTTTTTGTGGGAAAATAGTAAACTGTTATCATCGTAATGTCTGAGAAGTACTGAGTCAATCAACTTGACTCCATTTTTCATCGTTTCCACCGCTAAAAAGACACCACCGAAGGAGAACAAAGTGTTTATTTATCTAGCGGCATCCCAGTCTCACGATTATGTATACAAATATGCTCTCATAGATGAATTTATAGCTTCTTAATCCCCTAAACTAAATAAATTATAGCGTGTAGAAGCGAAGTGGAATGACTTGGCTCCGATCCACATGTGCTTCGGGTTATGTCTTACGTCTGTTCCAAACAAAAGGTTGTGGTGTATATGAACCTTCATGGCTTATTATTTCTTGCTCGTTATAATGATGTATAGAGGCTAAGTGGATGGAGATACTGCTTTTTGTGTCTGGTATTTAAGACGTCGAGCATACAACTAGGCTCATAACGTAGACTAAATATTTATGAACAGAGGGGTATCGTGTAAAATAAACACGCTAAGGGGCCTGGATACACACATTTATACATACGTATTTGCCATGTAAAACACGGACTCACAATTTCTCGCATAACTCACTCTATTTTCAAACCACATATATAATATTTCAGAAGGCGATAGCTAAGACCTTAATGAATGACAACTATTTTCGATTTTTTCAAAAAAGTTTTTTAATGTGCAAAAAAACTCGCAATGCAGAATCATACATTCTATAAATGCCTGTAATTTAACAACCAAACACGATATCAAAAAAAAGGCTAAATAGTTGCACAAGCGCCAGCTTTCTTCCTCAATTTGCTCTTTGAGTCATTACTGTAAGTTTAAAGGTAACGTCAGGAGCTTGGAAAAGCGAAATTCATCTTTATGGTGACCTTTGGACCTTACCTTTGGACCTTTTGACCTTACCTTTGGATTTTCGGACTTATCTCCCTTCATCTTAGACCCACACACTGGAGAAAGGGAACAGGCGGCCACGCCTCCTCGCTAACACGGGAATACGTCTTATCTTGGATTCTCAATTTCGCGCGCTATACCCCAGACCCTTAAGTGATAGTCAAGCATTATAAACAGGGTAGACTGTGCTATCTAGGGTGCGGTTGCACCAAATTGAACTGTCTCCTAAATTGAACCTATGCCGTTTTTGTTACTTTCTGTAAAACTATCCAATGTTGCCATCAGGGGTGTACCCTGACCTCAGCTTGCTGAGAAAACCTCATCGATACCCTTGCAATATGAGAACGTGCGTTATCTTGCTGGAAGAAACCCTCTTCGAGGCCTCGGATATATGGAGCGGTAATGGGCCAATTTACCATTTTTCTTGGAATGGCTCTCTGGATAGTTTTTGACGAGACCAACACATACAACTTTTTTTAGAATTTTTGCGACCTTCTTATTAGGGCAAAAAGCATAAAAAGTCGAAAAACTGCAGAATGACGTCACGGACCCCCTAATGAAGTTTGGCAATGCCGAAAGCTCGGTTTGGTTCTCGTTGCAGCGCTTATGTTTAGCTGTCGTGTTCTGTGAATGCTAAGTAAGCCGCTCCATGTTCCATGGTCGATGACAGTGACAGTAGTCTGTTGTCTGTCTAACAGTGATAATACTGATAACCATTCAACGATAACCTCAAATCTAAATATGACAATTTTTTGGCGACACTAGGTGACAGCACGACGTCATTGATCACAGATAACAATACAGCGATGCCAGATGCTTGAGGTCCGTATGTACGAGGGACGATTATTTTACAATGTCTATTTATAATCCAGCAATTCGTTGAATTTATTGCTCACATAAAATTACACTTACATGTGGCACTAGTTAAATACTTAGATTATTAACGTGCACACGGTAGAAGCCTGTATTTTGAGAGGGATCTGTTTAAAACGCCTACATATTTCCAATAAAATTTACCAACCACCCTAGTATACGGAGGCGGCAGTGACGTCACTAGCCCTATAATTTGAATTTCAAACTCAAATTTTGCTGAAACTGGATGTATAAAAATTCTGAAAAAAATTGTATGAACGTACATTCCCCCCAATTTTCCAATTCTCTTGAAAAAAATATATTTTTTTTGTGAATAAATTAGCCCATTGGTTCTTCACCTCATTCACATAACTTTGCGCAGTCATTATGCCACGAATCACAAATAAAGGTGACTTGCTGTTGAATGCAATGGCATCCTAAACCATTAAACCAATAGAACGGTAACATGGCGCTCAACAGAAAACTGGATATCACGTCGTTCACCCCGTCGTCATCTTACGCGTTGGTGTCCGTCACGTGCCCCCAGACAAAATCTGGACTCGTCGGAGAAGGCCGTCTGATGCCACTCAGCATGCCATGTCGGTGTTCTTTGCACCAATCTAACCGTTGACGCCGATGAGTTGCAGTGAGTAGAAGCATTAGGTGCGGACGATATGATCCTAAGCCCATTCCACTCAATCTGTGGTACACCGTGCGGATTCGAATGGACCTCACTATAGCTGCATACCAAGCGTCAGCAACAGCTCGAGTGGATCTCATTCTGACTTGAAGGGCCAGTAGTTGTAGATAACGATCTTGCCAGCTGTAGTTCTTCTACGTGCTCTAGAACCTCTAGCTCGCTGCATTCGCCCTTCTGTGATCCATGCGCGCCATGCTACTACAACTGTAGCCACGCTACGCCCCATGGTTACAGCAATTGCTTTGAAAGAAGCACTATGTTCTCGTTGGTCTACAATCGGGCCTCGTTGAAAAGGGGCTTAACAGCGTAAACTGGGGCTGTCATCTTCTAGGGGGCACAACCAACTAGTCTCTTGCTATATTTGCAACCAGCTATTATAGTTATTGCCCCGTGTGGGGGCGGGTTAGAATATCTCCCATCGTATATCCTGCGTGTCGTAAAAGGCGACTATAAGGAACCGAAACTACTGTCGGTATAAGCAGTAACCTCTTCTCATCCAACAGCTTTGGGTGGACGAGTTGAAAAGAGTCAGGACACCTTCTTGTCCTTGGGGTGAGAAATTGCCCCTAAAGGCGTATGAACCAGTAGATACCATCTGGTCAACGGCATGAGGATGCTGAAAGCAAATGGGAAACTACTGCATCAAAGATCTTAAAGATATCCCAAGAGAAACTCGTAAAATGAGTAAATGCATTTTACGAGTTCACAACATGTCTTTAAGACATTGTGACTATGATGATGATTATAGTTGTTGGATCGCCAAAAAGTCAGGCTTTGTTTTTACACGTCTGAGCTTCTTAGAGATGCCATGTAGGTAAACAGCGTCTAAATATACAAAAAGTGTTGCTGGTGTACTAGAGATGGTACACTGCCAAGCTGTGTACAAATTTTACTTTGTCAAAAAGATTTTCTATGTATCTTGGACAATAAAGCATGTTTACTACTACTACTACTATATTACGTATCAAAAGTAAGAGCAGTTATCTGAGGTTCCTCAATGGAGTATTTTCCAACTTGCTAATATTGCCTGTTTAATGGCTGAAATGGATTGCTTGTATCTAATTTGTAATGAGGGCAGTGTTTGCTTAATTTTTTCTGCCCACGTGGAGTAAAGATAGACTTTGAAAATCATCCCTTTGAATAGAGCTCATTTAAATCTCTTAAACCTCCCGGCTAAGAAATCAGCCAATCAAAAGTGATTTTTATGCCGGATGTAGATAGGATGTGACTATTTCAATTGAATTGAGCGTAAATTCAAGGTTGTCACGTTGTTAATATTTTGCATAGTTTTTCTATAAAGGATGTAAACTTTATTTTATGTTTATTTAGTTTCCCTCTTTTTGTAGACTATAAATGTTATACTGTACAGTAATTCCATTTTTTGCATTGTTCTGTAATTAGCAGTTTACTCTTAGAATGTTTCATAGTTACTTTTCACAATTTTACTCGTCATTTGGCAACACTCGTCTTTAACAGCCTGTCACTAGTGTCATGCATACATAATCTCCCGTGGTGTCACGACTGTCACGGTATCTCATTTAACCAAGATAGATCATGAAATGATGTCAATATCAATACGAAGCGGAAGTTATGTCTGTAGATGGAGAAAAGGAGGTCAGACGACAAGGCTCAATCACATTCTAAGGATAGCTCCACGAAAGACTTCTTACGTCGCAGCTTTGTCGCGAAATTTTATGTTTGAACTTTGCAGGTGCTTTTAAGCCACTTCGCGTTCACAGTAAAAAGTAAAAATGTTAGTTACATGGTTTTTGGGGACGTAACATCAATATTCCGTCATACAATTTTGTTCGGAAAATACCCCATTGGTAACAATGGCGGCTTTCGAAACAGGGCTCGTAGCTTGTAGAGTAGCAAATCTGGAGGGAAGACACGGTAACACCGATATCGCGTGACGTTCTGTGCACGACTTTTATGAATATAAATTTGGAGGGAAAATAAAAAACTGACGATTTATGACGAATTTTGTTTCGACTAAATTGGGTTTAGATAATGCCTATATATCATCTTAATAACCTTGTGCCGCTCGTTTCGGATGAGATAGTCCAGTTAGTTAGAGGACGTTGGAATTCTAAGCATACGGGTGTTCAACACGTGAACGTGAATATAAAAGATATATAAGATAAAGATATAAAGATATAAAAGATGAATTTGTGTTTCTTGGGTTTTTAGGGTCGGCGTCGTTTAGGGTTGAGGTTTGATGTTTCGCTACCACGAGTGGATTTTTTCATAGTCACACACAGAAAAATCTGTCGTTCTGTCAAAAACTTACCCTTGGATTCAATGGGACGTTACACTCAGCATTCCTCAAATACAGCTATGTTTTATCCAATGGTAACTAATTATATCGTATTGTAAATTCTTTCATCATCACTTTTTTTTCTGTCTTATTCTTGTGTATATACATACTCCATGACCATCACTTTTAGTTGTTTCCATCCAGTATATGACCACACAAGCTTTCAGCTTAGGTGTCTACTCGTATTTTTGTTTCCATTTTTCAATGTAAACTTTTTCTACAACTGTGTCAATTACTGCATCTGCTTTTATTTTTTGAAATTGTCAAACAAGTTTGTTTTGATACTTATAATCACACGGTATTTTTACAATTTTAGTTGTATTATTTTTGAGATTGTATGTATGAAATAAATAAATAAATAAATAAATAAATAAATTGTCGATTCAACTACAAGATTTCATTAGATTCTAATGAATAATTCAATCGCAGCCTGTCGTTGAATCGAATCTGTGTTTGGTAAATGATTCTAAACTACTTTCTTTTCCTTGGACTGACAGATTTTATTGCTAGGACAGCTAATTGATTCGTTTGGATGTTTAATTGTGTGATTTTGTATGAAGTCATGAGGAGCATGAAATAAGAATTAGACGTAAGCCTGCACCAGTTGTTGCATTATTACCTGAAATATAACTGTGTGACTAATCTAAATACCTACATTAAAATGCGGGTGTTAGCTCTTCTAAGTCCCAATTTCTCAGTAGATCCTCCATTTATTATATAACTGGACATATTTAAATCACACAATTTCTGATGCAATACGCAAAACCACGAGATGACACCACACGGCTAACACCGAAACAACACAACGGAACAACCTCGTCCATGTTGGCAGGTTCGCGGCGATAGTAACACTGAGATAATCCCCCTGTTCTTTATTTTAAGTTAATTAAATCGGGACATCAGTCCCGCCGAATACTGATTATAGTTCAGCGAACGACAAGGGCCATTGAAACAAAATTAATTTTTATCAAATGAATTATCACGAACTGCTGTTGCAGTTTGCAGTAATAACTTTTGTACCTTGTATAGATTGTATACTTTGCTTAAATTAAACATAGGGTAAATTTCGAAAACAAAAGGATGTTTTGATTGCATTATATGTCAATACTGGTATTAGAAGGATTATACATATCGTTAGAATGAATATAAAATTATTTTGAATTTATTGGCGTATCTGTGATTACTTCGAATATAAGGATTGAATTCTTTCAATGACATGGATTTGAAACAACTGCAAATATATTTAAAGCGATGGAAAAACATCCAAATACTAACAATTAATTGGAAACGCAACAGTATTTTTTTTTGTGTAGCCTCTCTCGCAAAGACTGAAAGTATATGGCGCTGCAGGTTGTAGCTGTCGGGAAACAAATTCTCTGGCAGCTCATTCCATAGCATTGAAGGAATGCTGAATGGGTCTGGTTCGAGGAGTAGGGACCTCGATCTGATAAGGCTAAGCTCGCAGAGCCTCCCTGGTGTTCCTCGTTCGGAGGAAGATAGTGTTGAATGAATTTGTGGTTCTTGGCTTTTTAGGCCGGCGTCGTTTAGCGTTAAAGCTTGACGTTTCGCCACCACGAGTGGATGGCATCTTCAGAAGCTATTTCACTTCGGCGACTTCCAAAATACTGACGGCTGGTGGATCTGCAGTTGTATTTATACCTGCTAATGGTGACGTGGCCCAACCAGGTAGCGTTGGTAGCCTCGCCCCTTCGCGACATGGTAGTGTCTTCAGGTCCTTTAGGATGGGTACCCATGTCCGGTTGACTTTCTGTGTTTCTTCTTTCCTATTGAAATTATTACGATGTTTTTGTATTTCGATGGCTTCTCTGTGAAGTCTGGCATGTTATGAAGACGTTGGGGTAAGAACCCGAGTTTCTTCAAACTTGGTCCTGTGAATTCCCTCCTTAATCGCATGTTCGGCTACCGCTGATTTGTCCGTATGACCTAGTCGACAGCTAGCCTTATGTTCTGCAATTCTTTTGTTTATAGATCGCTTCGTTGTTCCTATGTATACACTCCCATATGTGCATGGTATGCGATAAACCACCGGTGTTGTGAGTGGGTATCTTTTATCCTTCACCGTTCCCAAATATACCTGTATCTTTCTTGTGGGCTTGTAGATGGGCTTGACGTTTTCCTTTCGTAACATTTTTCCTATTCTGTCTGTTATTCCAGGCACATATGGTAGAAAAGCTTTTGCTATCGGTTTAGGTTCTGGTTTTGCCCTATTTCTTCTCATTGTTCTTGTTATTTCCTTTTCTGTGTAACCATTTGCCTTAAGAGCATTCTTTAGATGTTCCAGTTCGATGTCGAACTCGCCAATGCGCAGAAGTGGTTGCGAGACGAAGGAAGGGGATGCAAGACAGAGGAGGTGGACAGCCATTTTTATTGATTGTCAAAAACTTTGGTTGTCTGCTGTATTTTTTTAGTACAAATATATGTCTTTATATACTGGACACGTAGTCTTCCTAATACCTTCTGGCTCACACTGATAAAGAATCCCGTTACAAGGTCTGATGCGCGCTCGGTCCTCGGTCGCCCCTCCAACTGCCGACCGCGCATATCGCTGCTGCGCTCCGATCGGATGGCCATCCTCGTTCCCCAGCCAACTGGACTATTGCTCCACGTCACACGAAGGCAACGTTTCGCGATGTTTATGGCTGCCGACAATCGGACGAGATGGAACGGTAAAGGTTATGTACCACAATCACGAGACGGTATAAATTTCAAATCCAGAGCGACCGGCGCGGCGGTTTCACGCAAGTTGAGACGGCTCGGCCCGTCAAATGGTTTGCGATTATATTAAACCCACCTCTATCCAAAAAAGCTCGCATCGGGTGGTTTGATTTGGTATTTCCCTATTTCGCATTGTAATAAAGTCCTGGGATGCGGTCAATGATATATTTTAAAAAATGGAGTCAAGTTGATTCATTCATTCATTCATTCATTTTATTTGCAATAAAACTACAAATAATGCCACCTCAGTACTTCCCACACATAATGATGATACCGTTTTATTATTTCCCATTTCATGAAGCTATAGTCTAAAATCCCCTTGCAACTAAATTGTCGCCCATCCGCCCGCAAAAACAACATCCAACACAAAAACCCTCGTAAATAGTTTCTTGCATCTCCCTCCTTAGGAACTAGGGCGCTTCAGTTTTTTCTGCATGCTTGAACTGGACGATGCGAAACGATCAAGAGCCTCCAACCAGACTAAAAACGAAGTTTGGGATGATTTTATGTTTTTGGTTTTTTGATTATTGCTGCGCCGCCACTGACACGGTTTTTCAAACAAAGAGTCGTTTTCCATTTCCGCAGCGGTAATAATTTCTGTGTCAAAATTAATATCAATTCAATAATTTTCGCTTTACGCAATATACATAGAACGACATAAAGCAAAACTCGTATGTACAGATCACAAAATTGGTTTCTGTAATAGGCAAGCCAATGTTCGGATGGACCTAAAAAATTGTAATATGCCGTTAAGTATTTCTTCTATAGGTCAATAGACGGACTATTATGAATACAACAAATTTTTCAGTTTTACTACCCCCCCACCCCCCAACCGCCCCGATTTCACCCCACCTAAAAGAAAATTGAAAATGAGCAGGAACCCGTAAAACGCCTAAAAACTAAGTTTGAGCTGTTTTCATATTTTTAGTTTTTTTATTATTGCTGCGCCGCCACTGACACCATTTTTCCAAAACATATGCGTTTTCCATCCTCGCTGCGGTAGTAATACTATGTCAAAATTTCATTAAAATCAATTTAATAATTTTCTCATTACGCAATGTAGAACGATCTAAAACAATACTCGTAGATATACATCACAAATTCTCCCGTGCTTTCTATAATAAGCATACAACGTTCGGATGGACCTAAAAAAGTATATCATATATCAAGGTTACATGGTGAGAAATACTTTCTGGCTCTAAATAGGTACCCAAGCTTTTTACCAGCAGCTGTTGCAATTGACGCGACGTGTTCGTGCCGGATCAGATTTTCTGTAATGTTGACTCCTAACAGCTTGAATGAGTGACTCCTTGGCGGAGCCTGGTTGTTCATTAGAACCTGGTGTTGACTTGGGCACTTCTTGTTTGATAGCGTACAATATACTGGGTCTTGGAGGCATTGAATTTAACCATATTCTGAAGCTGCCACTGCCAGTCTTCTGTCATAATGCCTGCATGCAGCGTACTGTCATCCGCAAAACTGTGGATAGGATTTGTAGTGCTACAGAGCAGATTATTAATATGAAGCAGAAACAATGTCGGAGCCAATACCGATCCCTGCGGAACCCCGGCATTGATGCTATGGAAACAAGAGGAAAAGCCGTCTACCACGACAGAGATTTTCCGACCTGAGAGGAAGTCTGCGAGCCAATCGCAAAGCTTAACAGGGAGTTCATAAGACGGGAGCTTGTTTAGGAGAGCTGCATGCCACAGTTGATCGAATGCCTTTGAAATATCGAGAGAAACGGCGTGAGCCTCGCCAAATGACTGAATGAGTTTGCTCCACACATGTGTGACGTAAGCCAGGGGATCTCCAGTTGATCTTTGGTGTCGGAATCCATATTGTCTGTCGTTGTTTAAGTGATGGAGCTCTAGGTATTTAATGAGCTTTTGGTGGACGCATCTCTCCATCACTTTACTGATTACAGAAAGCAGAGCTATAGGTCTGTAGTTGGTCGGATCAGTTTTGGGTCCCTTTTTTGGCACCGGCTGGATGCAAGCTGTTTTCCAGTCTTTTGGGAAAATGCCGGAGTCGTAAGACATCCGGAAGAGGCGGGTAAATATAAGAGCGAGCTCCGGTGCGCACTTCTTGACAACAATGGAGGGGATCATGTCGGGCCCATTCGCCTTATTAATGTCAAGTAGCTGCAACCTGCACCTTCAGAACTATTTTTGTTCTGAACGTTATTTCGCTCATGGCTTGGGGAACTCTCGGTATGGATGGTAACTGGAACTGGGCACTGGGTGGGACTTTTACAGTGGAGTTTGCTGCGAATGTCTTGGCAAATATTTCGGCCTTGTCCTTGGAAGCAGTTGCTACTGTTCCATCCACACATGTGATCGGTGGGAAGCTACTCCTCGAGAAGTTACCCTCTATTTGTTTGACCAGAGTGTTTTACAGTGTTCAGAATATCTGCCTCAGTAATTACACTAGTAGGCGTAAACATAGACCTTGCGTTTGATGTGGCGTTCTCCCCCAGACTCCGTCTCTGTCCCATTTCCCCAAGAATCCCCCAACAAAGGTAGGATTATAGCATGCAGGTACGGTTCGCGTTTTCTTGGCGATTGTTTTCGTCGGCCGGGAACAAAAGAACAATGAACAATACACCCGCAGAAGTTGGTGAGAGAACGGACCAGAGGCAGCAGAAGCAGAAGCAGTAACAGCACAGTATATACAATTATACAGTAGCGCAACTCCCTAGAAATCATGCAGACAATTTGTCTCCGAAAAACTGGTCTCTCATAACCCCACGTCGCGTCGGCTCCTCAGCACGAGCCGCGAGTATTGCCGTTTACGTTTTGAGCAAAGGGTCGGCTTAGCAATAATCGAGTAAAGAAGCGTAATTATTGTGTTGCAATAAGTTTAGTGGACACGATATTTCTTGTAAATAGAGTAAATTTTGAGAGCAGTGTGGTAATGTGATATTCTTCATCGAAGTTAGGCAGTTATCTTTGGAATTCTGAATTACGATTTGTAAGTTATATCCATGCATTCGCATTTACTGTACGTGAAAACGTTTTGTACTGATTCTTTTAATTCATCATGGATTCTTTGCATATAAATGTGTAAACATTTTTTTTAGAAGAAAAGCAAGGAATAGTCGGTGTATGAAAGAAAAGTGTTAACTTCGAGAAAATAGGCGGCTTCATTGTTTCAAATTTATCTTCATCAATCATCATAGAAAAACGTTTAAGGTACGAAAACGTGGTAAACAGCAAAACCGATGAAAATTTGTTCGGTGTACATAAAAAATAATGATCAATATGTCTATAACAACGATAAAATATACTAAACTGGTCGTTTTTCATAGAAAAATTACAAAACTGTTTTTCATCTAGTTTACCAAGGCTACCTTTCCTACTGTATTTGTATATTACATATGAATAGGCATATTGAAGAAAAGAATCCATGTTTATAGAGGAAAATGATATATTTTTTAAACTAGCATGTTGATTCTTTTCATGGTGAACTTTTTAGTTGAGCATCTATTAAAATGGACTTCACTTCTTGCTTAAAAATTTCATAATGTTGGAAAGCATAATCACATTCATTTTGTCATATGTCGTGAAAGAGCTTTTGAACGTTGTGGTGCTGTGAGGAAACAGTAGGAAATTATTATTCTGACTTTAGGCTCGTAATTAAAGAACGACTTTCCGTAACGTCTAACTTTTCTAAAAACTGAAAAAAACGCACAGCTACCCTAATACCCGACAGACTTTGTTAGAGGCAAATGGAGCTATGCTATCACACTTTAATATTATTAGGTAATGAAGGAGCATATTAAACACTGGTGGAATCGCATACCTGGCAGCATTTTGAGGAAGCTTAAAAAACTATAGTCATAGTTTTTGGAATTGTTAATACATCCTACAGCGGCGCAACATTTGACTCCACGCGTCCCGATATCTATATCAGCGTATCACCAAATTCCTTAATCCGGTTCTGTCAAGGACACTACCTTCACTCTCATAGAGTGAACACGACTCAGGCGATCGCCGTGCTAAACATCCTGCGAACGATGCGCGGGATGCTATGCGCGAACCACCAAAATTCTGGAGAGTTGCGCTACTGTATAATTGGATATACTGTGGTAACAGCACCACAGCCTGTGCAGACGTCGTCATTCTAATCATCGTCACAATAAAAACGCCCGGGAAGGGTGCACCGGAAAGAACAAAAGTCCGACAACGGCCGACCGTCTTTTGTTTTTGTTCGACTGGTGGGAATGGTGGATGTTCGGTCTTCTAGCACGCGTTTGGTCCGTTTGTACAATACAAAGCTTCGATAAATCATCTCAGGGAAGATGTTAAAACAAAGGTTGTGAAATGAAATCATATGAAATCAATTGTGCGTAATCTAATATGGGAGGACTCAAAAATGATGTAGTAATATTCCAGGATGTCGTATCGGAGAAACGATGACGTAACTAATTTTTTGAGCGCATGTGACTTATTTTTTAAATACTGAAAAAACTAATGTGTTACGATTTCACAACTTTCAACGTAAGTTAAATAAATTTAATTTTCAAATTGATGAGACAATACTAGAGAGTCAGAAAGAAACAAAATTTCTTGGAGTATGTATTGACGAGCATTTGAGCTGGACCTCAAATTCTGAGCAATTAATAAAGACATTATCATCGTATTTGTACGTGTTCAGAAATTTAAGAACTGTTCTTTCCATACCTTATTTACTCAATGTGTATTACCGCCATATTGAGTCAAGACTCAGATACGGCATCTGTATGTGGGTAGCTCCTCTGGATGTAAACAGGTTTTCGTGTCACAAAAGAAAATTCTCAAATGCATAGCAAATGTGTCTTACCTTCAGCCAGGTAGGGAATTATTTAAATATTTCAGAATATTGACCCTGCCGTCTTTGTATATATTAGAAATATCGAAGTACATTTTCGTAAATAAGAACAATTTCTCTCTGAATAGTGATTTTTACAGACATAACACAAGAATAAGCAGTCAATTTCTTCTGCTTTTTGGGAAATATAATTCCAGTATTCTCCGAACTACTTAGGTATACACATTTTTAATCATATGCCAGGCAGAATTAAATCCTGTGCAACGGCGTACAATTTTGAACGAAGTCTACGAGATTATTTGATTGAGCACTGTTTCTATAGAATAAAAGAATATTTATCTTGTAGGACCCTATAGTATTTTAGTAATTTGGTATATTTTTAGTTTTAAGTTTGATCATGACGTTTCCTATACATTTGTAACGTCTATTCGAAATAAATAAAGGAATGAATGAATGAATTGTGGCATAGACTGGACACATCTTCTATTATGGAGGAGAGTACCAATGTAGCACTATAATGCTAGCTTTAGACTAGCACTAGAGTTCACCAAGGAATCCAAATATGCAATAATATATAGGGGGGTCAATTTAAAAAAATGTCCCTATGCTCAAGTGACAGATTTCTGAAATATTCTTAGTAAGCCCACGATCTTCCGTATAGTCACTATTGGCCCACCCTGTCTAGTGTACAACACCGTTGCGTTTGTATATCGTGCTGTTATCAGATGTATTTTCAATAAACGCCGGTGTTCCTCAGGGATCTGTCCTATCCCCTCCACTGTTTCTGCTGTACATTAACGAGCTGCTGGAAATAACATCCAATCCAATCTACACTTTGCAGACGACAGTACATTAATACACAGAAAAAACTACTGTTGCGTTTCCAATTAATTGTTAGTATTTGGATGTTTTTCCATCGCTTTGAATGTATATTTTCAGTTGTTTCAAATCCATGTCATTGAAAGAATTCAATCCTTATATTCGAAGTAATCACAGGTACGCCAATAAATTCAAAATAATTTTATTTTCGTTCTAACGATATATATAATCCTTATAATACCAGTATTGACATATAATGCAATCAAAACATCCTTTTGTTTACTCTATGTATCATTTAAGCAAAGCATACAATCTATTCAATGTACAAAAATTATTACTGCAACAGCAGTTCGTGATAATTCATCTGATAAAAATTAATTTTGTTTGAATGGCCCTTGTCGTTCGCTGAACTATAATGTGTATTCGGCGGGACTGATGTCCCGATTCAAGGTACGTAAAAATAAACAACAGGGGGATTATCTCAGTGTTGTTCCGTTGTGTTGTTTCGGTGTTAGCCGTGTTGTGTCATCTCGTGGTTTTGCGTATTGCATCAGCAATTGTGTGATTTAAATGTGTCCAGTTATATACTAAATGGAGGACCTACTGAGAAATTGGGACTTAGAAGAGCTAACACCCACATTTGAATGTAGGTATTTAGATTAGTCAGACAGTTATATTTTAGGTAATAATGCAACAACTGGTTCAGGCTTATGTCTAAATCTTATATCATGCTCCTTATAACTGCATACAAAATCACACAATTCAACATCCAAACGATAATCAGTCAGCTGTCCTCGCAATAAAATCTGTTGGTCCAAGGAAAAGAAAGTAGTTTAGAATCAACTACCAAACACAGATTCGATTCAACGACAGGCTGCGATTGAATTATTCATTGGAATCCAATGACGTCTTGTAGTTGAATCGACAATACGATATAATTCGTTACCAACTATGCATTTGATAAAACATCGCTGTATTTGAGGAATGCTGAGTGTAACGTCCCATTGAATCCAAGCGTAAGTCTTTGACAGAACGACAGATTTTTCTGTGTGTATCGTGCATGGAACCAGGCAAGCGGCACTATCCAGAAGAGAGCAATTAGACTAATCGATACCCCTAAACTCACAAAGGACCTCCACAACCTGGGACATCAAAGAAGTGTAGCTGACCTGTCCCTGTTTTACAGATTCTATCACGGAAGATGTTTGAGTGAGCACTTCCAGATAATAACACTAAAGACCGTCCGAACGAGCTCATCCTTACCAGGTCAAGATCCCTACTGCTCAAACAGAAAGTTGGTTTGGATTTATAACACATACAAAAGTTGTGTATCAATGTGGCAGAGATGTATAGTGTCGCGTAAAGCTAATAAGCTGGGAGTGTAAAAACAGTCATGATACACAAAACATGACTAAACTAATCTATGTAAAGTACGTTCTCAAAGTGTATCAGCGGCGGTTTCTTACAAAGGCATACAAATTGGAGACAAAATGATTATTATTTATTAAGTATCTACTTAACGCGAAAACATTCCATGCTATTGATTTTTTCCCGAGACAAGTGCTCATTATCATAAAGCATAATCCTTAGAACTCGAGGATTTTTTTCTAGAATCTATCAATCAATAACAACGATTTAGCATGACAACGTGAATTTAATCTTATCTGCTGATTCCAACTATAAAAATTAGAGTTCTATAGATATAAATTGAATACGTATCCTGCCTTCTCTGCATTTGTCAGCAGAGGGTAACGATGAGGGTAATACTTTCTATTGCCTTAATTGTCGTTGCAGTAAAAGTCAGCGCTGAACGTAAGTCTGCATTTTCTTTTGTTTTGCTTCACTATTTGGTCAGCTTCAAAAATAGGACACATAATAATAAACGTCTTTTAAACGTGGTTTATTAGGGCGGAATTTAGCCACAGGCTATTCTTACATCTAACCCTATACTTAATTATAAGTGAATTTAATTTAAACTAACAAAAAAACATTTATATTGAAACATACCAAAAGTATTTAAATTGCGACAGGTAAAAGTAATGTGAGAATTAAAAAAATGTAACTGCATATTCAACCAGTAGTAAAAGTCTCATCTCATTTTTTAATATAAGAAGTGAATATCTCTTAAACTCACACAACATTATACGAAAATAATCGCGTAAATAATGCAGTGAAGTAGCATGGAATAGTGAAATTATCTCTGTGCCTTAGATTCAATCGTGCGCATTTCTACGAGGTATAAGCTTTTCAAACAAATAATAAGGGGTGGACGTAGCAACTAATTTATGTATAAAAAATGTAGTCAAGTTGATTCACTCAGTACTTCCGACATATTCCGATGATACCAGTTTTGTTATTTTCCCACAGCATGAAACTATAGTCTAGATGCCCCTGCAATCAAATCATCGCTCGCCCGACCGCAAAAAAAGTGTTTTATTCTAGTAGGTGCTTCTTTCACAGGTCAATGGACAATCTGTCATGAATACAACAAATTTTTGAGTTGTACAGACCCCCACCCCCGAATCACCCCAATTTCACCCGCAATCAAAAAGATTTTTAAAATTATCAGGAACCCCTAAAACGTCTAAAACGAAGTTTTAGGTGTTTTTTATATTTTTAGTTTTTTTTATTATTGTCGCGCCGCCACTGAAATGATTTCTAAAAACCATACGCGCTTTCCATACTCGTCGCGGTAATAAATTTGTGCCAACATGTCATTGAAGTCAATTCAGAAGTTTCCACGTAACACAATACAAAACGATCCAAAGTAATACTCCTATGTATTTTGTATGCATCAGAAAGTTCCTGTAATACACAAGGCAATTTTCGGATGGACCTAAAACTAGTGGTTAACTGGTTAGGTGTAAGAATAGCACTTTGCATAAACTTCGCTACTGATCCCCTATCCAGATGTTTCATGAAAAAATTATTAAATTTATCCTTTCCAGCAACATGTCCTCCCGTGGATGGACCTAGATCTCAATACCTTCCACACGAAACAAACTGTTCGTTGTTCTACCAGTGTTCCAATGGGGTACCGTATCTAAAAGTATGTCCTGCGGGGCTATACTTCAACCCTAAGATATACGTTTGTGATTACCCACAAAACGTCGACTGTCACAACAAAAATGGAACGACGGAAGCGCCTTGGAACACAACTACTTCTGCTCCTCCCACTTCGTCACAGTAAGTAATTTCAAGTCACAACATTTTTGGTGTCGAAAATTCAGAAAAAATGTTCTGGAATCATCACCGTTTATAAACACGTCTATACCGATTTTGTCTCTCTCTGGATAGGAGTAACTTGAGATTGCTAGTAGGCCTACTAACGGGTCACAACACCTTCAGGCGTCACTTGTTCGTGATGAGGGTGGTCAACAACCCAACGTGCACGTGGTGTGGTGAAGAGGAAAAATCCTCGGCACACATCTTGTGTCGCTGTGAAACCCTGGGTTATCACAGGCAGACTATGCTGGGCTCAAGAACCTTGGAACCAATAAAGATAAAACGGATAGGACCTAAGAATGTACTTGCCTTTGCCAAAAGGGCATGTCTTAGGAACTAGCGCGGATAGAGGCGCAAAAGGGCCCATCGTGTGGCCTATGCACCAGCCACATTCCGTGCTGGATAGCCTCTGGTCCTTATTCATTCAACACGTCTATACAGTAGCACTAAATAGTCAGACCTTTAACTTTTTGATAAATTTTCAAATGATCCCGAAATTTTGCTTTGCGAAAAAAAATTTAGCACGTCATTTTTCACAAAATGGCAGAATTAAATGATGAATGGGACACCAATACGCTGATTCAGTAAATATGTCATCAGTTGTGGCACGAGAGAACTTTTGAAAGTGAATTTATATTTCAGCAGAATTAGTTAGGCCACCTGTAGTCCTAAGTACTTATAAGTACTAATACTTCAACATCTTGATAATGCACAGTCACAGGGATCTTTGTAACTACCGAAGTATATGGGCGAATTTTTAGTTATATGTGTAAAAAATAGATAAAATTGTATTTCAAAACATTCTTAGCACTTCTTGTATATCAGTTAAATCACACAATACTACAGTTGCCTACTGCCTAGACTACGTCCATAAATACGTACTACATACACATAAACGTAAACATAATATAACAGTACATATCAAGCTTTGTTCAGGAATCAGTCCAGTTACAGATGTATGAAACATTGATTATATTGGACTGTATCCACTCATAAATACAAGGTCCAGTACCAAGGATGGACGTTTTTGAAAGGACTATTCTCTGTCCAGCGAGGAAAAAGAGTGATCATGCACAAGATGAGTGAAATTTTGTCGCCTGGCCGTAGGCAAGCTTACACCACAGCAGACCGCCTCTTGAAACGAACACGATATGGATGGAGTTGTGCCATAAGGAATTTAACATAATTTTGGTTATAATCGTTTATTTGATACCAAAACCTAGAAGTTTCATTCTACATTGAGCATAAATGTCCTGAACCACTGTTCACATTTTGGCGACATCTGTGGGCAAGTTCCTTTTCCATATTGTCAAAGAAATAATCTAATGAAGAAATTCATTCATATCCATCCAGCGGACAAACGGGAAACCAGGTGAGCAAAGAGTGAGTTCTCGTGGCTTGGTCAGAGGCAACCTTACACCACTTGGGAATGCCAATGCCTAAGCGCACGCCTGGCACCGACAAATTTGGAGAACAGGCCGCCTTTCTTGAAAACATCGAAAACACATGAACATAAACATCACATTTTTTGTTTCCTGTTTCTCCGCTGCATAAACATAGCAGTATTATAATCCACAATATGTGGGATGTACACCATTATTGAAAAACTATAAGTCGTTAGTAGAAGTGCTAGATGAAATATGATATCAAAACTGTACAAGATCAGGTTGAACGTATTCCTTGAAGGTATATTCGTTGGCAGATCAGGTAGGGGTGTTTTCAATATTTGATTAGAATATGAAGCTAGGATGAGTACGCAAAAGCAAGTTGGTTCCTGCTCACGTAAATATTTAAATACAAATAAACATGCTTCTGTTAAGAAACTCATATGGCCAGAATCCTACGATGGTCATAATATTGAGCTGGTCTTCGAGCTCATTCACGTTTTGCATAACCATCTCTCATTTGAAAGAATCTAAAGTCAAGATTTTGAAAACATCTTGGAAGAAGTGGTCATGATTCAGATTCAGAGATTGAGGAAAGACAACTGTTAAACAACACTGTTAAACTCAGCGTACTTCAGCTTGTTTGAATACATAGGTGGTCCATTCCTAAAAAACTATAATAAGAGTGTTTTTTTTAACTAGAACAGTCCAGAAGGCAGCTTAATACAAAACTAATTTTCTCAAAACAACAGATCGGTGGCTCACGTCACTTCTGTATAACACCCATTTGTCGTTCCAGGAAGGACTGACTGTTACCGTGTAAACAGATCTCGCATATATCGAGAGCACGTGAACACCATGAATATTTTGCGCTCTTTTTCTTCGGTGGATCTAGTTATAGTACTCTTCCCCTATCAGGGGAAAAAAGTGAGGGGGGGGAATAAACTTCGCACGTGAGATGGAAGCAGTTATCGAGCAAAATGAGAACCTCATTGTGATTCCTCTTTCGCTAGGATAGGGGAAGGAGTACTAGCCAAAACGTACGTCCTTTGTTCCGGACCTTGTATAACTTTTAATTTTTTTGCCCTTTAGTACGAATGCCACCACAGGAACCCCATCCTGGACAACTCACCCTTGGACCACGCCATCGTCAAGCACAAGTAAGTCACTACTTCCTTAACATCGTATCAGTTTTTGCATATTCCAAAAAAGGTATAAGCTTATTTGGAAATGGGAAGGCAAACAGGCCACCTTTGATCATTTCTGCTGGTCCCACAAAACCAACACTAAAAGCCCTTATGGCTTCTTTGAGACCCCTTCTTTGTCGAACCTTAGGGTTCTTTAGAGAAGCTTGGATAGTCACAACACCAGCTCATGTACTGAATGTTGTCGATGAAAAAGGAATGAGCCGTCAAAACTCTCGCTTGGTAAATTTTCTTTTTCTAAAATATGCACTATTCGTGATAGTAAAGACTTTATTTATTATACTGTTGCTTGGATACTACAGAAGTACTTCCAATTTCAGATTCCACATCTCACCCAGTAACAAACTCTACAACACCAAGCTCTACGAATGGCACAGATGAAACTAGAAGACCAACATGGGGACCTACTACACCCACCTGGGTTCCGACAAACTCTACGACACCAAGCTCTACAAACGGTACGAACACAACTATAACATTAATTATGAAACAAATATATTCTAGTTCTAACACATAGTGTGCTTCTGTCTAGTACTGGATACGTCTAAGTTTTAGATTTTCGGATTCTCCAAACTGAAACCTACTTACTTGTTATAATACAGGGTGTCCAGTTAGTGTGTAATTCTTCGATATCTCGCAAGGTATACCTGATAGAAGAACATATCAAATAGAAAAGTTATTTGGTTACTTAAAACACATATTCTAAAAATATTTTGAAATATACAGGATGTTGCGGGAAAGAAGGATAGTGATCAACTTGATTTCTTTATATGGAACTATAACTTTTGCTTAAATTCTTCTAGTTTCCATCATTGATCTCTATTCAACCCTAAAATATTTTTGGGATCGATTGCAACGTTGCCAAGTTATAATTTATTTTCTATTAATTTCCGGATTTGCAAGGTCGCAAGTAATACGTCCAAATTGACATATTCCTTTAACTTTTCTCAATAATATTATACAGCAAGTTACTTCAATAGTAAGTGGATATTATTTTTGTTGTTACCAGCAATTTTTATCTACAGGGTGCTTTTGGCAGAATTTTCAATTACGGCAATTTGACGGTCATTTTACTTTGTTTTCTTAAATATAACACTCTGTTTGTTTTATTCTAAATCGAAATATCTACTAGTACCCTATCTCGTCTTGTAATATCTTTTTTCGCGTTTTCGGCGTTGACAAGTTATAAATTATTTTTCCAAATTTTTAAACAAATATCCGCGATTTTAATTTATTTTAAACAGAATCCTCTATTTATTTTCATTGCAATAAATTGCACATGTCGAAATTAGTAAGAGCTCACAATTTCAAAATTTTGTTTCTATTAATTACTGAGATACGGCAACACCGCTTTTTCAGTAAACGGTACCGGAACGCTTAAATATTTCCAAAACTGCCACAGCTGGAGAGGTGAAATTCAATACTAGGGGGTTTTTAAACATACAGAATTCAAAAACGCTAAAGTCAGTGTTGTCAGATTTACCAATTTTACGTCATAATTTTGAATGGAATTCCCTATTTATGAAATCTAACGTAAAAGTGGTAAATCTGACAACACTGATGTTGGCGTTTTTGAATTCTGTGAATTCTGTATATTCAAAAACCCCCAAGTATTGAATTTCACCATTCCAGCTGTGGCAGTTTTGGAAATATTTAAGCGTTCCGGTACTGTTTACTGAAAAAGCGGTGTTGCCGTATCTCAATAATTAACAGAAACAAAATTTTGAAATTGTGAGCTCTTACTAAGTTCGACATGTGCAAATTGCAATAAGAATAAGTAGAGGATTCCATTTAAAATAAATTAAAATCGGGGGTATTTCTTTAAAAATTTGGAATAATAATTTATAACTTGGCAACGTCGCAAACGCGAAAAAAATATAACAAGGCGAGATAGGGTACTAGTAGATATTTCGATTTAAAATAAAACAAACAGGTTGTTACATTTAAAAAAAACAAAATAAAATGACCTTCAAGTTGCCGTAATTTAAAATTCTCCCAAAAACACCCTGTAGATAAAAATTGCTGGTAACAACAAAAATAATATCCACTTACTATTGAAGTAACTTGCTGTATAATGTTATTGAGAAAAGTTGAAGGAATATGTCAATTTGGACGTATTACTTGCGACCTTGCAAATCCGGAAATTAATAGAAAATAAATTATAACTTGGCAACGTTGCAATCGATCCCGAATATTTTAGGGTTAAATAGGGATCAACGGGGGAAACTAAAAAAATTTGAGAAAAAGTTATAGTTCCATATAAAAAAATCAAGTTGATCACTATACTACTTTCCCGCAACACCCTGTATATTTCAAAATATTTTTCTAATATGTGCCTTAAGTAACCAAATAACTTTTGTATTTGACATTTTCTTCTATCAGGTACAGCTTGCGAGATATCGAAGAATTACACACTAACTGGACACCCTGTATAACGATAAACTGACACATACGTTGAATTTCAGGTACTACATCGTACCCAGTAACAAACTCCACAACACCAAGCTCTACGAATGGTACAGGTTCAACTAGAAGACCCACAAGACCAACTAGGGGACCTACTACACCCACCTGGGTTCCAACAAAGTCTACAACTCCAAGCCCTACAAATGGTACAGATGAGACAAGAAGCCCTTGGAGGCCTACATGGCCAACCTGGAATCCAACATGGAGGCCAACCCAAAGACCAACTAGACCAACGTGGGTTCCAACAAACTCTACAACTCCAAGCCCTACAAATGGTACAGATGAAACAAGAAGCCCTTGGAGGCCTACATGGCCAACATGGAATCCAACATGGAGGCCAACCCGGAGACCAACTAGACCAACGTGGAGACCTACACCAACCAGCAGACCAGAAACTACCACAAGGCCTACAAGGCCACCATGTCCTCATCACCACTCATCAGAATCGTCATCTGATGAATCAAGGTCCAAGGATCACTCAAAACACAGTCATGAAAAGCATAGGCACCATTCCTCGTCTGATGAATCAAAGTCCAAAAGTCACTCAAAGCATCATTCCTCAGAATCCAAAGATCACTCAAGGCATAGCCATGAAAGGCATAGAAAGCACTCCAAGGAGCACAGTGGTCATAAGAAAGACCACTCTAAGCATCACAAGAAGAGTCTTGAAGGTACCGAACAGTATGTGTCCATGGATATATTGGATTTGAAGCTTCAGTCAAAGTGTATGGACATGGAGCAATTCTATCTAACCTCCCACCCGTACGACTGTGAGAAGTATGTGATCTGTGACTATGGAGATGCCGTAGAAGAGGAATGTCCTGAAGGATTTGCATATAGTTCGGATGCAGCTATTTGTGTTGCTAAGGGTTTCGAAAAGTGTCCCGTCTCTAGTCAACTCTAGCCAGATGAAGGCTTTTGATGCAATGCTATGTTGAGTTTTCATTAAAAAAATAATAAAAGATTTTGATAGTATAAAAAAATTATTTCAGACCTCCTCCACTCCACTCAACCAAGGGCAAGGGTAAGTTAAGAATTTGAGTCATCATCATAGTCACAATGTCTTGTTGTGAACTCGTAAAATGCATTAAACTCATTTTACAAGTTTCTCTTGGGATATCTTAAAGATCTTTAATGCAGTAGTTTTCCATTTGCTTTCTGCATCCTCATGCCGTTGACCAGATGGTATGCACTGGTTCATCCGCCTTTAGGGGCAATTTCTCACCCCAAGGACAAGAAGGTGTCCTGACTCTTGGCAACTCGTCTACCCAAAGCTGTTGGTTGGGAAGAGGTTACTGCTTATACCGACAGTAGTTCGGTTCCTTTTAGTCGTCTTTTACGACACGCAGGATATACGATGGGAGATATTCTAACCCGCCCCCACACGGGTAAAGAATTCGAGTATAAATATAATAATTGAAGTCAAAATCAGAAATATGAGTTGTTTACATTTCTTTCGGATTCAATAAGTCCTAGGCAGTACAAAGACGTCTTATGGACGTCTTAAATATGTATGACTCAGATGTTCAAGACGCCTTAGAGATGTATTAATGATGACTTAATACGTCTCCGAGACATTTAAGACATGTAATGCTACAAAACCCAAGGTCTTTAAGACATGTGAGTGGAAGCACTAGATGCGAACGATATGATCCTAAGCCCATTTCACTCAATCTGTGGTACACCGTGCGGATTCGACTGGGCCTCCCTATAGCTGCATACCAAGAGTCAGGAACAGTAATTTTCAACCAAATTTGTATCAACACAACACAACACAACACGACAAGTCTAGAGTCTTGGGCTCACACTTTCTTGCGTAGCGAATAGATATTACATTTTTTACTTTGTAACATAAACTGATAAAAACCTCATATTTTCATTAACGTTTATTCATTTCAGAAGTCATGTTCCTTTGCTAAGTTCTCCACTTTCACGATTTTTTGTGTTCAGACGGCAAAGTAGCAATAGTAACTTTTTGTGACATGGAACTGCCACTGAACTTGATAAAGCCAATTATGGTTTCTCCTTAACGCACCATTTTTCATCCAAAAAGTCATTTTTCTTCTCTGAATACCCTCTTCATTAGGTGTCCTATAAGGGGTAAGGTAAAATGAGGACATCATCTTGGTGTGGCAGCATTAGAGGTCATAGAAGCATCTATTATAGTCAGCAATTAATACTCGCATTTTTTTATCAATCGCTCACCATCAGAGGAGGCAAATTTTTGTTTTTCTTCAGAGTACATACTCGTCTTGGCATAGATGCATAGGTATATCTGTGTTGGAGGTGTTATAGATTTCACAAAGTTGTTAAAATGCTTCCTGCTTTTGAATACTTCATCGAAATACCAAATTTGGCGGCTGTAATTCAGAACGCAGGTAGAAATAGTTTCACTATGGGGGATATATTTTTGGAGGCCTACCGGTGGGGGTAGGAGGCATAATTTGACTTATTTTTCTGGAGTGTGTTGTGAATCCAACAATAATTTTGCTGGCGCCTTCTGGGGGCGCTATAGGCAAAAGTATGAGACATGATAGTTTTTTAATTTATAGTTCCAAGGGGGGGGGACACATCCCCCGTATTTACGCCAATTCTGTAATACATTTACATCTTTCAGTTTTCCAACGGCATTGGCATGTCTAAAGAACTGCTCAATGTAAAGTGAACTTCACTGAATTTAGATGCTTTACAAATAATATATACACGCATAATATTTTCATTGGTACTTCTTGTTGATTTTTCACATTTTCACCTTATTTTTCGTCTTATTTTCGCTCGATAAATTCATTTTTTGTCTGACAACCCAGTTGCATTTATAAACAACTCTTTATACTCATATTGAATTTATTATTATGTATATGCCTGAAACATAAAAGGGATCAACTGTGATGCCAGGTATAATTATACAATGTTTATTTCTCAACGACGGCGACGGACGATCAAAAAAGGTCTGAAGCTGAATACTTTTTGCAGGACAGGTCTAGGGTCAGCGGTAGCCGGTTCGGCATCACCATCACAGACCCCTCGGTATTTAAACAAAAGAGTGCGGCGCCTACAAATACTTTTCATAACTTGGTGGTAAATCCTTGTAGTAGGAATAGTAAATAGGCCACGCCCTCTCTTACTCGACTTCTTACCTCTGCCCTTACCCCGCAAATCCTCAAGCCTAAAGGATTTAATAATTTTTTAAGAACATAAGAATGAGCATTTATGGAGACTTAATGGAGATTTGTTCAAGTATTTGTGGCTTCCGTGACAACTTTCTTAAGTGTGGGCCGTCCCGGCTGTGAGAAGGTTATATTATTGCCTTAATGAGGTTCTTAACGCAAGTTTGCTTGCTGAGCTCTATCAGCCTCCTGTAAGCTCTGACAAAACTAAAAGTGGTTCTTGGGACGCTGGCTTAGCCCCCTGCTGCAAGCTTAACACGAGCTTAACCCGAGCTTAGCTGTGGTTTAAATACAGATGACGATGCGTCAAGCAGTAACCTTCACATTGCTTATCAGTTTATTGTTGTCCTCAAGCAGTTTACTATACCTCCCACTTAACCCTAGAATACTAACTTTATTTTTATACCTATTACTACTAACCTTCGTAAAATTTACTACTTGAGAAAGGATCACAATTTAAAAAAAAACGATTTTATCGTTTATTAACTTTTACTGAAAATTGTTCATGATAAGAATATTTCTGGATACAAATATTAATAATAACAAGAAAAATTCCATTTTTGAACTGCAAGACACACAGCAAAGAGCAGATGTTCTCCGCAAAAGGACCTTTGGCAGTGCTCACATTAGCGCGTCGCCATTCTAAGTTTTTTGAAGGACAGTGTTGGCACCTTGCACTCTTGTTTAGACTAGGAGTGGCTCTATCCTCTCATCCATCTTGGTTTAATATATTCTCAATAATTAATCTTAGCGAGCGGGTTAAAGTTGGTCAAGTTTTTCATTGTATCAACCATGGTTTTATTAGCTGGTTTTATGATAAATACATAATTTTTTTTCTCGAGATGATTCCTAGCTCTTTGTTTGTTGGTTGTTATTACACACAATCCATGAATTCAGACTCAGATGGACTATATGCTTCTTGAACACTATATTCGTTCTCGGAACCACTATCCAACGCACTCTATTCTCCTAATTTTCACCAGGCAATAATTCTGCTAAACCTTGTTTCGCTTCTGATGGTAATTATCTTTGTCATATCCCATTTGTTAGCTTCCATAATGTTATATTTTGAAAAAACTTAGAAACTAAGGATATTGACAAAAAATAATCAAAATAATGCTAAACTGGTCTTATGTTTAGATATAACATTTTTACTAACCTTCGTAAAATTTAAGACGCCGTTGTCCAAATAAAACTATTCCAGTTACTATCAAATGCACTTTGGGTCACTAACTTACTCACACCGATCTAATAGAAGATTAAGCGAGCCTACAAGGTCAAGGGCTAAGCCGTGTCGATAAAATTGCAGACTAAACTAAGTCTCGTCGTAAAATTTACGATGGTTAGTCTTCTAGGGTTAAGTAAAGAGACTGTTCTCGATATAGGATGGCACACAAACAACATGAGCTTTCCCGTCTTTGAAGGAGCCTGTACAACTTATAATCCTGTACAATCCGTTCAAGAACAACTGCTATCAGCCGCTTCATTTCGGATCATAATGAAGCCCAAAGGCAACAAAGCCTTCAGAATAAAAAGCTTCGATAAAACAGGTTGAGGGAAGATGGTAGACAAACAATACCAGCTTGTCCTCGATGGATGCGTCAGATAATAGAAAAAAATAATAATCGGACGTTCTACAAAGCGACCACTTAACGTCAGCTGGCGATGGCCGTAAAAAAGATTAGATACGCACCCCCATTTCTAGACCGTCACCGTGGTAAATATTTAGGCGAAGCTTTGTTACATTCTACAGTTTATAGTTAGATTCACATTATAGGCATGGAAGAATGGCTGCTTACAAACCATTCCTAAGAAAGGAAAAAAATCATGCCATCAACTATAGTCCTGTGGGGCTCTTCTGAGTATCATGTCTACACACATAAAAAGAAATTCTCAAACCAAGAATCGTGATATTCTTGTAAATACATACTCACAACAAGAATGTCGGTTCTCACTCTAAGAAAGTATATTTGATGAGAGAATTATAGAAAATTTGTATCAAGAATAATATATTTTTGATTTATATACTTATTTTAAAGAATTATGCTCCGAAAGAAAAGATAATTTTCTTTACAACCAAGGCTATAATAATTTAATAACAAATATTTCATAATTTTATATCAAGATTATCATTTTTTCCAGCAGTGTCCAGTTTACTTCTATCAAAAATATAGACAGCTTGCAAATGCGAACCTTCATTTACAATATGATAATCTTGGTTTGAAAATGAACGCTGTTTTACAAGCACACCCTATATCCCTATATTTGTATCAAGTAAATCATTTATTTGACGTCTACCAACGTCGGAGTGCGCAGACGCGCAGCGTGTCACGGGTCAACTCTAACCTCTCCACCCTCTCTACTCAACAGCCTGTTGTCCGTCCACGTCCGCGCTGCCATTATCGGTTTTCATATTGTCGCATTCGCCGCCGTCTTTAGCACCGTAGCGTAATACCTGCATCCTGGATCTTGCATAATAGCACATAATAGTATCTAGTCAAACTGTTAAATAAATTGCCATTGCCACGTGATACCCGTGATACCACCGTCAACCATCCGTCATCGAATCTGCCGATAGTGCTGGTCCACCGCCATTTGAGTCGCGTCCCAGTTCCCATCAGCTTCCTTATCACTAAATCTATCCAACCATGAATGAGCTATTAAAAAAATTGGGATGCGAAGACCTGACTCAGGAGTTCCTAGATAAGTACTAAGTATATTAAATGTGATTTAAGAAATTTTGCAGAACTATTTCTCCAGAAAAATTACTACATGCTCATAGAAGAGTTTGATGTTCAAATTAATACTATTAGATTCCCCATCCAAGAATATCACAATTTTAGAATAAAGTTGAGCTACTTGCGTCAAGTTTATGAAATGCTCCCAGTTAAGATTATGAAATGCTTCAGTCAAGATTATGAAATACTTCGGTCAAGATTACCATATGCTTGGTTTATGATTTTGGTATTCTTACTATCAAGAATTTCCCAGTTTTGCATTGAAGATATTTTCTCAATCTAACCATTATATGGTCAAAGATATCGTATTCTCACTTTAAGATTAGCATAACTTTGCGCGTATAGGAAGTTATGGTATACTTGAATTAAAGCATGGGTGCTCCATCTAAGAAATTATTTTTATGTGTGCAGGTCCGGACTCTCTAGAGGTGAAGATCAATATGATAATACTATCCGCCTAGTCATCTGATGGGGATTAAGAGCAATTTAGGAATTAGCGGACCCCAGCTGAATGTAGATATGCACCTGCCACTACAAAGCCACTTGAAAAATAACAAACCGTCCCAGCGCCATTATGCTGAGCAACCCAACTGCATCCATTGGGTGCTCACAGCCCTCTAGACCAGCAATACACAAAGCACAATATTCTAAATTGCCGTCGCTTGAATTTTCCCATTAGCATTATGGTCATTTTACAAATTAAAGTAGATTAATAAATTATCCAAAAAGGGCTCTGGGTACTCTTGACATTCGTCATATAGTGCAGGAAAGTTGGTCAGAAATGTCAGTTGCTTGGATAAGCTCTGAAGGTTTGATAGGCCTAAGTGTCTGAGCCCTACCCCCTACACTGTTTCTGCTGTACATCAACAAGCTGCTGGAAATAACATCCAATCCAATCTACAGCTTCGCAGATGACAGTACATTGATGTCATGCATGGAACCAGGCAAGCCGCTATCATCCCAGAAGACAGCAACATGCCTCACAAATCAAGGTAGATATCAAAACAATTGTCGAGTCAGGACTAGTAGATGAAGTACAGTTTAACATACAGAAAACTCAGGCAACAACACTGACAAAGAAGTCTTACGTTGGCTTACCAACTGTGAAAATGGAGGGTCGCCCAAAGGTCGAGTCACCTTCCGTCAAGCTTTTGGGGATTCAACATCAACAACAACATGTCCGGCCATGACCACGTCGTCAGTATTGCTAAAACGGCATCCCAGAAGCTTGGAGTTGTGTTCCGCTGTTGGAAGCTGTATATATCACAGCAATTACTGCTGCTCTACAAGGCGCAGATCCGACCATCGCTGGAGTATTGCTTCCATGTGTAGTGATACGCTTCGAAGCACTCTCTAAAGCTTCTAGATACTATCCAGAAGAGAGCAAATTAGACTAATCGATACGCCTAACCTCACAAAGGACCTCCACAGCCTGGAACATCGAAGAACGGTGGCTGACCCGTCCCTGATTTACAGATTCTACCACGGAGATGTTCAAGTGAGCACTCCCAGATAGGTCATCCGAACGACGAACACTAGAAAGACTCTGCGAGCTGATCTTTACCAGATCGAAGTCCCTACTACCCGAACCACTCTTCTCCAGCATTCCTTCTTTTGGAGAACTACGACGCTGCGAAATGAGCTGCCGGAGAATTTGTTTCCCGACAGCTGCAACCTGCAGCGTTTCAAACCTATCGTGCATCGACACTTATACTCTCGCAACGCTTCTACAGCGCTATAGTCTTTCAGCCTTTACAGGTCGCGGACCATACAGGTTAGGTTAGGTTGAAGGTGAGTGGGGCAGAGCTGCCTCCTTCCACTGCGACTCAATTGTGTCTATTGTGGCTCACACCTTTTTAGAGTTCACCGTACAGTCCGCACCTCTTTACGAAGGCGATCAGCGTGAAGGGTGAAACTTCCTTGAAGTCATGAGGTTCCAGTTGGGCAAATCCGAATGTCTGGAACCTAGCATTACCCAGTACTGGACAGGAGCAAAGAATATGCTGCGCTGTTTCGTCCTCCACGTAGCAGAAGCGACAGTCTGAAGTTTGTTCAAGACCCAACTTTCGCATATGATACCTTAGACGACCATGTCCCGTCAGCAGACCAACCAGAATGCGGAGATCGTACCTATTACATTCCATGATCCTCGGGGGGCCTGACTCGAGGGGTATCTTATAAACGCCTTTAAGTGCAGTAGCCCTGGTGTATCTCGCCAGTTCAGGAGTGCTTTCCTTACTGCCCAGTCCGAGGTGGTCTTTTAACGTTGGCCAATACATTGCCTTCCACTCACTCCGCTGTGACCCGGAACCCAAATTAAGTTTATTGCGGACCATGAAAAAAATCATGCCCAGTAACGATAACGAAGGTGGACCAATATTACTTGCCTGGTCTCTCTTCTTGAAGAGTCACTATGGTCAAAGTGTCAATTGTGAAACAACCGGCCATATTACTTTATGAGATTAGCCCTTATTTTTAAAGGAAAACTCAATGAAATGGAAGTCACTCACTACATGTTTTGCGCCATCAAACGTCACTTTGGCGGAAAATCACCACATCTGGCAACTCTGAGGAATGAGTGTTCTGAAGAATGAAAGTGGGAGGTAGGGGATATGATGTTATCTCCTCAAACCGTTAAAGACTATCGGCTGTCTGCGCCAGATCAATTTATATCTGCAAGCCAAGCTTGCTGCTTATGGACTACCACCTGGCCTGCGCCAGTGGCTGAATGGCTTTTTGAACGACGGATCTCTGTTTGGTGTAGTCGAGGGCTGATCATCAGACGCATTTCCAATAAACGCCGGTGTTCCTCAGGGATCTGTCCTATCCCCTACGCTGTTTCTGCTGTACATCAACGAGCTGCTGGAAATAACATCCAATCCAATCTACAGCTTCGCAGATGACAGTACATTAGTGTCATGCATGTAACCAGGCAAGCCACTATCATCCCAGGAGACGGTACGTCAGCGACAGCAGCATGCCTCACATATCAACGCTGATATCAAAACAATTGTCGAGTGGGGATTAGCAAATAAAGTACAGTTCAACGTACAGAAAACTCAGACAACAACACTTACAAAGAAGTTTCACGATGGCTTACCAACCGTGGAAATGGAGGGTCACCCCATAGTCGAATCACCTTCCGTCAAGCTTTTGGGAATCAATATCAACAATAACATGTCCTGGCACGACCACGTCGTCAGTATTGCTAAAACGGCATCCCAGAAGCTTGGAGTTTTGTTCCGCTGTAGGAAGTTGTATACACCAGAGCAACTGCTTCTGCTGTACAAGGCACAGATCCGACCATCGCTGGAGTATTGCTCCTATGTGTGAGGATGCGTTCCGAAGCACTCTCTAAAGCTTCTGGACACTGTCCATAAAAGAGCCATTAGACTAATCGATACGCCAAACCTCACAAAGGACCTCCACAGCCTATAACATCTAAGGAGGGTGGCTGACCTATCCCTGTTTTATAGATCCTATCACGGAAGATGTTCGATTGAGCTCCCTCAGATAATAACACCACAAGCCGTCCGAACCAGGAAAACTAGAGAAGCTCTGCGAGCTCATCCTTACCAGGTCGAGGTCCTTACTCCCCGAACCAATCTCCTCCAGCATTCCTTCTTTTGGAGAACTTCGACGCTGTGGAATCAGCTGCCGGGGAATTTGTTTCCCGACGGCTGCAGCGTTTCAAATCTAACGTGAACCGATACTTATCCTCTCGCAGCGCTTCTACAGCGCCATAGGCTTTAAGCCTTTGCGGGAGGCCGACCATAAAAAAAATCTAGATCTCGGTTTGCCAATCTGTATGAATCTCTTCTTTCGTTATCAACGTTCACTGCACTACTACTGGTTTTTGAGATACACTGCAACGGTAGTCAGGCATTTTTAATTGTGCCGCCGTATTGAATAGAAAGGGAATAAGGGATAAGGGGTCCGAAGCCCCTCAGGCTCCCAGCTTGAACCGCCGCCATGATCAATGTGTTTTTTAGGCCACCCGACTGCCGACGACTCATCTGTTGTGATGCAAAAGTGCAGAAAAACCTTTAATTAAACGTATAGAATGTACGGTGTAATTAGGTTCTCCGGCTGTTTCATCAAATAAAAGGGTTTGATATTTGTTTTTCTAATGAATGGAGCAGAAAATGTTACTCTTAGGAGGGGTGACTTTATTTATTAGGAACGTTTATTATCCAAAGAGATCTGAGTAGCGTACATATCAACTTGCTCAACTTTGAAGTAGAATAACTTTTAGGGGAACGAGGTTTTTGTACGTACAAATCAAGGCATGTTAACGAGGAATGTGTTTCGAGAGATGTGTGCTAGAAATGTGTCGCGAGTTGCGAGGGATGTGTGCTAAGGACATTGACTGAGCGTGCAAACACAGTGGGGCTTTTTAGTGAGCGTGCAAGGGCGTGCGAAGGCGTGCAGGTACCGCATGCAGGCTCACCTGCTCAACTGAGTTTTCGACCGCTTACCAGCGTTGGCAGCCCGCTTGAACGTCTTTATAGTAACAGAAATTTAGTTTGCTACCTGGTTTCGTCTGTGCCGGTCGAAGATGAGTAGCGATAAAGAATTACTTATAGCTTCAGTGTTTGCGAAAACCCCTATTTGGGATAAAAGACACAAGCTGCACTATAACCGCACTGCGATAGAAAAATGTTGGAAGGAATGAGCATTTAATGATGTTATAATTATCTTATACCTGGCGGGCCAGCCCAAAGGATCTGTCCGACACGGGAATTCCCACCGAACCCAGGTCGTTCCTCATGCGTTGCCAAGTGCAGGAGCCTCCTTATGTAGCGCGTCTAATGTCAATGTTGTTCCCAATGCCCACAAAGCATATTATCCCAAAATCGATAATTTTCGCGATCCCAATACTCCCCCCACCTATCGGTGTGTATCGGAAGTAAAAGCTATTCTAATATTAATGTTTAACTAAATAACCATGTACCCGACCAATGATATTACGAGACCCAAATATACATATAACGTTGGGCAATTGTATTTACTACGTACTATCACTTAGTATCAGAGATATATTCAAATGAGCATAACACATTTATATACAACCACAACACTAGATGTAGGCTAGGTACCACAATAATTCCCAAGCCAAACAAATCAGTCAGGCGGCGGTCATATCTCAATTTAGCGCCAAAATAATACAACACTTCTCCCTTTTGATACCAAAAACTTGTTTACAAAGCGATTCAAACAGTCTCTACCAGAGTGGATAGCTTCCTTAATAAGACGCGCACAAGAATTCGTTGAACATGTACAGTATCAGTCACATATTCATCTGATTGGCAAATTTCAACTAAATGGTTCTAATGTAGGTATATGATGTGAGTCTACATATGTATGTACTAATAGTTCATTTGACAACTTCCCACCACGGATTTATCACAAACCGCTGATTAAACGAAAAAGCGCCAAGATACGTCAAAATATTTGTCCAGAGAGACAACTTTTTAACCAAAAACTATTTCACCCCCTACTGTACCATCTAGCCCCTCAGGGGAACCATTTCCAGTGTTTTTGCAAACTACTGAAATATTTTCATTAAGGGTAGTTTTATATACCTACAGAAGCCAAATAGACATTTAAATGATCCAAGAAGTAACTGTAAGCTACCGCAAGTCGTAAAAAGACAGATGAAAGTTCGCAAGAATAAAAGGGATGTGGTCATTATGAATAACCAAGCTTAATTTTCTTTCGGCGCGCAAGTGACCGGTGCCAATGAAGGCACCCTTTTTGTAAACAGGTAAAAATCAAACCGCGCGCGCTCGTGACTGATCACCGATGATAGAACATGACATATTTCGCAATTTCATTAACATAATACAAACCGATCTCTACTCAGCACCGACAACTTCACCGCTAAAAATTCCACCACGAAACCTTCCAAGAAGTTCCCGATGTGAGACCTCAAAGACGGCCCTTTGTAAAGGGCATGGTCTTCAACTGAGCTGCGTGTGGTCGGCCCTTATGCCCTTTGTCGGCCATCTCGGCTGCTAATGGCGGCATTAGTATACAGTACGTCCCTTTAACGCTCATTAAGATAGGCCTTTTGGCCTCCGAAAGCGTATAATCGGATGGTGGGCCAGATATTTTCAGCGTTGGAGCGGAAATAATCGTGGGCACCAAAAATCCCGTGATCCTGTGCTAAGCGCGATTCGTCATGGGCGGCATGGTACGTTTGAATCAAGATTCATCATGGTTTGACGTAGGTATATTGGGAAGCAGCTGTCTAGCGTGGTAAATACGAGCGTAACTGGATCTATTTTGACATTTTCGGCAGCTTTCAGTGCACAAACGATCTCAACAAACTGCTGTTTTACGAAGAACAGAACTGACTTCGCTTGATTTTTTTCTTGTAGGGTACAATGAAGCAGAATGTTCATGTCGACGTGCCAAATGCAAGCAAGCCTTCTCTACTGCCGAATTAGACAATAAAAACTACTTTACTCAGGGCTAGGATGTATAGCTATATTTTTTAAGAAACACTATGTACTTGCCCAGAATTAAAAAAAATGTAGTTAGATTTTCTGAAAGAAACTTAAAATTGTAAAAAAAGCGCAAAAAATTACATAATTATTTTTTCACCAATTTTTTAACCCTGGTATGAAATGAAATTTGAAAAATTTTTGCCATAGTTTATGGTCTACATGTTTCGCTATCGAATAAGACTTATTTCGTGTTTATGGAGCCTCTACTTAGGAAGCTAACGCTAAATTAGTACAACAAAAAAATTGGCTGCCATTTTATTCTGGTGGGAGAAAAACTACTTTTGAGGGGTGATTTGTCGATAAAAAATGTCAATTTTGTGACATCCATTTTGACATTGTTGTCGATCTTGAACGTTTATAAAAAACACTAACTGTGTATTTATAATGTTTCAGTTTAATTTTGTTTTGTATTTATTATCTGTTATTGAGTATAAACTTTTTTATCATAAAAATCCACCTGTCTATTTATCTATCTACAGGGTGTTCTAAAAGTTGGGACTTTCCTCTTTAGAAGCAACGACCCTTGAAACGGCAAAGCTAATGCACGGTGAACCAGCAGCAAAACAGTAAAAACAAATTCAAGCAAGTACTCACCATTTGGTTGCTACGGAGTTGTAAGTGCAGTCCTATCGCAGGCGCCTTACAGGTAAAAGTACGGTTTAGGATGTCTTCTTCAATTTGGACCATACGAGGTTGTCTAGGACTTCCAGTGTGTCCACCACGATGTGGATTCAGACATCCTGTGTCTCTAGCTCTTTGCACGAGCGAGACAAATCGACGAGGTGCAGGGTAAGTACGGTTAGGGAAACGACCGGCATACACTCGCGAAGCCGCAGCGGTATTTTGACCACACTTGCCGTACATTAAAATCATGTCCACCATTTCACTATTGTTATAAGCGTGCGCCATTGTTGTTGTTTTTGAAGTCCGATCGTCAGATGTAGCAAGTCAAGCACTCTCGTACACTATGCCACAGCAACGCGACGTATGACGGACTGCCTGTTTTAGTGTTTTCTCACCGGCATCGGCACCGCTAGTGCTGCCTTGTTTGTTGTGATATTATGACATGGTGAGCCATTACCCAGGGACGGACTTAGGATTGAGGATTTCTTTAATCGTCAGAATCTTGTTTTCTCTAAGTATTTCGTTCATATATTACTGGGAAAAAACATTCATTTTGGGGAGTACTATCCTCTGTATGAAAAAAGTCCCAACTTATGAAACATCCTGTATAATGGGACGAATTCAACACCACTGATGATGTTTGCCCGATACTTAAGTCTACTGAAAAACATGATATTTTAAAGCTTAATATAGTTGAAAAAAGTTAGAGAAGCACACCTTGATTTCTCAAAAGTATTCTAAGCCCTACAACTGATTACCTTTGTTTGTGTAGTGTATAATAAGTTATGATATAATGAAGTACTTGATGTCAAACACTGATGGCTCCCCCGCGACATTTCTGCTGCCTAGAACATTTGACACCATGACACGGGACATGCGACAATTTCAGTGGGAATCCAGAGCCGTCTGTACTCAGATTATTTAATAAAGCTAATAAATCAACCGGTCATAAAATGTTTCATTAGCTGGTGGTGCAGGAAATGAAAGGTTCACGCAATGGCGTGCAAGGGTGAGGGGTGCGAATTCTTAATTAAAATTGTAACCCGTGAATGCAAGCAGCAAGATTGGAATGATGCCTGGAAACAATACTGCATTCAGAGGCCAACTCGCTACACGCAACTACATCCAGCAATTCCTAACGATGTATGGCATAAAAGTTTCAATTATACACGTGGTGATATTGTCACCATAAGCAGACTAAAGTTTGGACATGCTTGCTATCCTCATCATCTGCAAAAGATTGGTATCCAGAACAGTAACCTATGTGACTCCTGTAACACTATAGGCGACTTAGACCATATATTCTTCGAATGTAGCAAATACAATAGAGAAACTAATCAACTATAAGCAAACCTAATAGGACATAAAGTGCCACCACCATTTAATCTAATGTCTCTGTTAGCCATGAACAAGAAAGAAATATACGATGCTCTGTTAGGGTTTGTGAAATCTAGTGGCTTAAGGCTGTAGAATAGGTTAGTTTTGATTTCCTATGTTTTTGTCCTTCTGTGTATATCCTCCTGAACCGTGGTCTACTCAATCTGTGTAACAAAAGTCACCCTGACAGACCCCTGGGTGTGAAGCGTGTCCTCCTTATCCGTTCCCCTTCGTGATCTTCAAAAATATATCTCAAGGTTCGATAAGGTTAGATGTTAGGTGTATATCATAGGTTAAAGCTCTAGGTGTAATTAATTTTTTATTGAAGACATTAACATAGTTACTGGCTAAAATGAGCTTTCCTGCTCCAGAGCCAAAAAAAAAAACTCGTGAATGTGGACCGTCAGCTCCCTCCACCATATATCTGCTTAACCTGTGATTTTTAGCTATCGTGTATAATATCACATCGTTGGACACTCTGCTGGCCGGGAGGCTTCGTAATATGGCACCTCAAAACATTCCCATCTTTTCTGCGTCTGTAACATGATTTCCGTTATAAAAATATTTTAGGGGTATTTATTTTTGACTCTTTTTTCCATTTTTGAGGATTTTTGCGACAACAAAAAAGACGGCTATATCCGTCGTGTCATATCACAGCTGACTTTATGTTCTAGAATGGCAACCGCGGCTATAGCCGTCTGATCAGTGTAATCGTAAAATACATCTTGTGGGAAGAAGAGGATAATTTTCGAGACAACAACTAAAACAAAAACAAAATTTTATTGTATCAGATTTATAAACAAAGATGCATCTCTCAGAATAGAGACGGTATAAAAAGAAAAAATCAAAATTATTAGCAAACGGAGGTATCCCCGAACAAAACGGAATTCAGACACAAATCTTTGTTTGACGCCACTCTTCAAAGCAGTCTGGATACAAAGTACCTACCTAAACACATGAAAACATGAAAACCAAACAAAAACACACTCGCAATATGGCAGCTATACACGTGTTCAATGCATCACATTGGAAGTTATGGACGGCTATAGCCGTCGTGCTGTTTTACCCATGCGCCTGAAAACATGAATAGTTAGGATAGCGTATAGTGGGTAAGAATTTGGCATTTTCAGAAATGAAGAGCTTCACGTTATGGCGCAAACATTGCTTAAGAGGGCAAGTATACCGACATTCTGACGGTTGTCGCCGTTCTGCCGTAACAAGCAGATAACTTTTTGACTGATATAGCCGTCGTGGCATATCAAGATCACTCCTCGCAGACGGGGGATATTATACAGCGTGTTTCATAAGTTGGGACTTTTCTTCATACAGCGGATAGTACTTGCCAAAAAGAGTGTTTTTCCCAGTAACATATAAACGAAATATTTAGAGAAAACAAGATACAGACCATTAAAGAAATCCTCAATTCTAAGTCCGTCCCTGGGCAATGGCTCACCATGTCATAATATCACAACAAACAAGGCAGCGCTAGCGGTGCCGATGCCGGTGAGAAAGCACTAAAACAGGCAGTTCGTCATACGTCGCGTTGCTGTGGCATAGTGTACAAGAGTGCTTGACTTGCTGCATCTGATGATCGGACTTTCAAAAAAAAAAACAGCAATGGCGCACGCTTGTAACAATAATGAACTGGTGGACATGATTTTAATGTACGGTGAGTGTGGTCAAAATACCGCGAGTGTATGCCGATCGTTTCCTTATCCGTACTCACCCTGCACCTCGTCGATTTGTCTAGCTCGTGCAAACAGCTAGAGACACAGGATGTCTGAATCCACATCGTGGTGGACACGCTGGAAGACCTAGACAACCTCGTATGGTCCAAATCGAAGAAGACATCGTAAATGGTACTTTTACTTGTAAGACGCCTGCGACAGGACCGCACTTACAACTTCGTAGCAACCAAATAGTGAGTACTTACTCGACATTTTTTTCACTGTTTTGCTGCTGGCTCACTGTGCATTAGCTTTGTCGTTTCAAGGGCCGCTGCTTCTAAATAGGAAAGTCCCAACTTTTAGAAGATCCTGTATAATTACGGTAATTTTCCGACACTAGAAACTTGTCATCTGAATTAACGCTGCTCCTACAATCCAGAATAGTTTCTCCGGAAGATGCGGGGAGCTGAAAAGGAACCGACGATGGGCGTGATAAATAAACAGGTGCGCGCTACATTAGAAAGAAATGGAAACAGTCATGTTAGCGCGTCGTCCGAAATTTGTAAAATTGAAGAGGAAGGCGATTTGCAGATGTTTTTTATACCAATTCCTGACGCTTCATTTTCCAATATTTTTACATGAAATTTTCACATGATGTTTAGAAGGAAATTGTCCAGAACGATATCAAAGCGCTCTTTCATTTTTGCTTCTGGGCTTTTCTTAAAAAAATTACAAAGTTGACGAAGAAAATAGGCAACTTCAAGCGATCATATTTCATGTTCAATCAATTTTTTTCAAAAAATGCTTCGATAACCCCTTGTGTAATTCCCTTTTAAACTTCATGTAAAAATTTCATGCAAAAATATTGCAAACTAGAGCGTCAGGAATTGGGATTAAATCACTTGAAAATGACCGTCTATGCTCTCCGTAGGAGCCGCCTTAAGGAGAGCAAATAGCACCCTTGCGAAGTCTATTTCGTATCGCCAATGAACTTGCCGTGTTGATGGCAACAGATGGCGCCAACCTCTGCCACCGACATGACTCGCTGATATTTGATGGAGAAATAAAATTCCTCGACACTGGAAATTTATAGTTCGAATTAAGGCGCAAACAAACAGGACGTGAAATTATAAATTAAACGATACAACAACGTGCAAGCTGTTACTGCATTGACTGTTTAAATGTAGGGCCTATGTGTTTTGCATATTATTTTCCACCAGCCGTGGGCTCGGGGAAAATCAATTTTATTGTGGAGTACCTTTGGATTTTCGCGTTAATAAAGAAATCAACTTTTGATTAGTGCTTGGCTAGTTACAGAACAAAAATTTACAACAAAATCAAATGGTTAATGACATACATTAATCCAGTGAGTCCCACAGAGTTAACACCTCTAGAGGGAGCCTAATTTGAATATTGGACAGCCAACATCTATAGCGCTATTGCCACTCTTCTTCGTCCGCCTAAGGACCTTCCAGTTTCTTCAAAATCTGACAGTTTCCCCAGTTTGAACACATGTTCCTCAAAGTATTTAACTGGGTATTTAACTATACATTAAAATATACTTGCAATGTAACTGATTTACGTGAAGATAATTTGTATTGATTTAACGAAATCTCAAAAATGGTAAATTTCATAGCGGAATGTCGCAATAACTTCTAATATGTCGTAAATCTGGCAACCTACAATCGGCGTCGCCCTTAAGCTGTCATGTGGCTGTCATTGTAGTTGTGGTTATTGCGTATGTTGGGATTTTTGTTGTTTTAGAGTATATTTGAGTGACTTTGTGACTATTTGTGGTGTGAATAAAATTATTTATGAACAATATTGTCTTAATTGCATGATGGGACGAAATAAAAAGTGCATAGTTTGCTGCAATAGCGACGAATCGGTGAACACCACTTATCACAGGTTAGTATAGGTTTTGTTTTGGTTTTCAGTAGCGTAAAATATGGGAATAACTGGGAACAAAAGTAACTTCACTCCTGTTTCAGGAATAATAATAATGGTTGTTTAATGTGCATCTGTGTAGGTTTCCTCCGAATATAGTGATGAGAAACAAGTGGCTTGATGCATTACAGCTGAATGCGTTTTAGGGGGTCCTGATCATTTTCAACTTTTTTTGGGTGGGGGGAATTTGGAGTGGTTGGGGGTAGGGGTTGTAAAACAAAACATTTTTTGTACTCATAATAGGCGGTCTACTGACCTGTGAAGGAAAGACCTAGGGACATAATTTACTTTTTTAGGTCCATCCGAGCATTATAATAAGAGTAACTCTCTAAGTATAGCTAAATACTAATACAACTTATTGTATCAGTTTGTAACATCACAGTAATAATTGAATCTACCAATTTTAATATAAAGTCGTACGCCACTGGTAATGCCCTCAAGCTGTCAAAATGTCCGTTACATGTTGGCTGGTCAGCGAACTGTGCATTTTGTTGTTTACATTCCCTCTAGAGATGTTAACTCTGTGGTGAGTCCCGAAGGCACAAATAGACTTTTTCTTTGATCCTCCTTAAATTATGCGCCACTTTGATACTAAATTAATAATATTAATGCATTAGATGCTCTTGTTGAATACTAACAAATCAAAATACATATGTTACATTCAATACCCGAATTCGGGCAAAGCCTGAAACAAATACGCAGAACTAGTTTTGAGCAAGGAATATTTCCTAAACGCGAAATGTTAATTTTATACGGCTATTCAGCATTACCAAATAAGCAGACCTAGGTTTGCGCATCTTGAAATGCACAAAACTAGATTTACGCAACTTGCAAAGCACCGGACTAGTTCTGTGGTGCTGAATAACCACCAGCACTTATATTAAAACACTAAATGATCACATCACACACTCAACCAAAAATTCACTCAGTATACAGATTCCTAAGTACAGATTATCCGAAGCAGAAATAGTCCTAAACTTATGAACGTAATACTATTCATCAAATCCTCAAGTATTTTTATGGCTCCTCCATCAGAAAATAAAAAAATGGAGTCAAGTTGATTGACTCAGTACTTCCCACACATAATGATGATACCATTTTATTATTTCCCATTGCATGAAGCTATAGTCTGAAATCCCCTTGCAAACAAATCATCGCCCACTCGCCCGCAAAAAAACATGCAACACAAAAACTCTCGTGAATAGTCTCCCTCCTTGGGAACTATGACGCCACAGTTTTGATTCTGCATGCTTCAACTGGACGATGCGAAACGATCAGGAGCCTCCAAACCGTCTAAAAACGAAGTATGAGCTGTTTCTATATTTTTTGTTTTTTTATTATTGTTGCGCCGCCATTGACACGATTTTCCAGAAACTGACGCGTTTTCCATTCTCGCCGCGATAGTAAAACCTGTGTCGAAATTTTATTAAAACCAATTTAATAATGTTCGCTTTACGATATACATAGAACGAAATTAAGCAACACTCGTACATGTAAACATCACACAAAGTCCCATGGTTTCTGTAATAGGCAAGCCAATGTTCAGATGGACTTAAATAAGTATATGCCGCTAGGTATTTTTTCCTTAGGACAATAGACAAACTATTATGAATACAACAAGTTTTTCAGTTTTATAACCCCTCACCCCCCAACCACCCCAAATGCACCCCTACCTAAAAAGAAGTATAAAAGGAACCCCTAAAACTTCTAAAATCAAAGTTTGAGCTGTTTTTATATTTTTGGTTTTTTTACTGCTGCGCCGCCACTGACACGATTTTTCCAAAACAAACACGTTTTCCATCCTTTCCACGGTACCAATACTGTGTCCAAATTTCATTAAAATCAATTCAATAATTTTCGCGTTAAACAATATAGAACAATCTAAAGCAATACTCGTATGTATGCATCACAAATTCTAAGTCCCTTGGTTTCTGTACTAAGCAAGGCAATATTCGGATGGACCTAAAAAAGTGTATTATGCCGCTAGGTTTTTCATTCAAAAGTCAATAGACAGCCCATTATGAATACAATAAATTTTTCAGTTTTACAACCTCCCACCTCCCAACCACCCCAAATTCGCCCCCACCCAAAAAAAAGTAGAAAATGATCAGGAACTCCTAAAACGCCTAAAAACGAAGTTTGAGGCATATTTAACATTTCTTGTTTTTTGCTAATTGTTCCACCGCCAATGCACCGATTTTCAAAATTTTAGCAGCATTACCTAGTAGAACACCATAGCATTTCGGTACCCAAATTTCATCACAATTTATGCAGCGGTTACTGAGATTACGAGGGTAGACAGACCGACGGAAATGAGTGACGTAGATTTTCGTTATGTAGACATCACAAAACGCCCAAAAAGCGTATTAAATCAAAATCGAAGATTTTCGCGATCACAATACTCCCCTCACCTATCGGTGTGGGATGTAAAGAATAGGTTAAAGTTATTCCTAAAACTGAGAGAGTTTACTATTTGTAGACGAATATCTTTCAGATGATGGTTGTTTTTCATGGGCTTCGGTCAACGATTGAAACTATAATTTTTCTTCACTACGTTTCGGTTTATCGTAATCTAAACCATCTTCAGGTGTGTTAATTTCAGATGTCGAAAGTGATATTGCTTAATAATATGTTTATCTTTGTAGTTTTTGCTTTGTGCATGTATGTTTTTATATTTATCATATTATCTAAACACCCGCCTTTATTTTCTTTTTTGTATATTTTTTTACATAACTTCAATCATACTACAGATGCTTGAGATATTCCAGAACATTTCTGAAAAAAAATGAATACCACAGTCATATATCTCTGAGACGGACGAATAGATTCTGTCCCTGCGATTCAATGTCTGTTCATATTAATCATTCAGTCTAGTACACGTAATAGCTATTGAATAGGTTGGGAAAGAACCAATTGCTTTCCTTAGGGGAATGATATATTTTAATACATTATTGAAAAGCGTGCAGGTAAAACATTTATCATTTATATGGGGTGCTACTACCCATATAGGATGGCACTCGTAGAAAAATGGTATAACAAATACAAGGCGTACTGAGAAAGTTGTGCTGTGTGACGTGTAAAAACAATGCATGACTTTTTGTCGATTCAAAAACGATGATACACACATAAAAATAATTCCTTAGATGGAGCACAGATGCTTTAATTCAAGTATACCATAACGTCCTATATGCGCAAAGTTATGCTAATCTTAAAGCGAGAATACTATATCCTTGACCATATAAGGGTTAGATTGAGAAAATATCTTCAATGCAAAACTGGGAAATTCTTGATAGTAAGAATACCAAAATCTTAAATCAAGCATATGGTAATCTTGACCGAAGTATTTCATAATCTTGACTGAACCATTTCATAATCTTAGCTGGGAGCATTTCATAAACTTGACGCAAGTAGCTCAACTTTATTCTAAAATTGTGATATTCTTGGATGAGGAATCTAGTAGTATTAATTTGAGCATTCAAACTCTCCTATGAGCATGTAGAATTTTTTCTGGAGAAATAGATCTGCAAAATTTCTTAAATCACTTTTAATATACTTAGTACTTATCTAGGAACACCTGAGTCAGGTCTTGGCATCCCAATTTTTTTACTAGCTCATTCATGGTTGGATAGATCCAGTGATAAGGAAGCTGATGGGAACTGGGACGCGACTCAAATGGCGGTGGACCAGCACTCCGGCAGATTCGATGACTGATGATTGACGGTGGTATCACGGGTACCACGTGGCAATGGCAATTTATTTAACAGTTTGACTAGATACAATTAGGCAGGATCCAGGATGCAGGTATTACGCTACGGTGCTAAAGACGGCGGCGCATGCGACAATCCGAAAACCGATAACGATAATGGCAGCGCGGACGCTGACGGGCAACAGGCTGTTGAGTAGAGAGGCTAAAGAGGTTAGAGTTGACCCCCTCCGAGAAATGCAAATTATTGAATCGATGCAGGCTATTGTATTCAATAATTTGCATTTTTCTCGAAAACGGTTAGCCCTATCGAGATGCACCAAGAGAACATTTTTACGTAGAAATCTCTGAAATGCCATATTCTAAAATCAATATGTCAAAAAATTACCATTTAGGAAATGGGGTTATTTTTATCCTTAACTCCTCCCGTATGATACGCCTCTGATTAAATTATGAAATTATCAATTCAGAATCAGATTCAGATCAAAAGTTTACTCATCATATCTAATTTCGTAATTTTGTTATGAATGGTTTCGAGAATATCGAGGGAAAACCGTCATCAGGGTGCCCCATGCAAAGGGGCATTTCCGGACCCATGTTCATATGACATTTTCTTTCTATTTTTCGGAGTACTATTCGTGGTTAAAGTTTGTTAACGTACTTAATTAACACCCTGTATATGCAAGACACTGTAGTTATTGGACACTTTTTTCTGTTAAGGGACATTAAAAATTCCGGTATTATATACTATATACCATACAACGTCCTGCAGGCAAAAATGCTACTTTCAACTTCACGATACTAAATCTATACACGAGAGCCACCCGGTATACCGTTCAACCCTTCCAAACGAACAAAGACGATGTGAAGTTGACGACCGTAATCTAGCCAAACGTCAATCCGAGTTATGATTTCATATAACCAATACTTGATCTCTTAATCCCCTAGGTAAAAGTATAAGGGTCCGTCCCCTCAAAGCTACAATAAAAAAATTAACAATCGTATAATAAAAACGTGCGGCTCACATCTGCCTGCCGATCTTTGTGTAGAATTGGCTCAGATTTTTTTTCTATGCGAACCCTCTGCACAGTATATCCAATTATACAGTAGCGCAACTCCCTAGATATCATGCAGACAATTTGTCTCCGAAAAACAGGCCTCTCATAACCCCACGTCGGCTCCTCAGCACGAGCCACGAGTATTGCCGTTTACGTTTTGAGCAAAGGGTCGGCTTAGCAATAATCGAGTGAAGAAGCGTAATTATTGTGTTGCAATAAGTTTAATGGACGCCATATGTCTCGTAAATAGAGGTAAATTTTGAGAGCAGTGTGGTAATGTGATATTCTTCATCGAGGTTAGGCAGTTGTCTTTGGAATTCTGAATTACAATTTGTAAGTTATATCCATGCATTCGCATTTATTGTACGTGAAAATGTTTTGTACCGATTCTTCTAATTCATCATGGATTCTCTGCATATAAATGGGGTGTAAACATTTTTTTAGAAGCAAAACAATAAATAGTCGGTGTATGAAAGAAAATTGTTAACTCCGAGAAAATAGGTGGCTTTATTATTTGTAGGTAAATTACAAAAATGCGAGATTTATTCAACTTTATTTTATCTTAACTTTAAAAATTTTATAATATCTTATATGATTCAAATATGGGTATAAGTAACGACATAGCGTCCAAAATAACATTTATGTCTAGTTATCCCACAACCTTTGAATTTATTTCCATCAATCATCATAGAAAAACGTTTAAGGTACGAAAACCTGGTAAACAGCAAAACCGATGAAAACTTGTTAGGTGTACATAAAAAATAATGATCAATATGTTTATAACAATGATAAAATATACTAAACTGGTCGTTATTCATAAAAAAGTGCAAAACTGTTTTTTATCTAGTTTACCAAGACTACCTTTCCTTCTGTATTTGTATATTACATAGGAATAGGCATATTGAACAAAAGAATCCGTGTTTATAGATGAAAATGATATATTTTTGAAACTAGCATGTTAATTCTTTTTATTGTGAACTTTCTATTTGAGCATCCATTAAAATGGACTTCACTTCCTGCTTAAAATTTCATAATGTTGGAATGCATAATCATATTCGTTTTGTTATATGTCGTGAAAGATCTTTTGAACGTTGTGGTGCTGTGAGGAAACAGTGAGAAATTATTATTCTGACTTTACGCTCATAATTAAAGAACGACTTTCCGAAACGTCTAACTCTTCTAAAAACTGAAAAAGAAAACACACAGCTACCCTAATACCCGCCAGACTTTGCTATAAAGGAGCATATAAAACATTGGAGGAATCGCATACCTGGCAGTATCTTGAGGAAGCTTAAAAAACTATAGTCATCGTTTTTGGAATTGTTAGTATAGCCCACAGCGGCGCAATATTTGACTCCATGCGTCCCGATATCCATATCAGCGTATCACCAAATTCCTTAATCCGGTTCTGTCAAAGACACTACCTTCACTCTCATAGACTGGACACGACTCAGGCGATCGCCGTGCTAAACATCCTGCGAACGATGCGCGGGATGCTATGCGCGAGCCACCAAAATTCTGGAGAGTTGCGCTACTGTATAATTGGATATACTGTGCTGCCGGTCTTTGTGTAGAATTTGCTCAGATTTTTTTTTTCTATGCGAACCCTCTGTCTATCCGGGAGCGCGGTGTGTTTCAGAATCAATATTTGTACGAGAGCGCACACGGGTGGTTGAAATGAATAAAAGTTGGTGTGTATTTTTCAAATTAAATTCTAAAGTTAGCTCAGCATATTGTATGTAGGTTGCGGGCCACGGAAAACCGGCATACGTTGCTCAAACATATTTGCGTCGGCGAATTTTGTATAATTGCAAACTGCTGAGCCTTTTTGAATACAACGTAGGATTTGTTTTGTCGGATTCTGTTTAAATGCGGGCCAATAACCGAGGCTTGGGGCATGTACAAAGGATGTTAGTAGGCATTCACAGTAGCGGCTTATAGGAGCGTTGGAGAGCGTTGGAGTGCGTTGGCCAACGCAGAGTCCCCTCGGCAGGTAGAAGCAGGCCGGCGCCGGTTCCGCACGTAGTCAAACACACCAGTGCATGGTACAGTGAAAACAGACAAGAAAAAGAGTACAAAGATTGGCCAGTCGAATCTAGACACGGTATAGGAAACATTCAATAAGGGTTCAAAATGTTGCCCATTATTGGCAAAACAATGAGGGACAGTTGCAAAAACACTGGAAATGATTCCCCTGAGGGGCTAGAGGGTACAATAGTTTTAGTTTAAAAAGTTGTGTCTCTGGACAAATATTTTGACGTGTCTTGGCGTTTTTTCGTTTAATCAGCGGTTTGTGATGAATCCGTGGTGGGAAGTTGTCAAATGAACTATTAGTACATACATATGTAGACTCACATCAATTACGTTAGAACCATTTAGTTGAAATTTGTCAGTCAGATGAATATGTGACTGATACTGTACATGTTCAAGGAATTCTTGTGCGCGTCTTATTAGGGAAGCTATCCATTCTGGTAGAGACTGTTTGAATCGCTTTGTAAACAAGTTTTTGGTATCAAAAGGGAGAAGTATCGTATCATTTTGGCGCTAAATTGAGATATGACCGCCGCATGACTGATTTGTTTGGTTTGGGAATTATTGTGGTACCTAGCCTACATCTAGTGTTGTGGTTGTGTATAAATGTGTTATGCTCATTTGAATATATCTCTGATACTAGGTGATAGTACGTAGTAAATACAATTGCCTAACGTTATATATTTGGGTCTCGTAATATCATTGGTCGGGTACATGGTTATTTAGTTAAACATTAATATTAGAATAGCTTTTACTTCCGATACACACCGATAGGTGAGGGGAGTATTGGGATCGCGAAGATGATCGATTTTGAGATAATATGCTTTGTGGGCACTGGGAACAACATTGACATTGGACGCGCTACATAAGGAGCCTCCTGCATTTGGCAACGCATGAGGAACGACTTGGGTTCGGTGGGAATTCCCTTGTCGGACAGATCCTTTGGCCTGGCCCGCCAGGTATAAGATAATTATAACATCATTAAATGCTCATTCCTTCCAACATTTTTCTATCGCAGTGCGGTTATAGTGCAGCTTGTGTCTTTTATCCCAGATAGGGGTTTTCGCAAACACTGAAGCTATAAGTACCTAATTCTTTATCGATACTCATCTTCGACCGGCACAGACCAAACCAGGTAGCAAACTAAATTTCTGTTACTATAAAGGCGTTCAAGCGGGCTTCCGACGCTGGTAAGCGGTCGAAAACTCAGTTGAACAGGTGAGCCTGCATGCGGTGCCTGCACGCCCTTGCACGCTCACTAAAAAGCCCCACTGTGTTTGCGTGCTTAGGAAGGTTTTGCAATGCAGCTATGTTCATTTAATTTCCTCTAGATTCAAAGAGATTGAAGTAGACTTGTCAACTCAAGTCCGCAAAAGATCCTTTTTTCTAGCTTCATGATTTTAGCATATACAAAACTAACAAACAAAGTACTGCAATATCATTATTCTATAAATATATGAGTGAATTTAATCACCTTCCACCAAATATCAAAATCGCTGTGACACTGGCAATCTTTGAAAGGATGTTACGAGAATATATTTTATCTATTATTAGTTTCCACTATATGTTTAATAATAACAATGGAAGGTCTTCATTTGTAATGATTTAAGGGGCCTGGATACACACATTTATACATACGTATATGCCATGTAAAACACGGACTCACAATTTCTCGCATAACTCACTCTATTTCCAAACTACATATATAATATTTCAGAAGGCAATAGTTAAGACCTTAATGAATGACAACTATTTTCGATTTTCTCAAAAAAGTTTTTTAATGTGCAAAAAAACTCGCAATGCAAAATCATACATTTTATAAATGCCTGTATTTGAACAACCAAACACGATATCAAAAAAAGGCTAAATAGTTGTACAAGCGCAAGCTTTCTTCTTCAATTTGCTCTTTGAGTAATTACTGTAAGTTTAAAGGTAACGTCAGGAGCTTGGAAATGCGAAATTCATTTTTACGGTGACCTTTGGACCTTACATTTGGACCTTTTGACCTTACCTTTGGGTTTTTGGACTTATCGCCCCTCATCTTAGACACACACACTGTAGAAAGGGAACAGGCGGCCACGCCTCCTCGCTAACACGGGAATACGTCTTTCCTTGATTCTCAATTTCGCGCTCAGTTTGATGTATCAGCAGATATACCAATATAGCATCACATTAAAAAAAATGAAAGTAAGTTGATTTAATCAGTACTTCCCACACATTACGGTGATACCAGTTTAGTATTTTCTCATACCATGAAGCTATAATCAGAAGCCTGTTATGAATCTAACAAATTCTTGAGTTTCACAACCCCCCACCCCCCAACCACCCCAATTACATCCCCACCCAAAAAAAAAGTATCAAATGATGAGGAACCCCTAAAACGTCTAAAAACAAAGTTTGAGCTGTTGTTATATTTTTAGCTTTTTTATTATTTCTGACACGATATCTAAAAATCATAAAAGTTTTTCCTCCTCGCCATGGTAATAATACTGTGTGAAAATTTCACCAAAATCAATGCAATAGTTTCTTCGTTATACAATATAGAATGATCAGTAGCAATAATCGTATGTATACATCAGAAAATTCTATGTCACTTGGTTTCTGTAATAGGCAAAATAATGTTCGGATGGACCTAAAAAGCCTATTATGACACTAGGTCAATAAATTTTTGAGTTTCGATACCCTCAACCCGTCAACCACCCCAATTTAACCCCCACCTAAAAAAAGCAGAAAATGATTAGGATCCCCTAAAACGCCTAAAAACCAAGTTTGATAAATATCGCTGCCCAAATTTCATCAAAATCTTTGCAGCAGTTACTAAGATTAGGAGTCTAGAAAGACGCCAACAGACAGACCGACGGAAATGAATGACGTGGATTTTCATTAAGTAGACATCATAAAGCGCCCAAAAAACGTATTAGGTATATCAAAATCGAAAATTTTCGCGACCACAATACTCCCTTCACCTATCGGTGTAAGAAGTAAAATTTTGAGTTCCAAAATATATTTCTTTACTACTCAATTTGACACGAAATACTTCTTTGGTGTTTTTTCTGGCAGCAAATTTATGACATTGCAAAATTACAACCATTCATTCGGTAAAGTTAAATTTGCAAAACAGAACATCTGAAAATAGCTTTGGCAACATCATGGAGAATTCAAGAAGGAGTCATTCTTCATACTTAAGTGATCCATTCGTACAACACAGAACCATTCCTACAATGACCATTATGCCACAAACATAACCCTAACCCCAACCGTCACACTGAAGTAACTAATTACAAAATTCCATTAGTCCCTACGTTCCAAAACTTCTCACCTCCTCATATGCCCTAAGAAGGGTAATCGTAGGCCTAGCTGACAAACACCCTCATATTTTCATTAAAATGACCAGTGGTGTAGAATGTAGAAAGGGGCAGTCATTGGACTCATGAGCTTATTTTTCAGATGTATGACTTCAACCAAAAGGTTATGAGACTGTTCTTTTATTAGAGCTATGTTTTCTAACCAAACCATGCGTAAGAATATTATCAGGTGCAGTCAGAAGAATATATCCACAAAAAAGAAGAGAACAACAACAGCCTTCCTTTTACTTCCCGCACCGATAGGTGAGGGGAGTATTGTGATCGCGAAAATTTTCGATTTTGAGATAATACGCTTTTTGGGCGTTTCATGATGTCTACATAACGAAAATCCACGTCACTCATTTCCGTCGGTCTGTCTGTTGGCGTTCTTTTAGTCCCGTAATCTCAGTAACCGCTGCATGGATTGTGATGAAATTTGGTGGTGATATAGTGTGGGGTCGTAGTAAGTCATGCTGCTATAATTTTGAAAATCGGTGCATGGGCGGCGAAGTAATTAGCAAAAAACGGAAAATTTCAAATAATGCTCTAACTTCGTTTATAGGAGATTTAGGGGTTCCTGATCATTTTAGACCTTTGTTTGGGTAGGGGTGACACTGACCTGTTTTTTTTATAGACCGCGCAGGCAGAGCCTAAATACCAGAGTACCGCGGCTGCTGTGAAAGGGTTGTTTTAGGGGAAGTTTGTTAACACGAAATTTGAATGGGCCAATACCCGCAGGCCCAATAACTACATCTTCTAAAGTCCATTCCAAGCCTTGGAGACCCTAGGAATAAATGTGCGGTTGTACCGCTCAGTTCTTGATGTATGAAGAACGACCGTCTTAGGATGAGATGCAGCGGTCGCACGGGTACATCTGATAGGAGCAGTGAGCGGCGGAACGATAGAGGATAGCTCAGAGGAGCAGATTCCGTTGGAATATCGGTAGAAGAGTGAGAGGTCACCAACAACACGCCGGTGAGAAAGTGACTGAAGGTGACGCGTTAAGGCCGGATCGCCAGTTGGTCGAATTGCTCTTCTCTGGACGGCATCTAGAATAGACAGGGTACTAGGGGCAGCAGCTCCCCAGACATGAGAGCAATACTCCAGGCAAGGTCTTATCTGGGCTTTATATAGCATGAGGAGGTTACATGGTGAGAAATAATTTCTGGCTCTAAATAGGTACCCAAGCTTTTTACCAGCAGCTGTTGCAACTAACGCGAAGTGTTCGTGCCAGATCAGATTTTCTGACTCCTAACAGCTTGAATGAGTGACTCCTTGGCAGAGCCTGGTTGTTCATTAGAACCTGGTGTTGGCTTGGGCACTTTTTGTTTGATAGCGTACAATACTGGGTTTTGGAGGCATTAAATTTAACCATATTCTTAAGCCCCCAAGCGGTAATGGTATCGAGATCCTTTGAAAGTGAAGCTGCCACTGCCAGTCTTCTGCGTTCCAGCTCGACCACAAAGATCGGTCTATTGCTCATGATGCCTGCATGCAGCGTACGGTCATCCGCAAAACTTTGGATTGGGTTTGTAGTGCTAGAGAGTAGATCATTAATGTGAAGCAGAAACAATGTCGGAGCCAATACTGATCCCTGCGGGACTCCGGCATTGATGCTATGGAAATAAGAGGAAAAGCCGTCTACCACGACAGAGATTTTCCGACCTGAGAGGAAGTCTGCGAGCCAACCGCAAAGCTTAACAGGGAGCCCATAAGACGGGAGCTTGTTTAGGAGACCTGCATGCCACAGTTGATCGAATGCCTTTGAAATATCGAGAGCAGCGACGTGAGCCTCGCCAAATGACTGGATGAGTTTACTCCACACATGTGTGACGTAAGCCAGGAGATCTCCAGTTGATCTTTGGTTTCGGAATCCATATTGTCTCTCGTTGATTAAGTGATGGAACTCTAGGTATTTAATGAGCTCTTGGTTGACGCATCTCTCCATCACTTTACTGATTACAGAAAGCAGAGCTATAGGTCTATAGTTGGTCGGATCAGTTTTGGACCCCTTTTTTGGCACCGGCTGGATGCAAGCTGTTTTCCAGTCTTTTGGGAAAAGACATCCGAAAAAGGCAGCTAGAAACTTGAAATTGAGTCTGAAGTAACATAGGACATCTACTAATCGCCACTGTTATCTCACCTAGGCCAAGGAATGCGTCATTCTCTTAACCACCCATAACGCATTCTAAGTAACGATTCAATCTGGAATTTATGCTAGTAATCGAACTAATACCTAGCATCGTTCACAGCCTCCCATGATACCATGGCTATAAACCAGCGGTCAACCTTGCTATATATCATAAAAGATGCAGGTATTACTTTACCAGATAGTTTACAACACGGTAAGTGAAAAACACAGGGTAACCAGTCGGCAATATTTCACGTTTTCTACCAAACGACTTGTAAGATACTAAATAATAATACGGTGTCCAGTAATTTAGAAGGTGATTTAGAGGTATCGTGAGAGAAACGGCTGATGAGGCGGAACAAAGGTTAGACGCTTCTATTTCATTGATCGGTCGTGTCTGCGTTTTAGCTAATTGCTTGATTGAGTTTCTGGGTGGTTGAAAGAGTGCTTCAATAACAGCGCTTGCCATGTTGACAGTCACAACGACGCGTGATTAGAATATCATAGAACGAAAGTTCACATACAGGAGTTGCCTATGTGGAGGCTTATAAGCGGCCTACAGACGTTGATACATGCTGCGATGCAGGCATCGACTCCTACGTTTTGTGATGCAAGTAGCAGCGTGTGTAGTACTGAATCACGTATTTGGTATCAGTTGCGTAGTATGCAGAATCCGGAATCCCATTTTGGTCGGTGAGCCATGATGCCAAGTCGGTGACGCTGATGCAGGTTTCAAGTGTTTCAACGTGCATAGTGTTGCGTCGATGCAAAGAAATAACTCCACCCTACTATTCTTGTATTGCAATCGCGCATAAAATATCAAGTCGATTCAGGCGCCGCAACAGGTTTCAGTTTGAATAGGAACTTATACAACTGATGCCAGTTTCGTGAAACCTTGAATCGATTCAGGAATCGCAGCAAGCATCAATGTCTGTAGGCCGCTTTACACTAACTCATTGAAAATTATTTTTAAAATAATGAAATTTGATATACATCACTAACTGTTGGGTGTACAGAATCGTTTTGACTCTGGAAAGAGTAACCGAGAAATCCAAAAAATACACGATATGAGCTCATATACAAAGATGTACATCAAAAAGACTGGAGCTATAGTAAACAATCTTGATAGAAAGTCAAATAAAACTTTTTAGATAAACCTGAAAATCTGAAATTTCTCATTTTCGTCATACGATGCTGCAACTCAAAGCTGCGACTTGATCTGTAATCAGCACCCTCAAATTATTTAAAACATGAGATTTGATCTCAATAGAAAGCCAAATAAAATATTTAGACTTTTAGGCGTCTGAGGTCTCATTTGGATCTGAAAGCTCTGAAATTTTTTACTTTCGTTAAAAGATACTACAAATCAAAACTGTAATCGAATTTGTGATCGGCATCCTCAAATTGTCAAAACACCAGGTTTCATCTTAGTAGAAAGACAAATACCGATTTTCGATTTTTTACGTATCTGAAGAAATTTTTTATTTCCGTTACACGAGACTGAAACTCAAAAGTGCGACTGGATTTGTAATCAGCACTCTTAAATTATCAAAAACACAAAATTTTATTTTAATAGTAACCCACATAAAGATTTTCGATTTTTTTGCCAAACCTGGAGGTCTGAAATTTTTGATTTTCGTCGCAGGAGACTGAAACTTAAAACTGTGCCCGGATTTGTAATCATCACCCTCAAATTATCCAAAATACGAAGTTTCATTCTAGTAGAAAGCCAAATAAAACAGTTAAATTTTTTAGTCAAATCTGAAGATCTGAAAGACCTGAAATTTTTGGTTTTCGTCAAACGAGACTGAAATTCAAAACTGCGACCGGATTTGTAATCAGCACCCTCAAATTACCCAAAACATGAGATTTCATCTTAATAGACAGCCAAATAAATATTTTCGATTTTTTATGCAAACCTGAAGATTTGAAGGATCTGAAATTTTTCGCTTTCGTCAAATGATACTGCAACTCAAAACTGCGACCAGATTTATAATCAGCATCCTCAAATTACTCAAAATACGTGATCTCATCTAAATATAAAGTCAAATAAAGGTTTTTGATTTTTTGGACAAAACTGAGGATCTGCAAGATCCGAAATTTCTGATTTTTGTCCAACGAGACTGAAACTCAAAACTGCGACCAGACTTGTTATCAGCATCCTCAAATTATCCAAATCACAAGGTGTCATTTCAATAGTCAGCCAAATCAAGATTTTCGATTTTTTAAGCAAACCTGAGGATTTGAAAGATCTGAAATTTTTTATTTTCGTCAAACAATATAGAAACTCTAAACTGTGACCGGATTTGTAATCAGCACCCTAAAATTATCCAAAATTTGAGGTTTGGTCTAAATAGAAAGCCAAATAAAGAGTTTCGATTTTTTAGGTGGACAAACTTGTAAATCTTATAGATCTGTCGTTTTTGATTTCGGTCAAACGATACTAAACTCAAACTGCGCCTGGATTTGTAATCAGCACCCGGAAATCAGCCAAAATGCGAGGATTCCTTTTAATAGAAAGCCAAATAAAAATTTTCGTTTCCCTAGGCAAACCTGAAGGTCTGAACGAAACTGAAGGTCAAACCCCTTTTTTCATTCCGTACAAATTTCGAACTAATCTTTTTCAAAGAAAAAGCGATCGCATTATGTTATGCATATGAAACTGTAAGTCGGTACTTACGGAAGGAGTAGACACTCATAGGTTGGAGCGCGTACTCTAATTTTTATGCATATCAAATGGAATGGAATAAAAACTGTGAGTAGTAATAGGCCACTCAACTGTATGCATACAGGGTGTTCAAAAAGTCCCGGACCGGATGAATAACCTGGGAAGTAGGGGTCACACAAAAAAATGGTCAAGGGTAAAGTCGTAGGAAATTTTCCGGGCTATCTGCTGGTGACCTTGACGGTGACCTTGAACTTGAGCTTCAAGGCCATCTCAAGGTCAAGTTGATTTTCTCAAATAGAAACCCCTATTTTTGATACCGGAAATGAAAAGTACGGAAAATTTTACGACCAGATTATTATTTTGACATCTTGAAAAATTTGACCTTAGACGGTTAGGTCGAAGTCAAATTGTGACGTCCAGGGTATCTTGGGAAGTAGGGGTCATACAAAAAAATGGTCAAGGAGAAGTCGTAGAAAATTTTTCGGGCTATCCGATGGTGACCTAGATGGTGGCCTTGAACTTGACCTTCAAGGCAATTTCAAGGTCAAGTTGATTTTCTCAAATGGAAACTTCTATTTTTGACACTGGAAATGGAAAGTACGGAAAATTTTACGACCTGATCATGACTTTGACTTCTTGAAAAATTTCACCTTGGACGGTTAGGTCAAGGTCAAATTGTGACGTGCAGGGTATCTTGGGTCGTGCGATAACACAACAAAATGGTCAACAGTGTGAGTAAAGTCGTAGGAGATTTTCTTGGCTATCTGATAGTGTCCTTGACCTCTTGAAAAGACCTTCAAGGTCATTTCAAAATCAGGTCGATTTTCTCAAATTTAAACCCCTACTTTGACACCGGAAATTAAAAGTACGATTAGGTCAAGGTCAACATGTGACGTGCGGGATATTTTGAGAAAAGGGGTCATTCTAAAAAATTTTCAAGATACAAGTAGTACAAATATTCCGAGTTAGATGTCGCTACGTTTATGAGTTTCACCTTAACTCAAATTTTCATCTCTTTTATTTACTGGCCGGGAAGAACGCTTGCCTTGCCTTAATTGGCGGGGACAAGACTTGCCTTGCCGTAATTGGCCGGGACAAACGCCTTCCTTGTCTTAACTAGCCGAGAAGACCGCTTGTCTTGTCTTAATTGGCCGGAACGATACTTGTCTTGCCTTAACTGGCTGGGGAAAAATAGGCCTTTTCATTAAAGAAACTCGGCTTGACCTTGAAATGATCTTGAAGGTCATAGTCAAGGTCACTATCAAGGTCATCATCAATAGCCCGGAAAATCTCCTATGACTATACCCTTGACCATTTTTTTGTGTGACCCCAACTTCTCCAGATACACTGCACATCACAATTTGACATTGACCTAACCATTCAAGGTCAAATGTTTCAAGAGGTCAAAGTTATAACCTGGTTGTAAAATTTTCCGTACTTTTCATTTCCGGTGTCAAAAACAGGGGTTTTCATTTAAGAAAATCAACTTGACCTTGTAATGACCTTAAAGGTCAACGTCAAGGTCACCATCAAAGGTCATCATCGGATAGCCCGGAAAATCTCCTACGACTTTACCCTTGACCATTTTTTTGTGTGGCCCCTATTTCTCAAGATACCCTGCGCATGACAATTTCACCTTGACCTTGACCTAACCGTTCAAGGTCAAATTTTTCAAGAGGTCAAGGTCATAATATGGTCGTAAAATTTTCCGTACTTTTCATTTCCGGTGTCAAAAATAGGAGTTTCCATTTAAAAAAATTAACTTGACCTTGAAAGGACCTTGAAGGTCAAGTTCAAGGTCCTCATAAAGGTCACCATCGGATAGCTCGGAAAATTTCCTACGACTTTACCCTTGACCATTTTTTTGTGTGACCCCTACTTCCCAAGTTATTCATCCGGTCCGGGACTTTTTGAACACCCTGTATATCAGATTCTGTCATGTTATACCCTGTATAGCTCGACTTAAACTAGCAATGTTACCATACTTATCCTATTAAATCCGGCCTCTATAAGCGCGCTTATGTGAGCTTTGGAGACATAACCGCTCTCTGTCCTCCACCGCAATACAACACAATTAAACGCTCCAAACAGCCTCCACCTTGAAGGGAATACCGCATATTTTCCCATTACGGGCACCCTAAAAACCACCGTACGCCATGGCGGGGTTCTACATTTCCGCTACTGAATACCGCCACATGGGACCTCCAAAAGGGCACAGTAGTGAGTCATACAGGCGGTTAGATGTGAGGATATTTGCAGGAATAGAGGGATGCTAATAAGATAAATAAACAATTATTTTATTTTTTGTAAAAGATTTTGACCTACTGTGATGAACTTCAGTTACTTTTTGTAGGATAAGGTCATTCATACAAAAACTCCTTATTTTTCTATTTGCGACGTTTCGACTTATATTAAGTCATCTTCAGGCAACTAAAAACAATTGATGGTGTAGGCTATTGATACACAATTACACAGACTTACTTAAACTTAAACAACAGTTATATACAGAAGGAACCTATCAATGACTTTTAATTTTTTTTTTTTTGATAAAAAAAAAATTTTTAAATAAAAATTAGATGGATGCCACTTGCTGAAACGCTCGAGTGATTCGATTTATGTTAAACATACATAAGACATGCACAAATATGTCAGATACAAGAAGGTAAGTCAACTTTTCTTGTATCTGACATATTTGTGCATGTCTTATAGTATTTTTAACATAAATCGAATCACTCGAGCGTTTCAGCAAGTGGCATCCATCTAATTTTTATTTAAAAATTTTTTTTTATAAAAAAAAAAAAAATTAAAAGTCATTGATAGGTTCCTTCTGTATATAACTGTTGTTTAACTTTAAGTAAGTCTCTGTAATTGTGTATCAATAGCCTACACCATCAATTGTTTTTAGTTGCCTGAAGATGACTTAATATAAGTCGAAACGTCGCAAATAGAAAAATAAGGAGTTTTTGTATGAATGACCTTATCCTACAAAAAGTAACTGAAATTATTTTATTTATCCATAACAAGTCTTAGATTTTTTATGGTCAGTCTCCAGCAAAGGCTGAAAGCCTATAGCTTGTAGCAGCGCTGCGAGAGCACGAATGTCTGCGCATGTTAGGTTTGAAACGCTGCAGGTTGTAACGGTGTGAAAACAAATCCCTCGATATTCCATTCCAAGGAGGAGCTCGCAGATCCTCTCTAGTGTTCCTCGTTCGGGCGGCCTTGATCTTATTATCTGGGAGGGCTCGCTCGAACATCTTCCGTGACAGAATCTGTAAAACAGGGATAGGTCAGCCCCCCTTCTTCGATGTTCCAGTCTGTGAAGGTCCTTTGTGAGGTTATATGTATCGATTGTCTAATCGCTCTCTTCTAGATAGTGTCTAGAAGCTTTAGAGAGTGCTTCGGAGCGCATCCTCACACATGGGAGCAATGCTCCAACGATGGTCGGACCTGTGCCTTGTAGAGCAGCAGTAGTTGCTCTGGTGTATATACAGCTTCCTACAGCGGAACAAAATTCCAAGCTTCTGGGATGCCGTTTTAGCAATACTGATGACGTGCTCGTACCAGGACATGTTATTATTGATGTTGATCCCCAAAAGCTTGACGGAAGGTGACACGACTATTGGGGACCCTCCATTTCCACAGTTGGTAAGCCAACGTGAGACTTTTTTGTCAGTGTTGTTGCCTGATTTTTCTGTACATTAAGCTGTACTTTATTTATTGATCCCCACTCAACAACTGTTTTGATATCTACGTTGATCTGTGAGGCATGCTACCATCTTCTGGGATGATAGTGGCTTGCCTAGTTCCATGCAGGATATCAATGTACTGTCATCTGCGAAGCTGTAGATTGGATTGGATGTTATTTCCAACAGTTCGTTTATCTACAGCAAAAACAGTGTAGGGGATATAACAGATACCTGAGGAACACTACAAAATGCAACAAACAGAGATTGGTCGTTCAAAAAAGTATGAATATGAAGAACCAGAGGCTATCCAGTACGGAATGTGGCTGGTGCATAGGCCACACGATGGGCCCTTTTGCGCCTCTATCCGCGCTAGTTCCTAAGACCTGCCCTATTGGCAGAGGCAAGTACATTCTTAGGTCCTGTCCGTTTTATCTCTATTGATTCCAAGGTTCTTGAGCCCAGCATAGTCTGCCTGTGATAACTCAGGGCTTCACCGCGACACAAGGTGTGTGCCGAGGATTCTTTCTCTTCACCACACCACGTGCACGTTGGGTCATTGACCACCCTCATCACGAACAAGTGACGCCTGAAGGTGTTGTGACCCGTTAATAGGCCTACTAGCAATCTCAAGTTACTCCTATCCAGAGAGAGACAAAATCGTCCTATTCTCTCTGCAGGCCCTGCTAATAGTTCTCGAGCTTGATGGAGATGACCAGAGATGCTGTTCCATCTCAGAGAGTGTTGACTCTGGATCCACTCTCCAGTTGTTTTCATCAATCAAGTTTGCAGATAGTCCTAACGCTGGTTCCGGGCTCACAAAACTGTTGCCGGATCCCATCCTGGCCAGATGATCCGCCATTTCGTTACCCTTTACCTCAGCGTGCCCAGGTACCCACATCAGTGATTCCTTGTGTTTAGCTGAGATGTCAAGAGCCCTCCTGCACTCCAGGACCAGTCCCGACGTTATTTTCCAAGCACTCAGTGCTTTGATGGCTGCCTGACTGTCAGAGCAGATAGCAATCCGCCTCCTAGACCCGTCAGTTTCCCGAATATGATTTACACATGTAAGAATCGCATAGACGTCAGCCTGGAATACTGTGGTGTGCCCCCCAAGAGGGAGTGAAAGTCTTAAAAGGTAACTCACAGTAGAAATTAACGGAACTTATGGTGCAATTTATTTCAAAATTTTCAACAAAAGTTATTCGTTGAGACTTCAACTCAGGCTTGTAATCATAAAAGCAACTTTCATCACATTCCTCACAAACTAACAATAATAATCACCGATTTTATTGAAAAGGCAGTCTACAAAATATAAATATTTATGTAGCCTTACATGCCTTAACCTGCATTTCCAAAAGGCAGGGTTCACGCTTCAATATGAAAGCTCTCGCTGACAATAGAAATATGGTCTTCCACTCAACCTGAACTCAAGCATTGTCTGCTACCTACTTTAATTTCAAGTAAGACAATACAACTAGTAGAAGATTCGAATATAAGACGACCTTCACCGAACCGGTTAATGGATGAAAAGCACTTTATATTAAATTTAATATGTTATAAAACATATCGCGAGTGGATTGGCTGAAAAATTTCAGTCCAGTATATTACTAATTAAATATTGAAAAATTATTTTTTTTTAAACATTTCACTGGTTTGGTTAATAGACAAATAACATACCAATCGAAAGTATGAAGCCCATAGAATATGCAAACGTTAGGTTGGCTACGTTCTTCCCGTCCCAACTATAGGGTAGGCAGGTATAAACAGGTAAATCAATAATAGTAATTTGCACCGGTGTGGTTAATGCATGAAACTTATATCAAAATAAAGATAATTTTATTGCAAACACGTCGATATAGGGTTGTCTGCAAAAAATCAGTCTGGAATTCAGGTTGTCGAATTTTAAAGATCAAAATACTGCTGCCAGTGAGTACGTGCGCCAGATAGGTCCGAGCGAACTCTCCCGTGTATTAACAAAGTGCGCATGTCATGTGTCCGTGAAATTGAAAAGGATAGCGATACACTCGCAAATGCTGTGCATCATTGTATTGGAACAGTTTGCCTCATTCTTCTGAATTGAAAAAGCGTGCTACTACTACTACTATACTGATTGTTGTTATTTATAAAGATTAAATTGTGATAAAAAATGGCTAAAACGTGTTTTCTATGCAATTCGGACGATGATGTTCTTGATTTTAACGATAAAACGTATACAATCTGTTCGTTGATATTCAATTTTCGTAAGAAGAAAAATTTTAAATACAGTGGCGTTGAGTTAACCAATGCATCACTCGATTTTGTAGGTTATCTAGGTGCTAGAAAAAAGTGACTGCTTTGGGTAAAAAATATAATGAAGAGTTTAATAACTTTCTTGGTGAGAATACGGTATGTGCATAAGAATTTAGCCTTCAAAACTATGTTAGTAAATACATCCTTTAATTTTTTTTAATTGTGAAATAGTAACATGGAAGATTCATAAATTTATACATTTTTCATTATGTTTCATTCTAATAAATCATTTCAATTTCACGGACACATGACATGCGCACTCTCTTTCATTCAATGGCCGAGCTACACGCAGCTGCTATGCTGCGTCCTTTGTTAATACACGGGATAGTTCTCAGTGTATATGTATCGTGGGATAGTTCGCTCGGACCTCTCTGGCGCACGTATTCACTGGCAGCCATATTTTGATCTTTAAAATTCGACAACCGGAATTCCAGACTGTTATTTTGCAGACAACCCTATATCGACGTGTTTGCAATAAAATTATGTTTATTTTGACATGAGTTTCATGCATTAACCACACCGGTGCAAATTACTATTATTGATTTACCTGTTTATACTTGCCTACCCTATAGTTGGGACGGGAAAAACGTGACCAACCTAACGTATGCGTATTCTATGGGCTTCATACTTTCGATTGGTATGTGATTTGTCTATTAACCAAACCAGTGAAATGTTTAAAAAAAAATAATTTTTCAATATTTAATTAATCATGTCCTCGACTGAAATTTTTCAGCCAACCTACTCGCGACATGTTTTTTTACATATTAAATTTAATATAAAATGCTTTTCATCCATTAACCAGCTCGGTGAAGGTCGTCTTATATTCGGATTTTAGACTAAATTAACGTTTACAGAATGATTTGATTTTTGTGACACTTTCGCACAATTTTAAGGTGAGGTTCTGATTTTTACTATCTTTCTTCCCCACTGTACGCCACTGTCCTCTGTCATACGCATTTACGTACCTTGTGTTATTCAATTAGAGTGCACTAGTTTACAACTTGGGAGATGTTTTAAAAAACGATCCTTTGTTTTCGTTCTTCACGGTGCACCAGACAGCAACACTTGAGTAAACAGGCCATAACAAGCCACAATTATCTAAAACAAATATCACTTTAGGCTCGGTTGTTAAAACTGGAGTTAGTGTACGTAAATAAAAGTGTAAACAGTAGTAAAAGTGACAAAAAGCGTAATCTTCAAACACTGGTTTCTTTATTCTATCTATTTTTACTGTTAGCGTCTCGGTGTGAAGTCAAGTAAAGCAGAACCCTGCCTTAAAACATAATACGTTTATTTAATCCTTATCTAGTTTTATAAAGCCAGTGGGTGATAGGAACGGCTATAAAAGTGACGTAAAATTGGAAGACTAACAGATATCGTTCTATTCGGCTTAACAGTTACCTTATAGTCATCAGCATGCTGAATGGATCAGGCCAGGTGCGTTCATAGAAAAACTTTTATTGCAGAGAAGAAATTAAGGAAAAACCCTCTTTTGAAGCTCACGAGGAATTTTTCTGAGCAAGTTTGAGCCCCCTCAAGTGCGCTGTTAGTGCGGCCTTGTTATTTTTTTATCATCAGCCTCCTGCAAAGGCTGAAAGCCTATGGCGCTATAGAAGCGCTGCGGAAGGATAAGTGTCGGTTCACGTTAGATTTGAAACGCTGCAGGTTGTAGCAGTCGGGAAACAAATTCCCCGGCAGCTGATTCCACAGCGTCGAAGTTCTCCAAAAGAAGGAAAGCTGGAGGAGACTGGTTCGGAGAGTAAGGACCTCGACCTGGTAAGGATGAGCTCGCAGAGCTTCTCTAGTGTTCCTCGTTCGGACGGCCTTTGGTGTTATTATCTGGGAGAGCTCACTCGAACATCTTCCGTGATAGAGTCAGTAAAACAAGGATAGGTCAGCCACCCTCCTTCGATGTTCCAGGCTGTGGAGGTCCTTTGTGAGGTTAGGCGTATCGATTAATCTAATTGCTCTTTTCTGGATAGTGTCCAGAGGCTTTAGAGAGTGCTTCGGAGCGCATCTCCACACATGGGAGCAATACTCCAGCGATGGTCGGCTCTGTGCTTTGTAGAGCAGTAGCAGTTGCTCTGGTGTATACAACTTCCTACAGCGGAACAAAACTCCATACTTCTGGGATGCCGTTTTAGCAATACTGACGACGTGGTCGTGCCGGGATATGTTATTGTTGATGTTGATCCCCAAAAGCTTGACGGAAGGTGATTCGACTATGATGGGATGGCCCTCCATTTCCACGGTTGGTAAGCCATCGTGAGACTTCTTTGTAAGTGTTGTTGCCTGAGTTTTTTGTACGTTGAACTGTACTTTATTTGTTAATCCCCACCCGACAATTGTTTTGATATCTGCGTTGATCTGTGAAGCATGCTGCTGTCGCCGACGTACCGTCTCCTGGGATGATAGTGGCTTGCCTGGTTCCATGCACGACTCTAATGTACTGTCATCTGCGAAGCTGTAGATTGGATTGGATGTTATTTCCAGCAGCTCGTTGATGTACAGCAGAAACAGTGTAGGGGATAGGACAGATCCCTGAGGAACACCGGCGTTTATTGGAAATACGTCTGATGAACAGCCCTCGACTACAACAAACAGAGATCGGTTTTTCAAAAAGCTATTCAGCCACTGGCGCAGGCCAGGTGGTAGTCCATAAGCAGCAAGCTTGACCAGAAGTCCGTCATGCCATACTCTATCGAAAGCTTTCGATATATCAAGTGCAACAACACGGGATTCGCCATGATTGTCTATTGCTCTGTTCCACAAGTGAGTGACGTAGGCAAGGAGGTCACCTATAGACCTGTGCTTACGAAAGCCATACTGGCGATCATTTATGATGTTATTGTTGTCCAGGTATTTCAGAAGCTGTGTGTTAATGACAGTGTCCATAACCTTAGACATGATGCTGAGAAGAGCCACAGGTCTATAATTGGTGGGATCAGTTTTTTCGCCTTTCTTAGGGATGGGTTGTACGCAGCCAATCTTCCATGAAGCGGGAAACACGCCTCGTTGATACGAAAGTTTGAAGAGTTTGCAAAGAATAGGTGCAAGCTCAGTAGCACAGCGTTTAAGGACAATAGCTGGAATTTGATCAGGACCAGTAGCTTTATTCGTGTTCAGTTTTTGGAGGATGCTTTTCACATGTTGAGAAACATTGCGAAAAATGATTGATTGTGATTGATAGTCGATTGAAGTTTGAGGTTTTGCTGATAAGTATAACAACCAATTTTGATAAACTTGTTAAAAAAGTACCTTCACTTAAGTAAAAGTAAAAGTATCACAAACATATACAAGGATATTTGAAAACAGTACTTAAACTCTTTGGTATTTGAAAAGTGAACGTCGTTTTCTCAACCTAGAAAAATATTCTGTTAAAGAAAACAACACTCTTTGGTAAAACTGATTCTGATATGTCCTCTATCCTTTTTACTTCTCACACCAATAGGAAAGAGGAGTATTGTGATCACGAAAGTTTTCGCTTTTGAGATAATACGTTTTTTGAGCGATGCCTGTCTGTCGTCTGTCTAGCTGTTGGCGTTTTTCTAGCCTCGTAATCTCAATAACCGCTGCATGGATTGTGATGAAATTTCGATAGCGATATGCTGTGGGGTCGTAACAGATAATGCTGCTATAATTTTGAAAAAGTTCAAATATTGCTCAAACTTAATAATTTTTAGGCGTTTTGATAATTTCTGATCAGTTTCTACTATTCTATTTCTATTTCTCTTTTTGGGTGGGTGTAAAATCAGGGTGGTTGTGGGGCGAAGGTTATAAAACTGAAAAATGAGTTGTATTCATAATAGACTCTCCATTTATCTGTGAAAGACAGAACTAGCGGCATAATACACTTTTTTTTAGGTCCATCCGAACATTGCCTTGCCTATTACAGGATCCAAGGGACTGAATGTTCTAATGCATATAATACAAAAATTGCTTTAGATCGTTTTGTATGTCGTTTAAAAATCGTGTCGGTGGCGGCGCAGCAATAATCAAAATACAAAACATAAAAAACAGCTCAAACCTAGTTTTTAAGCGCATAGGGGTTCCTGATCATTTTTTTCTTTTTGGATGGGGGTGAAATTGGAGTGGTTGGTAGGTGGGGGGATATAAAACTGAAACAGGCGGGTGATGATTTGGTTGCAAGGGTCTAATACTATAGCTTCATGCTATGGGAAAATAATAAACAGGTGTATCACCTAATTATGGTACTAAGTCAAACAACTTGACTTTATTTCTTGCTTGAATATCCTTTGAGGTATTTTTAATGCAAAACCCTTGAAAAGCTTATACGCCACCAATGGTTCTAGCCTAGATTTATGTTGTTTTTTTTTAAGTAGCAGTTTCCAGATTTGTTGATCTCTTCGCAAGGGGGAGAAAAATATCGGAGATAGAAGGTTTGTTTATTAAACTAAGCCAGAAAGTTTCCGAAGTGGTTAATTCTGGGAACACAGGAAATTTGTATCTTTTTGTAAATGGTATGTGATTTATATTTTAGCCGAAGCGACTGCAAACAAAATGTTTCACATGTTGCGGATATGGGGGATGGGTACGAACTTGAAAGGAACCACCGGATGTCAAGTGTGTAGATTCAGATAGACTAGGTTCCATATCCTATCAGTTATACGTATTTACCCCTCACAACCCCATGCTAAAACAAACAACAAAATATTTTTTTGAAAAAATGGAATCAAGTTTATTGACTCAGTACTTCCCACACATTACGGTGAGCAAGCAGAGATATCGATCAGCAATGATATTCACATGATTTGTCAATTTTCTGATAACCACAACTTCTCAGTCAATCCAAATAAATCTAGTCTTTCATTTTACTTCCCACACCGATAGGTGAGGGGAGTATTGTGATCGCGAAAATTTTCGATTTTGAGATAATACACTTTTTGGGCGTTTCATGATGTCTACATAACGAAAATCCATGTCACTCATTTCCGTCGGTCTGTCTGTCTGTCTGTCGGTCTGTCGGTCTGTCTGTCTGTCGGTCTGTCTGTACGCGTCTTTGGTTCTCGTAATCTCAGTAACCGCTGCATGGATTGTGATGAAATTTGGGCAGCGATATGCTGGGGGGTCGTAGTAGGTAATGTTCTTATAATTTTGAAAATCGGTGCAGGGGCGGCGGAGTAATTAGCAAAAAACAAAAAAAATTAAATATTCCTCAAACTTCGTTTTTAGGCGTTTTAGAGGTTCCTGATCATTTTTTACTTTTTTTTGGGTGGGGGTGAAATTGGGGTGGTTGGGGGGTGGGGGGTTGTAAAATTGAAAAATTTGTTGCTTTCATAATAGACTGCCCACTGACCCATGAAGGAAGACCTAGCAACATAAATAACTTTTTTAGGTCCATCCGAACATTGCCTTGCCTATTACAGAAACCAAAGGACTTAGAATTTTTTCTGGTGTAAACATACGAGAGTATTGCTTCAGATCCTTCTATATTGTGTTACAAGGAAACTGTTGAATTGATGTTAATGAAATTTTGACACAGTATTACTACCGTGGCGAGGATGGAAAACGCGTATGGTTTTTATAAATCGTGCCAGTGGCGGCGCACAAATAATAAAAAAAAGTAAAAATATAAAAACAGCTCAAACTTCGTTTTTAAGCGTTTTAGAGGTTCCTGATCATTTTCTGCGTGTTTTTTGGGTGGGGTGAAATTGGGGTGGTTAGGGGGTGGGGGGTTGAAAAACTGAGAAATTTCTTGTATTCATAATAGGGTGTAGGGTAGGGGCTCTGAAGGAAGACCTAGCGACATAAATACGGAAACTAAGGGACTTAGAATTTTCTGTATACATACATACGAGTATTTATTGCTTTAGATCTTTTTGTATTTTGTAACGTGGACACTATTACATTGATTCTAATTAAATTTTGACACAGTATTATTACCGTGGTGAGGATGGAAAACGCGTGTGTTTGTTAAATATCGTGTCAGTGGCAGCGTATATAGCAATAATCAAAAAACTAAAAGTATGAAAACAACTCAAACTTCGTTTTTAGATGTTTTAGGCTGTCCATTGACCTCTGAAGGAAATACTTAGCGGCATAAGACAATTTTAGGGGAGGGAAGGCTGCCGATGATTTGGTTGCAAGGACATCTCAGACTAAAGCTTCATGCTATGGGAAAATAATAAACTGATATCACAGTAATGTGTGGGAAGTACTGAGTCAATCAACTTGACTCCATTTTTTTACTTCCCACACCGATAGGTGAGGGGAGTATTGTGATCGCGAAAATACGATTTTTGGGCGTTTTATCATGTCTACATAACGAAAATCCACGTCACTCAATTCCGTCGGTCTGTCTGTCGGTCTGTCGGTCTGTCGGTCTGTCGGTCTGTCGGTCTGTCGGTCTGTCGGTCTGTCGGTCTGTCGGTCTGTCGGTCTGTCGGTCTGTCGGTCTGTCGGTCTGTCGGTCTGTCGGTCTGTCGGTCTGTCGGTCTGTCGGTCTGTCGGTCTGTCGGTCTGTCGGTCTGTCGGTCTGTCGGTCTGTCGGTCTGTCGGTCTGTCGGTCTGTCGGTCTGTCGGTCTGTCGGTCTGTCGGTCTGTCGGTCTGTCGGTCTGTCGGTCTGTCGGTCTGTCGGTCTGTCGGTCTGTCGGTCTGTCGGTCTGTCGGTCTGTCGGTCTGTCGGTCTGTCGGTCTGTCGGTCTGTCGGTCTGTCGGTCTGTCGGTCTGTCGGTCTGTCGGTCTGTCGGTCTGTCGGTCTGTCGGTCTGTCGGTCTGTCGGTCTGTCGGTCTGTCGGTCTGTCGGTCTGTCGGTCTGTCGGTCTGTCGGTCTGTCGGTCTGTCGGTCTGTCGGTCTGTCGGTCTGTCGGTCTGTCGGTCTGTCGGTCTGTCGGTCTGTCGGTCTGTCGGTCTGTCGGTCTGTCGGTCTGTCGGTCTGTCGGTCTGTCGGTCTGTCGGTCTGTCGGTCTGTCGGTCTGTCGGTCTGTCGGTCTGTCGGTCTGTCGGTCTGTCGGTCTGTCGGTCTGTCGGTCTGTCGGCCTGTCGGTCTGTCGGTCTGTCGGTCTGTCGGTCTGTCGGTCTGTCGGTCTGTCGGTCTGTCGATCTGTCGGTCTGTCGGTCTGTCTGTCTGTACGCGTTTTTCTAGCCACGTAATCTCAGTAACCGCTACATGGATTGTGATGAAATTTGGGCAGCGATATGCTGTGGGGCCGTAGTAGGTAATGTTCCTACAATTTTGGAAATCGTTGTACGGGGGGCGGAGTAATTAGCAAAAAACAAAAAATTCCAAATATGCCTCAAACTTCGTTTTTAGGTGGTTTAGGGGTTCCTGATCATTTTCTACTTTTTCTTGGGAGGGGGTGAATTTGGGGTGGTTGGGGTAACGACCCCAAATTGTAAAACTGAAAGTTTGTTGTATGCGTAAAGGGCTATCCACTTTTTTAGGGCTATTCGAACGTTGCATGCTTATTATAGAAACCACGGGACTTTGTGATGTATACATACGAGTATTGTTTTAGATCGTTTGATATCGCGTAACGCGAAAATTGTTCAATTGATTTCAATGAAATTTTGACAAAGTATTACTACCGCAGCGAGGATGGAAGACGCGTATGTTTTGGAAAAATAGTGTCAGTGGCGGCGCAGCAATAATGAGACCGACATAATTAGGGGGACAATAACAACGAAGTCTATCTCGTTTAACGTCCACATTTTTTTGTGAAAGAAATGCGTTCAATATACGCACCAGACAATATCTTTCGCACGTTTAAAGCTCTGGGTTCAATGATGTGGATTCAAGCAGAATATCCCCGCAAAGGCAGTGCTATACCTGTGGCTTAAATTTTACATCCCAGTTAAACCGAGATTAACTTATCAGAAGAAAAAAAACGCTCATTTCCCCTGTTTATGGGCAACAATAACACTTGCGCTCACACGGACCCTCTCGAATCCACAAAAGCATCAATCTTCCAGTGCGCACGGTATCCATGACCAGATGTGACTATCGAATTTGACTGCATGAGTCTGATGTTTTTCTAAAGGCCCCTGCTGGCAGTTTTTACCCTCCGTTAGGGATTACCTGAACGTAAACGGCATAAGACCCCGTATCTGTCATTATGTCTGTTCAAATGCAGAACGCTAATTGCGGACGGGCTCTCCAAATATTGGCACGCTTTGTTGCTAATATTCTTTATGGCTGAGTATGCATGTTCGGATCGGCTTAGGGACAAATCGTTGCAGTCCCGTTTTTTAATATCGCCTGACAGTTTGATTTATCATGCTTGTGGTTTCTCCCTTTGGAAAAAATGTTTTGTGATTTTGCAGTAGCTGCATTTGGTATACGAACGATAAAAATGTAGATACTATCGTCCGTATTATGACAGAGACAGCATAAAATATGGAAAATATTTAACTCGCTTTCTATTATAAGATGAAACCTCGTGTTTCGAATTTCGAATTATTTGAGGGTGCTGATTACAAATCGAGTCGCAGATTTGAGTTTCAGTCTCATTTGACGAAAATCAAAAATTTCAGGTCTCTCGGGTCTGCGGGTTTACCTAAAAAAATCGAAAATCTTCATTCGGCTTTCTATCAAGATGAAACCTCATGTTTCGAATAATCTGGGGGTGCTGATTACAAATCTAGTCTCAAATTTGAGTCTCGCTCTCGCTTGACGAAAATAAAAAAAATTAGATCTCTCGGGCGGGCGGGTGTACCTAAAAAAATCGAACTTCTTTATTTAGCTTTCTATTGAAATGAAACCTCGCATTTCGGATAATTTCAAGGTGCTGGTTACACATCTGGTCGCAATTTTGAGTTTCAGTCTCGTTTGACGAAAATAAAAAATTTCAGATCTCTCGGGCGGGCGGGTGTACCTAAAAAAATCGAACTTCTTTATTTAGCTTTCTATTGAGATGCAACCTCGCATTTCGGATAATTTCAAGGTGCTGATTACAAATCCGGTCGCAATTTTGAGTCTCAGCCTCGTTTGATGAAAATGAAAAATTTCAGATCTCTCGGGCGGGCGGGTGTACCTAAAAAAATCGAATTTCTTTATTTAGCTTTCTATTGATATGAAACCTCGCATTTCGGATAATTTGTAGGTGCTGATTACAAATCCGGTCGCAATTTTGAGTGTCAGTCTCGTTTGACGAAAATAAAAAATTTTAGGTCTCTCGGCCTGCGGGTTTACCCAGAAAAATTGAAAATCCTTATTTGGCCTTCTATTAAGATGAAACCTCTTATTTTGGATAATCTTTCTGTTTTCTCCATTGGGTTGGGTACTTCTAGTAGGTTACGAATTAAGATTTACAACTACGCCACATCGGAGTATGTATAAAATATAATTTAGATGAGAAAAATCTTGGGGTTGTGGCAAAAATTTTGAAAAAAGAGACAGGGTCACAGCATAGAGGAGATTCTGGTGCTAACAGCCAAGCTTTCGGCAATGCTTATTCGCATCTTCAGGGCTTTAACGTTGAGGTTTGCCAATTATAAACAGCAATTGCATTGAGTCCAAACGATTTCTTAATGCAGCTATAATAATCGTCACGATTTTTCCATAATTTTTTTAAAAAACTATGCTATCATGGCGTCTTCCACTAACAGGTCAGGAAGCAAACAACATATAATTGTAAATTACAAACACACAGAAACGACCTTTACATGTTCAAATTTTAAACCCGAAGTTGCTTTCTGTCTCCACATTTCACAAAGTAACGGGCATTTTATCACCTGTTAGACCAAGAAGGTCTTTATTTAAGAAAATCTAGATCATATAGTGTGTGTTTTCAAACCACGTATTACATAATACCTTCGGGTTTAAAATTTAAACATGTAAAGATCGTTTCTGTGTGTTTGTCATTTACAATTATATGTTGTTTGTTTCCTGACCTGTTAGTGGAAGACTCCATGATAGCATAGTTTTTTAAAAAAATTATGAAAAAATCGTGACGATTATTATAGCTGCATCAAGAAGTCGTTTACACTCAATGCAATTGCTGTTTTTAAATTGGCAAACCTCAACGTTAAAGCCCTGAAGATGGCAATAAGCATTTCTGAAAGCTTGGCTGTTAGCACCAGAGTCTCCTCTATGCTGCGACCCAGTCTGTTTTTTCAAAATTTTGGCCACAACCCCAAGATTTTTCTCATGTAAATTAAGTTTTTTGGCCATAAGCTTCTTTGGTATTATAAAATATAATGTGTTTATAAGGTTACAACGACTCACAAGCTTGTTACAGGCTTTATTTCAGGTAATTCCCTTTGTCATACAGCAGTAGGTAAAGAGCCATCAGATAACATCAGTAACAAATTCTCCAAAAGGATGGTCTGTGCCTCCAAAAAAGTCTCAAATTACAATAGTACACGGCGGGTGGGATCTTGTAGCGGGATGTTGTCGGGTTTCCGGGTTTCAGTAGAACTGGTCGGAGTGTGATTTAGGTGACAGATGGGCTAGCTATTAGTATCGTATTTCTCAAAATATTTGACTTTGAAACATATACGAGGTTGTCCAGACCCTTAACTCATAAGTGGATGTCACCGAAGAAATACATTCGATACTGCATCCTCGCTATGTGTTGTACTCGCTCTCTTCTCCTTCCATACTTAGGCCTACGGTCATTATTTAAACCGTGATATTGTACTCTTGAGCTTCCGATAGCTTAGATAGAAATAATCATTAAATTAAAACAAAAAAAAATTAAAAAAAAGCTTTTATTAAAAGGTTTAAAAAAAAGAAAATAAAATGTTCCTTTAGAATGTTAACTATCAACTTATAGCCTCATTATACACAATTTATGTGATCATAAAAGCTTGACGCGAGGTTTACGTAAGAATTCAATTAAACTGAAATTTTAACACAATTCAACTTAGTAGACCAAGTTAGTCAATTGAGTAGGTACTAGATTTATAACTCACACGTATATTATCAATAGTTTTGAGAACTGTAGCTCGCCATCGTTCGCGATTTACTGTCAGTTCAGTGGCGCTCTTGATACTCATATCTAGCAACTGTTTCGTCGTATCCACCCAGCGTGTAGGGGAACGGCCACGGCGCCGCCCACTCAGGGCGTGACCCTGAACTACAAGTTTCTCCACATTATCGCTTCTGTGAATATGTTCGAAGAATGTAAGCATTCTCATGGACACAATGGAGGATAGTCTCTTTGGATTACCGAGCTCATCCAGTATGGAAACATTAGTTCGAAGAACGGTATAAGGAATTCTCAGCATTCTCCTCCACGTCCACATTTCAAAAGCATCTATGCGAGCTCGATCTGCCTTTTTAAAAGTCCAAGTTTCTGAGGCATACAAAAATATGGAGAACACAAGAGACTGAACCAGTGACATTTTGGTAGCTTTAATGATATTATAGTCACGCCATATTTTAGTAAGGTTTGTCATGGCCACCCGTGCCTGTTGAATGCGCCGTCGAATCTCATTCCCACAGCTACCTGAATTGTCCGTCAAAGAACCGAGGTACACAAAACTTTGAACTACCTCACAACGGCCTATTGACTTTATTTCTCGATGATTGTCATGCTCTCTATCTACGATAATAACCTTGGTCTTGTTGTAGTTAATACCAAGACCATATGCTGCACTGTGTTGTTCTAAAACGTTCAATACAGCTACTAGTTCTTCCTGAGAAGCAGCAATAAGGGTTCTATCGTCAGCAGATCTTAAGTTAGATATTTTGCTTCCGCCAATAGTTATACCGCCATTCCAGTTGTCCAATACCCGTCTCATCACAAATTCAGAGTAAATGTTAAATAACATCGGAGATAATACGCATCCCTGTCGAACTCCTGCTCTGAATGCTGTTTGACCAGACAGGTTACCATCAATTCTTACACGAGCCGAGCTAGACTCATAGAGTTGCTGTATGAGAAATACTAAGTGGTAAGGGACTCTCATGGAGATAAGGATTTCCCACAGTTTAGGCCACTTTACGCTATCAAACGCCTCAGAATAGTCCACAAGGCAGATAAAAACTGGAAAATAATGCTCTCTGGCTTTTTCAATAATCCGTCTTAAGTTTAGGATCTGTTCACGCGTACCGCGTCCCTTTACGAAACCTGCCAGCGCCTGAGAAATTTGCCAGCCGATAAAACCCTCCGAACGAGACTGTAAAATATATAGTAGAACCTTGCTTGCATGAGAGATTAACGAAAGTAGGCAATAATTGTCTGGATTTGTTGGAGATCCTTTTTTATGAAGTGGAACAAAAATTGATGTGCACCATTCATCTGGCCAAACACCGGAGGACCAGACCCTCTTACAAATATTATATAAAAGAGAAATGCCGTCTTCACCCAAGCATTTTAATGTTTCGGCAGAAAAAGCATCAATGCCTGTAGCTCTATTAGCCCTTCGGCATAGTCTCTGAATCTCGCGTGAGAGCTGTTTAATCTTTTTAAAAAGCTAAGTTGAAGTACGTGAACCATAATTATATTGCCGCGAGGCAGTCCATGGGTTAGTTGTTTGTAAAATTCATTTACAGTGTAAAAGCATTCGGTATGTAAGATTTTTTTGAAAACCTATTTAACTGGTACACGTTTATAGTATGAATTTCATCATTTCTCTGTAAAAGTGAAGGCATATCATAAAAATCGATCCTCTATCACCTCGGTCAGACATTTTCATATTCTAACGCTAGACCGAAGCCCCATAACTAACACCCCGCTATGGGATGGTTACCCGCGGAGAGCGATAGAAACTCGAGACTTTTCTGAAAATCATTAGTCATGCCTTTCGAGAGGTTGTTACCGACGTTGTCTGGATGCCATCACCTGCTGCTAGCTGGAAAGAAAAATGACCCTGCTAGGATGCGTCAGGGTCAGGCGCCTTTGGAGCTGTTTGTTCTACCTAATCGTTAGAATAGGAGATACAATGTGTTCCACCATCATGTCGACAAACTTTGAGGTATGAAAATACAATTAAAGTTATCGAGAAAAAATGCGAAAAAAAGGGGTCAACCTTTTGATTAATTTTTTATTACATTTTCAATTTCTGTATCACGACTCCATGGGTTCGCGCAGTTGTAGCGCCATAGCTTGATTATTTATCGACCGATTCAGGACACTTTTGACTCATTTTATAGGAGAATGACTGGGCATATCAACTAAAGCAAAAAAAGATAATACCTGATAATTTCTAAGGCTAAAAAAATTCACCAAACTGAAAAAAAAATTTTTAAATGCACTTATTTGGGTTGCTTACCAATATTTTGAAAAAGCCGTATTAGTGCCTATTTATTAAGACATTTTAATGTTTAGCAGGACGTTTCCTGTCTTACCACATGCAATTCGTGTATTAGCACTAAAATTTTCGACAGAATAGGCTTTTTTTATTATGACTTCTGTATCACAGCGCCATGTGTTCACGCAGTTGTAACGCCATATCTTGATCTTTGATTTCGTTTTGTTGTTTGTTCAAATAAAAACGAAAAGTCTGGTGTTTACAAATTAGAATGTGTGGATTGTCCTAAAGTATATATTGGACAAAGTGGGAGAGCTTTCAAGAACCGCATCAATGAACACAAGAAATCATTTGTTAACGAACTTTGTAATTCAAATTACGCCAATCATTTGATCTCCAAAAACCATCATTTTAACGAAGATTTTCAAATATTACACGTAGAACAAAAAGGACGCAAATTAAATTTTTTAGAAGCATTAGAAATCAACAAGCTCAAATGTTCAGGTAACCTACTTAACGACCAAACGGATTTAAATAATTCACCCCTACTAAATCTGTCCCATGGTTTTCGGAGAACAAACGATTAGCCATAATAGTTATACCATTAAGCATGTATATTTTATATAAATACCCTAGTATTGTAAGTTTAGAGTCATTGTTTGAAAAAGACACTGTGTGTCGAAACGATCGTCGCAAGTTTAAATAAAAGTGGTGATTATTCATCTGGAATACTTTGTGTATCAATGGATCTCCATCAAGTAACGGCCAACTCCATCGACTATTGTTTCTGAATGTCATTCATTTTAAAACGACATTTCCACGTGGTTTATTCAAGAATAAAATAACCGATTTTACTACAGATATCTGATTTCAATGTGTTTTAAATGTTTACAGTCCTTTGTATTACTTTTCCAATGTTTTGTGACAAAGATTTTGTGTTTTACACAAATTGTGCTATTATTGTGAAGACTCTCCCATCCAACATCATTTCGCATCAATCTCACTAACTTTTGTAAGTATTTAACATCCCTTTTTGAGATTGTAACTCATGCTCAAAATTCTATTGTAGCCCTGAAGATGGAATCGTAAGTTTCCGAAAGCTTGGAATAAAGTTAAAAGAGTCCACTTTTGCGTTTATTTGCCGCATTCCCAATGGGCTCGTTCAGCAAATTTTTTTTATTGCATATTCTAAAAGAGCGTGTTGAATTTAGTAGCTGTGCAAAATTTCAGAATTTTCTGAGCTCGCTTTCATATTCAAATAAATTACCAAAGTGGTGCAAATTTAAAACGCGCGGCACTTGCGAGTATGCGGCTGTGACGTCATTAAATCTTTCCGACCGGCCGGCTCGGCGCCGCGTCTTGGCCACGCATCGTACGGGTGCTCGGTTAAATAGTAACGCTGCAGCTAATGAGTAATGCTACTCGCTAGGCAAGCGTTGTGAACTGCATACGCGTCTATTGTATAATTTATTTAATTGTTTCATCGACACGGGATACTTACCAACCTATTCGAATTCGTTGATACGGAGTATAATAATGGAAGGAGGACGGAAGAAGAAAAATTATAAATATTGTATAGTTCCCCACTGTAAAAATACGACAGTGACCACTCCTGATAAAATTTGTATTAGTTTGCCACGAAATATAAAAATCAGGAAGTTGTGGCAGAGAGCTATGCGTAGGAATGAATTTGTAAGCGATAAGTCAACAAAGCATTGCTGTGAGGACCGTTTTAATAGTATTTTTATAACTACTTGGATCGTGAATTGTATTATTATAAAGAAACCGCCCAGTTATGAAATCGGAAAGTGTATTGTGGGATTACGTCTGAAATTAAAAAAAAGTTTTCAAGCATTTGTCAATGCCATTCTAAAGACATATTGATGTCAGTTGTTCGCAGATTTTGCTGTTACTGGTACCTACACTAAAACGTAAGAGATACAAATGGATTTTTTTAATCCAAATACTGACCTAATCATATAACAATTATAAAAGCATTGTAAAAATCAATTCTTATTGATATATGGAAGATGTGAAAGACAGTTTTCAGTCCTTTGATGTACCCAACATTCATATGTATTTTAATTATGTAGAAAAAATTGTTTTATATATATTATCTAGTTCTTTTGTCTCATTTTTCTGCACTTATTTTGGGTAGAAAATCCTGGGTATTTAGCTTATACAATATCCCTGTTTGAAATGTGTATCTTAATCTTGTATATTTTGTTTTAGTTGGAGGAAGATGTTGAAAATTACATGTACTACAAACTAAATAAAAACATCTACTTCCGGCATATTAGAGGAATCGGCCTTAACAAAATCCGTATCACACATTTTTTTCTATCAGAGAACCACCCAATCAAATAAAAGATAGCGTCAACCAAAGCACTTACTAGTTGAACGTATTACAAACGTAGGCTAGGCGCTGTCGCTGTACAGCCGCCAGCCGGTCTGGGCTCGCCAACAGACCTAATGACGTCACAACGATGAATTTTGAGCGCATGAAATATTTTAATCTTTGGAGGCGCGTAACTTTTTCAATTCTCAGCCAATTAAGTTGAAATTTTTTTTGTATGTTATATGTAAGTAATACTTCATGAAAATGTGCATAAATATGGTTATTGGAATTTCACTGAACGACCCTATTATTAACCGTTTATTACCAAATAGTATACTCTGGACCACCACGGAAGGTATCTAAGCTTGGAAAACTACGTAAACATTGTGTAACAAGGAGACTTTGCAAGTTTGTAGATTATACGTGACAGTAGATGCGGTAAATTAAAAATAAAATTTATTGCCCTAGCTGACGTTTAAAGATCATATATGCTTTGAGTCATTTTTGCATTGTTTTATAGATGTTACATATTTGAGTTGGATTTACGTATGAAAATATATTCATTTATCTTGTAAATACTAAAATACGGAAACCAGCGACACCGACTTTTTGTCACGCAGATAATGCAACGTACACATTGCTTCCAATGTTGGGGCCAAAGTTAGAATCAACTTGACTATATTCGTGTCTCATTTATAGGTTTCACGATTAATATAGAAGTTATTTATTTATAAAATTGTGAATGGTCTAAGTCCAGATTATTTATATTTGAATATACAATACCGAAGCAATGTGCATAGCTACAACACACGACAGATGCATCATGTTGATATAAGACCTACCAAATTAACAATAACCAAAAGAAGTGTATTTGATGATAGGATGAAAGAATATAATAAACTCCCGCTATATATAAAATGTTCTCCAAATGTTATTGTTTTTAAAAAAAGACTGATGAACTATTTATCAGTGATCATATGTGACCTATTTCCTAGGAATCTATGTATAGGTAGCCTTTAACATATAATGTTTTAATATATTTTTTTTAAACTTATATAATCATAAGTTTAATGGAACTCATGAGTTGTACTCACAGCTCTATTCTTTTTTATTTTACTATTTTACTGTAAATAGCTGATGTATGCTAAATAAACGTCTATACTACTACTACTACTATTTCAGTACTATGCTGGACAGAGAAAGGTCTGCAATAACCGATGTCTAATGTATAACCACGTATAACTGGTGGTTTTGTGAGACTAACCTTTGAGATGTTTTTATGGTCAGCCTCTCGCAATGGCTGAAAGCCTATGGCGCTATAGAAGCGCTGCGAGAGGATAAGTGTCGGTGCACGTTATATTTGAAACGCTGCAGGTTGTAACAGCCAGGAAACAAATCCCCCGGCAACTCATTCCACAGGTCTCAATTCTCCAAAACAAGGAATTCTAGAGGAACCTGATTCGGGGAGTAGGGACCTCGACCTGGCAAGGATGAGCTCGCAGAGCCCCTCTAGTGCTCCTTGTTTGGACGGCCTTTGGTGCTATTATCTCAGAGAGCTCACTCGAACATCTTCCGTGATAGAATCGGTAAAACAGGTACAGGTTGGCCACCCTTCTTCGATGTTCCAAGCTGTGGAGGTCCTTTGTGAGGTTAGGCGTATCGATTTGTCTAATTGTTTTCCTCTGGATAGTGTCCAGAAGCTTTGGAGAGTGCTTTGGAGTGCATCCCCACACAAGGGAGCAATACTTCAACGATGGTCGGACCTGTGCTTTGTAGAGCAGCAGTAGTTGCTCTCGTGTATACAGCTTCCTACAGCGGAACAAAACTCCAAGCTTCTTGGATGCCGTTTTGGCAATACTGACGACGTGGTCGTGCCAGGACATATTATTGTTGATGTTGATCCCCAAAACCTTGACGGAAGGTGACTCGACTATTGGGTGACCCTCCATTTCCACAGTTGGTAAGCCAAAGTGAGACTTCTTTGTCAGTATTATTGCCCGAGTTTTCTGTACGTTTAACTGTACTTTATTTACTAATTCTTACTCGAAAATTGTTTTGGTATCTGCGTACCGTCTTCTGGGATGATAGTGGCTTGCCTGGTTCCATACATGATATTAATGTACTGTCGTCTGCGAAGCTGTAGATTGGATTGGATGTTATTCCCAGCAGCTTGTTGATGTACAGCAGAAACAGCGTAGGCGATAGGACAGATCCTTGGGGAACACCGGCGTTTATTAAAAATACGTCTGATGAACAGCCTTCGACTCCAACAAACACAGATCTGTCGTTCAAAATGCTATTCAGCCACTGGCGCAGGCCAGGTGGTAGTCCATAAACAGCAAGCTTGACCAGAAGTCCCTCATAATAATAATAATAATAATAATAATAATACATAATAATAAACGGATGAGCTACATATACGACGCGGCATCTTCCAGGGTGACTCTCTTAGTTCACTATGGTTCTGCCTCTGCCTAAATCCGCTCTCCAACACACTTAACAGCACAAACCATGGTTTCAACATCAGACACCATAAAGCAGATCAACACAAAATCAATCATCTCCTGTACATGGATGATATAAAACTATATGCCGCCACAGAAGTACAACTGAGAGAATTACTCAAAATAACAGAAGTTTATACATCAGACATCAGGATGGAATTCGGAATGAGTAAATGCAAGGTGCTCCACATCAATAAAGGCCAATGGAAAAACCAACCCGAAAAGGAAGTAGTAACTGGCCAACCACTGGACAACATGGATAAAGACGAAACGTACAAGTACCTGGGCTTCAATCAGAACGTTAAGATAGACCATACACAAGTTAAGGCACAACTAACACAAGAGTTTAAAGACCGCCTCATTAAACTATTAAAAACAAAATTGAATTCTAAAAATCTCACAAAAGCCATTAATACATTTGCGATACCGGTACTCACATACTCCTTTGGCATCATCAAGTGGTCACACACTGACATAGAAAACATCCATATACTTATACGAACAGAACTCACAAAACACAGGATGTCACACCCGAACGCTTGCAAGGAGAGGCTCGCCATAGACAGAAAACTAGGTGGCAGAGGAATTATAGATATACAGTCACTTCGCACAACACAGATACAAACACTAAGACATTTCTTCCACACCAAACAAACTAACTTACACAAAGCAATAGTAAAAGCAGACAAAAACTATACACCACTTAACCTCTCTAGTCCAGATCACGTAGCAGACACATACAATCATATCCAATCACAACAAGAAAAAATAAACACCTGGTCGCAGAAAGCACTGCACGGCAAACATAGATACCGTGTCACCCAAGACCACATTAACCAAAAACAGTCATACGCCTGGTTGCAGGATGGCCAGCTGTTCCCAGAAACGGAGGGTTTCATGCTTGCTATCCAGGACCAAGTGATTGCAACACGAAACTACAAAAAATATATAATTAAAGATCCATCCATAACAGACGATAATTGCAGAAAATGTCAACAACAAAAAGAAACAATAGATCACATAACAAGCGGGTGCAAAACTCTTGCCGGTACCGAATACACAGCCAGACATAACTCTGCAGCTAAGGTCATACACCAAGCATTAGCCACAACAAACAAGCTAATAGAAAACACAGATCCGTATTACAATTACACTCCGACATCAGTACTCGAAAACGATCAATACAAACTATACTGGGACGTTGAAATACATACAGACAAGACTATCCCAGCCAATAGACCAGATATAGTTTTCCAGTCAAAGGCCGACAAAATTACCTATTTGATAGATATTGCCATTCCCAATGATGTGAATATCCAAAACACCTACGCTGGGAAGATATCTAAATACACGGACCTTGCCATGGAAATAAAACGACTTTGGAAACAAAACAAAGTCACAATTGTCCCCCTCATTATGTCTGTCTCAGGCCTTACACCAAGCACGTTTACACAACACCTTCAACAGTTGGGCCTGGACGAAAAGTTACACAAAGTATTCCAAAAGTCTGTAATCCTAAAGACCTGTAATATTGTACGATCCTTCCTAAATTCCGATCAATAATAGTCCGGGTGTTGACTTGGCACAGCCCGTCAACACTTGTTGCTACCGCAACTATGCGAGAGGAACTTAGAAAGTCAGATAATAATAATAATAAGTTTGCAATAACTTTACTTATTTAAAAGGTGTCTAAAGAAGATATATAAGAAGATATATAACATTATGTCATTCCAAAAAGGACTGAAAACAATTTAAAAAAAGATTCAATCCAGCCCTATTAATGTGGAAGATTACGTACATTATGTAGCACAACATAGTCGATCATATAAAAAAAGTATTATTTTTATGCAGCGGGTATAGCAATTTACCTTAAAAGTACTTACAAAAATAATAATATAGAAAAATTAAAATATGGGAATCTTCTATCACTGAGCATTGATTAGATATTTTTTAAAACTGTACTTGAAAGTTTTTGGCTCTAACATTTTTAAATAGCCGGGAACCAGATTATAGAAATAATAATAATAATGCCATTAGAGTGCCATAAAATTTACTACTCGAGCTTTGTTACTATTAGTCTAAGATCCGAATACAAAGCGACTTTCACCGAACTGGTTAATGGATGAAAAGCATTTTATATTAAATTTAATATGTTAAGCAACGTATCGCGAGTGGGTTGGCTGAAAAACTTCAGTCCAGGATATGATTAATTAAATATTGAAAAATTATTTTTTTTTAAACATTTCACTGGTTTGGTTAATAGGCAAATCACATACCAATCGAAAGTATGAAGCCCATAGAATATGGAAACGTTAGGTTTTCAACGTTTTTCCCGTCCCAACTATAGGGTAGGCAGGTATAAACAGAAAAATCAATAAGAGTAATTTGCACCGGTATGGTTAATACATGAAACATATCAAAATAAAGATAATTTTATTGCAAACACGTCGATATAGGGTTGTCTGCAAAAAATCAGTCTGGAATTCCGGTTGTCGGATTTTAAAGATCAAAATATTGCTGCCAGTGAATACGTGCGCCAGAGAGGTCCGAGCGAACTGTCCCGTGTATTAACAAAGGACGCAGCATAGCAGCTGCGTGTAGCTCGGCCATTAAATGGAAGAGGGTGCGCATGTCATGTGTCCGTGAAATTGAAAAGGATAGCGATACACTTGTAAATGCTGTGCATCATTGTATTGGAACAGTTTGCCTCATTCTTCTGAATTGAAAAAGCGTGCTACTATTACTATACTGATTGTTGTTATTTATAAACATTAAATTGTGATCAAAAATGGCTAAAAAGTGTTTTCTGTGCAATTCGGATGATGATGTTCTTGAATTTAACGATGAAACGTATAAAAACTGTTCGTTGAAATAAAATTTTCGTAAAAAGAGAAATTTTAAATATATAAATATAGTGGCTTTGAGTTAACCAATGCAACACTCGATTTTGTAGGTTGTCATACCACGTACTACAAAAAAGTGACTGCTTTGGGTAAAAAATATAATGAAGAGTTTAATAACTTTTTTGGTGAGAATACGGTAAGTGCATAATAATTTAATAATTTCACCTTCAAAAATATTAATAAATTATTAGTGCTCCAAAATATTGCACAGCTTTTACGAGTGTATCGCTATCCTTTTCAATTTCACGGACACATGACATGCGCACTCTCTTTCGTTCAATGGCCGAGCTACACGCAGCTGCTATGCTGCGTCCTTTGTTAATACACGGGATAGTTCGCTCGGACCTATCTGGCGCATGTATTCACAGGCAGCAATATTTTGATCCTTAAAATTCGACAACAGGAATTCCAGACTGATTTTTTGCAGACAACCCTATATCGATGTGTTTGCAATAAAATTATCTTTATTTTGATATAAGTTTCATGCATTAACCACACCGGTGCAAATTACTATTATTGATGTACCTGTTTATATCTGCCTACCCTATAGTTGGGACGGGAAAAGCATAGCCAACCTAACGTTTGCATATTCTATGGCCTTCATACTTTCGTTTGATATGTGATTTGTCTATTAACCAAACCAGTGAAATGTTTAAAAAAAATTAATTTTTCAATATTTAATTAATCATATCCTGGACTGAAATTTTTCAGCCAACCCACTGGCGATATGTTTTTTAACATATTAAATTTAATATAAAATGCTTTTCATCCATTAACCAGTTCGGTGAAGGTCGTTTTATATTCGGATCTTCTACTATATATGTTAGGAGCAAACACCGATTTCGGCCAATGGACGGAAAATATGGTCAAGACGCGTTTTGGTTGCTACCGTTTTGCCAATGTCCGAATTATCGCTTTCCGGCTGTTCAATGTAGCCCAGAACGCGTTTTGGGTCAACTACGATTGCCATAACACGTTCTATATTCTACTACGAATAAATAAATCTCAATTATTTTCCGTTTTGTGTTACAATATTTCCTCTGAGCTTAGAATCCATAACTAAAATGAATAAAAGCACTTGTAGATCTTAGGTTCGTGAAAAAAAACTGAAAGAAACATACCTCACAATCTCTTATGTCCAGCTCCCACAAGAGCGGAATGAATAATGTCAAATAACTCGTGGGTCATGCAAAAATAACGCAGTTCGGCTGTTTCGTCTGTCCTTTTTTCAATTAGCTTTTTGATATAGCCAATTTTTAAAATATCATACCCTTTCAATCGTTGTCTTTGTTTCGAAGATATTGTATCACCGTTACTTTTACAAGCTTTTGCCGCCTTACCTCTGTGAGTGTTTGGTCGTATCTTTCTCTTGTACAAATATTACTACGATCATTGCTACCACTTATGACTTTTTGCAGTTCGTCATTAAAACATAACCTTAGGTCTTCCATGGCACTCTCTAGCTATTGTCTAACCCGCACAAAGATCAAATACTAAATGAATACACTAACTCCAGAGGTATCGTTTACAAGCTGAGACACTCACAAAATCCACCACGCGTTATGGCAATCGCAGTAGAACAGGACGCGTTTTGGCAATCGTAGTTGAGCCAAAACACGTTCTGGTCTACATTAAACAGTCAGAAAGCGATAATTCGGACATTGGTAAAATGGTAGCAGCCAAAACGCGTTTTGGCCATATTTTTCGTCCATTGGCCGAAATCGGTGTTTGCTCTTAACATATACAAATCTAGATTTGAAGTACAACCTCGGTGATCCCATGGTACACGAATAATTGAATCCGTACTCTTTCACCGAGAACACCCGAGGCGTTTTCCATTCTGTTGTCATATCGAATGGCATGAGATGCCAGTAATCCGATAGACAATATGGGCACGAAGATGTAAGGTAAACACCGGTGAAAAATGAGGCTGAACTGGAGGTGCTGGTTAGCTACTGGCTTTTGTTTGGGTTTCCTTTATGCGCCTGTGAATGGATAAGAATGTTTTTCAACGGGGGAATGAGGGGGGATTTTCCTGCCTAATACTAAATTGGGGAGGGTTGGGTGGATTAAAAAAGCACTTTTAATCAAGCCGCAGGTAACATGGAGCAATCAGTCAATCAAATTTGGTCGAAATAATACATTTCAAGTACATACTTTGTTTTTATTTCCATGTTCACATCCACATGTGAATTTCTAGAGTATCCTAATTACAAATCCGGCCGCTATTTTAAGTTTCACTCTCGTTCAACGAAAATGGAAAATCTCCGATGGCCGGATCCTGAGGTTCACCCGCAAAAAATCTAAAATCTTTATTTGATCTTCTATGAGGATGAAATCTCGTATCCTAGATAACTAGAGTATTCTAATTACAAATCCGGCCGCTGTTTTGAGTTTCAGTCCTGTTCACCGCAAATGGAAAATTTCCGACGCCCGTATCCTGAGGTTCATCCGCAAAAAATCTAAAATCTTTATTTGATCTTCTATGAGGACGAAACCTCGTATCCTAGATAACTAAAGTATCCTAGTTCCAAATCCAGCCGCTGTTTTGAGTTTCAGTCTTGCACAACGAAAATAGAAAATCTCCGATGCCCGTATCCTGAGGTTCACCCGCAAAAAATCTAAAATCTTTATTTGATCTTCTATGAGGACGAAACCTCGTATCTTAGATAACTAGAGTATCCTAATTCCAAATCCAGCCACTGTTTTGAGTTTCAGTCTTGCTCAACGAAAATAGAAAATCTCCGATGCCCGGATCCTGAGGTTCACAAGCAAAAAATCTAAAATATTTATTTGATCTTCTATGAGGATGAGATCTGGTATCCTAGATAACTAGAGTATCCTAATTACAAATCTGGCCGCTGTTTTGAGTTTCAGTCCTGTTCGCCGAAAATGGAAAATTTCCGACGCCCGGATCCTGAGGTTCACCCGCAAAAAAATCTAAAATCTTGATTTGATCCTCTATGAGGGTGAAACCTCGTATCCTAGATAATTAGAGAATCCTAATTACAAATCCGGCCGCTGTTTTGAGTTTCAGTCCTGTTCACCGAAAATGGAAAATTTCCGACGCCTGAATCCTGAGGTTCACCCGCAAAAAAATCTAAAATTTTTATTTGATCTTCTATGAGGGTGAAACCTCGTATCATAGACAATTAGAGAATCCTAATTACAAATCCGGCCGCTGTTTTGAGTTTCAGTCCTGTTCACTGAAAATGGAAAATTTCCGACGCCCGGATCCTGAGATTCACCCGCAAAAAAATCTAAAATCTTGATTTGATCTTCTATGAGGGTGAAACCTCGTATCCTAGATAATTAGCGAATCCTAATTACAAATCCGGCCGCCGTTTTGAGTTTCAGTCCTGTTCACCGAAAATGGAAAACTTCCTACGCCCGGATCCTGAGGTTCACCCGCAAAAAAATCTAAAATCTTTATTTGATCCTCTATGAGGGTGAAACCTCGTATCCTAGATAATTAGAGTATCCTAATTACAAATCCGGCCGCTGTTTTGAGTTTCAGTCCTGTTCACCGAAAATGGAAAATTTCCGACGCCTGAATCCTGAGGTTCACCCGCAAAAAAATCGAAAATTTTTATTTGATCTTGTATGAGGGTGAAACCTCGTATCTTAGACAATTAGAGAATTCTAATTACAAATCCGGCCGCTGTTTTGAGTTTCAGTTCTGTTCACCGAAAATGGAAAATTTCCGACGCCTGAATCCTGAGGTTCGCCCGCAAAAAAATCTAAAATCTTTATTTGATCTTCTATGAGGATGAAACCTCGTATCCCAGATAATTAGAGTATCCTAATTTCAAATCCAGCTGCTGTTTTGAGTTTCGGTCTCGTTCAAAGAAAATGGAAAATCTCAGATGCCCGGATCCTGAGGCTCACGCGCAAAAAATCTAAAATCTTTATTTGATATTCTATGAGGATGAAACCTCGTATCCTAAATAATTTTAGGACGCTAATTACAAATCTGGACGTTGTTTTGAGTTTCAGTTCCATTTAACGAAAATAAAAAATCTCAGGCGCCCGAATCCTGAGGTTCACCCGCAAAAAATCTAAAATCTGTATTTGATCTTCCATGAGGATGAAACCTCGTGTCCTACATAATTTTAGGACGCTAATTACAAATCTGGACGTTGTTTTGAGTTTCAGTTTCGTTTAACGAAAATGGAAAATCTCAGACGCCCGGATCCTGAGGTTCACCCGCAAAAAAATCTAAAATCTTTATTTGATCTTCCATAAGGATGAATCGTATCCCAGACAATTAGAGTATCCTAATTCCATATCCGGCCGCTGTTTTGAGTTTCAATCTCGTTCAAAGAAATTGAAAAATCTCCGATGCCCGGATCCTGAAGTCCACCGGCAAAAAATCTTCTACTTGAATTTGAGTAAAGAATGCCCCCTTGCGTAAGTAACATCTGGTATATTTTTTGAACAACAGCTAGTCCTAACAGTTTTCAGCTATGGTACACATAAAGTCGGTCATCTCCTCCCCTTGTCTCTGGTTTAGCGTTTACCAACACCTCTGTTTATTTACAGTGCTGTCGTCTAAATATACTGCAAATAGACTAGCTACACAGCTTCCGTGCCCGTCCTTTGTGTGAGGTAATTGAAAAATAAAGCCACCAAAAATATGGACACATTTCGCGCTGAGCTGTGGATGAGATGAAGGAAATTGGTGTTACGGCAGAGAAGACGGAAAGAAATGTATAAATTGTTAGGCACATCTTGCGGTTTGGATTTTATTAGATGGTGACACCCATGGCCGACTTTACTCACTAGGCCGGAGCATGAAATATGGCAACACTGAATCGAGGGCCGAGCTTTTATTTGTTGTTAAGTCATTAGTGTAATCTTCCAGAGCAAAAAAGGAGATTGGAAGGTGATTATTAATGTGTTTCTAAGTATTTACGTGCACAAACGAAACTATAAAGATAACAAGATGCCTGCAAAGCGTGTAGTACCAGGTTGCAGCCCAGTAGAAGACTACCAAGCCATGGCCCAACATAACCTTATTCCAGATTAAAAAGGACGTTGCAAGGTGATTTTTAATGTGTTTCTACTTATTTACTTGCACAAACGAAACTATAAAGATAACAAGATGCCTGCAAAGCGTGTAGTACCAGGTTGCAGCCCAGTAGAAGACTACCAAGCCATGGCCCAACATAACCTTATTCCAGATTAAAAAGGACGTTGCAAGGTGATTTTTAATGTGTTTCTACTTATTTACTTGCACAAACGAAACTATAAAGATAACAAGATGCCTGCAAAGCGTGTAGTACCAGGTTGCAGCCCAGTAGAAGACTAGCAAGCCATGGCCCAACATAACCTTATTCCAGATTAAAAAGGACGTTGCAAGGTGATTTTTAATGTGTTTCTACTTGTTTACCTGCACAAATGAAACTATAAAGATAAAAAGATGCCTGCAAAGTGTCTAGTACCAGGTTGCACTAGCAATTATGCGTCCAATAAGGGACGTAAACAGAAGTGGGTGAAAGGTATTCCTCGGAAGGGCTGGTTATATTTATAAGGATAAAGACTATAATTTACAAACATTTCGAAGGATAAGACCTATTTTCAAGCACAATGTGGTACCTATAATGTTTTCTGGACCTCCCAAATATCACAGAAAAATACAGTTAATAGAACTCATCTGAGCATGGCCTGGGGCATACCTACGAAAGGATTTGATAGTGAAAGGGAAATCAAGACCAGCAAGAATGACTTCACAGTGACCTAATAGTGAATTTTTCTAGCTCAAGTAACAATTTACAAAGTAAATTGAGTGTTCATTTAAGTGGAAGTGGAAGTGGCAGCAGGAAACAGGTTGCGTTTATTTTTATTTTGTAGTGTCTGACTGTGATGAAACAGACATCAGATGTAAGTGGTATTAGTAGTAGTAGTAGTTCTAAAAAGTATTTTTCTTAAGTTATTAACCGAGATGAACTCTAATACATATAAAATGTAATAATTAGTCTGAAACTATAGTGTCACTATTTGACAGCTAAGCCACGTTGCCACATCTAAGGCTCCTGCCTAGTGTAGAGTCGGCCATGCCTACACGCTGTGTGGATACGACGAAACAGTTGCTGGATATAAGTATGAAGAGCGCTACTGAACTGGCAGTAAATAGCGAACGATGGCGAGCTACAGTTCTCAAAACTATTGATAATATTCGTTTTGGCAATACTCTAGCTCCGACTTAATGCATTCTTCGAGTTCGCAACATGTCTGTTAAGAGATTGTGACTATGATGATGAAAAAGCAATCTCTAAAAGCCAAGTGGTGCTGCTGGAGTGTATTTGCTCAAGCATTTCAACTGCAACGGCTTGTCAGATAAGAACGCAAAGTGTGGACTATTCCAAAAAAAATCTAAAACGTCACTTTTACCACTCTGTACCAATCGCGTGCATCCATTCCACCAACGAGCAAGCAAGTTTCAACCGTATGCTCAGACCCCATGTGGTTCCGGAAGATTTTGTGGTCCGGAGGACTCCTTCGGAAGGGCGCTAGGCGGAAATCTATTAGATTAAAGACAGCCTCGTTTTGATACCGACGCAGGGGTGTGAGAGTGTTGAGTCACCTACGCTTGCAGAAAAAAGCGGGGGCGCTAGATTAATCGAGTTTGTTTTACATTCTATAAGTAATGGATTTCGTTGATGCTCGCTACTGGGAGGAAATTTAACTGGATAGGGGAGGGTGATAATTTGGGTCGCCACGTTTTTTAATTCCCACAACCTAGGTGAATAATTGTAATCAGCAACATAAGGAAATATATTAATAAAAATATTGCATGAGTTTCTGCATCGGTATGGGCCTGTATTCAATCATATACACTTCCAAAAGATCTGTATTGGCAAAGTTTACGGAATACATATAAGTTGGATCACTCTCCGTCGGCACTTTGAAGAACTCACATCAAAGCGATGCCGCGGCCGCACGCGCCAGTTAGTTTTTGCGTTGTTTTTTGCTCAAGTAAGAGGGTCTTTCAGCGGGGACTTGCTAACGCCTGGGTTTTACGTATATACGAGGGTCATTGAAAGACTATGTATTGACGGCCGATTTAGACATGCAAATACAAATATAACGTTTATTTTGCTAATGCACTAAGTTACATAAATGAATATCAAAAATAAAGCCTAGTAAAACTATTACTAATGAATCTCAAATGATTTCACATATTGTAGCTATTTCGTAGATAAGTAAAAACTGATGGTTCAAAGGTGCTGTAGTATTTTTACCTTAACGTTTTGTTTATTTGGCTTATTTTTGAGATCACAGTTTATATATTTTATGGTGTAGTATATACGAGCTCGTATATACAATTTTAAAAGATAATCATGTGGAAATGCTTTACATGGATGTTAATTTATTTATTTTTGACATTTTGCTTTTCAGTGTCATTCCAATTGCTACTGTAGAAACTAAATTTTTAAAGTTATCAATAAAAATATTTTCGAGCTCTAAAACATAATTTACAATGTCCCTGGGTGGTATGGTAAGACCACCGAATGAATATTTTGACTCACTATACGCTTTTAGCGTGATACAATCCTTTAAGTACCTGTAGCTCTTGAACTAATCACTTAAGACCCCAAGTGTGCTAGTTTGTTGGAATTGTTTTATCGGGAGGAACACAGCCACAAATATACATCAGGGTGTCCCATTAATAATTTTGAATCGAATGTCACGTGACCAAAAACAAATACCTCGTTGGGTAGTACAATGACAAAAAAAGACACAACATCTGCTGTAATTTACATGCCCAAAATTATAATTCTCTACTACTGCCCAGTTTCGACATATTTCTTGTCTCAATCGTCGTGGGATACCCTGTATTTATATCCCTTACATTTCAAGGTTTACCACAAAATAAGGAAGAATCTGATTGTCATTCTCCATCCGTTAATAAATTTAGATTTATTGGTAATATCTTTTCTCGCGAAATTGATTACTCTCAAACTTCTAAAAAGATTATCCATTTCCTGCAAATAAATCTGAGAAACAAAATCCGATATTTTTGAGACATTGTATAGACTTCGCGTTAAACACATTCAACCTCTACTTTGCGCCGCCCCGTATCTCTCGGCTGACGTCGGTACACTGCTACCGGTGTACCGGGGAGACGGAGAAAGGGGCAGGCCGTTTTGATATTTTTGCGGAGTGACCCAACTTATATGTATTCCGTAAACTTTGGTATTGGTATCTATTAGCGCGTGTTCATAAATTTATTTATTTAATATACTTAACGAACACCCCTCCTTAGGCTGGCATTAAAAAAGTCCATCATCCCATGCTATTTTACAAAATAATTGCACAAGTCCATCATATTGTTGATTGCAGACAGGTTATTAGAGATGTGGAATGATTCCTTATTTCCGATTCTTAATCTAGTCTTTGGTGTTTTAAATGTTATGTAATTCATAGTGTAACTGACCTTATTACTATTAACAAGACAAAATATAAAAATAATTGCTTGTCTTTCTCTCCTTATAGACAGTTTTTCTATACTAAAACTCCACAACATTGATCTATATGAGACTATGTAGGGATAAATAAAGTTATTCCTAGCATAAAAAACTTCAACAGCCTTTTCTGTACTTTCTCAGTCAGATCTGCCCCTACTGCAGTTGTTGGTGACCATATATTTGATGTATACTCCAAATGAAGTCTCACAAGGGCTTTACAAAACCTAACACTTTATATGTTCTATTCAGAATACTCAAAGGATGATCCAAAAATCTGAAGGAAGATTCAAAATGAGCTCCAAGATCTTTAAATTTATTATACCCAGAAGTACGGAATTATTAAAACTTTGACAAAACGCGCTAGAAAAGTGTGCGAACCAGAAGAATTCGACACCGAACTGGAACATCTAAAGAATGCTCTTAAGGCAAATGGTTACACAGAAAAGTAAATAACAAGAACAATGAGAAGAAATAGGGCAAAACCAGAACCTAAACCGATAGCAAAAACTTTTCTACCCTATGTGCCTGGAATAACAGACAGAATAGGAAAAATGTTACGAAAGGAAAACGTCAAGACCAGCTACAAGCCCACAAGAAAGATACAGGAATATTTGAAAACGGTGAAGGATAAAAGGGACCCACTCACAACACCGGGGGTTTATCGCATACCATGCACATGTGGGAGTGTATACATAGGAACAACGAAGCGATCTATAAACACAAGAATTGCGAACATAAGGCTAGCTGTCGACTAGGCCATACGGACAAATCAGCAGTAGCCGAACATGCGATTAAGGAGGGAAGTCACAGGATCAAGTTTGAAGAAACTCAGGTTCTTGCGGCAACGTCTTCGTACCATGCCAGACTTCACAGAGAAGCCATCGAAATACAAAAACATCATAATAATTTCAATAGGAAAGAAGAAACACAAAAAGTCAACCGGACATGGGTACCCATCCTAAAGGACTTGAAGACACTACCATATCGCGAAGGGGCGGGGCTACCAACGCTACCTGGTTGGGCCAGCAGGTATAAATACAGGTGCAGATCCACCAGCCGTCGGTATTTTGGAAGTCGCCGAAGTGAAATAGCCTCTGAAGATGCCATCCACTCGTGGTGGCGAAACGTCAAGCTCTAACGCTAAACGACGCCGGCCTAAAAACCCAAGAACCACAAATTCATTGGACGATGGCCGCGAAAGCCTTACACAGTATATTAGCATGTTCTAGTTTAACAACTTGAGTCCTGTTACACAAATAAGATTTCGAAAGCATGTAGACGTCAAGCAGCTCATCCAGAAGAATATAGTGATCAACTTTCCGAGATTTGTAACTGGGGACTTATCAGAAACATAACCTGATACTGCAATGATGAAAAATATATATATCACGTTGCTACTCTGTAGATAGTGATACTTGTTATTTCTAGTTTGGTAATCGTTGTATGTATAACTCAATAGGAACTAAACTTTGAGTGATAAATTCACTGGTCTATAAGGACAATAAGCATAAGCTAGTAATAATTATTAATACCCGATTTTCTGAATAGCATACGAGTAAAAGCAAACGCCGCGTCCCTGATATCGATCTAGAAGATTTCTTATCACACTAATTTATAACGAATTTGTTCGAAAACCATAAATTATATTCGAATGTGTACGACTTGATGCAATTAAAAGTGCTGAGATTTATAATGAGCTCTGGATAATTTATTTTTCAAGATTTACACATGCATCCTCTATTAAAATGCTCCAGCCGTTGTAGCAGTGCTTATGGTCCAGGTCAAAGCTGTAAGGACCTATATTTAAAACGTCTTTCTATTATCTTCAAATTCCACCTAGCCTTACTGTAACTTCCTCTCTTTTAGGTTACGTTAGGTTGAAAGTGAGTGGGGCAGAGCTGCCTCCTTCCACTGCGACTCAATTGTGTCTATTGTGGCTCACACCTTTTTAGAGTTCACCGTACAGTCCGCACCTCTTTACGAAGGCGATCAACGTGAAGGGTGAAACTTCCTTGAAGTCATGAGGTTCCAGTTGGGCAAATCCGAATGTCTGGAACCTAGCATTATCCAGTACTGGACAGGAGCAAAGAATATGCTCCGCTGTTTCGTCCTGCACGTAGCAGAAGCGACAGTCTGAAGTTTGTTCAAGACCCAACTTATGGTACCTTAGACGACCATGTCCCGTCAGCAGATCGACCAGAATGCGGAGATCGTTCCTGTTACATTCCATGATCCTCGGGGGGGCCTGACTCGAGGGGTATCTTATAAATGCCTTCGAGTGCAGTAGCCCTGGTGTATCTCGCCAGTTCAGGAGTGCTTTCCTCACTGCCCAGTCCGAGATGGTCTTTTTAGCGGTGCTTTTTGCAATGCCCGCAAATGGTTCTGGTCCTATGAATACAGATTCAGTTCCTCCTTTTGCTGGCCAATACATTGCCTTCCACTCCGCTGTGACCCGGAACCCAAATCAAGGTTACCCTGTTTCCCGTTCCGAGTTTGTTGAGGTGGTGCATGCACTTCCATACCAGTCTTGAATCAACCCGACTGGAGCACAGTGCTTTCAATGCAGCCTGGCTGTCTGAAAATATTTTTATAGATCTGTTTGTCAGGGGCCTTTTGATTAGTTCCCAGACTCCCAACTCTATGGCAATCATTTCTGCTTGGAAGACTGTGGTATACCTCCCAAGGTTGACCTTCCTCTCTCTTGGATGATATCGTGTATTCCAAACAGAAATATATGCGATTTCAGCTTGTGCCTCTCGTATTAACGAAATTCAAGGGCCTAGAAGGATGATTACTATCTACTATGACAGCTAGGAAGCACTAAAAGCATTGAATGCTTGTAAGGTTGTGGCAAGAAGAAAGAGTCTCGTTTTGGACCACAATCTAAAATTCGATGTACATGTCAACCATCTGTCTAGGTTAACCTACATCAAATTGAAGTTATTGTATTCTAATCGACTCATATTGGACTTCAAAACCCGCAAAAAACTAGTTGAAATTTCAGTCTTGTCCAGCTTAAACTATACTCTCATTCTGTACTACCCTTGCCTCGATTCAGTGACTAGGAGCAGACTGCAGAGAATGCAGAATAACTGCTGCAGATTCGTGTTTGGTCTTCGGAAGTACAGTCATATCTTTTCGAAGGTTAAAGAGTTAATGTGGCTAGAGATGGAATGTCAGTATATGTTTAGTTTTAAGGTTTTTGTCCATAAAATACTACGTAGTAATAAGCTGCTCTATCTCGTTAATAAAACGGTAATCAGAGGTAGTATTAGTTCAAGGGTGTTAAGGCATAACAACAACAACTTAACTATGCCAGTACATTATAGCGTATTCTTCCAAAGATGTTTTACTTTTAATGCAGTGAGGCTATATAAGTCGACAGATCCTCCCTGGAGAAATAAAGACCTGAATGCCTTCAGAAAACTGGTTAAAATTCAGCTGTCTGTATTTATTGTCCTAGGTTTTGTCAATGTTGTTTATTTTTTTATTTAGATTGATTTTCTGTAGGCGTCTAGGAATATGTTTGCTGTATTAGTTATTTTGGCTAAGAGTAGCCATTGGGTAAACTTAGCCTTATTTTTGCGGTAGAATGAAGGCAATTATTATTATTATTATCCGACTTTCTAAGTTCCTCTCGCATAATTGCGGTAGCAACAAGTGTTGACGGGCTGTGCCCAGTCAACACCCGGACTATTATTGATCGGAATTTAGGAAGGATCGCACAATATTACAGGTCTTTAGGATTACAGACTTTTGGAATGCTTTGTGTAACTTTTCGTCCAGGCCTAACTGTTGAAGGTGTTGTGTGAACGTGTCTGGTATAAGGCCTGAGACCGACATAATGAGGGGGATAATAGTGACTTTGTTTTGTTTCCAAAGTCGTCTTATTTCCACAGCAAGGTCCGTGTATTTAGATATCTTCCCAGCGAAGGTGTTTTAGATATTCACATCATTGGGAATGGCTATATCTATCTATCAAATAGGTAATGTTGTCGGCCTTTGACTGGAAAACTATATCTGGTCTGTTGGCTGGGATAGTCTTGTCTGTATGTATTTCAACGTCCCAGTATAGTTTGTATCGATCGTTCTCGAGTACTGATGTCGGAGTGTAATTGTAATATGGATCTGTGTTTTCCATTAGTTTGTTTGTTGTGGCTAGTGCTTGGTGTATGACTTTGGCTGCAGAGTTATGTCTTCCTGTGTACTCAGTTCCAGCGAGAGTTTTGCATGAGCTTGTTATATAGTCTATCGTTTCTTTCTGTTGGTGGCACTTTCTGCAATTGTCGTCGGTTATGGATGTATCTTTCATAATGTATTTCATGTAATTCCTTGTCGCAATTACTTGGTCCTGGATAGCAAGCATAAAACCCTCAGTTTCTGGAAAGATTTGGCCATCCTGCAGCCAGGTGTATGATTGTTTTTCATTAATGTGCTCTTGTGTAACGCGGTATCTGTGCTTGCCATGAAGTGCTTTTTGTGACCAGGTGTTTATTTTTTGTTGTTGTTGTGATATAGGGTGAGTGGAGTATAGTTTTTATCTGCTTTTACTATTGACCTATGTAAGTGTATCTGATTGCTTTGGAAAAAGTCTCTGAGCGTTTTTATTTGTCTTGTGTGAAGTGACTGTATGTCTATAATTCCTCTACCCCCTTGTTTTCTGTCTATGGTAAGCCTTTCCTTGCACGCTTTCGGATGTGTCATTCGGTGCTTTGTCAGTTCCGCTCGTATGAGGATGTTAATGTTTTCAATATCAGTGTGCGACCACTTGACGATACCAAAGGAGTATGTGAGGAGCGGTATCGCAAATGTGTTAATGCTTTTGTAAGATTTTTGGAATTCAATTTTGTTTTTAGTAGTCTAACGAGGCGGTCTCTAAACTCTTGTGTTAGTTGAGCCTTGACTTCTGAGTGATCGACCTTAATGTTCTGATTGAAGCCCAGGTACTTGTATGTTTCGTCCTTGTCCATGTTGTCCATTTTATTATTATCATTATTATTCTATGTCGCTGTAAAATCACAGGTTCATGGGTTCTTAAACCATCACCTTTGCGATGAAGGCTGGACTTGGGAACTAAGGTATGGAAAGGTGCAGATAGACTCACTCGTAGGCTTATGCACTGGTAGTTCTACTAAACTAAAAAGCTTCTCTCCTTCTTTCATTGATGCTGAATCAGTGTTTAGCAAACCAACTGATCTTAAACTAAACAGAGGAAAATCACCTGTTTACGAATTTCACTCTGGCATGTGATATCAGCAAAAATATAGAATTACTTTTTCAGAATGTACTATCCTCACGTCATACTGAAAATAATTTGTTACACACGAAAACACTCCCGCGAACAACAAGTTCAAATCCTTACTTGTTAAGCTTAAGGAATCAAATAGACCAAATCCCACAATCAACAAAACTCATTCATTATGTGACGCTAGATCTCTAAACAAATAACCACCGCATGTAAATACGCATAACATTTAAATATAAAATGGAAGAATTGTTATTCAGTTTCATATCGTAACTACGAACGAAATCGAAGACTGCAAAACTATAATCAAAATGAAGGCTGCTTTTGTCATTTTTGTGCTTGGTTTGATAGCTGTAGCTAATGCTGCTCCAGTGGAAGGTCCTGAAGCTGATTCTGGATTGACCAACGGTAGGTACATAATAATAATCAGGAACATCGTCATAGTTACAATATCTTAACAGACATGTTGTGAACTCGTAAAATGCATTAAGTCGGAGCTAGAGTATTGACGACACGAATATTATCGATAGTTTTGAGAACTGTAACTCGTCATCGTTCGCGATTTACTGTCAGTTCAGTTGCGCTCTTGATACTCATATCCAGCAACCGTTTCGTCGTATTCGCCCAGCGTGTAAGGGAACGGCCACGGCGCCGTCCACTCGGGGCGTGACCCTGAACTACAAGTTTCTCCATATTATCGCTTCTGTGAATATGTCCGAAGAATGTAAGCATTCTCGTCGACACAATGGAGGATAGTCTCTTTGGATTACCGAGCTCATCCAGTATGGAAACATTAGTTCGATGGACGGTATAAGGAACTCTCAGCATTCTCCTCCCCGTCCACATTTCAAATGTATGTATGCGAGCTCGATCTGCCTTTTTAACACTCCAAGTTTCCGAGGCATACAAAAATATGGAGAACACAAGAGACTGAACCAGCGACATCTTAGTAGCTTTGGTGATGTTATGGTCACGCCATATTTTAGTAAGCTTTGTCATGGCCACACGTGCTTGTTGAATGTGCCGTCGAATCTCATTTTCACAGCTACCCGAATTGTCGATCAAAGAACCGAGATACACGAAACCTTGAAATACATCACAACGACCTATTGACTTCATTTCTCGAGGATTATCATGCTCTATATCTACGACCATAACCTTGGTCTTGTTGTAGTTAATACCAAGACCATATGCTGCATCGTGTTGTTCTAAGATGTTTAATAGAGCTACTAGTTCTTCCTGAGAAGCGGCAATAAGGGTTCTATCGTCAGCAAATCTTAAGTTGGATATTATGCATCCGCCAATAAGGAACAACGAGTCCCTGAAAAACTCTAAATTCAATTCTAAATAGAACGATATATCGCTCTTTTAATTTACCTGACATTTTGGATTCAAAAGGACATCTTCAATGCTATTTGATGCGGGTTGAATGAATGAATGAATTAATAAGGACCAGAGGCTATCCAGCACGGAATGTGGCTGGTGCATACGCCACACGATGGGCCCTTTTGCGCCTCTATCCGTGCTAGTTCCTAAGACCTGCCCTTTTGGCAAAGGCAAGTACATTCTTATGTCCTATCCGTTTTATCTCTATCGGTTCCAAGGTTCTTGAGCCCAGCATAGTCTGCCTGTGATAACCCAGGGTTTCACAGCGACACAAGATGTGTGCTGAGGATTCTTCCTCTTCACCACACCACGTGCACGTTGGGTCGTTGACCAGCCTCATCACGAACAAGTGACGCCTGAAGGTGTTGTGACCCGTTATTAGGCCTACTAGCAATCTCAAGTTACTCCTATCCAGAGAGAGACAAAATCGTCCTATTCTCTCTGCAGGCCCTGCTAATAGTTCCCGAGCTTGACGGAGATGACCAGAGATGTTGTTCCATCTCAGAGAGTGTTGATTCTGGATCCACTCTCCAGTTGTTTTCCCAAACAAGTTTGCAGATGGTCCTAAGGCTGGTTCCGGGCCCACAAAACTGTTGCCGAATCCCGTCCTAGCCAGATGATCCGCTATGTCGTTACCCTTTACCCCAGCGTGCCCAGGTACCCACATCGGTGATACCTTGTGTTTAGCTGAGATGTCGTCAAGAGCCCTCCTGCACTCCAGGACCAGTCCCTTTGATGCGGGCTCCGAAGAAGCAAAACGTCGGATATAAAATCGAATTACGTTATCATGTAGAGGAGAAAAAATTCCATAGGATTTTGAATTTTATTTTGATTTATCTTGTTTATTAAAATACGAAAAAAATAAGTAAGGAATATGTTATCATCAAATTACAAAAAATTTATTTTATACACCAACAAAAAAATTATTATAGCCATAAATATTATTTAATCTTATGTTCAAAAAATCCTTCATTTTCTAGGCAAACATAGCAACGGTAGGCAATTTTTAACTTAGTAGAATTAATGCTAAGTTATGATGATTAGAAAGCAAGATAACATTGTCCAGATCAGATTACAAATTCTGTAAGTCATCTGGGTTGAAATGATATAAGATTGCAAACTAAATTCTCAATGCAACCACATTACCTGTTTTATGTGCAGATCCATAGGTCGAAGGAGTTTGACATTTTTAGGGATAAAGCTTTACAATTTATTACCAAATAGCATAAAGCTTTTAAACTCGTAGGCACTGTTCAAAAATAGGTTGAAAAATATGTATCGAATTTGGACTACAACAAATTACTCCAAATTGTAGAGTTATAAATGATATAGGTTTTTCCATTGTATATATTTTAAGAACTTTCTTTTTTTGTATTGTACTGAATGGATGAGTGTATGTGAAAAGTATTTGTATAGATTTGTGCTAGAGTATTCAAATAACTTGGATGGGATCTTGTGGTGGTTCTTATATATTTATACATATTTTTAATACTGATGTATTCATTACTTTATTTATTTATACATTCATATAACCATCATCATCAAAATGCATTTACTCATTTTACGCGTTTCTCTTGGGATATCTTTAAGATCTTTAATGCAGTAGTTTCCCATTTGCTTTCTGCATCCTCATGCCGTTGACCAGATGGTATCTACTGGTTCATCCGCCTTTAGGGGCAATTTGTCACCCCAAAGACAAAAAGGTGTCCTGACTCTTCTCAACTCGTCCACCCAAAGCTGTTGTTTGAGAAGAGGTTACTGCTTATACCGACAGTAGTCCGGTTCCTTTTAGTCGCCTTTTATGACACGCAGGATATACGATGGGAGATATTCTAATCTGCCCCTACGCGGGTTCATATAACCAAGTACAGTCTTATGTGGCTTTTCCCCGTTTATTTGCAGCAAAGATGTCTTTTTTCTGCTTCTCTAGATTATTTCTGTAACTTCTTATGTCTTTGCTAAATAAACATTATTATTATTATAAGAGTTGACTTGTGTGGATGGATCCGCAACGTAGATTAGGAAAGGCAAGGGCCCTAAAACGAAACCTTGATTAGCTCTCTCGTGATCTACTAATATGATTTTTTTTTTCAATTACAGAACAAGTAGCTGCACTTCTTGACATAGTAGTGCCACCATGGGTGACTTGCATCAACTTGAACTGCAGATTGGCCTGCATTGACAATGGGAATGTTGCAGGATATTGTGCAGCTGGGACATGCCAGTGTGTCCCACCCAAAGTAGGCCCAGCTGTCTAAACATCTATTACTAGTTAAATGAATTTTTTGTAACCGATGCATTTTTGATTCAATAAAGGTACGTTGAGTAAAGTTCGTCGCAACCTGATTTAAAAGTGTCTTAAGAGGAAGTTACACACACAGAAAAATCTGTCGTCCTGTCAAAGACTTACGCTTGGATTCAATAGGACGTTACACTCAGCCTTCCTCAAATACAGCGATGTTTTATCCAATGGGAAGTGTATAGTTGGTAACGAATTGTATCGTATTGTCGATTCAACTACAAGATGTCATTGGATTCCAATGAATAATTCAATCGCAGCCTGTCGTTGAATCGAATCTGTGTTTGGTAATTGATTGTAAACTACTTTCTTTTCCTTGGACCAACAGATTTTATTGCGAGGACAGCTGATTGATTCGTTTGGATGTTTAATGGTGTGATTCTGTGTAAAGTTATAAGGAGCATGATATAAAGAATTAGACATAAGCCTGCACCAGTTGTTGCATTGTTACCTGAAATATAACTGTCTGACTAATCTAAATACCTACATTCAAATGTGGGTGTTAGCTCTTCTAAGTCCCAATTTCTCAGTAGGTCCTCCATTTAATATATAACTGGACACATTTAAATCACACAATTGCTGATGCAATACGCAAAACCACGAGATGACACAACACCGAAACAATACAACGGAACAACTTCGTCCATGTTGATGAGTTCGCGGCGATAGTAGCACTGAGATCATCCCCCTATTCTTTAATCTTACCTTCATTGAATCGGGACATTAGTCCCGCCGAATACTTATTATAGTTCAGCGAACGACAAGGACCATTGAAACAAAATTAATTTTTATCAGATGAATTATCACGAACTGCTGTTGCAGTAATAATTTTTGTAAATTGAATAGATTCTTTGCTTAAATGAAACATAGGGTAAATTTGGAAAACAAAAGGATTATATGTCAATACCGGTATTAGAAGGATTATACATATCATTATAACGAATATAAAATTATTTTTAATTTATTGGCGTACCTGTGATAACTTCGAATATAAGGATTGAATTCTTTCAATGACATGGATTTGAAACAACTGTAAATGAATTTAAAGTGATGGAAAAACATCCAAATACTAACAATTAATTGGAAACGCAACAGTATTTTTTTCTGTGTAGGAATGGGAAACTATCTTAAACGGTAGCTCAATTTTTTATAGCCCCTTGAAGTCAGATACTTGAGTGCAATCTGATTTCGGTCCTTCATAGAAAAAGGGGTTTTACCTTTTTAATTCCACCACTCCCTTGGCCTGCCTAGATCCTTCTGTAACGACTTGAGGATACCCTGAAATCCATCAATTTATATTTCCAATTAAAACCGACAGCAGTGGAAGGCAAAAGAAAACATTTATTTTCTATTGTTTCCCAGACAGGTAGCTTTCTTTAAAAAATAGCCCTAATTAAAACCAGGGGGAGTTACCTGAATGTGCCGAGGTGTGAATTATGTAGGGATGTTCCGCAAAAATAGCCTGACCCCCAACAGTCGGTAGCGGGGCTTCTCTTGACCCGAATAAAAGTTACACGGGCTTCAACACGACTTGCATACATGAGAATTTGTATGGTTTAACCATAGTATATCCAATTATACAGTAGCGCAACTCTCCAGACTTTTGGTGGTTCGCGCAAAGCATCCCGCGCATCGTTCGCAGGATGTTTAGCACGGCAATCGCCTGAGTCGTGTTCAGTTTATGAGAGTGAAGGTAGTGTCTTTGACAGAACCGGATTAAGGAATTTGGTGATACGCTGATATGGGTATCGGGACGCATGGAGTCAAATGTTGCGCCGCTGTAGGCTGTATTAACAATTCCAAAAACTGTAACTATAGTTTTTTAAGCTTCCTCAAGATGCTGCCAGGTATGCGATTCCTCCAATGTTTAATATGCTCCTTTATTACCCAATAATATTAAAATGTAATGGCATAGCTCTCTTTGTCTCTAACAAAGTCTGTCGGGTATTAGGGTAGCTGTGTGTTTTTTTTTCAGTTTTTAGAAAAGTTAGACGTTACGGAAAGTCGTTCTTTAATTACGAGCCTAAAGTCAGAATAATAATTTCTCATTGTTTCCTCACAGCACCACAATGTTCAAAAGATCTTTCACGACATATGACAAAATGAATGTGATTATGCATTCCAACATTATGAAATTTTAAGCAGGAAGTGAAATCCATTTTAATGGATACTCAACTAGAAAGTTCACAATGAAAAGAATCAACATGCTAGTTTCAAAAATATATCATTTTCCTTCGCTTGTCCTCGATATAATTATACGTTGTAGTTTCCGTGAAATCTACTTGTCAGCACGATGTTCCTAAAAATAACGATAAACGAATAACCCCCTCTCTATTGTATCCGCCTACCCTAGACGCTACTGCTACCATCTCATTCCGTTATTCGTGCTTGTCAACACAACATCTTCCGCAGTTTACAAACTGTTTAGGTGTTTCGCAATAAAAATATGTCGAAAAGGGCAGTGTGCGTGCTCCACATAAGGAAATCAAGAGGCATAGGAGGAAGCTACTACAAATCCAGTGTGAAAAGAATTATTAGGTTTGCCTATCGTCAGACAGTTCATCCGAATCATCAGGTAGGCCTTAATGTTGTAGACAAATATACTCTTTTTAGGTATAGTGTTAATGCAGCAACCTCCCGTAAACATATATGCATCACCGCGGTCGCAGTGTGGTGCATATTCATTCCCACTTAAGATAACGTTCGTTGTCTTTTTAGCATGAATAGAATCGTTCGATTCTATTTATATGTGGGGTAGTAGAATTCATATGCATTAGCATAATATCTCCAGAAACTCGTTCAAATAAGTAAAGTCGTTCGATTTTATTTATTTACGGCCTTGTATTGGCTCGGCATTTTTTGCTAAACAAAAACAGAATTAGCGTTCGTTAGTTCTGGGTAAAAGATCGAGTTGGGAGATGTGATGAAATTATTTCTTTGTTCATCTGTTGATCCTGTTTTTTTCTGGATTAATGTGCGTTGGTCCAAAAAACAGTTAAGCAGAGGGAACACTTCGTAGGAAAAATAAGATTAGCATGCGTTAGTCTTTATTCCTTTTTTGGTAATAAGTAGTAAGCAGAAGGCATATATTCTACGAATAATCCTCGCAGCTGGTGGGTTCCTGTTCTAATCTCAGACTCATCGACAGATCGGAAAAGGCAAAAAGTGTTCCACGGCTTGTTTAGACCAACGAGCATGGACGCTTCACGCCTCAAAGCCGGAACCGTTTTTTTTTACTACCTCGGCTTCAAACCAAATTTTGAATATAAGGTAGGCAGCCAATACATGACGAAATATCATTTCGTTCGAGTAGTTTTTTGCAGAAATGGCTGACAAAGAATCAAAGAGAGGAATTTTTAGGAGAATATAAAGTACCGAGCAACTGTAAGGCATTACCTTCTCCTCAAATTAGTGGCGAAATTATTCACTGTATAAAAAAAAAAGAAAGACAATGGTCATTATAGATTCCTAAATCACTTACAACAACAAATGGCTGTAGGGTTAGGTGCATAGGTGCAATCGCAAATGTTATAGATGCATTAAGGTTTGTGCAGGAACAATTAAGCAACCTCATACGTCCAGCTGAAGCTCACAACCTATTTTGCTAACGTGCATTATCCGTTCGTTACACCGTCAATCAGTTCCTCGTCAGAATTCAGATTGTACCAAAGGTTAAAAACCTGCTAACTTAGATAGCACTCAGCGGGCATACACAATCATCGTTACTGAAACTACAACCTCCCTCAACTCAAATTGAAGAGAAGGAGAGAAGGGGGAGAGGAAGTCGGGTCATCCACCATCAGCATATTGTAGAAAGAAGCCAGCTAATGCTACAAACAATGTCATACAAAGTGTATACATGCATGTACATATATATTACTTAAGCTGGCAATCTATCAAAATATTTGCAAAATTGGAAAACCAGAAAGTCTTAGTATGTGTAATATCTACTCGCTTTTTTGTGGAAAAGAAAAACCAGAGCTATTGTTTACACGTTTATCCGTACTAACACAACAACCGCCCATACATACTGACTGCGCGCCTAACGCTCGGACGCCAGCCGTCAAGTAGATAGTGCTTACTCACTACACTACAGATTGGAGTGATATCTATTCCTTTTCAATTTATGCCAATGCAAAATTCCGAACTTACTATGTAAGAATTTCGGATAACCTATTCCCTGAATACCAAAGTTAATTGATAAGTTATTCAAGATTGGAGGTAGCAAAATATGTCCTCCTACTCTAAAATTCACTACATTTTAATCTATTTTTCATTCCAAAACCACAAGGAACATATAGATTTAAGTTGAATTTAATTAATAGATTCAGCCACGCCCCCCCCCCCACTTCAAGTGAGGGTCATAGAACAGTCTTAAAATTATTAAATAAAGATGCATATCTTTCCAAAAGAGGCTCGAAATCCTTCGTTAAAAAGAATCATGAAATATTTTTAAGGTTCAGATTCGACAATAAATTGTATTAATTTACTTGTCTTGCCTTTGACTTGAAGGTAGCTCTCTATATTTTCATCAAACTTCTCAAACCAGGGGCGGAAAGACTTACACTCAAAGGCGTATTGACAGTTTTTCTATTTAGACGATATCCTAGTAATAGGAAAGGATAAATTGCAATGTATGAAGAATACTCGGGAGAATACTGGAATAACCGTAATCCTCTTAAAACGTTAAGGTTTTTTGTTAAAATTAGGATCTGCTACTACTTAGATCGGCTACAGGCCAGTTTTTGAGTTTTGAATGTGATGCAGTAAATATGCAGATCTCACTGCAAGAACAAAAAAGACATTAAGAACTGATTTGCAGATTAAAAATAAGACTAAACTTTTAATGGAAAATTGGTTATTCCAGAAAAATTATTGCTAGAATTACAATGGTGATATACCTACAGAGATTGGAATATGGCAAGATATTAAACCTAGATCTTCTTCTATGGACATTTTTTCGGATGCATCTCCAACCGGTGGGGGAGCCTCTTGTGGAGAAATTACTCGCCATGAGTTTTAGGATCGATGCAAGCATATTAATTATCTAGAAATTAAGGCGGCATAATCAGGTCTTGCGATTGGAAAAAAAAACTAATATTCGTATACTATTATAACCAAACTGCCATTTCTTGTATAAACAAATCATGTAGTATTATTAAGTATCCACAGTTAAATGAAACCGTGAAAGCGCTTTGGCAATGGCGTGAGGAGTAAAGTATATTAGTAGTATATGGTAGCTATACTTGTACTTGGAAAACAAAGAAGCTGATAAAGAATCGAGGTCGCTTTCTGTAGATACAGAGTATGTAATCAACAAGTTACATAGTGTCGAGCAAAAAAAAAAAACTGATAATCCCGGCATAAACTCATATGCAAAAAAAAAAATAAATATAATTCAGAAATTTATGTCCGGTTTTCCGGACCCAGAATCCTTCTACTGACACATTTACAATAAATTGGGCTACACATACTACTTGTATGTTTTCCCCATATTCAATAGAGTTCTGAAAAGAGAGAATCTTCAAGAAAGGGCTTCAGGAATTGTCGTTAATCTAGATTGGACAACACAACCCTGGTATCTCCAATTTTTTTTTCACTATAAAAAAAAAAGAATAATAATAAATAACAATAACGTCATTTTTTAGCCCAATGAGTATGTATACTCAGTTCTCCTTTTTTAACAGAGTGATCCTCTGTACAAGCAGATTTTTCCTACTGGCAGGGAGATTGTACAGCGCTATTTTCAGACAGGTACCAGAAAACGTTATAGAAATGACGATGATAGCCTCTTTAATAGAGGGACCCCCGAAACAGTACTCAGCTTGTTTTCAGAAACTACTGGAAATTTTGTAATTACAAACAAGACCTTTTTTCGTGTATAACTTTGAAGTATATCTATGTTAATTTCACCGAGAGTGAAACTCCTCAGTTTTTAAATTCCTAATTCTAATCAGTTCTAGCGAAGAAAAGATAATATGTAGAATCTTTAGAGGAGTTTTTTTATAGACATCCATCAAGACCCAAACAGGGCAGACCTGGAATCCAGATCTCTAACAGGGCAAATGTTATCCGTCACACAGCTTAGCATTTGAAAATCTAACACATAAACATGTTATACGTGTGGCTCTGATACTGCTAGAAGAGTTTAAGTCAACTTTATCGTCGGTGGTTCAAACTTTAACATTAATGGAGTTTGAAAGCATACAGAAATTATCTGATAAAATTAAAAAAAAAAAATCATATCAAAAACATCTAGACTGGGCAGATATCAACCAAATCTAATATTTTCTAGTATAGAATTTTGCATGAAAAAGAGTACCATATCGCAAAAAAAAAAAAAACAACTCATGCTCACTCATGAAGAAGTATTCCATGCAGCTTGGTCACAGATCAGTATAAGTTGGTGAAAAAAAAAAAAAAAAGAAAAACGAGATTTAGCTGGAATACATACATCAAACATTGTTATAATTGTTCATCAAACTCTAATGACTTGTATTTGCATTTCATAATAGGTCCTTGGAAGATCCTAATAACTTTGCCGAGACAATTGTTAGTATGTTTATTATATGTGTGTGTATTATACATTTGTACACACGTATAATAATACAATATATAATAATATATAATATATTATATAATAATAATATATAAATTTTTTTTTTGTTTCGTTGCTGTGTGATTAATGCTGTGGAATTAATTTTGTAGGTATCAGAAATACATATGTAGGGTGTGTATGTTATTTACATTCATAGACTTATATTTGGTACATATAATTATGTACGAACTGATGTTTTCATTGTAAATTTATATTGAAAAGGATATATATTTTTCCATATTGACCTCGGATGATATTCTATATACTAATATATTGAATTAATATATGTTGTTTAAAAAAAAAAAATCGCCCTCTTTACTCTGAACCGCTACAACGTATAATTATATCGAGGACAAGCGAAGGAAAATTAATAGATTAATCGACTTACCTTAAGGAAGATTAATCCTAATTTTCCGAGCTTGTCCGAAGATATAATTACCCACCCGCCCTGTATCTCCCGTTGGTTAGGCGATTTTTTTCTCAATAGCACTTCAACGGAATGAGATTGTAGCAGTAGCGTCTAGGGTAGGCGGATGCAATAGAGAGGGGGTTATTCGTTTATCGTTATTTTTAGGAACATCGTGCTGACAAGTAGATTTCACGGAAACTACAACGTATAATTATATCTTCGGACAAGCTCGGAAAATTAGGATTAATCTTCCTTAAGGTAAGTCGAATAATCTATTAATTTTCCTCTATTAACATGGATTCCTTTCTTCAATATGCCTATTGATATGTAATATACAAATACAGAAGGAAAGGTAGTCTTGGTAAACTAGATAAAAAACAGTTTTGCAATTTTTTTATGAATAACGACAAGTTTAGTATATCTTATCGTTGTTATAGACATATTGATCATTATTTTTTATGTACACCGAACAAATTTTCATCGGTTTTGCTGTTTACCACGTTTTCGTACCTTAAACGTTTTTCTATGATGATTGATGAAGATAAATTTTATGAAGCCGCCTATTTTTTCGAAGTTAACAATTTTCTTTCATACACCGACTATCTTTTGTTTTTCTTCTAAAAAAATGTTTACACCCTATTTATATGCAAAGAATCCATGATGAATTAAAAGACTCAGTACAAAACATTTTCACGTACAGTATAGTATATGCGAATGCATGGATATAACTTACAAATTGTAATCCAGAATTCCAAAGACAACTGCCTAACCTCGATGGAGAATATCACATTACCACACTGCTCTCAAAATTTACTCTATTTACATATCGCGTCCACTAAACTTATTGCAACACGATAATTACGCTTCTTCACTCGATTATTGCTAAGCCGACCCTGTGCTCAAAACGTAAACGGCAATACTCGCGGCTCGTGCTGAGGACCTGACGTGGGGTTATGAGAGGCCAGTTTTTCGGAGACAAATTGTCTGTATGATTTCTAGGGAATTGCGCTACTGTATAATTGGATATACTGTGGTTTAACTATTGTGAATTGAATCACCTAAAAAACTAAGTCCTCGCCGGCATCGGCGACTTCTTTGAAACGCGTGGGCGGCAGGACATATATACCTATTTTGTTTTCGTTAGGAGATTAATATACAGGGTTTCATAAGTTGGGACTCTTTTTCATACAGGGGATAGTACTCGCCAAAATGAGTGTTTTCCCCAGTAACACATAAACGAAGTATTTAGAGAAAACAAGATACTGACCATTAAAGGAATCCTCAATTCTAAGTCCGTCCCTGGGCAATGGCTCACCATGTCATAATATCACAACAAACAAGGCAGCGCTAGCGGTGCCGATGCCGGTGAGAAAACACTAAAACAGGCAGTTCGTCATACGTCGCGTTGCTGTGGTATAGTGTACGAGAGTGTTTGACTTGCTACATCTGACGATCGGACTTTAAAAACAACAACAATGGCGCACGCTTATAACAATAATGAACTGGTAGACATAGACTTCTACATAGCTGCTGCGGCTTCGCGAGTGTATGCCGATCGTTTCCCTAACCGTACTCACCCTGCACCTCGTCGATTTGTCTTGCTCGCGCAAAGAGCTAGAGACACAGGGTGTCTGACTCCACATAGTGGTGGACACGCTGGAAGACCTAGACAACCTCGTATGGTCCAAATTGAAGATGACATCGTAAATCGTACTTTTACCTGTAAGACGCCTGCGACAGGACCGCACTTACAGCTTCGTAGCAACCAAATAGTGAGTACTTGCTTGAAATTTTTTTACTGTTTTGCTGCTGGTTCACCGCGCATTAGCTTTGCCGTTTCAAGGGACGTTGCTTCTAAAAAGCAAAGTCCCAACTTTTAGAACACCCTGTATGTATTACAGAATAAATGAATGTTTCATTGTCTGAAACCCAATGTGCCAGAATGTACAATAGCTATAATTTATGCACTTTGCATTAGCGAATTTATATTAAAATTTAGACCTCTAAAGCCAAATAGAAAATGATGACATACTCTGTCAAAATTTAGAAATTAAAATGAAAGAAATCTTACCAGGTAGAACTACGAATCGCTTGTTGCTTCTAAATCAGACACTATAGCCGATAACCAATATTATATTGAATTTTTCCGAATCAGAGACAGAGGCAGAGACAGACGCAGACGCAGACGCGGCATTGATATTGGTCACTGTATTCCAAAATTATTGAAATCGGAAATGATCGACAAAGCGATGATCAGTCCCTCTACGCAATATGTGTCAGTAAGAGCAACAGCATGTCTGCAACACCAAGGAGGACATTTCGGACAATGGTTGTAACATTTGTTTCTTTTTTTCGCAAAATAAACGTTGGTTCCGTATTATAGTATTAAGTATTTTATTTTATTGCCTTCTCAGCCGCCGGATTAGACAAAAATTTTTCTTTTCTCTTCCTTTACCTGAGATTATCCCAGGAAGGGTGTTTCGTAAAGTGTAAAACAAATAAATAACAAACATGTACGCCGCTGTTTATTCTGCTACATTTTACTCCCCATCTGGTTACGCCTATGGGCAATAAATGTTCCCAACTGCTCAAAGCACCATTACAGTTTTTAACAGAACATTAACCGATAACTGCTGGCAGTTCGTCCTTATTTTCTGGAGCAAACACTGTCACACGCAGGATGTTTGTGTTTTCGAACGGTACATTTCAATTTTATTAGATGTCACTCCAATTTCGCAAGTAGTTAGCTTTGTGCAGGCAACGGGTGTGTACTCTGCGATATGCAGCACCGCCATGTTTGTTTATCTCATAAATCTCCTCGAACAACAGTTTCAAAGATCAACAGAAGCAGTGAAGGTGGCGTCATTTATTCTCAGATATATGGAGACAGACTTACGAAACTTGATACAGAAGAGGCAAACACTACAACTATTCGCCAATGCCAGAGCGGTCCTCAGCCCTTTAAACACCGAACTAAATTAAACGTTTTGTGGTACTACCGTACACATATTACGATGCTATCGGTTGTCTTCTTATACTGTACCTTTATCACACAATCAAAACCATAATGTAAGGAAATTTTGTGATACGCAGATATGGATACCGCGACGCGTGGGGTCAAATGTTGTGCCGCTTTCATATAATAATAATACAATATCAATACTGAATAAATTACGATGGCTTTCTATATTCAACTTATACGAATACAATCTTTGAGTTTTTTTTACACAAAATTAAATTATATGCATTACATACAGCCACTTATTATCAGCTTTTCTAATATTTTCTCGCTGTTTCCTCATAGCACCACAACGTTCAAAACATCTTTTACGACCTATAACAAAATTAATGTGATTATGCATTCCAACGTTAAGCAATTTTAAGCAGAAAGTGAAGTTCATTTTAATGGATGATTAAATAGAGAGTTCACAATAAAAAGAACCAACGTACTAGTTTCAAAAATATATAATTTTCCTCTATAAACACGGATTCTTTTCTTCACTATGTCTATACATATGTAATATACAAATACAGAAGGAAGGGATAACAATTTTCTTGCATACACTGACTATTTCTTGTTTTGCTTCCAAAAAACTGTTTACACCCCAATGGGGTATTTTCCAGCTTGCTAATATTGCCTGTTTAATGGCTGAAATGGATTGCTTGTATTTAATTTGTAATGATGGCAGTGTTTGCTCATTTTTTTTCTGCCAAGTGGAGTAAAGATAGACTTTGAAAATCATCCCTTTGAAAAGAGCTCATTTAAATCTCTAAAACCTCCGGCCTGAGAAATCAACCAATCAAAAGTGATTTTTAGGCCGGACGTAGATAGAATGTGACTATTTTAATTTGAATTGGGCGTAGATTCAAGGTTGTCACGTTGCTAATATTTTGCATAGTTTTTCTATAAAGGATGTAAACTTTATTTTATGTTTCTTTAGTTTCTCTCTTTTTGTAGACTATGCATGTTATATTGCACAGCTATTCCATTTTTTGCTTTGTTATGTAATTAGCAGTTTACTCTGAGAATGTTTCCTAGTTACTTTTCACAGTTTTACTCGTCATTCGGCAACACTCGTCTTTAACAGCCTGTCACTAGTGTCATGCATACATAACCTCCCCTGGTGTCACGACTGTCTCGGTATCGCATTTAACCAAGATAGATCATTAAATGATGTAAACAAACATCTGTCAATATCAATACGAAGCGGAGGTTCTGTAGATGGAGAAAAGGAGGTCAGATGACAAGGTATAGTCACATTATAAGGATAGCTCCACGAAAGACTTATTACGTCACGCTTAGATTTATTACGTCACAGCTATGGCGCGAAATTTTATGTTTGAACTTTGCAGGTGCTTTTAAACCACTTCGCGTTTACAGTAAAAAGTAAAAATGTTAGTTACATGGCTTTGGGGACGTAACAGCAATATTCCATCATAAAATTTTGTTCGGAAAATATCCCATTAGATGCAGAGAATTCGTGATGAATTAAGGCCTGGTCAAACAGAGAACGCGGCGGTCCGGCGTTCTCTAACAATCCAATGGAACGCCGAACGCCGCGTTCTAGACCGCCGCGTTACAGCGTTCCATTGTATTGTTATAGAACGCCGGACCGCCGCGTTCTCTGTTTGACCGGGCCTTTAGAAAAATCAAACATTTTCACGTACAATAAAATCGGATGAATGGATATAACAAATTGTAATTCGGAATTCCAAAGACAACTACATAACCTCGATGAAGAATACCACAACATTATTACACTGCGCCCATTAAAATTATTCCAACACAATAATTACGCTTCTTCGTTCGATTACTCATCAATATTGCTAAGCCGACCCTGTAGTCAAAACGTGAACGGTAATACTCGCGGCTAGTGCTGAGGAGCCGACGTGGGGTTACGAGAGGTCATTTTTCGGAGACAAATTGTCTGCATGATTTCTATGGAGTTGCGCTACTGTATAAAATAGACATACTGTGGCGCAATCATATAAATCAAGATATTTACAGTTTTCATTACCTGCTGCTACATTAAACCTCGATGTCTATTAGCCACCATGAACATTTTGTGCACAACTTGACTGAGTTCCTAGAAGTATCTTCAAAGTGGATATACAGTGTAACATATAATTATGACTGGAACTAATAACTTTATGGGCCTTTTAACGGCCACTAACAGATTGGGCGACGTCGTAAAACCGTGGAGCCACGTTTTGCAGGGTTTGGTGTTCAAGGTCTGTAATTTACGATCCTAGCAGCGAAATAATAATAGGCCTTTTCTGTTACGCGTGCACTGGTTTTATAGAAGAAGGGTTAAAGAGAACTGTAAATCAAAGGCGGCAAAAAGGAATGAGGTCTGGATTCAATTTTCCTATTTCTTATAGTCCGTTCCAATTGAAGGGTTTTTATCAAAAAACACCAATGTCATTTTTTTACAAATTTTAGGTATTGGCACCACTGTTACGAGAAACGTTATATGTATCAGCCGAAAATATTATTAAGGCATAAACTACCACCGTCAGTAAATAAACCGAACCCAAAGTTACAGGGTTTTAGGAAAAACAGCCGATGTCATAGGCGGTTATATCAAGAACAGCCAATGTCATTCATTAGGCATTGGTAGTTTATGCCAGTAAAATCTGGTCACTTTCGCTTCTGTTGCTGTTGTTAGTAGAACGTTGTTCTGATATTTGGAACTGAAGATGATAACAGCGATGGATGCGAGTGAAGTAAATTGCATTGTATTTAATCATTGTTAATAAATTTTATATAAATCGTTCACCAATACCTCTACATTAATTGCAATTATGTGCAAAAACAACAACACAGGGTTTTCTTTTTTCTGACGAACGAAATATAAGCCAGAAATATATTATCCCGTAAACCAGTTAGAGGGATATATATTCACATATAATAAATTTTAAAATGGGAATAGTCGATTGATATGGAGTTTATAAACGTTTTTATGCCTCCTGGAAATTCTTGTTTTTTGACATTGGTTGTTTATGAGAAAAACCCTTCAATTGCGTGAATGTGGCAGAAAATAAGGAAGCTGGATAACGATCTAAGATTTTTAGGGTAATCTTAAAGTTCTGAGGGTCTGAAACATTTTGATATTCGTTACCTGAGGCTAAACTTCAAAACAACGGCTGGATTTGTAATACGCATTCTCACTATAACCATGACACAAGTTTTCATCCTGATAGGAAGCCAGATAACGATTTTAGATTTTTAGGGTAAACTTCAAGATCTGAGGGTCTGCAAATTTTTGATATTCGTTATCTGAGGCTAAACCTCAAAACAACGGACGGATTTGTAATAAGCATCCTCAATATAACCATGACATAAGTTTTCGTTCTGATAGGAAGCCAGATAACGATTTTAGATTTTTAGGGTAAACTTCAAGATCTGAGGGTCTGCAAATTTTTGATATTCGTTATCTGAGGCTAAACCTCAAAACAACGGACGAATTTGTAATAAGCATCCTCAATATAACCATGACACAAGTTTTCGTTCTGATAGGAAGCCAGATAACGATTTTAGATTTTTAGGGTAAACTTCAAGATCTGAAGGTCTGAAAATTTTTGATATTCGTTACCTGCGGCTAAACCTCAAAATAACGGACGGATTTGTAATAAGCATCCTCAAAATATACATGACACGAGTTTTTGTCCTGATAGGAAGCCAGACAACGATTTTAGATTTTTAGGGTAAACTTCAAGATCTGAGGGTCTGCAAATTTTTGATATTCGTTATCTGAGGCTAAACCTCAAAACAACGGACGGATTTGTAATAAGCATCCTCAATATAACCATGACACAAGTTTTCGTTCTGATAGGAAGCCAGATAACGATTTTAGATTTTTAGGGTAAACTTCAAGATCTGAGGGTCTGCAAATTTTTGATATTCGTTATCTGAGGCTAAACCTCAAAACAACGGACGGATTTGTAATAAGCATCCTCAATATAACCATGACACAAGTTTTCGTTCTGATAGGAAGCCAGATAACGATTTTAGATTTTTAGGGTAAACTTCAAGATCTGAAGGTCTGAAAATTTTTGATATTCGTTACCTGCGGCTAAACCTCAAAATAACGGACGGATTTGTAATAAGCATCCTCAAAATATACATGACACGAGTTTTCGTTCTGATAGGAAGCCAGATAACGATTTTAGATTTTTAGGGTAAACTTCAAGATCTGAGGGTCTGAAGATTTTGGATATTCGTTACCTGATGCTGAGCCTCAAAACAACGGCTGGATCTGTAACAAGCATTCTCAATATAACCATGACACAAGTTTTCATCCTGATAGGAAGCCAGATAACGATTTTAGATTTTTAGGGTAAACTTCAAGATCTGAGGGTCTGAAAATTTTTGATATTCGTTACCCGAGGCTACACCTCAAAATAACGGACGGATTTGTAATAAGCATCCTCAAAATATACATGACACGAGTTTTTGTCCTGATAGGAAGCCAGATAACGATTTTAGATCTTTAGGGTAAACTTCAAGATCTGAGGGTCTGCAAATCTTTGATATTCGTTATCTGAGGCTAAACCTCAAAACAACGGACGGATTTGTAATAAGCATCCTCAATATAACCATGACACAAGTTTTCGTTCTGATAGGAAGCCAGATAACGATTTTAGATTTTTAGGGTAAACTTCAAGATCTGAAGGTCTGAAAATTTTTGATGTTCGTTACCTGCGGCTAAACCTCAAAATAACGGACGGATTTGTAATAAGCATCCTCAAAATATACATGACACGAATTTTTGTCCTGATAGGAAGCCAGATAACGATTTTAGATTTTTAGGGTAAACTTCAAGATCTGAGGGTCTGCAAATTTTTGATATTCGTTATCTGAGGCTAAACCTCAAAACAACGGACGGATTTGTAATAAGCATCCTCAATATAACCATGACACAAGTTTTCGTTCTGATAGGAAGCCAGATAACGATTTTAGATTTTTAGGGTAAACTTCAAGATCTGAGGGTCTGCAAATTTTTGATATTCGTTATCTGAGGCTAAATCTCGAAACAACGGACGGATTTGTAATAAGCATCCTCAATATAACCATGACACAAGTTTTCGTTCTGATAGGAAGCCAGATAACGATTTTAGATTTTTAGGGTAAACTTCAAGATCTGAAGGTCTGAAAATTTTTGATATTCGTTACCTGCGGCTAAACCTCAAAATAACGGACGGATTTGTAATAAGCATCCTCAAAATATACATGACACGAGTTTTTGTCCTGATAGGAAGCCAGATAACGATTTTAGATTTTTAGGGTAAACTTCAAGATCTGAGGGTCTGCAAATTTTTGATATTCGTTATCTGAGGCTAAACCTCAAAACAACGGACGGATTTGTAATAAGCATCCTCAATATAACCATGACACAAGTTTTCGTTCTGACAGGAAGCCAGATAACGATTTTAGATTTTTAGGGTAAACTTCAAGATCTGAAGGTCTGAACATTTTTGATATTCGTTACCTGCGGCTAAACCTCAAAACAACGGACGGATTTGTAATAAGCATCCTCAAAATATACATGACACGACTTTTCGTCCTGTCTGGAAGCTAGATAGCGATTTTAGATTTTTATGGTAAACTTCAAGATGTGAGGGCCTGAAAGTTTTTGATTTTCGTTACCTGAGGATAAACCTCAAATCACAGGAAGGATTTGTAATAAGCATCCTCAAAATATACATGACACGAGTTTTCGTGGTCATAGGAGGCCAGAAAAGATTTTAGATTTTTAGGGTAAACTTCAAGATCTGAGGGTCTGAAGATTTTGGATATTCGTTACCTGATGCTGAGCCTCAAAACAACGGCTGGATCTGTAACAAGCATTCTCAATATAACCATGACACAAGTTTTCATCCTGATAGGAAGCCAGATAACGATTTTAGATTTTTAGGGTAAACTTCAAGATCTGAGGGTCTGAAAATTTTTGATATTCGTTACCCGAGGCTACACCTCAAAATAACGGACGGATTTGTAATAAGCATCCTCAAAATATACATGACACGAGTTTTTGTCCTGATAGGAAGCCAGATAACGATTTTAGATCTTTAGGGTAAACTTCAAGATCTGAGGGTCTGCAAATCTTTGATATTCGTTATCTGAGGCTAAACCTCAAAACAACGGACGGATTTGTAATAAGCATCCTCAATATAACCATGACACAAGTTTTCGTTCTGATAGGAAGCCAGATAACGATTTTAGATTTTTAGGGTAAACTTCAAGATCTGAAGGTCTGAAAATTTTTGATATTCGTTACCTGCGGCTAAACCTCAAAACAACGGACGGATTTGTAATAAGCGTCCTCAAAATATACATGACACGACTTTTCGTCCTGTCTGGAAGCTAGATAGCGATTTTAGATTTCTATGGTAAACTTCAAGATGTGAGGGCCTGAGTTTTTGATTTTCGTTACCTGAGGATAAACCTCAAAACACAGGACGGATTTGTAATAAGCATCCTCAAAATATACATGACACGAGTTTTCGTGGTCATAGGAGGCCAGAAAAAGATTTTAGATTTTTAGGGTAAACTTCAAGATCTGAGGGTCTGAAGATTTTGGATATTCGTTGCTTGATGCTAAACCTCAAAACAGCGGACGTATTTGTAATAAGCATCCTCGAAATATACATGACACGAGTTTCCGTGGTCATAAGAGGCCAGAAAAAGATTTTAGATTTTTAGGGTAAACTTCAAGATCTGAGGGTCTGAAGATTTTGGATATTCGTTGCCTGATGCTAAACCTCAAAACAACGGACGTATTTGTAATAAGCATCCTCAAAATATACATGACACGAGTTTTCGTCCTGATAGGAAGCCAGATAACGATTATCGATTTTTAGGGTAAACTTCAAGATGTGAGGGTCTGAAAATTTTTGATATTCGTTACCTGAGGCTAAACCTCAAAACAACGGACGGATTTGTAATAAGAATCCTCAAAATATACATGATACGAATTTTCATCCTGTTTGGAAGCCAGATAGCGATTTTAGATTTTTAGGGTAAACTTCAAGATCTGAGGGTCTGAAAATTTTTGATATTCGTTACCTGAGGCTAAACCTCAAAATAACGGACGGATTTGTAATAAGAATCCTCAAAATATACATGATATGAATTTTCGTCCTGTTTGGAAGCCAGATAGCGATTTTAGATTTTTAGGGTAAACTTCAAGATCTGAGGGTCCGAAAATTTTTGATATTTGTTACCTGAGGCTAAACCTCAAAACAACGGACGGATTTGTAATAAGCATCCTCAAAATATACATGATATGAATTTTCGTCCTGTTTGGAAGCCAGATAGCGATTTTAGATTTTTAGGGTAAACTTCAAGATCTGAGGGTCCGAAAATTTTCGATACTTGTTACCTGAGGCTAAACCTCAAAACAACGGACGGATTTGTAATAAGCATCCTCAATATAACTATGACACAAGTCTTCGTCTTGATAGGAAGCCAGATAACGACTTTAGATTTTTAGGGTAAACTTCAACATCTGATGGTGGGAAAATTTTTGATATTCGTTACCTGAGGCTAAGCCTCAAAACAACGGACGGATTTGTAATAAGGATCCTCAAGATATACATGACACGAGTTTTCGTCCTGATAGGAAGCTAGTTAACGATTTTAGATTTTTAGGGTAAACTTCAAGATCTGAGGGTCTGAAGATTTTTGATATTCGTTACCTGAGGCTACACCTCAAAATAACGGACGGATTTGTAATAAGCATCCTCAATATAACCATGACACAGGCTTTCGTCCTGATAGGAAGCCAGATAATAATTTTAGATTTTTAGCGTAAACTTCAAGATCTGAGGGTCTGAAAATTTTTGATATTCGTTACCTGAGGCTACACCTCAAAATAACGGACGGATTTGTAATAAGCATCCTCAATATAACCATGACACAGGCTTTCGTCCTGATAGGAAGCCAGATAACGATTTTAGATTTTTAGGGTAAACTTCAAGATCTGAGGGTCTGCAAATTTTTGATATTCGTTATCTGAGGCTAAACCTCAAAACAACGGCCGGATTTGTAATAAGCATCCTCAAAATATACATGACACCAGTTTTCGTCCTAATAGGAAGCCAGATAACGATTTCAGATTTTTAGGGTGAACTCTTGAAGATCTGAGGGTCTGAAAATCTTTGATATTCGTTACCTGAGGCTAAACCTCAAAACAACGGACGGATTTGCAATTAGCACCCTCAAACTATACATGACACTAGTTTTCGTCCTGGCAGATAACGATTTATAGGGTAAACTTGAAGCTCTGAGGGTAAAAATCTGCAGATCTGTTAAAGCAAGCGGTAACACTGAATGCAAAAAACCCTTTATATATCACCGTATACTAAAGCGTCCAAGCGCACCTTATAAATGCACCACGGACTTAGTCACGTTGGTCCCGATGTTGGCACCAATATTGGAACCTATGTGAGTAGCATTAATAGCAAAACCCTTTGTATATATACATGGCCGACTCTACTCACTAGGCCGGAGCATTGAAATATGGCAACACTGAATAGTCGGCCGAGCTTTTGTCATTAGTGTAATTCTTCCAGAGTAAAGAATAAGATTGGAAGGTGATTTTTAATGTGTTTCTAATTATTTACCTGCACAAACGAAACTATAAAGATAAAAAGATGTCTGCAAAGTGTGTAGTACCAGGTTGCACTAGCAATTGTGCTTCCAATAAAGGACATAAACAGAAGTGGGTGAAAGGTATTCCTCATAAGGGCTGGTTATATTTATAAGAATAAAGACAATAATTTACAAACATTTCCAAGGATAAGACCTATTTTAAAGCACACTGTGGTACCTACAATGTTTTCTGGACCTCCCAAATATCACAGAAAAATGCAGTTAATAGAACTCATCTGGGCATGCATCTGGGCATACCTACGAAAAGATTTGATAGTGAAAGGGAATCAAGACAAGCAAGAATGGCTTCAAAGTGACCTAATAGTGAATTTTTCTAGCTCAAGTGACAATTTACAAAGTAAATTGAGTGTTCATTTAATAGGAAGTGGAAGTGGCAGCAGGAACAGGTTGCGTTTATTTTTGTTTTGTAGTGTTTGACTACGATGAACCAGACATCAGATGTAAGTGGTATTAGTAGTAGTAGCTCTAAAAAGTATTTTTCTGAATTTATCAACCGAGATGAACTCTTAATACATATAAAATGTAATAATTATTATTATGAAAGTATAAACAATTTACGGTAACCGGACCACTATTTGACAGCTAAGCCACGTTGCCACATCTAAGGCTCCGGCCTAGTCTAGAGACGGCCATGATATACAGTGTGGTCCAAAGAGTGTGCAACAAATGGGATTTTTTTTTATTAGCTGCACAATCAAAAATCCAATATTGCCAAAAGTTGGTGCATGTCCAATAACTAATTTAGGTGCACTTAGAATGGTTCCAAGTTCATCAGTATACGGGGTGAATCAAAAAATATAAAAATTGTACAAGAGTAAAGTACCCTTATTTTCAAAAATTCAGCAAAATGTTATTAACAAAAGTTGTTTAGAATCGAGAGTTATGCCTAAATACCAAAACTTGGCCTCCTCTGAGAAAAAATTTTTTTTTGAAAAAAGTGCAATCTCTCCCAAAATTTTTTTTTTTAGTAAAACTGTTTGTGGTTACGATTGGTATTTACCATTTAAATAATTTTGTATATTCGAATCTCCCGCGTTTTGACTTGCGAGTTTGAAGTCTGACGGTTGACGCGGAAGAAGGGAGAGAAAAGTGAAGCCAGTCGGGTCTGCTCTCTGTTCACTGAGACGGTGAACCGTGGTCGATTGTTCGTGAATATAGCTGTATAGCATCGAAATTCCCGTCTACAATGGCCGAAGAAGTAACATCCCATTGAGTACAACGCGTTCAAGTACCCAGCTGGGGAAGACATCCGGCGCCAACCAACAAGGGGTGAGTCAACCGATGCATGATTAACTCGTGAGTCATTTGCGGTTATTTGCCAATTTAGTTGGTCCTTCACAATTGGCTACAATTACTTTATGGATCGAATTGTAACCATTTTTTGGCCCTCCGAGCACGGATAAATAAATCGCGCTATAGTAAAATAGTCTACGTAAAATCTAAATTGGTACGTATCCTTGACAAAAAACGGAGTTTTTTTGTGACATCGGAATTTGTTAGTGTTGCGCGCTGTTTGTAAAAATTGGTTATATTCGAAAACAAGCAACTTTTGGTGTATTGTGTTGGTAATACATATCTGGGGAGTTTTCTGGGCATTTGAAATTGACATTTTGCGAATTGCGTGAGCGCAAAAGTTGTTTTGATTCAGTTGGTTACATTCGGTTGGGGGTTCGAAAACCGGCGTTTCGACAATTGGTGTAGTCGACGGAGATTTCGAAAAAGAATAACAACTGAAAATTTTGTGATTTGTGTGTGGTTGCCGTATTGTTTGTGTAAAGAAGTTGTGTTTACTAGCAGATTGATTCTAAATTTGATTATTTTGGTCTTGTGTTTACATTGAATCGTTACCTGATACCTGAACATGCCTAATGCAAATGTTGTGAAGTTGCAACGGCAACGCGCGCTAGTTTTAAAATCTATTAAAAATGTTCTTGAGGCGGCCAAGAAGGCTCGTGATAATGGCGAGTATCGGACGGAGTTTTTTCTCAGGTATGGAGAGCTGGATGGGTATGTAACGAGGTTTGAGAATTTGCAATATGAAATAATAGCCTTGGTAGATGAGTCTGCCTTAGAGGAGGAGGAAGCAGTTCATACAATGTTTGATGATATGAGATATTCAATAAGGGGCATTCATAAAGATCTTTCTGATGAGATGATGGCTTGTAGTGAGCATGAAACATCTGCAGTGGTCGTAAGAGAAAATTGTTTGAGGCTTCCCAAAATTGAAATACCGAAGTTTGATGGTGACCTTACAAGGTGGCCTACGTTCATCGACTTATTCAATACTCTTATTCATAGAAATAATTCGCTGTCAAAAATAGAAAAGTTTCAGTTCTTGATTTCTTATTTAGAAAAAGAGGCAGGTCTAATAGTAAGGAATGTGCCCATTACTGAGGATAATTATGAAATAGCCTATAATGCATTAATGAGTCGATATCAGAATGAACGTGTTTTATTGAGCAATTATTGGTTTTCAATTTATAATGCTTCTCCCTCTAGGCATGATTCTGCAGTTGAACTTCGAAAATTGTTGTCAATATTTTCTGAAAATTTGGTGGCTTTAGAGATGAGTAACTTGAACCTATGGGATTTTACCAAATTCAATTTATTGTTGCAGAAATTACCTTCTTCCCTTAAAACGCGATTTGAACTAGAACATAATGGGAATAATGTTCCGGGGTTTGACATGCTTTTTGGATTTGTTGAGAAAACCTGTCGAGCTCTGGAAAATACATCCCTTACTTCCGCATATCAAGGGAGTAATGTGCCTAATGCTAGTGGTGGGTTTAGAAAGAATAATAGTCCTGCTAATCCCAAGGGAAGGCAGACACTTAGTTTTTCGACTGGCACATTAACACAGGAAAAGTGTAATTTTTGCAAGGGTTCACCACATTCGTTGATCAAATGTGATAGATTCTTGCAGGCAGAATGTCGTAAGAGGCATGCCTTTGTCAAGCGGACTAGAATGTGTTTTAATTGTTTGGGAGCTACTCATCTAGTAAATAAATGTAAATCAAAAGAACTTTGTGGGGTTTGTGGTGGAAAACACCATGTACTATTGCATTTTCCGGACACTAAAGTGACAGATTGTGATGTCAGTGGTAGTACCTCTAATGAATCTGAGAGTCATGTTCAAGTCATGGCAAGTAAGTTGTCTGTGCAGCCTAGAATGTTGCTTGCTACTGCACTAGTCTCAATATTGGATTCTGAGGGTAGATCCACCAAATGTCGTGTTTTGTTAGATTCTGCTAGTCAAGCCAATTTTATTAGTGAATCTTGTGTGAGAAGGTTGAATCTTACTCGTAAGGAGTATTCAACCCCTGTTGTTGGCATTAATGGAATGTCATCGAATGTGAGTTCGGGAAAAGTCTCTTGTGTTATCTTTCCCTACAGCAAACCGTATCCTAGCTTCAATTTGGAAGCTATTGTGATACCTCAGATTTGTGAGAAGGTACCTCAAATTCCTGCTGTTGTTCAGAAGTGGAAGTATTTAGAAAATCTTTGCCTCGCAGAGCCTTTGGCTGCACATGATGAAATGGAAATTGATCTGCTTCTAGGGGTAGAAGTATTTGGTGAGATCTTACGTTCCGGTTATGTGAGAGGACAGAATGGTGGGCCACATGCTATTAACACCGTATTTGGGTGGGTGTTAATGGGCAAGTTGGGTGGTGTTTCCACTAATAGTGTGCTGAATTTTCTAACTTCTGTGGGGGAATTGGATTGTACATTGAAAAAGTTTTGGGACATTGAAAGTATCCCTAAGTGTGTCGCATTGTCTGAAGAGGAACAGCAGGCTGAGGAATTCTTTACGTCATCTTGTTGGCGTATGGACTCAGGAAGATATGTGGTGAAGCTTCCCTTTTCTGAATTCCCCCCAGTTCTGGGTGATTCCTATTCACAGGCTTTACATAGATTTAAGCTGTTGGAAGGACGTTTTCGTCGTGATTCCGTCTTACATGAAGCATATTGTGATTTTATGGCTGACTATTTGGAGCAAGGCCACATGTCTGAAGTTGGGAACCAAGTGGGGTCTAATAGTGAGTATTACATTCCTCATCATGCGGTGGTGAAAAGGAATGCGAATGGTGAAATAAAGCTTCGGACTGTCTTTGATGCTTCAGCTAAAACTACCAATGGAAAGTCCTTGAATGATGTTCTTCTAGCAGGTCCCAAGTTACAAAATGATATCGTCTCAATATTGTTATCTTTCAGGTTGTATTTGTATGTGTTTACCGCGGATATACGGCAAATGTATCGACAGATTTTAGTTGAGGAGTCTCACACTAGTTATCAAACTATTTTGTGGAGACCTAACGGTGACGAGCCTATAAGGAAATATCAGTTGAAGACCGTTACCTATGGAGTAACGTCTAGTCCTTTTCTAGCGATTAGGACGTTGCTGCAACTGTGTAGGGATGAGGGTGAAAGGTTTCCGTTAGCTGTAAATATTTTGGAGAATTTCTGTTATGTTGATGACGCCATTGGAGTAGCAAACTCCAAGGAAATTGCCTTGGATACTCAAAACCAGTTGATTGAATTATTGGCGTTGGGAAAGTTTGAACTGAGGAAATGGGCAAGTAATTGTTCTGAAGTACTTGCTCAGGTACCTGAGGTTCATCAGCAGCCACTTGTATTTGATAAGGATTCTCTTGGAATAAAAGTGTTGGGTTTGCAGTGGTGTCCCACTACGGATTGTTTTTCTTATTCTGTACATCCTCAGATACGGTCCTGTACAAAGAGGAATATTTTGTCAGAAATAGCAAGACTGTATGATCCTCTAGGATTCTTAGCTCCAGTAATCATTGTTCCCAAGCAAATACTTCAGCAATTGTGGGCTTTACGGATAGGTTGGGATGATGAGCCACCGCTGGAAGTTGCAAACCAGTGGAAAACTTTTGTGGCTGAGTTACCTGAGCTATCTTCGTTGAAAATTCCTAGACATATACTTCATATAGAGGCAAAGTTTACAGAAATTCATGCTTTTTGCGATGCTTCGGAGAAGTCGTATGCAGCTGTAGTTTATCTGAGACAGGTTTCCACGGAGAACAGTATTTCTGTACATTTGGTGTGTGCCAAAACTCGAGTGGCGCCTTTGAAAAGACTGTCGATTCCACGACTGGAATTGTGTGCAGCCTTATTAGCCGCAGAGCTGATTGATTGTGTATCCCATATAATGGTAACACAGAAAATAGATAATGTTTGTGCTTGGACGGATTCGAAGGTAGTTGTGACGTGGGTCAAATCTTCTCCGCATAGGTGGCGGAGCTTTGTAGCCAATCGTGTAGCTATAATCCAGGAGAAGGTAGCTCCTGATTCATGGTATCATGTGGTTGGGAAAGAGAATCCTAGTGACTGTGCTTCTAGGGGGACTTTTCCTCGGCAATTTCTAGAACAACCCTTGTGGTGGGAGGGGCCAACTTGGCTTAAGCTTCCTCGGGATGATTGGCCTGTAACTTGTGTAGGTGAGCCTTCCTGTACAGATGTACAAGAAGAAGCAAAGGTTGTTTGTATTACTATTCACGGCTCTAGTATTGTTTCAGAATTGTTGAATAGATATTCTTCCTTACGCAAAATTGAGCGTGTTGTTGCTTATTGTTTGAGATTTCGTAAAAATTGTTTGTGTCGAAAAAGGGGTTACCCGCGTGAGATAGGTAATTTATCCGAGGCTGAATTGTATGAGGCTATGGTGGTTCTGGTCAAAGACGTGCAAAGAGTTGAATTGGATAATGAACTGCGGAAAGTTCGTCGAGCGGAGGTCTGTCCCAAAGCTATACAGAAGTTAGCTCCTTTCATTGATTCCCAGGGTGTCCTGAGGGTGGGCGGTCGCTTGAGACAGTCTAGTCTAAGCTATGATCGGAAGCATCCAATTCTGCTCCCTAGGAAGCATCGATTGACTTATCTCATTATCCAAAGTGTGCACAATAGGAGTTGTCATCCTGGACCACAAACTTTGCATTATCTGTTAAGGCAGAGATATTGGATACTATCTGCCAAACGGGCTATAGCTTCAGTGTTATCTCGTTGCATAAAATGCTTTAGAGTTAAGCCTCCTCCAGTGGTCCCCATAATGAGTGATTTACCTTCCGTTAGAATTTCGGAAGTCAAACCTTTTTCCCATAGTGGCGTAGACCTTTTTGGTCCTTTGAGGATGTCTTTAGGTAAAAGACGAGGCATTAGTTCTCAAAAGGTGTATGTGTGTCTTTTCGTGTGTATGGCTACTAAAGCAATACATTTAGAAGTTGTGTCAGATCTAACTAGTGAAGCTGTTCTTGCAGCACTTAGGCGTTTTATAGGGCGGCGAGGACGTTGCAGTGATATTTATAGTGATCAAGGTACGAATTTTGTTGGTGCTTATAAAACTTTACAGTTATTGGGTGCTAAAGCTTCTGAAGCTTTGCAAATTAAGTGGCATTTTAATCCTCCAGCTAGTCCTTCCTTTGGAGGTATATGGGAGTCCGGAGTGAAATCTGTGAAAACTCACTTGCGGCGGGTGATAGGTGCGCAAGTGTTGACTTATGAGGAATTGAGCACCACTTTAATCCAAATTGAGGCAATGTTAAATTCGAGACCCTTGTGTAGTTTGAGTTCTGATCCTAACGATGTAGGCAGCTTGACTCCGCGTCATTTCTTGACATTAGAGCCCCTGAATGCTCCGCCTGACGAAGATTTGTTGTGTGTGAAACATAGTCGGTTGAACAGGTGGCAGTTAGTGCAACAGATGCAGCAACATTTTTGGCGGCGCTGGCATATGGAGTACCTCCACACCCTTCAGCAACGACATAAGTGGAATACACCACATAATCCTCCCTCGGTCGGCCAGTTGGTTCTTCTCAAGGATGAAAATACCCGTCCTTTACAGTGGCCATTAGGCAGGATTATTAAGTTATATCCCGGTACGGGAAACATTTCGAGAGTCGCCCAAGTTAAGACGAGTAAAGGGCTGTTAGACCGTCCTTTATTGAAACTGTGCCCTTTGCCGGCACAATAGGCCATGATTTGCTTGTATATGATAATTTTTTTTTTTTCGTGTTGTGTTATGGGTGGGATAATTCCACTAATTTTCTTTTGTGGGTAATATAGGAATTACTATGATTGGAAAAAATATTTTTTTTTTTTTTTTATATTTTTTGGTGGGCGGAAAATGGTTACGATTGGTATTTACCATTTAAATAATTTTGTATATTCGAATCTCCCGCGTTTTGACTTGCGAGTTTGAAGTCTGACGGTTGACGCGGAAGAAGGGAGAGAAAAGTGAAGCCAGTCGGGTCTGCTCTCTGTTCACTGAGACGGTGAACCGTGGTCGATTGTTCGTGAATATAGCTGTATAGCATCGAAATTCCCGTCTACAATGGCCGAAGAAGTAACATCCCATTGAGTACAACGCGTTCAAGTACCCAGCTGGGGAAGACATCCGGCGCCAACCAACAAGGGGTGAGTCAACCGATGCATGATTAACTCGTGAGTCATTTGCGGTTATTTGCCAATTTAGTTGGTCCTTCACAATTGGCTACAATTACTTTATGGATCGAATTGTAACCATTTTGATACACTAATTGAAATTGAATTAATTTTGTAGAACTTTATTTAAATTCAAGCATTTTTGTGAAATTTACCTGAGGTTAAAATTTTTTTGGGAATCACAAGCTAAATGTTTGTTGCAAGGGTATTAAATATGGCTTTATAATTTCGGAAAAAATCTTTTTACTAAGGCAAGAGGTTGCTTATAATTACATGCATATCAGAATAACTCTCAATAAAACCGCAAACCTTTTATTAATTTTTTATTTCTAACCATGTATTTAAATTAATCCACAAACATGAAATCTTGCAAATCTCAGAGGAGGCCAAGTTTTGGTATTTTGGCATAACTCTTAATTCTAAACAACTTTTGTTAATAACATTTTGCTGAATTTTTGAAAATAAGGGTACTTTACTCTTGTACAATTTTTATATTTTTTGATTCACCCCGTATACTGATGAACTTGGAACCATTCTAAGTGCACCTAAATTAGTTATCGGACATGCACCAACTTTTGGCAATATTGGATTTTTGATTGTGCAGCTAATAAAAAAAAATCCCATTTGTTGCACACTCTTTGGACCACACTGTATACCATCGTATGCTAAAGCATCCCAGACCGCTAAATTCCGGCAAAAGCACCATTTCCCCGGCATACAATATCGGCGTCGGCCCTGAAACAAACACCTGCGCCCCGTTTCGGGGGCTCCGGTGTCTCACCTCAGCGCACCGACACCCTCGCGCCACCGGCACGGGCCGATCGACGTTGGCCGTGCCTGGAGTGGGGGGTGCCCTCCGCGGCTCTCCATTGGCCGCCGTCTCTTCGGCTCTCAGTCGACAGCCGAACGCGGTGAAGACAACATCGTGTGTCGAGGTTGGGAATCGGTCCGTCTTGCGTTCTTTTCGTTGTTTACAAGCCAGGTTTGAGATCCGTGGACGTTGAGAAAGTTTGATTTATCGGTTGTGATTGTGAGGGTGTGAATTCGGATTAGTCTTTCTGTCTTTGGATAATATTACAGGTAGGATGGATATCCCACAGTGGTTTGGTTTTACTTGTTGATTGTGTAGTGTCCTGTTGAACTTTGTATATAGATGAAGTCGGATATATAATAATAATAATAATAATATAACTTTATTTATCCTGGCGGGGTGTCTGACAGGCAGGTATTAATCCCAACCAGTGAAGTATACAAAGGAAAAGAACAAACAAATTACATAAACAAGAAGGTAAATTAAAACAAATAATATATGACCTAGCTTAGGTTGATTTCGTTTGACAGAAACAGTTTTTTTACCTTATCTTTGAAGACTTGTGGACTGCATGTTTTTAGGAGGACAGGTGGTATTTTATTGTAATAATGAGCAGCATTATAAGTAAACGAATTTTTATACATTTCTGTTCTGTGTTGTGGTATATCCAAGGTGTTTTGATCAAAGCGCAACGAAGTTTGATGCAAGGAGTTTCTAAAAACTAATCGGCTATTAAGATATGACGGTAATTGTTTCACTATGATACGATGTACCAAGCAGATAAGGTGTAATATCCACAGTAATTTAAACTTCAAAATGCTCGTAAATCGGGGTCATATGCTGTCTACGCGGTGTGATTGTAGCAAATCTTATACATGAATTATGTAGTTTTTGTAGTTTATTCATCTCGATGGTATTTAAGCAAGGACCAAAAATAACATCTCGATATTGCACTGCTGACATAACTAAGGATTCAATCAGCTTCAGTTTAGTTTCAGTTGACAGTAGTAGTTTATAGCTATAGAGATGTTTAAGCTTAGAGTAGGATGACTTCATTATCTGTGTAGCATGATCTTTGAACGATAACTTATTGTCAAACACTATACCAAGGTTTTTGACCTTGTCCACTACCGGAAGAGCTTGATCACCCATAAAAACATCAAAATTAACCATAGTTCTATATATGAGTTGTTTGTATCTCTTTCAGGTCTCAATCAGTGTCGACAATTCTGTAGTGCAGTTACGCTATTGTGTAGACATGAGTAATGATAAAACCGCAATTATCTATTATTATTATTAGTTTGCACAACAGGCCATGAAGGCCTAGGGCAGAAATGAGTACAGTCTGATCTTATACCGCTAAAATTTATATAACTTAGAATTGTCTTTGGATACTTTCACCACCTATTTCTGAGTATATCCTGGACTATTCCACGCTACCTATTTCTGTCTGCGATTTTCTCTTTCCAGTGTTTAACATTAATTTTCTTTAAATCATCTTCTGCCTTCTTCAGCCGTCTCTCCCTTGGTCTACCCTTCCTTTTTTTCCTATTGGTCTCCGGTTGAGAACTAGTTTTGCCATTCTCGTCCCATTCATCCTCTCCACATGTCCCAGCCACCTTATTCTCTGCGCTTTGATGACGACTACTATAACATTGGGGTTTTCATACATGTCTTCCAGTTCCTGGTTTGTTATTCTCCTCCATCCCTCGTTTGTCCTTACGCCTCCATAAATAGCTCTCAACATTTTTCTTTCCCATCCTATAATCTTTTCTTCCTCCTCTTTGTCCATAGTCCACGTCTCACAAGCATACGTCGCTGTTGGTCTTATAACAGTTGTATAAATTCTCTCTTTGGTCTTTCTGGATACATATTTGGATTTCAGGTCTCCATACTTCTGGTTTCCTTTGATGATCCTTGCCTGTATGTCTTGTTTCTCTTGTCCTTTTTGCTCTATGATTACCCCTAGGTACATAAATTCTGTAGTCCTTTCAAAAGTATATTTCATGTTGTTGGCCGTAAAAGTTAGGTTCGATTGATCATCGGAAGTTTTTTCCATTTGTCCCATGACCATATATTTTGTCTTGCTTTGATTTATCTCCATCCCAAATCTCCTTGCTTCCGCAGCTATCCTTGCCGTAATTTTCTCTAGTTCTTTCTTTGTTTTTGCTACTAGTGTTAGGTCATCTGCATATGCCATACATTGGTGTTCGTTATTAAATATGGTTCCATTTGTCTTGATTTTGCTTCTTCTAATTATTGCTTCAAGCGTCAAGTTAAAAAGTATCGTTGTTAGAGGATCGCTTTGTCTGAGTCTCTTTCTCACTTCAAATCCCTGTGACTCACTTCCCATCCATGTAAGTTTGTTTTTTGTAATGTCATTCTTGTTAGCCTTACGAGTTTTCCTGGAATTCCTAGCTGCACCATTGCTTCATATATTCTCTCTCTGTTTATACTATCATAGGCTTGTTTAAAGTCTATGAAAGGCACGTGTAGTTCCATTTTATATTCATAGCTTGTTATTTGTAGTTCCTTGAGAACGAATATTTGATCTGTCGTACTTCTGCCGCTACTGAATCCAGCCTGATATTCCCCTAAAATTGTTTCTGCATAACCGTCAAGCCTCTTTCTTATTATATATACAAAATATATATTTTTGCAATAGATACAAACAAAATAAATTGATCTATTTATTGTATGTTAACATCTGATTGTACACAGACATATACAATTTTGTCGTACAAATTATCTAATATTCGGAAGAGTATTTACAGACTAGTTGGACGAGTTGAAAGAAAGAAATAGTTCGCCTATATCAAGATCAAAATATTTCTGTGGTCAAAATTTATCGAGCGATCCGTGAAAGCGAAGAAGGTATTCCTTGTATAAATTTATCCAAAAAGTGGACGTCCAAGAGCGTTGAATGCTGCTACAGTTCAAAGAATGGTCAACAGAAGTGAACATCGGATTGGAATTTCAACACAAAAACTTGGAGGCATTTTTCACGTCAATGCTAGCACAATCTGTAGAGAAATGAAGAGAAAAAAGTATTCCCCAAATCAGTTAGAAAGACTTCCTCAATGCTGTAGTAATTTACGTCGTACTCATTTTGCTGGCAACATAAAAATTATTCTTGACGATGAACTCAGAAATCAAGGGTATTCAGGGAACTCAGAAATCAAAGGTATTGATGGTTTTTATCGAGGGGTGAACCGGTCGTGAATTGTGGTGTACAAGTTACAGGAATTGGCATGAATTGTCATGAATTGCCTTGAATTTGACAAGAATTGTTGTGAATTTCATGAATTACCATGAATTGCCATGAATTGCCAGAATTACCATGAATTTTGTCGAATTCAATAGGAATTGTCTAGAATTGTCATGAATTGCGATGAATTTCTCAAATTTTACCATCCACTGCGCATGATCAGTAGATCCCGAATCGTCAACACGTGTTATTCCGATGGCGTCGCTTGCGAGATTTTGTAGTATTGTACGCGTCAAAAATATAAGAGCAGTATTGTACATTTCTGTCTTCCCACCGAGTGCCGAAACTACAAAGGATCAAAGAAGCCCGACAAGTGGGGTGACTGTTTGCCTTTAGCATAGGCGTAGTTAGGTGGGGGCTTGCGGGGCTAAGCCCCCCCCCCCCAGGAATGAAATTAGCCCCCCCAAAAATCCAAAAATAATTCGTTTTGTTAAGTTTCATGTATCTTGGGCAGTCCCCAGATCCAGGGACTTAAGCCCCCCCCCCAGATTCAGGGACAACTATGCCTATGGCCTTTAGGCATGTTTTATTACCCTGGCGATAAAGCTGACACGTTCGTTAGTATAGTCAAAATTGTATAATCAGATGTAGATCAATTTATTTTGTTTTTATTTATTGCAAATTGGTATTTTCGATTATTTTGATCTCCTATCACTTTCTGAATTGTTATAATGTATATTTTGTATATATAATTACGGTTGTATCTATCATTGCTCAGGTCTACATAATACCGTAACCGCACGATAGAAGTGTCGACACTGATTGAGACCTGAAAGAAATGTAAACAGCTGATATACAGGGTGTCCCACGAAGATTAAGACAAGCAATATATCGGAACTGGCAGTAGTAGCGAATTATAATTTTGGGGGTGTAAATTAGAGCAAATGTAGCATCTGTTCCTATTATTGTGTCGCCCAATGAGGTATTTGTTTTTGATCACGTGACGTCAGATTCAAAATTTTTCATGGGACACCCTGTATATTTGGGACTTTTTGTGTTCCTCCCGATAAATCAATTCCAACAAGCTAACACACTTGGGGTCTAAAGTGATTAATTCAAGAGCTAGGGGTACTTACAAGATGGTACCACTACACTGATTATGACATGTACCCCTATAGTTATTATTTTGGTAGTGTTTTTTGAATGTAACACCATATGGTTGTATTTTAAATCGGAGTCTCTACTAATACCCTATCTCGCCTTGTAATTTTTTTGCGTTTGCGACGTTGCCAAGTTATAAATTATTTTTCCAAAATTTCAAACAAACATATTTCCGATTTTCATGGATCGAACACACTGTATATTTTATTTAACATAAGGCCTTTACGGAAACTGTGATCGGGTTAACACGATCAGTTGGATCACTGATCCTGACGTTCGGAAAGTGATCTGGGATAGGCCAGAAAGAGGGTAGTTCACTCTTGTACAGTAAGTGATTGCGATCGGATGATTCAGATCAGTAGCTGCTTTACTTTACCATCTGTTTTTTATTTTTCGTTGTTCGATGTCCGTTAAATTAATGGAATCATAAATCCCACTTGACAGCCGTTTGACATATAACTGATCTATCCGGATCCAGATCAGTGTTTCCGTAAAGGCCTATAGAAGTACTCCCTAGTAATGGTTTACGGCGTGAGCAAGTTTTAAGTGGTCATACTATCTATTTAGAATACAGGGTTAGTAAAAGGTACAAGAACGCTTAAATATCTCCACAACTTGCACAGGTGGAAGGTTAAAATTCAATACCTATGCGTTTTCGGATATGTATGCAGAATTCAAAAACTCTAACAGCAATGTTGCCAGACTGACTACTTTTACGTTACACGTCATAATTTTGTTATTTTAAACAGAATGCTCTACTTGTTTTTATTTCAATGAATAGTGCACGTTGGATTTAGTAAGGCCTCACAATTTCAATTTTTTTTTTACTAATTACTGAGATACGGCATCACTGCTGTATCAGTAAACAGTACGGGAACGCTTTAATACCTCCACACTGCCACAGCTGAAACGAAAAACACCAATACCGGAGAGTTTTACAACATGCAAAATAAAAAAATTCTAACATCAGTGTTGCCAGATTTACCACTTCTACGTTGGACTTCATAAATAGGGTATTCCACTCAAAATTATGACGAGACAGGTAAAATTGGTAAATCTGACAACACCCATGTTAGCATTTTTGAATACTGTATGTTCAGAAGCCCCCAAGTATTGAATTTCACCATTCCAGCTGTGGTAGTTTTGGGAATGTTAAAGTGTTCGGGTACTGTTTACTGAAAAAGCGGTGTTGCCGTATCTCAGTAACTAATAGAAACAAAATTTTGAAATTGTGAGATCTTGCTAAATTCTACATGCGCAATTCATTGCAATAAAAATAAGTAAGAGGATTCTATTTAACATAACAAAATTATGACTTGTAACGTACCTAAAAGTGGTAATCTGGCAACACTGCTGTTCGAATTTTTGAATTCTGCATGTTCGAAAACTTGCAGGTATTTATTTTATCGTTCCAGCTGTGCAAGTTTTGGAGATATTTAAGCGTTCCTGTACCTTTTACTGACCTGATATTCGAAATAGATAGTATGAGCAAGGAAAACGGTTTTATTTTTTTAGGGACACCACTTAAAACTTGGTCACGCCGTAAACCATTACTAGGGAGTACTTCTATGTTAAATAAAATATACAGTGCATTCTATTAATAAAAATCGGGAATATGTTTGAAATTTTGGAAAAATAATTTATAACTTGGCAAAGTTGCAAACGCTAAAAAAAATATTACAAGGCGAGATACGGTATTAGTAGGAACTTTGATTTAAAATAAAACATACAGGGTGTTACATTTAAAAAAACAAAGCTAAATGACTTTCACATTGCCATAATTTAAAATTCTGCCAAAAACACCCTGTAGATGCGCATAGTTAGTAACATCCAAAATAGAGAGTTTAATAGTTATTTTACTCGAATCAACAGTCACACATAATAATAATAATAATAATAATAATAATTCTAGCTACTTGCCGCTTAGTGCGAAAGTTCTTGGCATTAGGATAAGGTGAATTCCTTCCCTATACTGCCAGTATATACCTTCCAGTCCATCAGGAAGAGAACCTAAAAGAAACCTAAATAATAATAATAATACCATTTTCTTGTTTTCCCATTGCATGAAGAATAACCCAAATGATATTTAGCCATATTTAGCTTTGCAAAACGAGATTCATAGGCCTAATTTACCAACTCTGGGGTCCGCAAAATATGTGGGTTGTGTTGGTAAACTGATTGTGTTTAAAAATGCATAAATACATAATTAACCAGAAGAGGAAATATTTGAAATCGAGGCATAAATGGGTAAAAATTTATTACAAAAAATCGCATTATTGTAGATGTAAGGATATGAGTACAGTCTAGGTGTCTCAAATAATAAGTGTAGTGTGGTGTGCAAAAACATCAGTACTGAATTGGCATGAATTGTCAGGAAGTCCCATGAATTGTTTGAATTGCCATGAATTGTCTCGATTTTTTATGAATTGTCATGCAATTCCTTGAATTGTGTGAATTGTTTGAATTTTTTGAATTACGAAAAGAAAAGTTGGAAAACAAAGTGTTAGTGTGGTGCGCTATATCAGACAACGGTATTTCACAGCCCTACGTTGGACGAGTTAGGGCCGAAGCGGTTACCGCAGAAGTTTATACTCAAAGATGTTTGCCTAAACTACTCAATTTTATTAATACCCACCATGCTAATGACAATATAATATTTTGGTCAGATCTGGCTTCAAGTCATTATGCTTTGCGTACGAGACACAGGCTAGAACAACGCAGAATACCTTTTGCACCACGAAACGACAACCCTCCCAATCTTCCTCAAGCAAGACCTATCGAAACTTTTTGGGCTCAACTGAGTGCCAAAGTTTATAACAATGGCTGGGAAGCTCAAAACGAACAGCAGTTGAGAAGAAGAATAATGCTAAAGATCAGAGAAATGAATTTAGAATCTGTCCAAAACCTAATGAGGAACATTAAGAGAAAATTGCGAGCCGTGGAAGATCATGGCCCATTAACAGTACTTTAATATCATTTTTATTTTAAAAAATATAGTTATTTTTTGTAGTTCTTCTTACAATTCAAATATATTATTGTGAGATATTTTTTTAATGTTTTGAAAAACTTCTCAAAACTTTTGCAACATACGTTATGTCGGTACGCCACTGTTGCTGTAATTTCTTTCAAAGGTAGAAATAAAAATGGAAGCCTTAGCAATTTAGGCCACCTTTTTAATTTTCAATTATCACTTGCCAGAGTGCCTGATGAATTCCACAGGGTTAAATTTTGCCGATCAAAATTAGCTGAACTTAGTGATGAGGCTTACAGATAACAAAATGTCTGCTAGTATTGAAAAATGCTGTGCAGTTTCATTTTCTCGAAAGGTAAATATACTTATAGAAGACTACCTATTGTATTGGAAACTGTAAGCTAAAGAGGTGCCAAGAAGTCAAAGATTCCAAAGTTTAGATTCATCAGTCATTATAATCACATTGTGAACAAGGCTTATAGAATTCTTGTTTTTTTTTCATGTATTATACCTAGTCCAATGGTTACGACGTAAAAAAGGCTTTTGACAGCAAAAGGTCGGAGAGAAAGGTGATCGGTCACGAGCGCGCGCGGTTTGATTTTTACCTGTTTACAGAAAGGCTGCCTTCATCGGCACCGGTCACTTGCACGCCGAAAGGAAATTAAGCTTGGTTATTCCTAATGACCACATCCCTTTTATTCTTGCGAACTTTCATCTGTTTTTTTACGCCTTGCGGTACCTTACAGTTACTTCTTAGATTATTTAAATGACTATTCGGCTTCTGTAGGTATATAAAACTACCCGTAATGAAAATATTTAAGTAGTCTGTAATCCTTAGTTGCTGTTTGTGAGTATTGTTTGTGTTCTACTTTTTCATCATGGAGACTGTGTTAAGTGTGAAAGGGAAGAAATTAATAGTCCTTTAAGAGTATACGTTCCGAAAAGATAAAGAAACCACCCATGGTGTAGCCTACAGATACTCTAGAAGAGGATGCATAGCATCTTTGCTGATGGGTCAATCGGAAGAGATTGTTCTTAAAAGAAATAATGAGCACAACCATGATGCTCCCAAAAAACAAGCTGTGAAGGTAAATTTCTCGGACTTTTTTTTATATCGTCAAGAAATGGATCAAATTTGTGACAAATTAGAACACGTTCTGATTTTTTGGGATATTATAAAGAAATTTCGGTCTGCTGGAAATACCAGCTTCTTTATTTGCATCTATTATAGTGATCAGATTACCTTATTATGTTCAGAACAAAATTTCGCATTTAATAATATAAAAACGTAATTCATTTCTGTCAAGTCAAAAGTAACGATACCTCTGACTGGAGTTTTACAAATTCTTCAGTATCTATTAGCAAGGTCGCTAAAAATGACGAATGAATTAAAATCGGTTAAAGTAATTATAAGACATAAGTTTACCTCGCCGCCCCGCGCGCTGGTGTCCACATACCTGCCTATTATCCAAAATATTTTGGGGGCTTCTGACCGGTGGGATTAGGACCAATCTGACCGCGGCGCGCTAGTGTCCTATGGCCGAAAGAAATCAAATTAGGTGAGATGGTAGACTCTGCATCGCTACGACTCCAAAGATATATGCTGGAGGCAATAAAATTATTTCATAGCACGTAGGAGCCGTACAAGCTTTTGTTTTGCTGTAATGGTGATGCTTCTCTACTGCTCCTCCACAAAGCTTGAGAAATGGAAACCTAACTATCTGGCCCCCTTTTTTGCTTGCGAAAAATGGTGATACCTGACTGCTCCTAGTTTTTAACCCCTCCCCCCCTGACGCAGATCAAAAAATTAAGCTAGTGATCCCCCCGAAGTGAAATCCTGGCTATGGGCCTGCAGAGAGAGACCTCACAAGGCTCAGACCCCAAAGCATAAGCGTTCCCATAAATCTATGAAATGAATATCTTAATATACCAGTATGAAATAATCCCTAGCTTGGTTTGAACAATATGAGACAATATTTTCTGCTAATTTTATTACTAAGACTGACCTTAGAAGCTTGCAGTTTTCCTCTTTTCTCTAGCCTCTCCTTTCTTTCAACGTCTCCATTTCATTTTAAAACCTTTAGAGCAGTGTGTCTCACGTTCTGTGATGGTACCCAATCAGGATGGTTTTTATCCTTCAAATCTGTAGGTCTACCTGAATTAAATTGAAGGATAAGCATAACACAAACCACATTTACTATATATAAACGAAACAGTAAAATGACTGCCTTTGTAAGGCGATGAGGGCCTTACCTGTGATAAAATGCTTGCTGATGAATTTTTGATGTTTCAGTTTTGATTCTATGAGATCATCTCGTTTAATTGCAGCTATAAACAAAACTCCTGCGTTGTTGGGATAGTTCATTTTTGTGAGTCAAAGCTAAGTTTTTCTCGGTTAGATCAAGATCCACACCCAACCACCAGACACGTATACTATAGTATAATTATGTTTTAATCAAAATAATGCTCAAAATACCCTTCACATAAAGAAATTCTCAAAAAATAATCACACGTCTCACATGACAAGCCATTTTGGATTATTTTGACGCTTTGACAGATCGTACGATCGCCCGCCTTTAGGGCTATTCCAATCTACGGTTGTATTACCGTCCTAGAACAGTTTTCGTAATGCCCCGCCCATTTTGTGACTATAGAATCGATGATTAGTTGGTACGCTGGCAGACCAACCAATCACCGTTTTTAGAACTGTAAAATGGGCGGGGCATGATAAAAACAGTTCTAGGTCGGTAATAGAGCCGTAAATTGGAATAGCCCTTATAAATTTCCTGTTAGAGTCAATGTTTTCAGGTCAGGATAAAATCCCGAACAATCCCGATCTCATAGTAGATAGTAGATAGAAACACGTTTCTAAGTTAGAGAGTGCCCCTACAGCTACCCTTAGTTATGTCAAAGTTTATGGAATACATATGTTATATCCCCAGCGTTTTACGTTCTACGCCGCGTAAAATGTGCGTTGCTAAGACAACGCTGCTCTAGCGTTATACTATCGAAATTCACAGAACCGCCGTTGCTATGCATACAGTTACAAATTACAATGAGCTACAACGGCACAAAAAACAACCTCCTTTGAATTCTGCATGCAAAGACACACCATTTGTTCTCCGTAAGCAGCACTTGTCGACATATTGTTTGTTTACCATGAGGTACGACTTTTTCCTTCATTGTCATGTACATACTCGGACAGGTTGAAAAGCGTCAAGACTTCCATTGTCTAATGCAGCGCTAGCTATGATTTCCGACCATCCCAACTCATAAATAACAATGGCGGATGACAGTCGTTTCTGTGAGCTTAATGGACTCCAGCGCCTTCGGGGCACCTCATGGTCTGACACTTTTGTATTTATGATCTGCTACCGAGCAAGGAACAGCATTCTTCAAATAACCGCATGGTAGGTTGTTATTGCTTTGTTAGCGTCCTTACTGTGTAAGATGGATTAGTGTGACGTAACTGCTTTCTTTAGTACAGCGGTCAATGTCTGTTGTAACTCGGGTTGCCCCGTCCCAACTAACAATTCTCGCGCTCAGTTCTTTTAGAGTTGTAAGAACGTTACATTCATAGTAGTATTTGCTGCAAGAACGTTTACAAAACGTTCTCACAACAGTTATACAGGGTGGCCAATCGGGTGACGATAATAATTTTTTTTTAGATAGCCCGTACCGAGACCTATCCAAAACATCCCCATGTATATGTACCGATTGTTGATAGTTTTCGAGTTATGATTTTTTTTTGAAAACTTAGAGATTTTCCAGTTTTTCCAAGAAATCGTCAAAAACAAAAACAAGAATGCTATTTGGATTTTATTTTTTTCTGCAATTATACTCAGTATTAAGCCTATTTCAATATCCAATAAAGAGAACCTGTACATCCGAACAATAATTAAGTACATTTTGGGCCCGAAGTTTGAAATCTCTGTTTTTAGTCAGGAGAGCAAAACCTTCAAAATAAAATTAAAAATACTTATGCCTGGTTCTGGAGCTTCAATCTAATCTTAAAAACTTTGCAAGACACTGCACTTCCGAAGCAATAATGAAAAAGTAGCACGTATGGGGACATTTTGCGCCGTACGTGAGTGTTAAAGGTAAAAAGGTGATAATTCACGGATTTCCAAAATGATTTAAACAACTATTATTTTGCTTCATTATGACAAATTAAAGAAAAAAACTCGTAACAACTAATAAACCCAATAATCATTGATGTTTTGATGACTTTTAATAAAAAAACTAATACCCAAATTGTGATTTTTGAAGTGTTTTTGCTATGTACTATTGAACTTCTGCTAAATTAAGTTGTATGGAAAGTTAACAAAGGAAAGGAATAATAAAACAATAATCTGACTTCCAATTTCATGACAGAATTACCCGGGAAGCGATGTCGTAGCATACGGCCATCCCTTTTTTTCAGATTAGCTTTTTGCGAGCTCATGTCGGCGAAGCGCAGCTGTGTTAATTAATTTTCGGTAATAGGCAAGGCAATGTTCGGATGGACCTAAAAAGGTGATTTATATCGCTAGGCCTTCCTTGACAGGTCAGTAGACAGCCTATCATGAATACATCAAGTTTTTCAGTTTTTCAACCCCCCACCCCCCAAACACCCAAATTCCACCCCCACCCAAAAAAAAACGCAGAAAATGATCAAGAACCTCTAAAACGCTTAAAAACGAAGTTTGAGGAATATTTGAAATGTTTGTTTTAATTACTCCGCCGCCCATGTACCGATTTCCAAAATTATAGCAGCATTACCTACTAAGACTCCACAGCATATTGCTGCCCAAATTTCATCACAGTCCATGCAGCGGTTACTGAGATTACGAGGCTAGAAAAACGCGTACAGACAGACAGACCGACAGGCAGACCGACAAACAGAACGACGGAAATGAGTGACGCGGATTTTCGTTATATGTAGAGACATTATAAAACGCCCAAAAAACTTATTATCTCAGAATCGAAAATTTTCACGATCATAATCCTCCCCTGACCTATCAGTGTGGGAGGTAAAAGGGATGGCGTATGCTACGATAACGCTTCCCAGGTAATTCCGCCATGGAATTAAAAGTCAGATTGTTGTTTTATTATTCCTTTCCTTTGTTAGCTTTCCATACAACTTAATTTAGCAAAAGTTCAATAGTACACAGCAAAAAGCACTGGTATTAATTTTTTTATTAAACGTGATTAAAACATCAACGATTATCGTGTTTATTAGTTATTATGAGTTTTTTTTCTTTAATTTGTCATAATAAAGTAAAATAATAGTTTTTTAAATCATTTTGGAAATTCGCGAATTATCACCATTTTACATTTAACAGTCACGTACGGCGCAAAATGCCCCCATAAGTGCTATTTTTTCATTATTATTTCGAAAGTGCAATGTCTTGCTGAGTTTTTAAGATTAGACTGGAGCTCCAGAACTAGGCATAAGTATTTTTTATTTTATTTTGAAGGTTTTGGTCTCCTGACTAGAAATAGAGATTTCAAACTTTGGACCCAAAATGTACTTAATTATTGTTCGGATGTACAGGTTCTCCTTATTGGATATTAAAATAGGCTTAATACTGAGTATAGTTGCAGAAAAAAATATAAGCCAAAAAGCATTCTTGTTTTTGTTTTTGACGATTTCTTGGAAAAACTGGGAAATCTCCAACTTTTCAAAAAAAAAATCATAACTCGAAAACTATCAATAATCGGTACACATACATGGGGGTGTTTTGGATAGGTCTCGGTACGGGCTATCTAAAAAAAAAAATTATTATCGTCACCCGATTGGCCACCCTGTACAGGCAAGATGAGCACAGCTTGTAGAGCAGTTCAATCGTTTACGATGTTGTATAAAGATTGCCTGCAACTGTTAAGCAATAGTTGTAAAAACCTTCTTGCAGCTGCTAAAGAATTCTTACATAACTACTACATAACAGCTCCTGAAATGGTCTTTTTGAGAAAAGAAGAATCTGCCAGTAAAGAGGAAAGTTTGTATTTACTGCATAATCTGTAAGAATCTCCTTTTACTACCCAAACCCCAGATGACTGGACTATTGCAGACACGAAAACGTTCGACGTAGGGCTTTTTATGATGTCTACATGACAAATAATCTATGTAATGCAATTAACTGTCTCTTTTCTGCCTGTAGATCATAGTATCTTATGTTTTATACTTCTAAATTGTCAGACATAATATGAATGTCCACTCCTGCTGGAAGTGCCCGCCCATAGACTATCTAGAACAGAGCTTAGTCCAAGGTATATGGCCATTAAGCTTTATAATAAGATGCCAAAGAGTATAAAAGAACTTGACAAATACTTGTTTACAAAAACTGTCAAAAAGTGTTGTTAGACAAAGCATATTACAATGTGAATAAATTTATGAATGACCAGCTGGAAATAAACTGCATAAAATAAGCTTTAAATTATTATTGTATTTTTTATACTTGTTTATATACGTTTACATGTATTGTGTTCGTTGAATTTACATTTACAAATAACTTAACAAAAAATTATTATTAATTTATTGTAGACCTGTCTTATGTCACATAATGTGATCTACAAGACCAATCAACTTCTATATTATATCCTATTTTATTCTATAAATGCCTCGAGAGACTCTCAGAATCCATGCATCTCCCTCTGAACGTAATGTCGTATACACTCAGTATACATTTCCTAATCACACTAACATGTTTGACACACAAATAAAGTCGAACTCATTATTGACACATTTCTGGGATATAAAGATAACTTATCACAGGATATGTGAGGCCAATGCTCTCCCACACCTTGTTTTATGAACGAAACATTCTAGATTATCCCTTCTGACTTTACAGTTCAGATATATGACTTTGTTATTGTTTTCTAATCTTGTTGTTTGAAAGGTTTAGCGACAGGCAATTTATTTTTATTCCATTTATTGGTACGCTTTACAAACACCTTAACGGTAACTACAAGTAAAGGACTGGTAAAATGTAAAATAGGAATCAATCAAAAACAAACAATAGCTAAAATAGAACAAAAAACAGCTAGCTAAGGGGTTATGACCTGTAGCAACCGGAAAGTGTACTTCAGTTCTTTATTGTATAAGTTTAATGTGCACATTAAAAAAAAACACATTTCATTGCACGGAGCCGTCCTCCTGTATTATCCTGCAAAATAAAAAAACCCGTTTAATTTTAAAGCATACGATGTACATTCAAATACACTTCATTAACTATAATGATAAATTTTCACCAAAATGTTGTCGTATTTTAATCAATTTTAGTACCTACATTTAGAGCAAAAAGTGGGTACCACGTAAGAGAATAAATACTGGAAATTCATAGTCACAAATATAGCAAATGCCTTGTTAGTGGTTGTTATTATATATTAATTAGGGACAAGTAAGACTAGAACATAGATATTAGACTGAACAAGAAAGTTGCTACCACATGGTGCTAGAAAGTCGGTAATTTATAGAAACAAAATAGTTATACTCACCCTAGTCGCTCCTAGAAGTTATAAACTAAATAACAAGTAAAATCACGTTCCAGAACACGGATACGGATAACTATCCAATTATCGCAGGAGAAAAATGCACAAGCACGAGCAGGCACCACCGACCACCGCCACCGTAACGACTGAAGCTAACCTCAAAATTCTCAAACCTAACCTGCAACGGTGCCACGCCTACATTAAGAGTCATACCAAAAGGCATATTCAAAGATTATTCTTTAGATAATATTAATTTATGAATATTATCAGAATATTTTTATCGACACGTTCATGGAATAATCATGACGTAATACTCCTAGCACATCCTCATGGGAATGAAACCAATAGAAACGTCCACAGAACATTCTGTTAATGTTCTGAATATTCTCAATCTATTTTGGATTAAATAAGAATATTCCAGGAATATATTGTGCTGTCTGTGACATGAGTGACATGAATTTTCGTTATAACTATATCATAAGCCGCCAAAAATAGTATTTCTCAAAATCTAAAATTTTCACAATACCTCGGTGAGGGAAGTAAATGCACTTCTTCTAAAAATCTACATCCGTATATGGCCGGTAAATAAGAGGTTTTCAAACCAAGCTAAATAAGAATTGTTGCTCGGTACATCATCAATCATGTCGTTCAAGCGTGAACGATGGTGTATTAGTAATTTCCTTATTGGGAAGCATTTCATCTCCAAAAACGTTGACGTCTCCATTATGAAAGCTCCTTACGAAGAAATATTGAACTTGATTACCTTACAAACAAGCTTGAATTGAAGTACATTACATCAGTGTCTAAGTATTACGGTGAAGTGGAACATAAAGGATTTTCATTGCATTTGTGAAGTTTATTATAGCTGTATGGAATTTGTTTACCGGTAGTAGCCAACATTATAAATGGACTTAGCGCGCAAACACAGTGAGGCTTTTTAGTGAGCGTGCAAGGGCGTGCAGGTACCGCATGCAGGCTCACCTGCTCAACTGAGTTTTCGACCGCTTACTAGTGTCGGAAGCCCGCTTGAACGCCTTTATAGTAACAGAAATTTAGTTTGCTACCTGGTTTCGTCTGTGCCGGTCGAAGATGAGTAGCGATGAAGAATTACTTATAGCTTCAGTGTTTGCGAAAACCCCTATTTGGGATAAAAGACACAAGCTGCACTATAACCGCACTGCGATAGAAAAATGTTGGAAGGAATGAGCATTTAATGATGTTATAATTATCATATACCTGGCGGGCCAGGCCAAAGGATCTGTCCGACACGGGAATTCCTACCGAACCCAGGTCGTTCCTCATGCGTTGCCAAATGCAGGAGCCTACTTATGTAGCTCGTCCAATGTCAATGTTGTTCCCAATGCCCACAAAGCATATTATCTCAAAATCGATAATTTTCGCGATCTCAATACTCCCCTCACCTATCGGTGTGTATCGGAAGTAAAAGCTATTCTAATATTAATGTTTAACAAAATAACAATGTACCCGACCAACGATATTACGAGACCCAAATATATAACGTTAGAAAATTGTATTTACTACGTACTATCACTTAGTATCAGAGATATGTTCAAATGAGCATAACACATTTATACACAACCACAACACTAGATGTAGGCTAGGTACCACAATAATTCCCAAACCAAACAAATCAGTCATGCGGCGGTCATATCTCAATTTAGCGCCAAAATGATACAACACTTCTCCCTTTTGATACATTTTTGGCTATACCTTATATCAGAAACAAGGAAAATTGGCAAAACCACAACACCTACTCTAGAAAAACAGAACAAATCTCTCATTCAGATTTAGATTCAGACTATTTAACTAGACCTCCATTGCCTGTAACTCGATACCGATATTCGTCATCATCCCCTCGACGTGATGTGATCTTCCGTATCGGGGAGAGTTTAATTACCAAAAAGGAAACATTGGGGCGGGAACAGCCTAACGGGAGCACGCTGCTAGATTAATAAAATATGAGAGGTGTTCAGTTTAATTTCCATACGGAAGACATAATCATTTGTTTGTGTAACAAAAAATCAAATTAGTATCAGTCTTTTCGGTAATTATGGCATCCCCTGTGATCATTTCCTACGAGGATTCGGTTCTGTAGATTAAATTGGTTAAATTACACTGGAAAGAAACGTACGTATTTCTACAAAACAATTACACGCCCTATTGGAGCGATTTTACTATGTCATGTTGTAAAACCACAGTAAAGTTTAACAAAAATACAATAGTTTTGTTGATTTACTAAATTTTGTAAAAGTGGTTGAGCGTTTTACAGAAAAAATGAAGTCAAAATGATTGACTCAGTACTTCCCACACATTGCTGTGATATTCATACCAGTTTATTATTTTCTCATAGCACGAAGCGTCTTTCCTTCTCAGGTCAATGGACAGTCTATTATCAATGCTACAGACTTTTTAGTTTTACAAACTTTGGAAATGACTCAAATATATTTTACTAAAGTGCATCTTGACTCTGTCAAGTCACACTCCCAGTAGGAAAACACTAATTTCTTTTATTAATAAACTGGCACGTTAACTAGATATTTGCCTGCCCAACAAGCTGATATATGCTTTTTTGTCAGCCGTTAATACTGAAACTGTATTTGTATAGAATTTTAATGTTGTGTTACCTTATTTTCATACATAAAATAAAAATATGTTTATAATGACAGCCTTTTCTTAAATCCTATTATAATAGGTTTTTTGTAAGACTACAATGTAATTTGATAAAATGAGGTAAAATTACAAAATAAATTATTACAGAATTTGTAGTAAAACGTATAATGGTTTTACAATGTAATCTAGTGATATTACAAGAAAATTATGTGAAATTACATATCTTACAAAATAGTTTTACAAAACAATATATGTAAAAAACCAATGTGATATCCTTAAAATTGTGTAAAAACGCATAATAATTTTACAAATTATCATGTTATATCACAGACAAATGTTGTGATATTACAAAAATGTGTTTTTGCGAATATACAATATTTCAAAATGTCTTTTAGATAAATCAGGCTAAATTATAGTTTCTCAAACGTTTATACAGCAATCATGAAGAACTAATAAAAAAAGATATAAAGTTGCCAAATGAGCTAACCATGTCGAACTATTTTTGGTTATCAAAAAAAAGGACTATATATAACAATATGATGTGACCAAAAATACAATGAAATCAGACTGAACATTTATGAACATCCAAGTGCCTCTAATTGATTAAAATTTAGCTGTATAGAAAAAGAAAAATTTTATAAAAACCCTCGAGTTTTGCTAGATAGCGTTGTTGTCAATACAAATCAAAATATGTGTCAAAATGAAACATCTGTCTTACTAGTTCACCGGGTTAGTAAACAGTATCGGAACCCCAACGCTTGAATATCTTCAAAACAGCCACAGCTGGAACGATAACATTTTATCTGTTAAACTATACATTATACTAGTTTTCGTCGTGATAGAAAGTCAGATAAAGAGTTTAGATTTTCAGGGTGAACTTGAAGATCTGAAGGTCTAAAAATTTTTGTTTTCCTTTACCTAAGGCTGAAGCTCAAAACAACGGCCCGATTTGAAATTGGCACCTCCAAACTATACACGATGCGAGTTTTCGTCCTGATAGGAAGCCAGACAACGATTTTAGATTTTTAGGGTGAACTTGAAGATCTGAGGGTATGAAAATTTTTGATTTCCTTTGTCTGAGGCTGAAACTCAAAACAACAGGTGGATTTGTAATTAGCGCCCTCAAACTATATATGATACGAGTTTTCACCCTTATAGGAAGTCAGATAATGATTTTAGATATCTAGGGTGGACTTGAAGATCTGAGGGCATGCAAATTTTTGATTTAACTACCTGAGGCTGAAGCTCAAAACAACGACCGGATTTGAGATTGAAAGCCTCAAACTATACACCATACAAGTTTTTGTCCTGATAGGAAGTCGGATAACGATTTTAGATTTTTGGGGTGAACTTGAAAGTCTGAGGATCTGAACATTTTTGATTTTCTTTACCTAAGGTTGAAGCTCAAAATAACGGCCGGATCAGCAATTGGCACCCTCAAACTGTATACGATGCGAGTTTTCATCCTGATAGTAAGCCAGATAACGATATTAGATTTTTAGGGTGAACTTGAAGATCCGAGGGTCTGAAGATTTTTCATTTTCTTTACCTGAGGCTGAAATTCAAAACAACGGTCGGATTTGAAATTGGCACCCTCAAAGTTTTTTTTGTCGGCCTCCTGCAAAGGCTGAAAGCCTATGGCGCTGTAGAAGCGCTGCGAGAGGATAAGTATCGGTTCACGTTAGATTTGAAACGCTGCAGGTTATAGCCGTCGGGAAACAAATTCCCCGGCAGCTGATTCCACAGCGTCGAAGTTCTCCAAAAGAAGGAATGCTAGAGGAGACTGGTTCGGGGAGTAAGGACCTCGACCTGGTAAGGATGAGCTCGCAGAGCTTCTCTAGTGTTCCTGGTTCGGACAGCGTGTGGTGTTATTATCTGAGAGAGCTCACTCGAACATCTTCCGTGATAGAATCTGTAAAACAGGGATAGGTCAGCCACCCTCCTTCGATGTTCCAGGCTGTGGAGGTCCTTTGTGAGGTTAGGCGTATCGATTAGTCTAATCGCTCTTTTCTGGATAGTGTCCAGAAGCTTTAGAGAGTGCTTCGGAGCGCATCCCCACACATGGGAGCAATACTCCAGCGATGGTCGGATCTGTGCCTTGTAGAGCAGCAGCAGTTGCTCTGGTGTATACAACTTCCTACAGCGGAACAAAACTCCAAGCTTCTGGGATGCCGTTTTAGCAATACTGACGACGTGGTCGTGGAGTATACACGATACAAGCTTTCGACCTTATAGGAAGTCATGTAACGATTTTGGATATTTAGGGTGAACTTGAGGATCTGAGGGCCTGAGTATCAGTGAACATGCAAAATTCAAAAATGGAATGTCTTATGTATTTTTGCATAATTTTAAAATTTCATCGTTCCAGCTTTAACTGCTTTGCAGATTTTCGTTCCAGTACTTTTTACTAACCCAATATACCCACATGCCTTACCGAGAGCTTATTTCGCACAGTATGCTTCAAAAGTATAAGTTTTCACTGTAAGCCAATTATAACCCCTCGTTTCATCAAGATTATTTTCCAACAGCATGGCAAACATTAGCATATACCCGAGTATCTAGTTTCATCTATAATGGCGACTTTTGTAATTAGCTTTGTAAAGATAATGACTTTTTCCAAAAAGGGCGCGGTTTAAAAGGGGTAATGTCGTAATAATGATCCGCTTTAGGGATGAGTTTAATTACCGTGGCGGAAATAAGGGTGGTATACAATACTGGCGGCATTAGTGCATCTGATATTATACAGAGTGTCCCACGACGATTAAGACAAACAATAATATCGGAACTGGGCAGTAGTAGCGAATTGTAATTTGAGGGTGAAAATTAGAGCAAATATAGTATCTTTTCTTATTATTGGGTCACCCAATGAGGTATTTGTTTTTGGTCACGTGACGTCCGATTCAAAATTTTTAATGGGACACCCTGTACATTTGTTTTTCTGTTCCTACCGATAAAACAATTCCAACAAACTAGCACACCTGAGGTCTAAAGTGATTCATTCAAGAGCTACAGGTGCAGCAGGATGGCACCACTACCACTGATTGTAACATGTACCCCTACAGTTAAATTATTTTGCTAGTGTTTCATAATGGTAGTGGTACAGGTGTGCGAGTTTGTTTTATCGGGAGGAACACAAAAAGTCACAAATGTACAGGGCGTCCCACACACAGAAAAATCTGTCGCTCTGTCAAAGACTTACGCTTGGATTTAATGGGACGTTACAATCAGCATTCCTCAAATACAGCGATGTTTTATCCAATGGGAAGTATATAGTTGGTAACGAATTATATCATATTGTCGATTTAACTACAAGATGTCATTGGATTACAATGGATGACTCAATCGCAGCCTGTCGTTGAATCGAATCTGTGTTTGGTAATTGATTCTATACTACTTTCTTTTCCTTGAACCAACAGATTTTATTGCGAGGACAGCTGATTGATTCGTTTGGATGTTTAATTGTGTGATTTTGTAGGAAGTTATAAGGAGCATGATATAAGAATTAGACATAAGCCTGCACCAGTTGTTGCATTATTACCTGAAATATAACTGTCTGACTAATCTAAATACCTACATTCAAATGTGGGTCTTAGCTCTTCTAAGTCCCAATTTCTCAGTAGGTCCTCCATTTAATATATAACTGGACACATTTAAATCACACAATTGCTGATGCAATACGCAAAACCACGAGATGACACAACACGGCTAACACCGAAACAACACAACGGAACAGCCTTGTCCATGTTGGCGGGTTCGCGGCGATAGTAACACTGAGATGATCCTGTTCTTTATTCTGATTCTTCATTGAATCGGGACATCAGTCCCGCCGAATAGTGATTATAGTTCAGCGAACAACAAAGGCCATTGAAACAAAATTAATTTTTATCAGATGAATTATCACGAACTGTTGTTGCAGTAATAATTTTTGTACATTCAATAGATTGCATGCTTTGCTTAAATGAAACATAGGGTAAATTTCGAAAACAAACGGATGTTTTGATTGCATTATATGTCAATACTGGTATTAGAAGGATTATACATATCATTATAACGAATATAAAATTATTTTGAATTTATTGGCGTACCTGTGATTACTTCAAATATAAGGATTGAATTCTTTCAATGACATGGATTTGAAACAACTGAAAATATATTTAAAGTGATGGAAAAACATCCAAATACTAACAATTAATTGGAAACGCAACAGTATTTTTTTCTGTGTAGCAGGGGATTGGCAACTTTTGGCTACTTTTAACTTCCATTGGTTTTTTCCTCAAAAATAAGGGCATAGGTCAAATGAAATACAAAACTTCGAAACTGTTAAAAAGAAATCGGTAAAATCAATAAGCGTGTGGAAAACAGTACTACCCCAATTGTAAGCGCAGAATACAAAAGATTGTATCAAATATAGTATATGTATACGTTAGTATTGTAGTGAGCAACAGGTCACTGTCAAAACCGATACCAAATTTAAAAACAGCCAACGTGATCAAGACGTCTAGTGGTGGAATTTAGAACCCAATGTTGTATGTGTGCCCAACTCAGAGAGAATGAAATCAAAACACAGAAATGTTATGATATGGTTTTTTTATTACTTGTTTCTTAACATTTGTTTTGTATTTATTAATCATGAGTGCTGAGTGTTTATTGTATGGTTTTATTACTTGATTCTTGTATTTACCAAATCATGAGTGCTTTGTATTTCATATATTTTACTGGTGAAGTATTTATATTGATATGTTGAAATATACGATTCAAAAATGTCTTAATAATAGTGGTAAACTGGCTCTTGTTATTAATATTGTATAATAAGGAAATGGTTATAAACATTCACAGTCTAAATGATAAATAATAATAAGAATACATGGTGGGCTAGGTCTCTGTTCAACGTCAGGGAGAGAAATGTGGATAGAATGTGGAAAAATGTAAAATATCTGCATATATAAATAAATAAATATAACCAACACACAAAGGAGTAAATAAGGGATGTAAATGGGATAGGGTATATAAAATATAAGCATAGCATCGCAAGCATAGCAGCATAGCAAGCATAACAGCATAGCAAGCATGGTATCTAAGCACATAGATAGATCAATAAATAAATATAAACAATAAACAATATATAAAAGGGCTGGTTAGAGGAAACGTATGGTTCGTGTGAACGCGTGATCATAACCCACTTCCACCTACGGTAAGTGATAAGCCGCCCCGGGGACAGTCACCTTGGTTTCCAGAACCATAAAATAAATATTGTATATACATAAAGAGGATCAGTAAAGGTTGGAATAGATACACCTAAATAAGACAGACTTGTCTCTGCTCACCATCAGCCTGCAATCCCTCAGGACCTAATACCTAGAGTGGACGTAAATCAGAGACCCAATACCATGTAAAGTCGTCTTAAAAACCAGGATGTATAGTATACGTTGTCAAACACTTTAAATATCGTAGCCAGTCCACATTAGTTAATAATACTAACTCAAAAGACAACATACCTGCAGATATTCGTGAAAAAGATTCCAAAATGCATTGTGTAAAATTTGGTGACTCAATTCTCCCTCTTTGCAAAAACAATCTCCGCTCGTAATCAATCAACAAAACTATGGCAACGATTACTACGACCCACTACTTTATTCAAGTGACAACACACAAAAGCATTACAGAACCGTAGCTTTAAGTCACAGAATGAAAATTAATATGGAAATATTTACTCTATGAAAAGTCAGTCATGATCTGACAAAAATCAAAATATCTGAACAATATATGATGTAATAATAATCAAATAAATTACTTAACTGAACGTCATCGAATGACTACACTCATATACTTATATTATAACAATTAACGAATTTGTATCGCTTCTCCTTTCTACCATCTTTCACTGCCGTCAATGTCAAACTTCGACAGCCTGACAGCAAAGGTACGATCTAACGTTTGGCAGCCAGGAGCGCGTTCCGGATCACCACAGTATATCGCACCGCGTTTTAGAAAGATTATAAAAAGGGAACTCGTTCTAAAAATAAACAGTCTTCAATAATTATGACGTTAACGAATACCCATCCATTCATAAAAATTATGCAGTTTCCTGACGTTTATTTTAAGCTTGCGGTCGCTGGCAGACTTCAGAGGCCTACTCGCGCTACACGCAGCAGAAGAATAAAAAAAGGAGAGTCCCCACAATAGATCGTTGGTAACTTTATTTTTAAACCGTATTGAATTTGAGAAACAGACACACAATCACTACAATCGGCGGTCGGTGGGTACGTGACCCATCCGAACAACACTATAAATCCATAAAATCCATTGTTGCTTTTCTCGAGTGAATCGTGCCAAACCGAATCTGGTAAATTGAATTTTCTTCACGTCTTAGCGCGGATTCGCTTTGAATTTCCTACACAAACATCGGATTTTTTCCAAAGGAAAGGCAAAGAAGCACCGCAGAGGAAAGCTGGAAAACGGTTTTCTTCGAGCAACGTTCTGTGTATAAGGTTCCGCTATTATGACTTGTTACTCACTGCAAATGGAAACTGAATGAAAATCTCTGAAAACTACCTTCGACAATTCTTAAGGGGCGTGGTATACATAGCTATACATATGTATTTGCCACACAGCAAAAAAGTCTGTTGCGTTTCCAATTAATTATTAGTATTTAGATGTTTTTCCATCGCTTTGAATATATTTACAGTTATTTCAAATCCATGTCTTTGAAACAATTTCAATCCTTATATTCGAAGTAATCACAGGTACGCGAATATATTCAAAATAATTTTATATTCGTTCTAACGATATGTATAATCCTTCTAATACCAGTATTGACATATACTGCAATCAAAACATCCTTTTGTTTACGAAATTTACCCTGTTTCATTTAAGCAAAACATGCAATCTATTCAATGTACAAAAATTATGCAACGTCGTCCGGTCCGAAGGTGTCGCCATTTATTTACTATGTAGTACGCCCTTTGTGGGGTACCGCGCACGATTTGAATATAGGGGAACATTTTTCCCCCTCTCTGCGTCTGCCCGCTGCCGTCTGCCTATATGTCCTGTTCTCGTCATTAGTCTTTTGTGCGCGTACCCGTATGCACGTTTTCACGGCCCACCGTCAAATTCACCACGCAAATCTTTACCTGGCAGCGACACCGAGATCAAGTAAGTACCACTTAATGTAATCATACACACTATTTTATTAGAAGGGTGTTTTATAGAGCAGGGCAATCATGGGGAAACACGTTTCCAAACGAAAACTGATGGATCGCTTAGAAAAACTGGAGCGCCTAATCCGACAGCGTTCGGAAGATAACAGTGCTGCCTCCCCTCGCCATTCGGGACATTCAGGTAGACCCAGCCAGCGGTCACGTTCACGTTCGGGATCGCCATCGCGCTCCCGCCGCCGTCGCGTCAGCAGCGGCAGCAGCAGTGACGCTAGCCACAGCAGTGGCTCTCGGCGAGGCAGGCGCCAAGGATACCGCTCGCGCTCGCCGCACGGCCAACGCAATCGGCGGTCTAGATCCCGCCGGTCTGGCAGTGGCGGCGCCAACGTTCCGCAACCACGAGTCTATCGCAGCCCCAGCGGCTCGGATTCGCGTGGAGGAACACCACCAAGAGTGACCTATTCAGGCGTAGATCGGAGCTTAAACGCTCCGGCGCACGCTCAGCTCGCAGACCAGCGTCCTCGCGACCTGGCACGCGCAGATGAACCACACGACACGGGCACTCGCACAGAAACGGGCCATTCGCCCACCCTCAATCTGGAAACTGACATTCAGTTACCGGAGGCGACCCTAGAGATCCTGGGGGAGGACCCCGGCAAAAAACTGAGGGACGATTTTTCTCTTCATTCGGCCATTAGTTCCAGATGGAACCATTACTTAACCCATGGTATCCCCAAGGACGACCTGTCCAACCTCCTTACCAGATATAATACCCCCGCAAACTGTCCGGCTCTACTTCCACCTACCCTGAACGCGGAAGTAGTCGGGGCTCTGTCAGCTGCACACATGAAACGTGACTCCTGTTACGCAGACTACCAAAAAGAAGTAGCGATAGGCCTATCAGCTTTAGGCCAAGGAATTTCCATACTCCTTGGTCAGCCAGACACGCTCATAACTAGTGAGTCAAATCACGCTTCGGTACTGTCGTCTTTAGTGGACACAGGAAAGGTTCTTACCAACCTATTTTTCAATATTTCCAACACTCGCAGGTCCCTAATCCTCCCGCTGTTGGACAAATCAGTGAGGGACCTTGTAGCCACCTCCAAGCCACAAAAGTATCTCTTCGGCGAGGACTTGGGAGGCAAGATAAAGTTGGCAAAAACCTTAGAAAAAATCGGCAAAGATATTCGACCCGTGAGTCAAATAAATAAGACCATGCCTCGAAAAAAGGAGGGGGGGCAACACACTGCAGCCAACAACCCACAACCGTTAAACAGCCGGCGCCCGGCTCGTCCAAGGAAGGAGACGAGGCCACTAAAAGGGCAGACTTCCCGTCCATACAGACACAAATATCCCCAAAAGAAGTAGAGGTAAGTCCAAAAATTGCGGGGAGATTAACACATTTCTGGAGTCAGTGGTCCCAAATAACCTCCGACAAGGTGGTGCTTTCTTGGATCCAAGGCTATAGCATTCCGTTTTCTCGAAAGCCAAGTCAAATCCCGCAAGTCAAACCAAAAAGCAGTAGCTTGGACACCAATCCTGACACAATTACGGTTGTGAAGGAGCTTCTAACGATGGGGGCAATTACCAAATGCAAAATCAGCAAAAGACAGTATATCTCAAAATACTTTCTTAGAACGAAATCCAATGGTCGTAAAAGATTCATATTGAACCTGAAAAGTCTAAACCAGTTTGTAATGGCACCTCATTTCAAAATGGAAGATTACCGCACAGCGGCGAAGCTCATCAGAAGAGGCTCCTTCATGGCCACTATAGACCTAAAAGATGCCTATTTTTTGATACCGATAAAGCCTTCGCACCAGAAATATTTAAAATTCTGTCATGCAGGCACGGTGTACAAATTTACTTGCTTGCCTTTTGGCCTATCTTCTGCACCACACTGCTATTCAAAAACGATGAAACCAGTGTTAAAGCATCTCCGCAAAAAAGGCATCCAGTGCACAAGCTACCTTGACGACTTCTTGATCTTGGGAGACACGCACCAAGAATGCTCAGAAAGCGTCAATTACACGGCACAACTATTAAAATCTCTCGGCTTCATTATAAATGAGGAAAAGAGTTCATTGATCCCCGAAACCAACAAAAAGTTTTTGGGGTTCATCTTTAATAGTGAGACACTTAATCTGGAATTGCCTGTCGAGAAAAGAACGCAAATTAGAAAAGCGGTCTCTGTTTTGAGAGCAACACATAGGTGTTCCATTAGACAATTCGCAAGTTTCATAGGCTTATTGTCCTCAGCATGCCCAGCAATGAAATATGGATGGGGGCACATTAAGGACTTTGAGCGAGAAAAGAACCTGGCTCTCAGCAAGGCAAGCGGAAACTACAGCGCTAAGATGAGGCTTCGTCACGAAAACATAGGCCCTGATTTAGCATGGTGGGCACAAAATGTCATGACAATGTCTAACCCGCTAAAAAAGGACTCATTTCAGTATGAAATATATACAGATGCCTCACTGACTGGGTGGGGAGCCTGCATGGCAGGAGAAAGTACCCACGGCTTCTGGTCCGACAACGACAAAACAAACCATATAAACTTCTTGGAACTTATGGCTATAGACTACGGTCTCAAGTGCTTCTTTTCAGGCAAGTCACACTGTAATATAATAATCAGATGTGATAACACCACTGCCATAAGCTACGTGAATAAAATGGGTGGAACACGGTACCCAAAGTACAATACGCTCGTCAAGAAGATCTGGCGGTGGTGCGAGGAAAGAAGCATATGGATAAAAGCCACATACATAAACACTAAAGAAAATACAGAAGCTGATACGGAATCTAGATACATCTCAAGGCAAACGGAGTGGGAATTGTCGCAAGAGGCATTCGAGGCAATAGAGCATAGATTCGGAAAGCTTGAAATTGATCTCTTTGCATCTCACATTAATCATAAATGTGCCACCTACGTTTCTTGGTTGAGAGATCCCCACTCCTACGCCTCTGATGCATTCACGCTACGCTGGACGCATCTGTTCTTTTATGCTTTTCCACCCTTCTGTCTCATCTTACGAGTATTACAGAAAATCATACTCGATAAGGCTGAAGGAGTCGTAGTCGTTCCACACTGGCCCTCCCAGCCATGGTACCCAATGCTTCTCCGGATGGTTATCGGGGAACCACTGCTCTTAGGCGAAACATACACTAACCTATTATCATCTCCCTTTAGAGACGAACTTCCACCACCACGCCTTACCCTGGTGGCCGCAATGTTATCAGGCAGGCGCTATTAAATAAAGGGACTCCGGAACAAGCATTAGAAACAACTATCCAGGCCATCTCGCCAAGCACTTTGAAACAGTACGGTACAACGTACAAGCTGTGGTGGCACTACTGCAGCGAGAAGCACATTGATGCATTCAACGCTTCAGTAGGCGAGGTAATATGTTTCTTACAAGACTTATTAGACAAACGGGATTCCAAGTATGGGACCTTTAATAGCCACAGATCGGCCTTGGCCCTCATCACACGAGGCGACTTAGGCCAAAGCACCCTTTTGAAGCGTTTCCTCAAGGGCGTATCCAGACTACGCCCAGCAACACCTAGATACAACGTCACATGGGACCCCTCAGGTGTACTTAAATACTTAAAAGATCTAGCTACCAAAGATTCTTTAAAACGTCTCTCAGAAAAGTTAGCTACTTTATTGGCTCTCATTACTGGGGGGAGACTGCAGACGCTTTCTTTAATAAGAATTTCCAACATAGTACACGACCATACGGGACTACAGGTAGCAATCACTGACCTTACAAAAACTTCTTTAGTATCCAAAGCACAGCCCTATATCAGAATTCCATTCCATCAGGACGATCCAAACCTCTGCGTAGTGACATTGATGAATACGTATATCAATGTCACAAAAAATATAAGAGGCGAAGAGGACTATTTATTCATAACATTCAGCAAACCTCATAAACGAGCTAAAGGGCAGACTATCGCCAGATGGATTAAAACAACTCTCCAAGCTGCTGGGGTGGACACAACTATGTTTAAACCACAATCCACCAGACATGCATCGACGTCGGCAGCCTTTCGGAGAGGGATCCCCTTGGAAACCATATTTAAAACAGCAGGCTGGACAGACTCCTCAAGCACTTTTGGAAAGTTTTACAATCGCCCAATACTAGAAAGCAACTCATATGCAAATGCTATTCTTAATATTGCAAAAGAATAAACAGTTTAAGTTTTATTCATCAAGAATAGATGTTATGTTTTTTTTTCTCTGTTATGGTGTTTAATAAGTAATAAATTACATATGTAACTCCAAACTTATTTTAAAAATCACATCACGCGACAAACAACAAACTTTAAACAACTACATAGTAAATAAATGGCGACACCTTCGGACCGGACGACGTTGCATAATTACAAGTCAAACGAACTTACCTGAAGTTCGACGGTAATTATGGTAGTCGTCCGGTCCGAAGGTGTCGCCACCCTCCCAACCCAATCATGTTCACTACCCTTGTCGCGCTGCAATTTTTCAGTAAATATCTTTCAACGATAATGACGAGAACAGGACATATAGGCAGACGGCAGCGGGCAGACGCAGAGAGGGGGAAAAATGTTCCCCTATATTCAAATCGTGCGCGGTACCCCACAAAGGGCGTACTACATAGTAAATAAATGGCGACACCTTCGGACCGGACGACTACCATAATTACCGTCGAACTTCAGGTAAGTTCGTTTGACTTGTAATTATTACTGCAACAACAGTTCGTGATAATTCATCTGATAAAAATTAATTTTGTTTCAATGGCCCTTGTCGTTCGCTGAACTATAATCAGTATCCGGCAGGACTGATGTCCCGATTCAATGAAGAATCAGAATATAGAACAGGATCATCTCAGTGTTACTATCGCCGCGAACCCGCCAACATGGACAAGGTTGTTACGTTGTGTTGTTTCGGTGTTAGCCGTGTTGTGGTTTTGCGTATTGCATCAGCAATTGTGTGATTTAAATGTGTCCAGTTATATATTAAATGGGGGACCTACTGAGAAATTGGGACTTAGAAGAGCTAACACCCACATTTGAATGTAGGTATTTAGATTAGTCAGACAGTTATATTTCAGGTAATAATGCAACAACTGGTGCAGGCTTATGTTTAATTCTTATATCATGCTCCTTATAACTTCATACAAAATCACACAACTAAACATCCAAATGAATCAATCAGCTGTCTTCGCAATAAAATCTGTTGGTCCAAGGAAAAGAAAGTAGTTTAGAATCAATTACCAAACACAGATTCGATTCAACGACAGGCTGCGACTGAATCATCCATTGGAATCCAATGATATCTTGTAGTTGAATCGTCAATACGATATAATTCGTTACCAACTATACACTTCCCATTGGATAAAACATCGCTGTATTTGAGGAATGCTGAATGTAACGTCCCATTGAATCCAAGCGTAAGTCTTTGACTCTTTGACAGAACGACGGATTTTTCTGTGTGTAAGCGATTTTTGGTCGCCAACTCGGTTTTGAAATCGGCACACTTGGCAACTCTGCGCAACGCGTGTTCTGAAGAATGAAAGTGGGAGGTAGGGGACATTGTGTTAAGTTATCTTCTTGGCTTTCTGCGCTTATATCGGCATTATAGATTCCTGCTTGTCAATCGTGTGTACAGGGTGTTCCAGATAAAGGCTCTAGGATAGTAGAAAAGAGAAAAGTAATTTTCAAATCAAAACATTCCGAAAACTGTACACAGTACCAAAAATACTTTTTTGGTGTAGAATTGAACGACGTTTAAGTTCACCTAAAATTTTAATTTATAAATCTAACGCCAAAAAAGTTATGTTCAATACTACCTGGTGTGAACCGTGTCACTAGCGCCCTCTATGAGAGTCAGGCATAAAAACAAATTCATAAGATGTACCACCTTCTAAAACATATTCGTGTCAAATTTCATTACAATGTTGCCAGTACTTTCGGCAAAATCGTAAAAAATGCGTACAATTTTTTCTCTTCAACGCCCTGTATCTTGAATAAAAATTTATATAGGGTGCTCTAAAAGTTGGGACTTTCCTATTTAGAAGCAACGGCCCTTGAAACGGCAAAGCTAATGCACGGTGAACCAGCAGAAAAAACAGTAAAAACAATTCAAGCAAGTACTCACTATTTGGCAAAGCTAATGCACGGTGAACCAGCAGAAAAAACAGTAAAAACAATTCAAGCAAGTACTCACTATTTGGTTGCTACGAAATTGTAAATGCATCTTACAGGTAAAAGTACGATTTACGATGTCTTTTTCAATGTGAACCATACGAGATTGTCTGGGTCTTCCAGCGTGTCCACCACGATGTGGACTCAGACATCCTGTGTCTCTAGCTCTTTGCACGAGCGAGACAAATCGACGAGGTGCAGGGTGAGTACGGTTAGGGAAACGATCGGCATACACTCGCGAAGCCGCAGCGGTATTTTGACGACGCTCACCGTACATTAAAATCATGTCCATCAGTTCATTATTGTTATAAGCGTGCGTCATTGTTGTTTTTAAAGTCCGATCGCCAGATGTAGCAAGTCAAGCACTCTCGTACACTATGCGACAGCAACGCGACGTATGACGAATTGCCTGTTTTAGTGTTGTCTCACCGGCATCGGCACTGCTAACGCCGCCTTGTTTGTTGTGATATTATGACATGGTGAGCCATTGCCCAGGGACGGACTTAGAATTGAGGATTTCTTTAATGGTCAGTATCTTGTTTGCTCTAAATATTTCGTGTATATGTTACTGGGGAAAGACACTCATCCGCTGTATGAAAAAAATTCCCAACTTACGACACACCCTGTATATATTGCTCGCAAAACCAGACACATAAATCTTCGACAAATTTAGTAGATCCGCCCCATAAAACAAACATAAAATTGCTTTCCCAAGACATCACAGATAAACATTTCGACGACGGATAAAAACCCATTCGCGGTGCTGTAATTTACAGAAAATTCCTATTTACATTTCTTTTATAACCCCCAGCGGGTCGTTTACATAAAAAGTTATGCAAATGCTCATACGGGGGCCCGTTTTGCCTCTCATCTCTCAAGGAGCGTCTTCCCGAAAAGATAGAGGCTCCTAAGCTTCGCCTGAAGGGGGTAAACATTTACGCTTTTGGATATAAATCTCCTACCTTCCGGATAGATTTTGCCAGGGACATGGCCACGTTTTAGATCGATACCTACTTGGAAATGGGGTGCTGGATATTTTTTGAAGGTGTAAGGACTTTAAGGCTCAGTTTCAGAATCATTGGTAATCACTTAGTAGTCACTTAACCAACAAGTTTCAGCTTCAGGTAACGAACATAAAAATTTTTCAGTTCCTCAGATTTTCAAGCTTACCCTAAAAATCTAAAATCGTTATCTGGCTTTCTGTCACGGCAAAAACTTGTGTCATATCGAGTTTGAAAAAGCTAATTGCAAATCTAGTCATTGTTTTGAGTTTCAGCCTCAGGTAACGAAATAAAAAAAAATTCAAACCCTTAGATTTTCAAGTTTACCCTAAAATTCTAAAATCGTTATCTGGCTTCCTATCAGGGCGAAAACTTATGTCACATAGATTTTGAGGAAGCAAATTATAAATCTAGTAATTGTTTTGAGTTTCAGTCTCAGGTAATAAAAATGAAAATTTTTCAGTCCCCCAGATTTTCAGCATTACCCTAAAAAATCTAAAATCGTTATATGGCTTGATATCAGGATGAAAATTCGTATCACGTATATTTTGAAGATGCTAATTACAAATCCGTGCATTGTTTTAAGTTTCACCCTCAGGTAACGAATATCAAAAATTTTCAGGCTCAAATCTCCAAGCTCACCCTAAAAAATCTAAAATCGTTATTTGGCTTCCAATCAGGACAAAAACTCGTATCGTATATAGTTTGACAGCACCAATTTCAAATCCAGCTGCAGTTTTGAGCTTCAAACTCAGGTAAAGAAAATAAAAAATTTCCAGACCCTCAAATCTTTAAGTTCACCCTAAAAATCTAAAATCGTTATCTGGCTTCCCATCAGGACGAAAACTCGTGTCATATATAGTTTGAGGGCGCTTATTACAAATCCGGCCGTTGTTTTGAGTTCCAGCCTCAGGTAACAAAAATCAAAAATTTTCAGATCCTCAGACTTTCAAGTTCACCCCAAAAATCTAAAATCGTTATCTGGCTTCCCATCAGGACGAAAATTCATGTCATATATAGCTTGAGGGCGCTTATTACAAATCCGGCCGTTGTTTTGAGTTTCAGCCTCAGGTAACAAAAATCAAAAATTTTCAGATCCTCAGATTTTCAGGTTCACCCCCAAAAATCTAAAATCGTTATCTGACTTCCTATCAGGATGAAAACTCCTATGGTGTATTGAGTGAGGGCGCTAATTGCAAATCAGGCCGTTGTTCTGAGTTTCAGCCTCAGGTAACAAAAATCAAAAATTTTCAGATCCTCAGATTTTCAAGTTCACCCCAAACATCTAAAATCGTTATTTGGCTTCCCATCAGGACGAAAACTCGCGTCATATATAGTTTGAGGGCGCTTATTACAAATTCGGCCGTTGTTTTGAGTTTCAGCCTCAGGTAAAAAATTTTCAGATCCTCAGATTTTCAAGACCACCGCAAAAATCTAAAATCGTTATCTGGCTTCCCATCAGGACGAAAACTCGTGTCATGTATAGCTTGAGGGTGCTTATTACAAATCCGGCCGTTGTTTTGAGTTTCAGCCTCAGGTAACAAAAATCAAAAATTTTCAGATCCTCAGATTTTCAAGTCCACCCCAAAAATCTAAAATCGTTATCTGGCTTCCCATCAGGACGAAAACTCGTGTCATATATAGTTTGAGGGCGCTTATTACAAATCCGGCCGTTGTTTTGAGTTTCAGCCTCAGGTAACAAAAATCAAAAATTTTCAGATCCTCAGATTTTCAAGCTCACCCCAAAAATCTAAAATCGTTATTTGGCTTCCCATCAGGACGAAAACTCATGTCATATATAGCTTGAGGACGCCTATTACAAATCCGGCCGTAGTTTTGAGTTTCAGCCTCAGGTAACAAAAATCAAAAATTTTCAGATCCTCAGATTTTCAAGTACACCCCAAAAATCTAAAATCGTTATCTGGCTTCCCATCAGGACGAAAACTCGTGTCATATATAGTATGAGGGCGCTTATTACAAATCCGGCCGTTGTTTTGAGTTTCAGCCTCAGGTAACAAAAATCAAAAATTTTCAGATCCTCAGATTTTCAAGCTCACCCCAAAAATCTAAAATCGTTATTTGGCTTCCCATCAGGACGAAAACTCATGTCATATATAGCTTGAGGACGCCTATTACAAATTCGGCCGTTGCTTTGAGTTTCAGCCTCAGGTAAAAAATTTTCAGATCCTCAGATTTTCAGGTTCACCCCCAAAAATCTAAAATCGTTATCTGACTTCCTATCAGGATGAAAACTCCTATGGTGTATTGAGTGAGGGCGCTAATTGCAAATCAGGCCGTTATTCTGAGTTTCAGCCTCAGGTAACAAAAATCAAAAATTTTCAGATCCTCAGATTTTCAAGTTCACCCCAAACATCTAAAATCGTTATTTGGCTTCCCATCAGGACGAAAACTCGCGTCATATATAGTTTGAGGGCGCTTATTACAAATTCGGCCGTTGTTTTGAGTTTCAGCCTCAGGTAAAAAATTTTCAGATCCTCAGATTTTCAAGACCACCGCAAAAATCTAAAATCGTTATCTGGCTTCCCATCAGGACGAAAACTCGTGTCATGTATAGCTTGAGGGTGCTTATTACAAATCCGGCCGTTGTTTTGAGTTTCAGCCTCAGGTAACAAAAATCAAAAATTTTCAGATCCTCAGATTTTCAAGTCCACCCCAAAAATCTAAAATCGTTATCTGGCTTCCCATCAGGACGAAAACTCGTGTCATATATAGTTTGAGGGCGCTTATTACAAATCCGGCCGTTGTTTTGAGTTTCAGCCTCAGGTAACAAAAATCAAAAATTTTCAGATCCTCAGATTTTCAAGCTCACCCCAAAAATCTAAAATCGTTATTTGGCTTCCCATCAGGACGAAAACTCATGTCATATATAGCTTGAGGACGCCTATTACAAATCCGGCCGTAGTTTTGAGTTTCAGCCTTAGGTAACAAAAATCAAAAATTTTCAGATCCTCAGATTTTCAAGTACACCCCAAAAATCTAAAATCGTTATCTGGCTTCCCATCAGGACGAAAACTCGTGTCATATATAGTATGAGGGCGCCTATTACAAATCCGGCCGTTGTTTTGAGTTTCAGCCTCAGGTAACAAAAATCAAAAATTTTCAGATCCTCAGATTTTCAAGCTCACCCCAAAAATCTAAAATCGTTATTTGGCTTCCCATCAGGACGAAAACTCGCGTCATATATAGTTTGAGGGCGCTTATTACAAATTCGGCCGTTGTTTTGAGTTTCAGCCTCAGGTAAAAAATTTTCAGATCCTCAGATTTTCAAGACCACCGCAAAAATCTAAAATCGTTATCTGGCTTCCCATCAGGACGAAAACTCGTGTCATGTATAGCTTGAGGGTGCTTATTACAAATCCGGCCGTTGTTTTGAGTTTCAGCCTCAGGTAACAAAAATCAAAAATTTTCAGATCCTCAGATTTTCAAGTCCACCCCAAAAATCTAAAATCGTTATCTGGCTTCCCATCAGGACGAAAACTCGTGTCATATATAGTTTGAGGGCGCTTATTACAAATCCGGCCGTTGTTTTGAGTTTCAGCCTCAGGTAACAAAAATCAAAAATTTTCAGATCCTCAGATTTTCAAGCTCACCCCAAAAATCTAAAATCGTTATTTGGTTTCCCATCAGGACGAAAACTCATGTCATATATAGCTTGAGGACGCCTATTACAAATCCGGCCGTAGTTTTGAGTTTCAGCCTCAGGTAACAAAAATCAAAAATTTTCAGATCCTCAGATTTTCAAGTACACCCCAAAAATCTAAAATCGTTATCTGGCTTCCCATCAGGACGAAAACTCGTGTCATATATAGTATGAGGGCGCTTATTACAAATCCGGCCGTTGTTTTGAGTTTCAGCCTCAGGTAACAAAAATCAAAAATTTTCAGATCCTCAAATCTTCAAGTTCACCCTAAAAATCTAAAATTGTTATCTGGCTTCCTATCAGGGCGAAAACTTATGTCACATAGATTTTGAGGAAGCTTAGTATAAATCTAGTCATTGTTTTGAGTTTCAGCCTCAAGTAACGAAATAAAAAAAAATTCAGACCCTTAGACTTTCAAGTTTACCCTAAAATTCTAAAATCGTTATCTGGCTTCCTATCAGTGCGAAAACTTATGTCACATAGATTTTGAGGAAGCAAATTATAAATCTAGTAATTGTTTTGAGTTTCAGCCTCAGGTAACAAAAATAAAAACTGTTCAGTCCCTCAGATTTTCAGCTTTACCCTAAAAAATCTAAAATCGTTATATGGCTTAATATCAGGACGAAAATTCGTATCACGTATATTTTGAAGATGCTAATTACAAATCCGTGCATTGTTTTGAGTTTCACCCTCAGGTAACGAATATCAAAAATTTTCAGGCTCAAATCTCCAAGCTCACCCTAAAAAATCTAAAATCGTTATTTGGCTTCCAATCAGGACAAAAACTCGTATCGTATATAGTTTGACAGCACCAATTTCAAATCCAGCTGCAGTTTTGAGCTTCAAACTCAGGTAAAGAAAATAAAAAATTTCCAGACCCTCAAATCTTTAAGTTCACCCTAAAAATCTAAAATCGTTATCTGGCTTCCCATCAGGACGAAAACTCGTGTCATATATAGTTTGAGGGCGCTTATTACAAATCCGGCCGTTGTTTTGAGTTCCAGCCTCAGGTAACAAAAATCAAAAATTTTCAGATCCTCAGACTTTCAAGTTCACCCCAAAAATCTAAAATCGTTATCTGGCTTCCCATCAGGACGAAAATTCGTGTCATATATAGCTTGAGGGCGCTTATTACAAATCCGGCCGTTGTTTTGAGTTTCAGCCTCAGGTAACAAAAATCAAAAATTTTCAGATCCTCAGATTTTCAGGTTCACCCCAAAAATCTAAAATCGTTATCTGACTTCCTATCAGGATGAAAACTCCTATGGTGTATTGAGTGAGGGCGCTAATTGCAAATCAGGCCGTTGTTCTGAGTTTCAGCCTCAGGTAACAAAAATCAAAAATTTTCAGATCCTCAGATTTTCAAGTTCACCCCAAACATCTAAAATCGTTATTTGGCTTCCCATCAGGACGAAAACTCGCGTCATATATAGTTTGAGGGCGCTTATTACAAATTCGGCTGTTGTTTTGAGTTTCAGCCTCAGGTAAAAAATTTTCAGATCCTCAGATTTTCAAGACCACCGCAAAAATCTAAAATCGTTATCTGGCTTCCCATCAGGACGAAAACTCGTGTCATGTATAGCTTGAGGGTGCTTATTACAAATCCGGCCGTTGTTTTGAGTTTCAGGCTCAGGTAACAAAAATCAAAAATTTTCAGATCCTCAGATTTTCAAGTCCACCCCAAAAATCTAAAATCGTTATCTGGCTTCCCATCAGGACGAAAACTCGTGTCATATATAGTTTGAGGGCGCTTATTACAAATCCGGCCGTTGTTTTGAGTTTCAGCCTCAGGTAACAAAAATCAAAAATTTTCAGATCCTCAGATTTTCAAGTTCACCCCAAAAATCTAAAATCGTTATCTGGCTTCCCATCAGGACGAAAACTCGTGTCATATATAGTTTGAGGGCGCTTATTACAAATCCGGCCGTTGTTTTGAGTTTCAGCCTCAGGTAACAAAAATCAAAAATTTTCAGATCCTCAGATTTTCAAGTTCACCCCAAAAATCTAAAATCGTTATCTGGCTTCCCATCAGGACGAAAACTCGTGTCATATATAGTTTGAGGGCGCCCATTACAAATCCGGTCGTTGTTTTGAGTTTCAGCCTCAGGTAACAAAAATAAAAAATTTTCAGATCCTCAGACTTTCAAGTTGACTCCAAAAATCTAAAATCGTTATCTGGCTTCCCTTCAGGACGAAAACTCGTGTCATATATAGCTTGAGGGCGCTTATTACAAATCCGGCCGTTGTTTTGAGTTTCAGCCTCAGGTAACAAAAATCAAAAATTTTCAGATCCTCAGATTTTCAAGTTCACCCCAAAAATCTAAAATCGTTATCTGGCTTCCCATCAGGACGAAAACTCGTGTCCTCTATAGTTTGAGGGCGCGTATTACAAATCCGGCCATTGTTTTGAGTTTCAGCTTCAGGTAACAAAAATCAAAAATTTTCAGATCCTCAGATTTTCAAGTTCACCCCAAAAATCTAAAATCGTTATCTGGCTTCCCATCAGGACGAAAACTCGTGTCATATATAGTTTGAAGGCGCTTATTACAAATCCGGCCGTTGTTTTGAGTTTCAGCCTCAGGTAACAAAAATTTTCAGATCCTCAGATTTTCAAGTTCACCCCAAAAATCTAAAATCGTTATCTGGCTTCCCATCATTACGAAAACTCGTGTCATATATAGTATGAGGGCGCTTATTACAAATCCGGCCGTTGTTTTGAGTTTCAGCCTCAGGTAACAAAAATCAAAAATTTTCAGATCCTCAGATTTTCAAGTTCACCCCAAAAATCTAAAATCGTTATCTGGCTTCCAATCAGTACAAAAACTCGCTACATGTATAGTTTGACGGCGCTTATTACAAATCCGGCCGTTATTTTGAGTTTCAGTCTCAGGACGTAAATTCCAAAATCTACGTTTTTATAACCTCCTAAGCAAGCTCATCTGCCATCAATGCAAAAAGGGTCAGATTTCTTTAAAGGACGCGGAAGTACAAGATCTTGAACTGTGTATTCAACTCAAATAAAAAAAACTGGATCCTCGAGATGTCATTTTTCTTGGACACCAACGATATCAAGAATCTAAGGAATCTTCGCCTCTTCGACTCCCAAGTTGCAGGTTATTTGTGGCATTCCGAATTCGTACATCTTCTTAGATCTGCTGAATGTTCGCAACTGTCAATACGCATACGTCCCTACGAATCGAGCCTAACTCAATCAGTGATCCAGAAATACCTTCCTTGAAACATCGCAGCCGCACGTTTACAAGGAATGTTTTGTTTTCTACGCTCGGAATGCGTTGCTCTTCGGAAAGCGCTGACTTTTTACATTGAACATATGGCAGCATCTGGATACGCTAAAAGCGGCTAAAAGTATAAACAGACCACTTATGGCCTAGAAATGTCCGTAGAAGGCGTTTTTTTGTACTTACAGAAAAACGTTCTCACTTTTAATGGATGTAGTGGTACCACCTTGAATGGGGTAGTGAGTAAAACAGTATTCAGTGTAGTAAAAACTTTCGAGATTTACCCGACAATAATTTTTTATTCTAGAGCGGCTCACAGACGCTCCTCAGAGGAAAAACTGCACAGTCCTGGCCTCAAGGATTATCGGAGCGTATATGGAGGTTCGCCGGACTGTACAGGCCGCCGGATGTGGAATTGAAAAACCATTCGATCGCCTGCGCAGGCCGTCTTTTGATGCCATGATTGCTAGAACTGAACTGAACTGTAAGGTTTCCTGAGCGTCTGCACACAAAAAGATCTGTCGTTCTGTCAAAGACTTACGCTTGGATTCAATGGGACGTTACTCTCAGCATTCCTCAAATACAGCGACGTTTTCTCCAATGGGAAGTGTATAGTTGGTAACGAATTATATCGTATTGTCGATTCAACTACAAGATGTCATTGGATTCCAATGAATAATTCAATCGCAGCCTGTCGTTGAATCGAATCTGTGTTTGGTAATTAATTCTAAACTACTTTCTTTTCCTTGGACTAACAGATTTTATTGCGAGGACAGCTGATTGATTCGTTTGGATGTTTAATTGTGTGATTTTGTATGAAGTTATAAGGAGCATGATATAAGAATTAGACATAAGCCTGCACCAGTTGTTGCATTATTACCTGAAATATAACTGTCTGACTAATCTAAATACCTACATTCAAATGTGGGTGTTAGCTCTTCTAAGTTCCAATTTCTCAGTAGCTCCTCCATTTAATATATAACTAGACACATTTAAATCACACAATTGCTGATGCAATACATGAAACCACGAGATGACACAACACGGCTAACACTGAAACAACACAACGGAACAACCTCGTCCATGTTGGCGAGTTCGCGGCGATAGTAACACTGAGATCATTCCCTGTTCTTTATTTTACGTTCATTGAATCGGGACATCAGTCCCGCCGAATACTGATTATGGTTCAGCGAACGACAAGGGCCATTGAAACAAGATTATTTTTTATCAGATGAATTATCACCAACTACTGTTGCAATAGTAATTTTTGTACATTGAATAGATTGTATGCTTTGCTTAAATTAAACATAGGGTAACTTTCGAAAACAATTAGGATGTTTTGATTGCATTATATGTCAATACTGGTATTAGAAGGATTATACATAAATCTTAGAATGAATATAAAATTATTTTGGTTTTTTTTGGCATACCTGTGATTACTTCGAATATAAGGATTGAATTCTTTCAATGACATGGATTTGAAACAACTGTAAATATATTTAAAGCGATGGAAAAACATCCAAGTACAAACAATTAATTGGAAACGCAACAGTATTCTTTCTGTGTGTGAAGGAGGGTGTATCCAGGCCAAAGTGCAAGGGCCTTCAGGCCAGGACTGTTTAGTTTTTCCTCTGAGCATTTCCGGAGTGTCTGTGGGCCGCTTTAGAGTCCGTTAAGTTTTTCTACCTTGAAGCGATCGACACTTTTGAAACCACGTAATTAATTTGTCATGAAAATGACACCAGTGCCAGTCAATGTTGTCGGGGAATTGCTGCTCGAGGGGAAAGGGGGTGAAAACTGCTTTGCGACGTTTTTCAAAAAATATCGTTGTTTTGGTAAGTGATATCGAACAAAAGATCAAATGACTTAGGTATGGAGAGAACGCTATTCCTGCACCGATCTCTAGACCGATCTCTGTGGTCGAGGTGGAATGCAGAAGACTGGCAGTCGCAGCTTCACTTTCAAAGGATCTCGATACCATTGCCGCTTGGGGGCTCAAGAATATGGCTAAATTTAATGGCTCCAAGACCCAGTATTGTACGCTATCAAACAAGAAGTGCCCAAGCTAACACCAGGTTCTAATAAACAATCGGGATCTGCCAAGGAGTCACTCATTCAAGCTGTTAACATGACAGAAAATCTGTTCTGGCACGGCAACAGCTGCTGGTAAAAAGCTTGGGTACCTATTTACCAGAAAGTACTTCTCATCTTGTAGCCTCCTCATATAAAGCCTAGATAAGACCTGGCGTGGAGTATTGCTCTCATATCTGGGAAGATGCTGCCCCTACTACTCTGTCTATATTTGATGCCGTCCAGAGAAGGGCAATTCGACTAATTGGCGACCCGGCCTTGACGCGCCATCTCGAGCCACTTTCTCACCGGCGTGTTGTTGGTGAACCCTCACTCTTCTACCGATATTCCAACGGAATCTGCTCCTCTGAGCTATCCTCTATCGTTCCGCCGTTCACTGCTCCTATCAGATGTACCCGTGCGACCGCTGCATCTCATCCTAAAACGGTCGTTCTCCATACATCAAGAACTGAGCGGTACGACCGCACATTCATTCCCAGGGTATCCAAGGCTTGGAATGGACTGCCAGGAGATGTATTTATTGGGCCTGCGGGTGTTGGCACGTTTAAATCTCGCGTTAACAAACTTCCCCTAACATAAACCTTTCACAGCAGTAGCGGTACTCTGCTATTTAGCTCTGATATTCTGATAAATGATAAATGATATTCTCACTTGTAAGTTTCACTATTAATATAAAAATTATTTCAGTACTACCCTCGACAGAAAGCGGTCTGCAATAAGGGTTGTTTAATGTAAAATATAACCACGTATAGCCGTGGTTTTGGGAGATTAACTTTTAGTGAGCTATAACATTTGCTCCCGGGCATATCTATAGCTTATCCATACCCCTTATCTAGTATTACCATCAATGCTCCTTTCGTCTATATTAGAAAGTATACCTTAAGGGTCTAGGGTATAGCGCGCGAAATTGAGATTCCAAAAAAAAGGCGTATTCCCGTGTTAGCGAGGAGGCGTGGCCACCTGTTCCCTTTCTCCAGTGTGTGTGTGTTTAAGATGGGGACAGATAAGTCCAAAAATCCAAAGGTAAGGTCAAAAGGTCCAAAGGTAAAGTCCAAAGGTCACTATAAAAATGAATTTCGCATTTCCAAGCTCCTGAAGTTACCTTTAAACTTACAGTAATGACTTAAAGAGCAAATTGAAGAAGAAAGCTTGCGCTTGTGCAACTATTTATCCTTTTTTTGATATCGTGTTTGGTTGTTAAACTACATCTGCATTTATAGAATGTATGATTTTGCATTCCGAGTTTTTTTGCACATTAAAAAACTTTTTTGAGAAAATCGAAAATAGTTGTCATTCATTAAGGACTTAACTATCACCAAAATAGAGTGGGTTGTGCGAGAAATTGTAAGTCCGTGTTTTACATGGCAAATACGTATGTATAAAAGTGTGTACCCAGGCCCCTTAAGGTATTACACGTTGTTCAAGTACTTCATCTGTTCGTCATCTGTATAGTCTCCGATTGAGACAATACATTTCCTGTATCTATTTTGAGTATAGTTAACAGTAACTTCTCAAGATATATTTTAACGATTATTCAAAGCTCTACCTTGTGTTTATCTTCCACTTGAACAAAAATGTTTAAAACATTTGCGGCTACGAGTTTCATTATTTCTTGAGGACACTCCAGAAACCACTTACAGTGTAATATAAATTCCGTTGCCAATCATTTAAAGTATGTGATGTACTAGAATAAACATTAAGCTTTGATAAGTCATCACACTCTCATCTAATAGTGTATTTAACATGAAGATCAGCCTTTGAATACCTTAATGTTATAATCAGGGTTTAATGTAATTCGATGTATTCTTATGTCAGGACATAATAGTAGAGCTAAAATGCAACAAAATTAGCTTAATATTCTACTATATGTATGGACAAAAATCAATAGTTTCTGGGATTTTTAAATTTCAGGGAATCCTAATAATTATCCAAGATCTAGGATTTTTGTCTGAAAAAATGAAAAATCTACGTTAAAAGTCAGTACCATGTTTATTTATTTAAGTTCAATAAGCTTATACTAATTCAATAGCATCATAAATAGATGAAAAGGCACGATACTTTAGAAAAAAACAGATATTGAGAAAAATAAAATAATTCTCATTTTGAGCGTATGCTTAATCAAGCCATTTTAGATTTTTTAACTAAAAATCATTGAAATAACTATGCAGAACACTTGACATATATTTCTTAGTTCTGGTAAGTTTACACATTCTGGTCAATAAGAGCGCCTCGATTGAAGAACAGGTCCAAATCCTCTTTTTCACTTCCGTTCTCGTCACCTTTGAAGCGAATGAGGTTTTTAGTTGCTCCTGCACCACCAAATTTTAGATTAGTTGCTCGTGAATACTTAACAACAGCAACATGCGAAGATCACTAGATTGGTGAGGTAGACCACACGTATGGCCAGCGCGATCACCGGACTTAAAACCTCTAGATTATTTCTTGCGGAGTTATCTAAAGCCTAAAATTGCTAGAGTTGCTCTCACAAGTCACTTGCGTAGCGTGTGCATGACGTCATTAGAGAAATATTGCAGCAAAATTACTTGCACTTAAAGAACTTGCGACTTGCTGAGAGCTTGTAGTGTACACGGTTACTCTCAGGAAATTAGTTTTCCGCAAAAATTGCGAACCTGTTCCGAAAGTCTTGCAGCAAGTAGTGTTGTAAATCGAGCAAATATGGAGAAGTTCAACTGGACGAGAGAAGACACGTGCCCTTTGATTGAAAATCTTGAATTATATGCTGAATTATGGAATGTACATACTCCAGAATTTAAGGACAGAATCAAAAAGCAGAATGCATTACAACCGACTTATATAATACTTCTATAGCAGAAATTCAAAGGAAGCTACATAATTTGAGAACGCAAATTAACCAAGATTGGAAAAAAATTCAAAAAAAAGTGGACAAGGGACTAATAAAATATATAAGAGTACTTGGGAGTTCTTTGACTCATTAAAGTTTATAATTGACTCAAATATACAGAATACTACGGAAGATAATCTGGCAAGTTGAAAGTCGATTTTTAGAAAAAAAGAATGTTATGTTGTATTTCTAGCAGTAATTGTAGCAATGGTCGGAAAGTAATTAATTAGGCTAGGTCCGGTTCAACACTATTCTTTATTGACTCTCGGTAGGCAGGCAACCCGTCATACATACACATCCGCAAAAACTGTTTAAGCTCCATCGGATCTTCATTTCTCAATTCAATAAGCAACTTTTCGTGTATCCCTAGAGTAGTTCTACGTTGAATCCACTTTCTCACCCAACATTTTCTCCGCCTTTTACTGTCTTTCTCTTGTTTTCTTTTTTTTTAATTAAATATACCACAACTACCGCCGCAGCTGCAGATTTTGCGTACGACATCTTATCATCTATAGTGTACACGGAATCAGAACAATCAAGCCCAAGTGAACTTGCGAGAGCAACTTCCTAGATTAAATTTGCGAACAATTAAAAGATAGTGTAGACAGACAAGCAAAAACTATCGCAAGTTACTTGCAAGAGGACACGAGCCTTAGCCCTAGCCCTAGTTTATGCTACTCCATTGGAAAATTCGGACGACTTGCAAAAGCGCATAATTCCTGAATGAAACTCCATTCAAAACGGCCCTAGTGTATTAAAAGAGTTCGGCAATCACTGATGAGAAGATTGCCTTCTTGTATCCAAGCTGTTGGAAGTCGTTTTAAACTTTTGTTGTAGATTAAGCAACTTACCATGTGAATTTGGATAATAAAATGTAGTCCTGTATCTTTAAAATGCATTGAAGGCAGCGAAAAAAACACATATCAGACAGATAAAAACAAAATGAAGAATTAAAATAATCCTTACTTCTACAAATCCCTACCTCTGTATACTTATTTACTCCAAGAGGCAGAAAAGGATTCCAATGGCCACTGCAACATCAAGGTTGCTTATTCATCAGCTTTGCTCTTTTTGCAGTAGCTTGAGATGGCGTATCATCCTATTGAATGTCTGCAGACTGCATTGCGAAGCCTCACGCCACATGTTTTATTCAACCATTCATCGATTCGGCTACATTTTACGTCGTGATAATTTCGCCACAGACCACAGTATAATTTGAATACATCAGTATAACCTCAACGATCCGTTGCGTCGATCCATAACCAGCCAACCGCAGCACTGCAAATAAGACCGCGATGCAATGTTGCCAGATGGTGCATCCGGAGGTAAAGGGTTTAGTTGTCGGGCTGTTCGGCCGGCGTCGACAAGCTCCGCCGCCTTGGCGTCGGCGCGCTTCGCTGCTTGACCTTTCGCTAGTCCGAGTGGATGGCATCTTCAGAAGCTATTTCACTTCGGCGACTTCCAAAATACTGACGGCTGGTGGATCTGCACCTGTATTTATACCTGCTAATGGTGACGTGGCCCAACCAGGTAGCGTTGGTAGCCTCGCCCCTTCGCGATATGGTAGTGTCTTCAAGTCCTTTAGGATGGATACCCATGTCCGGTTGATTTTCTGTGTTTCTCCTTTCCTATTGAAATTATTATGATGTTTTTGTATTTCAATGGCTTCTCTGTGAAGTCTAGCATGGTATGAAGACGTTGCGGCAAGAACCTGAGTTTCTTAAAACTTGATTCTGTGACTTCCCTCCTTAATCGCATGTTCGGCTACCGCTGATTTGTCCGTATGGCCTAGTCGACAGCTAGCCTTATGTTCTGCAATTCTTGTGTTTATAGATCGCTTCGTTGTTCCTATGTATATACTCCCACATGTGCATGGTATGCGATAAACCTCCGGTGTTGTGAGTGGGTCTGTTTTATCTTTCACCGTTCTCAAACACTCCTGTATCTTTCTTGTGGGCTTTTCCTTTTGTAACATTTTTCCTATTCTGTCTGTTATTCTAGGCACATAGGGTAGAAAATCTGTTGCTATCGGATTAGGTTCTGGTTTTGCCCTATTTCTTGTCATTGTTCTTGTTATTTCCTTTTCTTTGTAACCATTTGTCTTAAGAGCATTCCTTAGATGTTCCAGTCTGGTGTCGAGTTCTTCTGGTTCGCACACTTTTCTAGCCCGTCAAAGTTCTAATAATTCCGTACTTCTGAGATGGGTGCTGGTTTGATTCTTTATGTAAGTACCGGTCAGTATGAGTTGGCTTTCTATATACCTTGTGTCCTAATGTGACTCCTTCACATGTTAGAAGAACATCAAGGAAGGCTAGTTTTTTGTTTTCTTCTACCTCCATGGTGAACTTGATGTTTTCGTGCACGCTGTTCAGGTGTTCTAGAAATTCTTCTAGCTTTTCTCTTCCGTGATTCCAAATGACGAACGTATCGTCCACGTATCTGAGCCATATCTTGGGCTTGTATTCAGCGCTCTTCAAGGCTGCCTGTTCGACCTTCTCCATTACAAAGTTCGCTACCACCGGGCTTAGAGGGCTTCCCATGGCTACACCTTCAATCTGTTCGTACATGTTGGCGTCCCAGACGAAGTAGGTTGTCGTTAAGACGTGCTTGAAAAGGTTTGTAATATCTTCTGGAAATATGTTCTTGATGTGTTCGATTGCACCGTTTAATGGCACCTTTGTGAATAATGACATCACGTCGAAGCTGACCAGCATGTCGGATTCTTCCAGCTATATATTTTTGATTTTCGAAATGAAATGGGCTGCGTCCTTGATGTACGAGTCGGTTTTTCCAACGTATGGCTGCAATAATGTAGTTAAGTGTTTTGCTAATTCGTAAGTAGGCGAACCTATTGAGCTTACGATCGGATGAAGTGGAACGTTGGGCTTGTGGATTTTTGGCAATCCATAAAGACAAGGAGTCAGTGCTTCACTTTTGCATACCTTCTTTTTTTTACACAGAATATCTAACATAATTATTGTTCTCTTTGTAGCGTTTTTCACCGATGATTTTGATCGGAATATTTTCTGTTGGCGTTTCGAGCCCTTGTAGGAACCCAAACCGCCCAACGTGGCAACCGCGCCCCGACAGTTGAAATACGATTTCCTATTTGCGGCACCCTTCTCCCTCGTAAACCCGTCACTGTTATTTACGTGCTACACTTTTAAGGATGTTTATGTAATGCGAGATTGATCATCCGCTACATTTTACGAGCATATATCACTCCGAAAGAGGTAAAATTTCAATTCAATTAAGGCGAGTAATTGTCGGCCATGAAAAACGCTCCTTAGGAACGAATGAAGTGCTCAACTGCACACAGAAAAATCTGTCGTTCTGTCAAAGACTTACGCTTGGGTTCAGTGGGACGTTACACTCAGCATTCCTCAAATACAGCGATGTTTTATCCAATGGGAAGTGTATAGTTGGTAACGAATTATATCGTATTGTCCATTCAACTACAAGATGTCATTGGATTCCAATGAATGATTCAATCGCACCCTGTCGTTGAATCGAATCTGTGTTTGGTAGTTGATTGTAAACTACTTTCTTTTCCTTGGACCAACAGATTTTATTGCGAGGACAGCTGATTGATTCGTTTGGATGTTTAATTGTGTGATTGTGTATGAAGTTATAAGGAGCATCATATAAGAATTAGACATAAGCCTGCACCAGTTGTTGCATTATGACCTGAAATATAACTGTCTGACTAATCTGAATACCTACATTCAAATGCGGGTGTTAGGTCTTCTAAGTCCCAATTTCTCAGTAGGTCCTTTATTTAATATATAACTGGACACATTTAAATCACACAATTGCTGATGCAATACGCAAAACCACGAGATGACACAACACGGCTAACACCGAAACAACACAACGAAACAACCTCGTCCATGTTGGCGGGTTCGCGACGATAGTAACACTGAGATGATCCCCCTGTTCTTTATTTTTACGTTCATTGAATCGGGACTTCAGTCCCGCCGAATATTGATTATAGTTCAGCGAACGACAAGGGCCATTGAAGCAAAATTAATTTTTATCAGATGAATTATCACGAACTGTTGTTGCAGTAATAATTTTTGTACACTGAATAGATTGTATGCTTTGCTTAAATTAAACATAAGGTACATTTCGAAAACAAAAGGATGTTTTGATTGCATCATATGTCAATACTGATATTAGAAGGATTATACATATCGTTAGAACGAATATAAAATTATTTTGAATTTATTGGCGTACCTGTGATTACTTCGAACATAAGGATTGAATTCTTTCAGCGACATGGATTTGAAACAACTGTAAATATATTGAAAGCGATGGAAAAACATCCAAATACTAACAATTAATTGGAAACACAACATTATTTTTTTCTGTGTGATAAATGCCTCAGAAAAAAACGATCAATGTTCTACAAGTCAAAGAATGGGTTGTATATTTTTTCAGGTTGCTGTATTTTTTGTTCTTGGATCTCAAATGTTTCGTTTGTGTCGTTGTGAACTTGCAAACGAAAGCTGCTTTTTTGACATCGCACATACAATATTTGTGTAAGTCGGATAAAAGTCGATTTTGAGAGACGCTGTTGCCTGCAGAAACTGTATATTAATCTTGTTTATCTTAAAATGAAGATCTTGCAGAAGTAGTAGACGGCTCTTCAGATGAATCTGGTTTGTCACTATCCGAAGAACACAGACTCTATACCCTTTTACGAATATTTTCTAGTTTTTCAGAATATACGCTTTTTCTACTGCATTTGGTGTACTAAGTACAATTTTTGACTACATTATAATTAATTACACTGTTCTAAGTAAATTGAGGTTCAAACATAATTTTGTCCGGACTTTTTTCATACAGCGGATAGTATTCGTCAAAATGAGCGGTTTTTCCCATTAACATATAAACGAAATATTTAGAGAAAACCAGATACTGACCACTAAAGAAATCCTCAATTCTCAAGTTCATCCCTGGGCAGACAGCCAAACAAGGCAGCGCTAGCGGTGCCGATGCCGGTGAGAAAACACTAAAACAGGCAGTTCATCATACGTCGCGTTGCTGTGGCATAGTGTACGAGAGTGCTCGACTTGCTACATCTGACGATCGGACTTTAAAAACAACAACAATACCACACGCTTATAACAGTAATGAGCTGATGGACATGATTTTAATGTACGGTGACTATGGTCAAAATGCCGTTGCGGCTTCGCGAGTGTATGCCGATCGTTTCCCTAACCGTACTCACCCTGCACCTCGTCGATTTGTCTCGCTCGTGTAAAGAGCTAGAGACACAGGATGTCTGAATCCACATCACGGTGGACACCCTGGAAGACCTAGACAACCTCGTATGGTCCAAATTGAAGAAAACATCGTAAAGACGCCTGCGACAGGACCTCACTTACAACTTCGTAGCAACCAAATAGTGAGTACCTGCTTGAATTTTTTTTACTGTCTTGCTGCTGGTTCACCGCGCATTAGATTTGCCGTTGCAAGTGCTGTTGCTTCTAAAGAGGAAAGTCCCAACTTTTAGAACACCCTCTAGATACCTCTCTCCGAATTGGTGAATCACTAGTCATTTGATCCAATTTTTTTGTACTTAGATGAGAACCACAGAGGTACTTCATCAAATAATAGACAGAAAATCGTAGGAAAAATAGCGATAGGAAGCAGGATACATTCATGGCTAAGAAACTTGAGGGATTGGTAGGTTTATTTGCTCCAATAACCAGCTATTTAGCGCGGCACTTTCCAAAGTTGCGATTGCCTTGATGATTGCCAACCTCCAGAATGAGGATGGCACCTAAAGAAGAAAAAGCACGCTCTTTTTTTGCAACGTTTTTATTCAATTTTGAAACTGCACAGGCAGAACGTTCTAGAAAACGTAGGGTCTGAACCCACCTGCTCCCTGTTAAGCTTTGCGGTTGGTTCGCAGACTTCCTCTCAGGTCGGAAAATCTCTGTTGTGGTAGACGGCTTTTCCTCTTTTTGCCATAGCATCAATGCCGGGGTTCCGCGGGGATCGGTATTGGCTCCAACATTGTTTCTGCTTCACATTAATGATCTACTCTCTAGCACTACAAACCCAATCCACAGTTTTGGTGATGACAGTACGCTGCATGCAGGTATCAGGAGCAATAGACCGATCTCTGTGGTCGAGCTGGAACGCAGAAGACTGGCAGTGGCAGCTTCATTTTCAAAGGATCTCGATACCATTACCGCTTGGGGGCTTACGAATATGGTTAAATTTAATGCCTCCAAGACCCAGTATTGTACGCTATCAAACAAGAAATGCCTAAGCCAACACCAGGTTCTAATGAACAACCGGGCTCTGCCAAGGAGTCACTCATTCAAGCTGTTAGGAGTCAACATTACAGAAAATCGGATCTGGCACGAACACGTCGCATCCATTGCAACAGCTGCTGGTAAAAAGCTTGGGTACCTATTTAGAGCCAGAAAGTATTTTTCACCATGTAACCTCCTCACGCTATATAAAGCCCAGATAAGACCTTGCCTGGAGTATTGCTCTCATGTCTGGGGAGCTGCTGCCCCTACTACCCTGTCTATACTAGATGCCGTCCAGAGAAGGGCAATTCGACTAATTGGCGATCCGGCCTTAACGCGCCACCTTCAGTCACTTTCTCACCGGCGTATTGTTGATGACCTCTCAGTCTTCTACCGATATTCCAACGGAATCTGCTCCTCTGAGCTATCCTCTATCATTCCGCCGCTCACTGCTCCTATCAGATGTACCCGTGCGACCGCTGCATCTCATCCTAAGGCGGTCGTTCTTCATACATCAAGATCTGAGCGGTACAACCGCACATTTATTTCCAGGGTGTCTAAAGCTTGGAATAGACTGCCAGAAGATGTATTTATTGGGCCTGCGGGTATTGGCCCATTCAAATCTCGCGTTAACAAAATTCCCCTAACATAACCCTTTCACAGCAGCCGCGGTACTCTGGTATTTAGGCTCTGCCTGCGCGGTCTGCTCAGTTATGAAAAAAACCTTGAAATCAAAGCGAAACAAAGGTACAGCCAAAAAGCAAACCAAAAAATAATCTCTCCCCATGTTCGGCGTAGAGATTCGATGTTCCAGTTGGCTCATAAAAAAGTTTGTCGGCTGTGTAAAGACCGCTGACGTGCGGTACACCGTCTCGTCTGGTCGTCAGTAATTCGAGCATGGCCTCCCCAGATTTACAACGCCCTGCTGATACGAATCACACTGCCGGACTCCACAGGCATAAATCCTTGTTAGGCCGTGCCCCTGAGACAAGGATAACAGGGTCGGGCATCATCGAGGTAGAATCCCATGGAGGTGCGATCACGTGGCTGAAAACAGGCGCAAGTTGGCCATATTGATTCGACACTTACGTCAAACAGCTGACGTTTCTTTGACAATTTCGTGTTTGCTTTTTTTAAGTGTTTTTACCGAGATTTTTAGTTATTTTTAAGTGATATTCTAGTGAATTCATAAAGGAAATAATGGTTTCATGTGCTTATTGTAGTTACTCTAGCAGATATGGCATGGATAAGAAGAAATCGACAGGAATTACATTTCATAGGTATGTATGCAAAAAAATAACAATGTACAGGACCGCATTTGTAATCTTTATCTCAATAAAGTGTAACGTATCGCAGCAATAATACAGTTAGTTGTATTATTCAATTGATGATGAATGTCATCTCTACAAAGCCTGTTTTTTTTTTCATATACTTAACTATGAATTTCGTATTAGATTGAAAAATCAACCCAATACTTCATATTTAAATCATCATTGTAATGAATTTTCAAAATTATTTACATAAGAAAGTAATCCGGCTCTGGCGAGGCGTCCATATTGTGACCGTTTTTGTTATGCGAAATTGAACCTTATAACGTCTCCTTGGGATTCTACCTCGATGGTCGGGCATACTCGTTGCCGAAAGGGGTTATACAGGGTATTTTCGGAGTTAAGACTTTTGTTTTCAGAAACAACTGCTTTTGAAATGACAAATTTACCGCATGGTGAATCAGCAGCAGAAGAATTTTTTTTATAACTGAGCAGACCGCGCAGGCAGAGCCTAAAATACCAGAGTACCGCGGCTGCTGTGAAAGGGTTATGTTAGGGGAAGTTTGTTAACGCGAGATTTGATTGGGCCAATACCCCCAAGCCCAATAAATACATCTTCTGGCAGTCCATTCCAAGCCTTGGACGCCCTGGGAATAAATGTGCGGTTGTACCGCTCAGTTCTTGATGTATGAAGAACGACCGTCTTAGGATGAGATGATAGCTCAGAGGAGCAGATTCCGTTGGAATATCGGTAGAAGAGTGAGAGGTCACCAACAACACGCCGTTGAGAAAGTGACTGAGGGTGGCGCGTTAAGGCCGGATCGCCAATTAGTCGAATTGCCCTTCTCTGGACGGCATCTAGTATAGACAGGGTAGTAGGGGCAGCAGCTCCCCAGACATGCGAGCAATACTCCAGGCAAGGTCTTCTGGGCTTTATATAGCGTGAGGAGGTTACATGGTGAGAAATACTTTCTGGCTCTAAATAGGTACCCAAGCTTTTTACCAGCAGCTGTTGCAACTGACGCGATGTGTTCGTGCCAGATCAGATTTTCTGTAATGTTGACTCCTAACAGCTTGAATGAGTGACTCCTTGGCAGAGCCTGGTTGTTCATTAGAACCTGGTGTTGGCTTGGGTACTTCTTGTTTGATAGCGTACAATACTGGGTCTTGGAGGCATTAAATTTAACCACATTCTTAAGCCCCCAAGCGGTAATGGTATCGAGATCCTTTGAAAGTGAAGCTGCCACTGCCAGTCTTCTGCGTTCCAGCTCGACCACAGAGATCGGTCTATTGCTCATGATGCCTGCATGTAGCGCACTGTCATCCGCAAAACTGTGGATTGGGTTTGTAGTGCTAAAGAGTAGATCATTAATATGAAGCAGAAACAATGTCGGAGCCAATACCGATCCTTGCGGAACCCCGGCATTGGTGCTATGGAAAGAAGGGGAAAAGCCGTCTACCACGACAGATTTTCCGACCTGAGAGGAAGTCTGCGAGCCAACCGCAAAGCTTAACAGGGAGCCCATAAGACGGGAGCTTGTTTAGGAGAGCTGCATGCCAGAGTTGATCGAATGCCTTTGAAATATCGAGAGCAACGACGTGAGCCTTGCCAAATGACTGGATGAGTTTGCTCCACACATGTGTGACGTAAGCCAGGAGATCTCCAGTTGATCTTTGGTGTCGGAATCCATATTGTCTGTCGTTGATTAAGTGATGGAGCTCTATTTAATGAGCTCTCCATCACTTTACTGATTACAGAAAGCAGAGCTATAGGTCTGTAGTTGGTCGGATCAGTTTTGGGTCCCTTTTTTGGCACCGGCTGGATGCAAGCTGTTTTCCAGCCTTTTGGGAAAATGCCGGAATCCTAAGACATCCGGAAGAGGCGGGTAAATATGGGAGCGAGCTCCTGTGCGCACTTCTTGACAACAGTGGAGGGGATCATGTCGAGCTCATTCGCCTTATTAATGTCAAGTGACTGCAGCACCTTCCGAACTATTTTTGTTCTGAACGTGATTTCGCTCATGGCTTGGGGTACTCTCGGTATGGATTTATTCTTACCCGACAGTTCTGTCGGAGTCGGTGCAAGTACTTGTAGAGGAGACACTCTTTGACCAATTCTGCCTCTTGGACATGACGTTGCGCTATTCTTATTATTATTATTATATTTGGATACTGTTCGAAATAAGAGTCTCTTTCCTATAATATGCAGCTGGTATTTTTAACCTCTACCGCCTCAACTCATGATCGATTCGTATCGAGATGCACTTGTGCATACACATCATAATTCAAAACGCACACGGTGCCTCTGGTTATTTATAACGCGGCACTTTGTATACGTTTCGTGGTATTTTAAAGTGGTTGTTTCCCAAACTAACATGGTTTAAATCGCCGCATAAACGATTATTTACATATAAATCGCGCTGGCTACTTGCCAGAGCTTTACGTGACTTGCTTGGTACGCTACACGCCGAATTATTAAATATGCCGCGGCCAAAGGTTCAAATCCCCGAAGTGTGGTGAACTTGGAGCGGTGTCAGAGCCTCACGCACCAAGCTGACGCCTTTTGGGATTTGCCGACGCGACAGTGACGTGAAATGTCGTTATCGTTAACAGCAGGTGCAACATGCACTATATGGACGTAGACACAGTGGAGCGGTTTCCTGCTTGCAGGTCCCCGCAAGCAGGCAGACTGCTTTCGCTGTGTAGGCGCGCAAACACAGTGGGGCTTTTTGGTGAGCGTGCGAAGGCGTGCAGGTACCGCATGCAGGCTCATCTGCTCAACTGAGTCTTCGACCGCTTACCAGTGTCGGAAGCCCGCTTGAACGCCTTTATAGTAACAGAAATTTAGTTTGCTATCTGGTTTCGTCTGTGCCGGTCGAAGATGAGTAGCGATAAAGAGTTACTTATAGCTTCAGTGTTTGCGAAAACCCCTATTTGGGATAAAAGACACAAGCTGCACTATAACCGCACTGCGATAGAAAAATGTTGGAAGGAATGAGCATATAACGATGTTACAATAATATGTTATACCTGGCGGGCCAGCCCAAAGGATCTGTCCGACACGGGAATTCCCACAAAGCCCAGGTCGTTCCTCTTGCGTTGCCAAGTGCAGGAGCCTCCTTATGTAGCGCGTCCAATGTCAATGTTGTTCCCAATGCCCACAAAGCATATTGTCTCAAAATCGATATTTTTCGCGATCCCAATACTCCCCTCACCTATCGGTACCGACCAATGATATTACGAGACCCAAATATATAACGTTAGGCAATTGTATTTACTACGTACTATCACTTAGTATCATAGATATATTCAAATGAGCATAACACATTTATACACAACCACAACACTAGATGTAGGCTAGGTACCACAATAATTCACAAACCAAACAAATCAGTCATGCGGCGGTCATATCTCAATTTAGCGCCAAAATGATACAACACTTCTACCTTTTGATACCAAAAACTTGTTTACAAAGCGATTCAAACAGTCTCTACCAGAGCGGATAGCTTCCTTAATAAGACGCGCACAAGATTTCGTTGAACATGTACAGTATCAGTCACATATTCATCTGATTGACAAATTTCAACTAAATGGTTCTAATGTATAATGATGTGAGTCTACATGTGTATGTACTAATAGTTCATTTGACAACTGCTGATTAAACGAAAAAACGCCAAGACACGTCAAAATATTTGTCCAGAGAGACAACTTTCTAACCAAAAACTATTTCACCCCCTATTGTACCCTCTAGCCCCTCAGGGGAATCATTTCCAGTGTTTTTGCAACTGTCCCTCATTATTTTGCCAATAATGGACGACATTTTGAACCCTTATTGCATGTTTCCTATACCATGTCTAAATGCGACTGGCCAATCTTTGTACTCTTTTTCTTGTGTTTTCACTGTACCAAGCACTGGTGTGTTTGACTACGTGCGGAACCGGCGCCGGCCTGCTTCTACCTGCCGAGGGGACTCGGCATTGGCCAACGCACTCCAACGCTCTCCAACGCTTCTAACTGCCGCTAATGTGAATGCCTACTTACACAGTGATAGCAGTCTGCCTGCTTGCGGGGACCTGCAAGCAGGAAACCGCTCCGCTGTGTCTACGCTCTTATAGTGGCTAATGATACATCAGCGCAAGATTTCACCCGATCCCCAACGATGAATAATTCAATGACTAATTCAAACAATTAGGCATTGTGCCTTTTCAAGGGAAATTAACAATTCTAAACTGGCCAGAGGTGTCAATTAGCTATGGTAAAAGTTTCGAGTCATGAATTAATCAAAATTTTTAATGGGCCCTGATGGGCCCGGTGAATTCGAAACGGTCCCTGCAGCAAACGGTGAGATGACCTGCGATGAATGTTTGTCACATTACTTATACGTTTTGTCGTGTAAGACTTTTCCAATATTCGAGGGTTGCTCTATATCTCCGTCAATCCACCAGTACGCAGACAGTTAGTTGTTTCACGCGTATTAGCGATCATCAGTGCGCCATAGGTCGATTGACGGAGATAGAGAGCATCAGCATTTTCATGACTATCAGACATGTGAAGCATGTGAGAGTAGGCGGCAGAAAAGATATGCCTGTGCGCTATCTGGTACCTGAAGAAAGAAAGTCACTGCTAAAAAGAAAAAAGTCTTTGTTAAATTATCTAAATGTCTACATGTTTACTTGCACTGTTGTCGGACTGTACCTGGAATCTCATTTTCTTAAAACAGTGGTCTTCGATTCAGGCATGGCCGACTCTACTCACTAGGCCGGAGCATTGAAATATGGCAACACTGAATAGTCGGCCGAGCTTTTGTCATTAGTGTAATTCTTCCAGAGTAAAAAATAAGATTGGAAGGTGATTTTTAATGTGTTTCTAATTATTTACCTGCACAAACGAAACTATAAAGATAAAAAGATGCCTGCAAAGTGTATAGTACCAGGTTGCACTAGCAATTGTGCTTCCAATAAAGGACATACCAAACATAACCTTCCAGAGCAAAAAGAAGATTGGAAGGTGATTTTTAATGTGTTTCTAATTATTTATCTGCACAAACGAAACTATAAAGATAAAAAGATGCCTGCAAAGTGTGTAGTACCAGGTTGCACTAGCAATTTTGCTTCCAATAAAGGACATAAACAGAAATGGGTGAAAGGTATTCCTCATAAGGGCTGGTTATATTTATAAGAATAAAGACAATAATTTACAAACATTTCAAAGGATAAGACCTATTTTAAAGCACATTGTGGTACCTACAAAGTTTTCTGGACCTCCCAAATATCACAGAAAAATACAGTTAATAGAACTCATCTGGGCATGCATCTGGGCATACCTACGAAAAGATTTGGTAGTTAAAGGGAATCAAGACCAGCAAGAATGGCTTCATAGTGACCTAATAGTGAATGTTTCTAGCTCAAGTGACAATTTACAAAGTAAATTGAGTGTTCACTTAAGTGGAAGTGGAAGTGGCAGCAGGAAACAGGTTGCGTTTATTTTTATTTTGTACTGTCTGACAACGATGAACCAGACATCAGATGTAACGTATTAGTAGTAGTAGTTCTAAAAAGTATTTTTCTTAATTTATTAACAGAGATGAACTCTAATACATATAAAATGTAATAATTATTCTGAAACTATAGGGCCACTATTTGACAGCTAAGCCACGTTGCCACATCTAAGGCTTCGTCCTAGTGTAGAGTCGGCCATGCTTCAGGACATCATAACGGTGAAGTAATAATAATTTCCCCATACACTGTGTCCGGGAAAGCTTTGCTTTCGAAATAAACCTTAAATAGAAATTGGTTCATTTCGGTTTAATATGTTTTCCTTGAAGTATTATACTTACTTTATCTGATGGCTGGTTAAGACACAGAAATTTGAGCACCTGGTTGTCTAAAAATAACAATGTGCAACTCCATCATGATTTTGCTTTTCCCTTGTTTGAAAATAAAAAAAATACGCTATTCAAAATATTCATCAAAGTTAAAAAAATTGTTTTGCTTTTTTAATTCATTTAATTTTACTTCCCACACCGATAGGTGAGGGGAGTATTGTGATCGCGAAAATTTTCGATTTTGAGATAATACGCTTTTTGGGCGTTTTACGATGTCTACATAACAAAAAACCACGTCACTCATTTCCGTCGGTCTGTCTGTCTGTCGGTCTGTCTGTCTGTGAGCGTTTTTCTAGCCTCGTAATCTCAGTAACCGCTGCATGGATTGTGATGAAATTTGGGCAGCGGTATGCTGTGGGGCCGTAGTAGGTACTGTTCCTATAATTTTGAAAATCGGTGCATAGGCGGCGGAGTAATTAGCAAAAAGACAAAAAAAACTAAATATTGCTGAAACTTCATTTTTAGGCGTTTTATGGGTCCCTGATCATTTTCTACTTTTTTGGGTGGGGGTGAAATTGGGGTGGTTGGGGGGTGGGGGGGTTGTAAAATTGAAAAATTTGTTGCTTTCATAATAGACTGTCCACTGACCTGTGAAGGAAGATCTGGCGACATAAATAACTTTTTTAGGTCCATCCGAACATTGCCTTGCCTATTACAGAAAGCAAGGGACTTTTTTCTGATGTAAACATACGAGAGTATTGCTTTAGATCGTGGTAACGAGGAAGCTGTTGAATTGATTTTAATGAAATTTGAACACAGTATTACTACCATGGCGAAGATGGAAAACGCGTATGGTTTTGATAAATCGTGCCAGTGGTGGCGCAGAAATAATAAAAAACGAAAAATATAAAAACAGCTCAAACCACGTTTTTAAGCGTTTTAGAGGTTCCTAATCATTTTCTGTGTTTTTTTGTTGGGGGGGGGGGTTGGAGGTTGAGAAATTGAAAAATTAAAAAATTTCTTGTACTCATAATAGGCTGTCCACTAACCTGTGTGGGAAGATCTAGCGACACAAATCACCATTTTAGGTCCATCCGAACATTGCCTAGCCTATGACGGAAACTAAGGGACTTAGAATTTTCTGTATACATACGAGAATTTATTAGTTTAAATCGTTTTGCATTTTGTAACGTGGACACTATTAAATTGATTCTAATGAAATTTTGACACAGTATATTGTTACCGTGGTGAGAATGGAAAACGCTTATGTTTGTTAAAAATCGTGTCAGTGGCAGCGTAGCAATAATCAAATAACGAAAAGTATTAAAACAACTCAAATTCGGTTTTTAGATGTTTTAGGGGTTCCTGAATATTTCCTACCAGTTTCTTGGGTGGGGGTGAAAGTGAGGTGATTGGGGGGTAGGGGGTTGTAAAACTGAGAAGTTTGTAGTATCGATAATAGGCTGTCCATTGACCTGTAAAGGAAAGACCTAGCGGCATAAGACAATTTAAGGGGGGGGGGGGGGTGGCAATTATTTGGTTGCAAGGGATCTTAGACTAAAGCTTCATGCTATGGGAAAATAATAAACTGGTATCAGCGTAATGTGTGGGAAATACTGAGTCAATCAACTTGACTTCATTTTTTTAATGCCACACGTCTAGGACAATTTTTCAAAATTTGTTTCAATATGGCCGATGTCACCGTTTGATGCATCGACATAAGAAAGAAGCTGACATGCTATGTGAAAACAGAGACATCAGCACGCCGAGTTGGAATGTAAACATAAACGTTTTGTCTGTGTGATGGAAGGCGAAGTGGAAAAGATAAACGTATACGCCACGGCGACTGCAGCGAGGCGAGAGGTGTCAGCAATTAAACTCATCTCAAGACGCTGGCGGTCAGGACGTAAAGTATGCAAATGAGTTTTAAAATGAAGGCTGCTGGCGTATTTAACTTTTAATTGGGTGTACTTTTTACGATTCCCTAGTCGGTAGGCAAACACAGGTGGACATAATTTATGGAAATTGCTCCGCATGTTCGGATGACGGGATTAATTAATAGACAGTGATTTTAGCAAGTACTAATAGGCTATATTTGCATAAAGTTGGACAATATTAACTTTTGCTGCCTACTCATTTCTCTCTTTATGCGCGTTGTAGCGTGTAATATACATAATATACAGGGTGAGTCAAGCTCAACGCCTCGGACTCTTGTGACCAAACCATACCACTTTTCGAAAAATCGACTTTGCGAGTGTATGTAGGTCGAGTTGGACTACATTTTAAAAATAATGACTTTTATACAGGGTGTCTAATAAAAGCGTGACATATCAAAGTTATGTTTTTTTTAAATGGAATACCCTGTATATTATTGCATATTTAGATTCCCGGGTGCATTTTAATGTGACTTTATGTATCACACAAGGGACTTGTGACATTGTGAATTTTGAAATGAAAGGAAATCTACAACGTTATGTTGCTGGCAGTTTAATAGCTTCAGAATGAAATTTCACATTTCATGATTTAAACAAATAGTAACCAATACCTCTGACTAGAGTTTTGCAAATTCTTCAATACCCATAAGGAAGATCGCCGAAAATGAAGAATAAATTAAAAATCTGCTCAAATTATTAAACATAATTTACCTGGCAGAATATGATTTGTCAGTATTCCTTTTTTGCGACCTTGCTAATAGATACTGAAAACTTTAAAGGACGACAGTGAGAGGTATCATTACTTTTGACTTTGACGGAAACACTACTGTTTTATACCATTAAATGTGAAATTGCGTTCTGAAGATAGTAGACTGACGGCAACGATCGCTGAAAGTTTTGCTTTCATTTCAAAATGTTTAGTGATTTTGGAAATTTTTAATCTCTAGTACATTGCAGTCGCTAGTAGGCTGTAAAAATTATGCATTTATGTCGTACTCCAGCTTCTCTTTAACCTTAGACATGTTACCGCCGTTGTTTCTGGTTAGAGTTGATTTGTTGTAGGGAATTTTTATAATCTTGTTCTTATACTCTAGTTCAGCTGGATCTTTTTGCTAGGTTAATTGTTTCCTTCCATCTACGATTCTCGAAAATTAATAAAAACTACCATAGATTGATATTCACAACCTGACATAATCAGAAAGCCTATCAAATTGCACATTTGATCGTATAAAAAAAATTGTGCATTCCCATTTGAAAAAATCGTTACCTTTGTTTGAAGTTTCCTTAATTGATCTACCGATTTCCCCAAGTACAAACATAATTCGAACTCGACCGTCTTACGTAAGCTGACACATTTCATGCTCAGTAACACGGCAAAGTCACAGCCCTCTAAGATTTATAATAGCTGCGATATTAAATTTTTTTGTGACATCTACCTATACCCAAAATTGTGATTTGCACCTAAACGGTTCGCTTAAAGTACCATGTGTGATACATGGAGTCACACTAAAATGCACCCAGGAATCTAAATATGCAATAATATACAGGGTGTTCCATTTAAAAAAACATAACTTTGATATGTCATGCTTTTATTAGACACCCTGTATAAAAGTCATTATTTTTAAAATGTAGCCCAACTCGACCTACAGACACATGCAAGGTCGATTTTTCGAAAAGTGGTATCGTTTGGTCACAAGAGTCCGAGGCGTTGAGCTTGACTCACCCTGTATACCTTTTTTCATATTATTGGTCGCAAGTTGAGCTCTCAAATCAAAGTAAGTAATGTTTACTTAATGCCTTCCTGAGAATACTTCAGTTCCTCCAGACTAATCGACCACAAATATTTCATATAGTACCCGGTTATACTTCCTACAATAAAGTGGTCTTGTGAATTGTTTGTGATTATGCAACAGCTTGGGTGAGTTTATCTCACAGAGTACCCAGTTCTACCAATCGTATCCTTATTTATTGATATATTGATTTATTTTCTTAATTTATTTGATAACTTTACTAGACAATTTTCAAAGTTTCATACGCACATTTATTTCATTATTGGTTTGATAATCCAGTTCTTGAACGTCTGCGATATAAAACAGATAACAATCTCGAATTACTTCGCGAGTTGACCCTTCGTGCTGAACTAGTACAAAGGAGAGGATACTTTGCGAATTGACCCCTAGTATCTTAGTGAGTTGGCCTCACACTTATCATGATAATTCTCCACCCTAGTGATTTGAGCTCTTGGAGAGGTATTTCGCGAGTTGACCCTTAATACCAAAGACCCATGAGCTACTCGAGTTTTGTATAATTACACAGTGAGTATATTATTTCATGTATTCTTTTGAGAGATGTATTCCGCGAGTTGACCCTTAATACCCATGACCCGAGAGATACTTGGTTTACGTTCTATGTGATTTGTATGACTACACAATTTGTATGTTATCCTGTATATTATTTTATCTACCTATTTAGTGTTTAAAGAGTTATTTGGTGTGTACGATTCCGTAGTCGGTAGGCAAATACAGGTGGACATAATTTATGGAAATTGCTCCGCATGTCCGGATGACGGGATTAATTAATAGACAGTGATTTTAGCAAGTACTAATAGACTATATTTGCATAAAGTTGGACAATATTAACTTTTGCTGCCTACTCATTTCTCTCTTTATGCGTGCTGTAGCGTGTAATATACAGAAATATATTACCTTTTTTCATGTTATTGGTCACATGTCGAGCTCTCAAATCAAAGTGCTACCCGGAAATGCCGTAAACAGAATCGACTGCCAGCGGGATTTGAACCCGAGACCTCCAGAGTTCTAGTCCGATGCTCTATGTTGATTTAAATTGATTTAGTTTTTCGTGTCAAAACTTTATAATTCAAAAATGCGACTATTGTCTAAGTGTGTAGTTAAAAATACAACGTAAAACGATGACTCAAAGTGTTAGGACAGAGAGAATTTCAGCCGAATGTAAGATGAACAACTAAATATCCGGCCGATATTATTCTCTAAACAGTCCGATGACCTTCACAATAATTTAGGCGGTCCGTTACGTTAAAATAAGGTCCGAAGTTGTATAATGTTTACGTAATGCCTGCGTGAGAATACGTTCGTTCCTCCAGACTAATCGACCACAAATATCACTTCATATAGTACCCGGTAATACTTCCTACAATAAAATGGTCTTGTGAATTGTTTGTGATTGTGCAACAGCTTGGGTGAGTTTATCTCACAGAGTACCCAGTTCTACTAATTGTATGCTTATTTATTGATATATTGATTTATTTTCTTAATTTATTTGATAACTTTACTAGACAATTTTCAAAGTTTCATACACACTTTTATTTCATTATTGGTTTGGTAATCCAATTCTTGAACGTCTGCGATATAAAACAGATAACAATCTCGAATTACGTCGCGAGTTGACCATTCGTGCTGAACTAGTACAAAGGAGTCGATACTTTGCGAGTTGACCCCTAGTATCTTAGTGAGTTGGCTTCACAGTTATCATGATAATTCTCCACCCTAATGATTTGAGCTCTTGGAGAGGTATTTCGCGAGTTGACCCTTAATACCCATGACCCGAGAGATACTTGGTTTGCGTTCTATGTAATTTGTATGACTACACAATTTGTATGTTATCCTGTATATTATTTTATCTACCTATTTAGTGTTTAAAGAGTTATTTGGTGTGTACGATTCCGTAGTCGGTAGGCAAATACAGGTGGACATAATTTATGGAAATTGCTCCGCATGTTCCGATGACGGGATTAATTAATAGACAGTGATTTTAGCAAGTACTAATAGACTACATTTGCATAAAGTTGGACAATATTAACTTTTGCTGCCTACTCATTTCTCTCTTTATACGTGCTGTAGCGTGTAATATACAGAAATATATTACCTTTTTTTTCATGTTATTGCTTGCATGCACACAAAAAAATCTGTCGTTTTGTCAAAGACTTACGCTTGGATTCAATGGGACGTTACACTCAGCATTCCTCAAATACAGCGACGTTTTCTCCAATGGGAAGTGTATAATTGGTAGCGAATTATATCGTATTGTCGATTCAACTACAAGATGTCATTGGATTCCAATGAATGTTTCAATCGCAGCCTGTCGTTGAATCGAATCTGTCTTTGGTAATTGATTCTAAACTACTTTCTTTTCCTTGGACCAACAGATTTTATTGCGAGGACAGCTGATTGATTCGTTTGGATGTTTAATGTTGTGATTTTTTGTGAAGTTATAAGGAGCATGATATAAGAATTAGACATAAGCCTGCACCAGTTGTTGCATTATTACCTGAAATATAACTTTCTAACTAATCTAAATACCTACATTCAAATGTGGGTGTTAGCTTTTTTAAGTCCCAATTTCTCAGTAGGTCCTCCATTTAATATATAACTGGACACATTTAAATCACACAATTATTGATGCAATACGCAAAACCACGAGATGACACAACACGGCTAACACCGAAACAGCACAATGGAACAACTTGGTCCATGTTGACGAGTTCGCGGCGATAGTAGCACTGAGATAATCCCCCTGTTCTTTATTCATACCTTCATTGAATCGGGACACCAGTCCCGCCGAATACTGATTATAGTTCAGCGAACAACAAGGGCCATTGAAACAAAATTAATTTCTATCAGATGAATTATCACGAACTGCTGTTGCAGTAATAATTTTTGTACATCGAATAGATTGTATACTTTGCTTAAATGAAACATAGGGTAAATTTCGAAAACAAAAGGATGTTTTGATTGTATTATATGTCAATACTGGTATTAGAAGGATTATACATATCGTTATAACGAATACAAAATTATTTTGAATTTATTGGCGTACCTGTGATTACTTCGAATATAAGGATTGAATTCTTTCAATGACATGGATTTGAAACAACTGTAAATATATTTATAGTGATGGAAAAACATCCAAATACTAACAATTAATTGGAAACGCAACAGTATTTTGTTCTGTCTGTCGAGCTCTCAGCTCAAAGTGCTACCTGAAAATGCCGTAAAAGCGGAATTTGAACCCGAGACCTCCAGAATTCTAGTCTGACGCTCTATGCTCGTTTAAATTGACTAGTTTTTTGAAATGCCCCTTTCTGTTAGTAACCTGTTAGTGAAAACCGCTCGACTACGCCAATGGCCCAAGAATGATGATTCACCGTTTCTCTAATGAGGCGGATGCTCAATAGTAGCCCTAAAATCCCCGACAGAGTCTTGGCGGCTCATCCCTATATAATATTTTTAATTAATCTCTTAAGCAGAGGTGCTAACAATGGCCCCACGATACTAAATCTTTGCTGCCGTGATGTGGGGTATACACCCTCCCGTGGTGAGATCATATACAAAAGAACAGATGCTCAGTAGCGGTGCACCACTTGCAGTTTGTTAGTGAAGCCTCATTGGATTCTAGCATACATACAGGGTGGGCCAATAGTGTGTGGACGGAAGATTGTGGGCTTACTGAAAAATATTTCAAAAATGTGTCACTTGATCATGGCAGGGAACCTTGAGAACTATAACGTAAAAATATTTTCACTTAAACTTTGACGTTTATACAGAGTGATTCATATCAAACATACATTTTTTCAAATGGAACTCCCTATATATTATTGCATATTTGGATTCCTTGGTCAATTCTAGTGTGACTTTATGTATCACACATGGAACTTTAAACGAACCGTTTAGGCGCAAATCACCATTTTTGGTATAAGTAGGTATCAGAAAAAAATTGAATATCGCAGCGATTCTAAAACTTAGAGGGCCGTGACTTTGCAGTACGACTAAGCATGAAATGCGTCACCTTAAGTCAGACGACTAAATTTGAATTCTTTTTGTACTTGGAGAAATCAGTAGATTAATTAAGGAAACTTCAATCACAAATAACTTGATTTTTACAAATGGGAAGTTATCATGACATATATACATGATCAGTATGTACTAATAACTTTATTTTATAGTACATACTATTGGTTTAACTTTGGGTGTTTTTTCTGTATTTTGTAGAATCCTGATGAAGAAAATAAAATTTTTCGAAAGCTTGATTTAAACGAAGAGTACTCCTTCAATTGAGCCCCCTGTTTTGGTTGTGTTGACCGCATACCCAACTAGTTGTTAGTTATACATATTGTATATATGTATATAATTTTAAATGGAACGCCCTATTTATGAAGTCTAACGTAAAAGTGGTCAATCTGACAACACTGGTGTGGGCGTTTTTGAATTCTGTATGTTCAAAAACCCTCAAGTATTGAATTTCACCGTTCCAGCTGTGGCGGTTTTGGAAAATATTTAAGCGTTCCGGTACTGTTTACTGTGTTGCCATATCTCAATAATTAACAGAAACAAAATTTTGAAATTGTGAGATCTTACTAAACTTAGTCGAGTGTCGAACTCGACATGTGCAATTCATTGCAATAAAAATAAGTAGAGGATTCTATTTAAAATAAATTAAAATCGGGGATATTTGTTTAAAAATTTGGAAAAATAATGTATAACTTGGCAACGCCGCAAACGCTACATTTAAAAAAAGAAAGTAAAATGACCTTCAAATTGCCGTAATTAAAAATTCTGCCAAAAACACCCTGTCGATACAAATTGCTGGCAACATCCAAAATAATATCCACTTAATATTCAAGTAACTCGCTGTATAATATTATTGAGAAAAGTTAAAGGAATATATCAATTTGGACGTATTACTTGCGACCTTGCAAATCCGCAAATTAATGGAAAATAAATTATAACTTGGCAACGTCGCAACCGATCCCAAAAATATTTTAGGGTTGAATAGAGATCAACGATGGAAACTAGAAGAGGTTATAGTTCCATATAAAAAAATCAAGTTGATCACTTTCCTACTTTCCCGCAACACCCTGTATATTTCAAAATATTTTTAGAATATGCGTTTTAAGTAACCAAATAACTTTTGTATTTGATATTTTCTTCTATCAGGTATATCTTGTGAGATATCGAAGAATTACACACTAACTGGACGCCCTGTATATTCATGGAGTTTTCATGGAATGATACAATGTTCCAAAATGGTGATTCTTAAAACGTTCCTAGAATATATTGTGCTGTCTGGGTTAGTGATGTTATGGTCACGCCATATTTTAGTAAGCTTTATCATGGCCACACGTGCCTGTTGAATGCGCCGTCGAATCTCATGTTCACAGCTACCCGAATTGTCGATCAAAGAACCGAGGTACACAAAACTTTTCACTACTTCACAACGGCCTACTGGCTTTATTTCTCGATGATTATCGTGATCTCTATCTACGATCATAACCTTGGTCTTGTTGTAGTTAATACCAAGACCATATGCTGCACTGTGTTGTTCTAAAACGTTCAATAGAGCTACTAGTTCTTCCTGAGAAGCAGCAATAAGGGTTGTATCGTCAGCAAATCTTAAGTTGGATATTTTGCTTCCGCCAATAGTTAGCATAGAATGTAATATCTTCAAAACCCATTTGATATATTAGATGCCTCTCACAATTGGTGGATCAACTGTTTTTAACTTGACCTTAGCTTTCTTTTTGAAGAGTATGTGTTTTAAAACCTGACGAGATGGTTATTTTGCTTTTAGACTGCACTTTGACCGTAGCATCCTTTCACTGAAGATGTATTTATTAATAAAAGCAGCTCTTTCAACGATTACACGCATAATCTCATCAGATGTCAACGCCTGGGTGCCAGGGCAGGGACGCTATAAATAAGACAGTGGCCTTGCTCATCCAACAAAACCATCTATATTGGAAACACATACTGGCTTTATATTCACATACAAAGAAGCACTATGGTTATTATTTCGTTAATACATTTGATTGATATTGATTTCATTTGTTATGACTGCAAGAAGTTATCCTGGTTCTACGTTCAGAAAAATGTACTCATTCACGTGAACAGTAGTCTTACTAAAATATCAAGAAAGTGTTATTGATCAAAGGTTTCTTTTCATGTCATAAAAACTCTTGTGTAACATCTAAAATAGCACTAAAACGGTTTACCTCTTATTTGAGTAATCGTTCTCAAATTGTTAAATTGTCTAAAAATGTAACTTCAGAAAAATTGAACATACGGGATGGAGTACCACAGGGATCTGTGTTAGGTCCCATCTTATTTTTGGTATACATTAATAACCTAATGACATTAGAAATAAGTGGTCAATTCACTGTATTTGCAGATGATACTACAATACTCTGGCATGATAATGACATACACGATTTAAAAAGAAAAATTGAAAATGATATAATTGTAATCAAAAGATGGTGTGAGAGCAATTTTTTATCTTTTAATATCTCGAAAACCAAATTATTGACTTTCAAATGCTTACTTGACGTGATTTACTTAGACAACGAACAATTACATCAAACATACAGCATGAAGTTTATAGGTCTAACTATTGATCAAAAATTGAATTTTATATCTCATATTGATAATTTAATTAATGAGTTAGCTAAAGTAACTTACATACTAAGAACAGTTAGATAAACTCTTGGAAGAAACACCACCAAAAATTATTATTTTGCATTATACCAAAGTAGGTTGAGTTACGGCATCCCATTTTGGGGTGTCTGTTCTCATACCTACTTAAATAAATTGTTAGTCTTACAGAAGCGAGCAGTTAGATGCATCGCCAAGAGTAGACCTAGAACTTCATGAAAGCTACTATTTTTAGAATACAAAATTATGACCGTAATTGCACTATTTATTTTGGAAACGGCTACATTAATATTCAAAAATAAAACAAAATTTGAGATTATAAATATAGATAATATAAGACAAAAGAATGATTTTAAATTAATCACCACCAAATCAGCACTGGTTAAAGATTCAATTATATACAATGGATTGAAGATTTATAACAAACTTCCTAATTCATTTAAAATTCAAAAACATTTTAAAGTTTTTCGTAAAAAACTTAAAAATTTCCTATTTCAAAAACCTTATTACACACTAAATGACGAGTTTTAGTAAATATTCCACATTTTGTTGTTACAGCTTTGTCAATAAGAAATTTGTAAATTCTTAGACAATAAAGCACATTTATCTATCTAGGTATCTATACTCTTCACACTATATTACATTTCCTGATTACTTCACGAAATACCACATCTTTCATTATCGAGTTCCTAATACCGCCCATCGAACTAACGTTCCCATACTAGATGAGCTCGGTAATCCAAAGAGACTATTCTCCATTGTGTCGAAGAGAATGTTTACATTCTTCGGACATATTCACAGAAGCGATAATATGGAAAAACTTGTAGTTCAGGGTCACCCCCCGAGTGGGTGGCGCCGTGACCGTTCCCCTACACGCTGGGTGGATACGACGAAACAGTTGCTGGATATGAGTATCAAGAGCGCCACTGAACTGACAGTAAATCGCGAAAGATGGCGAGCTATAGTTCTCAAAACTATTGATAATATTCGGGTTGGCAATACTCTAGCTCCGACTTAATGCATTTTACGAGTTCACAACGTGTCTGTTAAGACATTGTGACTATGATGATGAACTGCTTGTTGTTGAAATTTGAGTTTATTAACATTGTCTCATTTTCATTAAAACCTTGACATTATTTTATGCAACCAATCTAACCCAGTTTTTTTATCTTTCAGCAAGAAGTAATCATACATCTGGGCAATAGGTAAGTACAGCAAACTTTGTTCAAAAGCCACAGTGTACACACATAAAAATAATTTCTTAGATGGAGCACAGATGCTTTAATTCAAGTATACCATAACTTCCTATACGCGCAAAGTTATGCTAATCTTAAAGTTGAGAATACGATATCTTTGACTATATAAGGGTTAGATTGAGAAAATATCTTCAATGCAAAACTGTGAAATTCTTGATAGTAAGAATACCAAAACCTTAAATCAAGCATATGGTAATCTTGACCGAAGTATTTCATAATTTTTACCGAAGCATTTCATAATCTTAACTGGGAGCATTTCATAAACTTGGCGCAAGTAGCTCAACTTTATTCTAAAATTGTGATATTCTTGGATGAGGAATCTAATAGTATTAATTTGAGCATTCAAACTCTTCTATGAGCATGCAGAAACTTTTCTGGAGAAATAGTTCTGCAAAATTTCTTAAATCACATTTAACATACCTAGTACTTATCTAGGAACACCTGAGTCAGGTCTTCGCATCCCAATTTTTTTAATAGCTCATTCATGGTTGGATAGATCCAGTGATAAGGAAGCTGATGGGAACTGGAACGCGACTCAAACGGCGGTGGACCAGAACGACCGGCAGATTCGATGACTGATGGTTGACGGTTGTATCACGGGTATCACGTGGCAATGACAATTTTTTAATAGTTTGACTAGATACTTTTATGTGCTATTATGCAGGATCCATGATGCAGGTATTACGCTACGGTGCTAAAGACGGCGGCGAATGCGACAATCCGAAAACCGATAATGGCGGCGCGGACTCGGACGGGCAACGGGCTGTTGAGTAGAGAGGATGGCGAGGTTAGAGTTGACCAGTGACACGCTGCGCGCCTGCGCACTCCGACGTTGGTAGACGTCAAATAAATGATTCACTTGATACAAATATAGAGTGTGCTTGTAAAACAGCGTTCATTTTCAAACCAAGATTATCATATTGTAAATTAAGGTTCGCGTTTGCAAGCTGTCTATACTTTTGATAGAAGTAAACTGGACACCGCTGGAAAAAAATGATAATCTTGATATAAAATTATGAAATATTTGTTATTAAATTATTATAGCCTTGGTTGCAAAGAAAATTATATTCTCTTTCCGAGCATATTTCTTTAAAATAAGTATATAAATCAAAAATATATTATTCTTGATACAAATTTTCTATAATTTTCTCATCAAATGTTCTTTCTTAGAGTGAGAACCGATATTCTTGTTGTGAGTATGTATTTACAAGAATATCACAATTCCTGACTTGAGAATTTCTTTTTATGTGTGTATTCATGCTAATTCTGGTAATAAAAAAAATCGCAGACGTTGCATCGAATGTGGGAACGCACAGACAGCTAATCTGCGATGACGAATCAACATCCTTTAACATGTCCATCCAGTGATTCCATCAAAACCGTCCGACATGGCACGGCCAGACCACAGTATATCCAATTATACAGTAGCGCAACTCCCTAGAAATCATGCAGACAATTTGTCTCCGAAAAACTGGCCTCTCATAACCCCACGTCGGGTCCTCAGCACTAGCCGTGAGTATTGCCGTTTACGTTTTGAGCACAGGGTCGGCTTAGCAATAATCGAGTGAAGAAGCGTAATTATTGTGTCGCAATAAGTTTAGTGTCTCGTAAATAGAGTAAATTTTGAGAGCAGAGTGGTAATGTGATAGTCTTCATCGAGGTTAGGCAGTTGTCTTTGGAATTCTGAATTACAATTTGTAAATTATATCCATGCATTCGCATTTATTGTACGTGAAAATGTTTTGTACTGATTCTTCTAATTCATCATGGATTCTTTGCATATAAATGGGGTGTAAACATTTTTTTTAGAAGAAAAACAAGGAATAGTCGGTGTAGGAAAGAAAATTGTTAACTCCGAGAAAATAGGTGGCTTTATTGTTTTAAATTTATCTTCATTAATCATCATAGAAAAACGTTTAAGGTACGAAAACGTGGTAAACAGCAAAACCGATGAAAACTTGTTAGGTGTACATAAAAAATAATGACCAATATGTTTATAACAACGATAAAATATACTAAACTGGTCGTTATTCATAAAAAAATTGCAAAACTTTTTTATCTAGTTTACCAAGACTACCTTTCCTACTGAATTTGTATATTACGTATGAATAGGCATATTGAAGAAAAAAATCCATGTTTATAGAGGAAAATGATATATTTTTGAAACTAGCATGTTGATTCTCTTCATTGTGAACTTTCTATTTGAGCATCCATTCAAATTCCTGCTTAAAATTTCATAATGTTGGAATAATTCTTTATTTTTTTGTACTGAAGAATACAAATATTGCCACCTCGGAAGGCTATGCCTTGTGTGAGGTATTGGCACCGATATTGAAATATACATAATCACATTTATTTTGTTATATGTCGTGAAAGATCTTTTGAACGTTGTGGTGCTGTGAGGAAACAGTGAGAAATTATTATTCTGACTTTAGGCTCATAATTAAAGAACGACTTTCCGTAACGTCTATCTTTACTAAAAACTGAAAAAAAACACACAGCTACCCTAATACCCGACAGACTTTGTTAGAGACAAATGGATCTATGCTATTACACTTTAATATTATTAGGTAATAAAGGAGCATATTAAACATTGGAGGAATCGCATACCTCGCAGCATCTTGAGGAAGCTTAAAAAACTATAGTCACAGTTTTTTGAATTGTTAATACAGCCTACAGCGGCGCAACATTTGACTTCACGCGTTCCGATATCCATATGAGCGTATCACCAAATTCCTTAATCCGGTTCTGTCAAAGACACTACCTTCACTCTCATAGACTGAACACGACTCAGGCGATCGCCGTGCTAAACATCCTGCGAACGATGCGCGGGATGCTATGCGCGAACCACCAAAATTCTGGTGAGTTGCGCTACTGTATAATTGGATATACTGTGGCCAGACCGTCTCCACATCAATATGCTGCGAGGCGCCTCCCAGCGTCATCAATATTCCTGCAGCGTGCCTCTACTGAAAATTATAAATGAAAGGATGCTGAAGTTTTCGCTATACCGGGGCGATTGTTAATTTGTCAATTGGATTCGGCCCGAGATTTATTATATCGCCGCCGACGGTCCATTTCGTATGTATAGCTTGTTCCTTTAATGATCATTATCACGGTTTGTTTTAGATGATTTATTGGATACCAGCAAGGCCGTGCTGATTTACAGTGTGTTGAGCAGGCCTGGTATCCTGGAGGTTCTGTCTGAAGGTGATATATGTATATTAGGAGGTTTTCACAGCAGTATATCATTGATGAGAAATTCGAATGGAGATTATAAGTTTATTTATTCAAATATTCATATCTAAAGGTTCTGAGATGTTCTGGTTTATATGATAGACTTCAATTCTCCCAAAAAATTAAAATTTTGGGAGTAATAATCGATGACTGTTCCGAGAGCATTCAGCATTCAACCAAAACAACAATGGATTAGTAGTCACACATTGTCTGTTATTGAGGCACGTAGAAGCCTTAAGATCTCAGGTCTTGATTCAAATACAAAGCAAAACGCATATAGACAGCTCTCACACGAGATTCAGAGACTATGCCGAAGAGATAAGCACTCTTATATACAGCAATTGTGCCAGTAAATAGAAATGCATGCCAATACTAACCATCCGAAAGAGATGTTTTTTAAGGTCAAATGCCTCAGTCGGGGTTCTAAAACCAAATCTTGGTTAAAAATCCCGAGGGACAGCTAATTACCAACTTGCATGAGGTTATTGAGGTATGGCGAAATTACTGCGAAAACTCGTACCATGAGGATGGCCCTCAGGCCCTCTCATTGGATTTTGAATATGAACCTGATATTCTTTTGTCTGAAGTGAAACATGCCCTCAATAAGTTAAAAACTAATAGAGTTACAGACATTGATGCTATTTCTGCCGAAACATTAAAATGCTTGGGTGAAGCCGACATCTCTCTTTTATATAATATTTGTAAGAGGGTCTAGTCCTCCGGTGTTTGGCCCGATGAATGGTGCACATCCATTTTTGTTCCACTTCATAAAAAGGGATCTCCAACAAATCCAGACAACGTTAATCTCTCATGCAAGTAAGGTTCTACTACATATTTTATAATCTCGTTGGGAGGGTTTTATTGGCTGGCAAATGTCTCAGGCGCAGGCAGGTTTCGTGAAGGGACGCGGTACGCGTGAACAGATCTTAAACTTAAACTATTCTAAGGCGTTTGATAACGTAAAGTGGCCTAAACTGTGGGAAATCCTCATCTCTATGGGAGTTCCTTATCACCTAGTGTTTCTCATACAGCAACTCTACAAGTCTAATTCGGCTCGTGTAAGAATTGATGGTAAGCTGTCTGGTCAAACAAATGGAGTTCGTCAGGGATGTGTATTATCTCCGATGTTGTTTAACATTTACTCTGAATTTATGATGAGACAGGTATTAGACAACTGGAATGGCGGTGTAACTATTGACGGAAGCAAAATATCTAACTTAAGATTTTCTGACGATACAACCCTTATTGCAGCTTCTCAGGCAGAACTAGTAGCTCTATTAAACATCTTAGAACAACATAGTGCAGCGTATGGTCTTAGTATTAACTACAATAAGACCAAGGTTATGATCATGCATAGGGAACATGATAATTATCGAGAAATAAGGTCAATAGGCCGTTGTGAAGTAGTTCAAAGTTTTGTATACCTCGGTTCTTTGATCGACAATTCGGGTAGCTGTGAAAATGAGATTCGACGGCGCATTCAACAGGCACGTATGGCCATGACAAAGCTTACTAAAATATGGCGTGACCATAACATCACAAAAGCTACAAAAATGTCGCTGGTTCAGTCTCTTCTGTTCTCCATATTTTTGTATGCCTCGGAAACTTGGACTGTTAAAAAGGCAGATCGAGCTCGCACGGATGCTTCTGAAATGTAGACGTGGAGGAGAATGCTGAAAGTTCTTTATACCGCCTATCGAACTAATGTTTCCATACTGGATAAACTCGGTAATCCAAAGAGCCTATCCTCCATTGTGTCGACGAGAATGCTTACATTCTTCGGACATATTCACAGAACTGATAATATGGAGAAACTTGTAATTCAGGGTCATGCCCCGAGTGGGCGGCGCCGTGGCCTTTTCCCTACACACTGGGTAGATAGGACGAAACAGTTGCTGGATATGAGTATCAAGAGCACCACTGAACTGAAAGTAAGTCGCGAACGATGGCGAGCTACAGTTCTCAAAACTATTGATAATATTGGTATCGGCAATACTCTAGCTCCGACTTAATGCATTTTACGAGTTCACAGCATTTCTGTTAAGACATTGTGACTATGATAATGACGGTCTTTTTTCTGTTAGTCACCGGTTTTCGATAAATGCATGGTGGGAAGTTTTCAAATGAAGTTTATTATTATTATCACCGCTCGTTCAACAATATACTATTATAATGTAGTACTGTTCAGCGGGTATAGTATAAATACGTGATTTTTCAAACACGCAAATAACATTTAGCTCTGCTGCAAAATATCCTAGCGAGCTAAACTCATGAAATATGCATTTCTATTTCACGAAAAATATGCAGCGGAAGGGAGGTTGTTTATTCAATCAACTAATGAAATAAAAATATACATCCAGCGGAATGATATAGACCGTTTCTGTGTTTCGTGATTCGCTTTGCCTCGGCACATTTCGTTGTTTATTTTATTGTGAAATAAATATAAAGCTGTTCTATTTAAATTTAAATATTTACATTGCTGTATTCATTATGGATGGGTGAAGTGGAGTAATAAATATAAGCTGGGCGTCAAAAGCATTAGTTTAGTCCAAGAGCTTCGTTAAAAGTTGATTGGTAATAAACAATTGTAATAATAAGAGGACTTTCTTTACCTGGCATGTACATAGAATTTCAAGAGCTGCTCTTAAAAGATTGAAACGAAGCTGTTTTCTCTGTCTCTCTGTTTCTCTGTCTCTCACTCTTTCTCTCAAATCCGGCCGTTGTTTGGAGTTTCAGCCTCAGGTAAAGAAAATGTAATTTTTTGAGATCCTCAGATCTTCAAGTTCACCCTGAAAATCTGAAATCGTTATTTGGCCTCTCATCAGGATGAAAACTAACTCGTGTCGTGTATGGTTTCAGGAAGCTTATTACAGATTTGGCATTTGTTTTCAGTTTCAAGTTCACCCTAAAAATCTAAAATCATTATTAGGCCTCCTATCAGGACGAAAACTCGTATCGTGTATAGTTTGAGAAAGCTAATTACAGATTTGGCATTTGTTTTCAGTTTCAGCGTCAGGTAACGAAAATCAAAAATTTTCAGACCATCAGATCTTCAAGTTCACCCTAAAAATCTAAAATCGTTATCTGGCCTCCCATCACGACGAAAACTCATGTCGTGTATATTTTGAAAGCGCTCATTACAAATCCGGCCATTGTTTTAGGTTTCAGCATCAGGTAACAAACATCAAAAATGTTCATACTCATATGCATATTGCATAGCTGACTGCAGACTATCATGCAAGGACGAGTAGATGGTAATAAGGGCATAGGAAGAAGAAAGAAATCCTGGCTGAGAAAAATTAGAGAATGGACTGATATGATGTTTCACATTGCAAAAGACAAATATGCATCCAGAAAAGTGGTCGCCAACCTCCGTACACAGAAAAATCTGTCGTTCTGTCAAAGACTTACGCTTGGATTCAATGGGATGTTACACTCAGCATTCCTCAAATACAGCGATGTTTTATCCAATGGGAAGTGTATAGTTGGTAACGAATTATATCGTATTGTCGATTGAGCTACATCATTGGATTCCAGTGAATGATTCAATCGCAGCCTGTCGTTGAATCGAATCTGTGTTTGGTAATTGATTCTAAACTACTTTCTTTTCCTTGGACCAACAGATTTTATTGCGAGGACAGCTAATTGATTCGTTTGGATGTTTAATTGTGTGATTTTGTATGAAGTTATAAGGAGCACGATATAAGAATTAGACATAAGCCTGCACCAGTTGTTGCATTCTTACCGGAAATATAACTGTCTGACTAATCTAAATACCTACATTCAAATGTGGGTGTTAGCTCTTCTAAGTCCCAATTTCTCAGTAGGTCCTCTATTTAATATATAACTGGACACATTTAAATCACACAATTGCTGATGCAATACGCAAAACCACGAGATGACACAACACGGCTAACACCGAAACAACACAACGACACAACCTCGTCCATGTTGGCGGGTTCGCGGCGATAGTAACACTGAGATGATCCCCCTTTTCTTTACTCTTACGGGTCATCAGTCCCGCCGAATACTGATTATAGTTCAGCGAACGACAAGGGCCATTGAAACAAAATTAATTTTTATCAACTGCTGTTGCAGTAATAATTTTTGTACATTGAATAGATTGTAATTATGCTTTGCTTAAATGAAACGTAGGTTACATTTCGAAAACAAAAGAATGTTTTGATTGCATTATATGTCAATACTGGTATTAGAAGGATTATACATCGTTAGAAGGAATATAAAATTATTTTGAATTTATTGGCGTATCTGTGATTACTTCTAATATAAGGATTGAATTCTTTCAATGACATGGATTTGAACCAACTGTAAATATATTTAAAGCGATGGAAAAACATCCAAATACTAACAATTAATTGGAAACGCAACAGTATTTTTTTCTGTGCGCTAGGGGACGGCACTAGAAGAAGAAGAATAGCCATCACTATTGACGTGCAGCTTATTTCTTACGCGAACTTCAAAGGATGCCATTTTATTTATCCAGTTGCTAATATATACACATATTTAAACGAATCAATGAGAGATACTTCCAGGCGGACTGCTTCAGAAGTTATTTGGAAGCGGTTTCTATTTCGGGATAATTGCCATTCATCTACAGTACATAAATCCACTTTGAGATAACGATATCGAAAGGAAGGCAGTCCATGAATCATTTGCTTAGCCAGAAAGGCTTCTTTGTTTATTTATTAGTGCATGTTGGCTGCCGCTTACTCTTTTCGAATGCGTCTTTGATTCTTTTGATCGTTTTTCAGACTTGGCTTTTTAGGTTATGGCACGTTATTGGCAGCATCTGGATGTACCACTCGTAAGCGAAATCCGAATACCTAAAAAATAAATTAAAACAAAAAAACTTAAAAAACGCTTTTATTTAAAGGTTCTAAAAAAAAGAAAATGAAATGTTCCTTTAGAGTGTTAACTATCAACTTATAGCCTCATTATACACAATTTATATGATCATAAAAGCTTGTCGCGAGGTTTGCGTACGTACCTATAGGAATTCATTTAAACTGAAATTTTAACACACTTAAATTTAGCAGACCAAGTTAGTCAATTGAGTAGGTACTAGTTAGTTTACACAAGGATATCGCGCGACAAGCTTTTATGATCATATAAATTGTGTATAATGAGGATATAAGTTGATAGTTAACACTCTAAAGGAACATTTTATTTTATTTTTTTAGAACCTTCAAATAAAAGCTTTTTTTTTTTAAAGTTTTTTGTTCTAATTTATTTTTTACTTTTTAGTTATTAACTTGCATTTATATCAAACAAAATTTTTATTTATTCTCGGCTAGCCCTTTTATTTGATACCCATATTGCAGAAGTGCATTAAAAAGAACTGTTTCGCCATCTTGGATGGTCCACCATAGTTGACTTAGAATGACGCCATATTATTTTTCGAGTCACTCTCAACAAGCCCTTTCACTGTGCAAAGACTCTCTTCTCCCAGGTCGTAAACAAGGTTCATGCAGTGATAAAACAACTCACCGACTTTGAATCATATATTGTCCCCAAACTCTTACAACAAAACACATCATCGTATTATATCTAAAAATACATATTATTTGCCATCATTTGAATGACAGTTTCTAACTTGGAATTTGCGCTATCCTGATATCCACTCATTTTCTTAGATTTAGATTTCCATTTATTAGACATCATGAAAACGTTAAACTAAACTAAAAATATAGACCTACTCTAAACATAACCTTAAAACTGTGTTGGTGATAAGAGTCCACTAACAGCACGAGTTTATCCCTATTACTTTCCCAAAGTCCAGCACCCCAAATGTTCCTTTACAACTTATTATTGGAAAATCCTTACCGCGGATCTTCTTTACTACTTACGTCGCTGTCACAGTCATGCACACCGGCTGTCCGGTCTACCCTTCGTCTAAAGGAACTCGTACAATTCGATCCAGAATCTCCTGTGACTGCTGCCAGATTCTTGCTCACACCGCAAGCCTCTAGTTATGAGCGCCAAATGCAAAAACTCTCTTCTCTCAGGTCGTCAGGTTCATGCAGTAATAAAACAACTTGCCGGCTTTGAATAGTATTTTCCCCAAACTCTCACAACAAAATGCATCTTTGACTAAAAATGATATCAGTAGATCTATTGTGTCTATTGTCAGTGATGACATTCCTCAGAACCTCTAGCTCGCTGCATTCGCCCTTCTGCGATCCATGCGCGCCATGCTGCTACAACTGTAGCCACGCTACGTTCTATGGTTACAGAAATTGCTCTGAAAGAAGCACCACGTTCTCGTTGGCCTACAATCCGACCCCGTTCAAAGGGGCTTAACTGCGTATACTGGGACTGTTGTCTTCTAGGGGGCATCTTTGCACAACCAATTCATCTCTTTTACACAACCAACTGGTCTCTCGCCACATTTGCAACAGATATCATCGTTTTTGAACCAACAAATAGCCATGCTTGTCCCATTAATCAATTCGCGATCTAATTAAGGGAATTTCAACTTTTTTTGCTATTGAGAATATACATATAATTTAGTCATATTATATCAACATCAACAATAACATGTCCTGGCACCACCTCATCGTCAGTATTGCTAAAACGGCATCCCAGAAGCTTGGAGTTTTGTTCCGCTGTAGGAAGTTGTATACACCAGAGCAACTGCTGCTTCTCTACAAGGCACAGATCCGACTATCGCTGGAGTATTGCTCCCATGTGTGGGGATGCGCTCCGAAGCACTCTCTAAAGCTTCTGGACACTATCCAGAAAAGAGCGATTAGACTAATCGATACGCCTAACCTCACAAAGGACCTCCACAGCCTGGAACATCGAAGGAGGGTGGCTGACCTATCCCTGTTTTACAGATTCTATCACGGAAGATGTTCGAGTGAGCTCTCTCAGATAATAACACCACAGGCCGTCCGAACCAGGAACACTAGAGAAGCTCTGCGAGCTCATCCTTACCAGGTCGAGCTCCTTACTCCCCGAACCAGTCTCCTCCAGCATTCCTTCCTCTGGAGAACTTCGACGCTGTGGAATCAGCTGCCGTGGAATTTGTTTCCCGACGGCTACAACCTGCAGCGTTCCAAATCTAACGTGCACCGACACTTATCCTCTCGCAGCGCTGCTACAGCGCCATAGGCTTTCAGCCTTTGCGGGAGGCCGACCATAAAAAAAATATGTCGATGCCAGAAATCATCCCCCCAAAGTTTTTGGGATTCGTCTTAGGATACGGTGTATATCTTTCTGATAATCTGTTCAATATTATCGCTATAAAGATTCTATAAAATTCCGACGCAGCTCCAACGGACCTAATAGCATTTTTTCTTATACCTCCGGGTACCCTAAAAATAACCGAAATTCCAGCCCTGGCAGCAATAAAAACAAGCGACAGCCGACTTTAAAATATGATGTGCGTTGACCCTAACTCGTACCAAAAGCTGGTGCACTGAAGGGTCGTAAAGCCCAAGGGCGTAGTTCGTAGGGTTAACGTTACGCCAAAGATTAAAGTGTTTCACTATACCTGTAATAATAATAATAATCTTTGTTTATTCATTAGATCATCAAAAGTGATGATATTGAACAAGTCATCAGCAGCTCTACATGTTGAAATACAATATATAAAACATACATACAATATAGACAGTTAATAAATAGCATAAAAGGTGTAAAAACAATACGTCAGATATACCTGATTTTTAAAATCACATTTAAGTCAAATTCTATCTTCTAGATATTCGGTCACCGTATAGTAGGCCTTGCTTAAAAGAAGCTTTTTCACATTTTTCTTATACAAGAGATCAGATGTGGATTTAAACTTTTCCGGTAACTTATTATACAATTTTATAGCCATGAGTTTAAGGCTGCATTCAGTTCTTGATAATCTATGCATAGGAACCTGCAGCAGGAATGATTCCCTAGTACTGTAGTTGTGGAAATCGTTAAGAATTTTAAAATCCTGGTTTGTTCTTGCATATATTAATAGTTCAGATATGTAGACACAGGTTAAAGTATCTATGTATATCTGATATAATGTGCACTAACTTATTTTCAACAGAACAAAATATGTGCATAGTTTTTTTTTTGTCGGATATTTTTTGCTATCTAGAGACGACCCGTTGCCATTTGAGCACACCTGGCCTAAGTCGTTTAAATCAATCTTAAGAAGAAATATTACAGGTATTGTCATCTTCTTGAACGGAAAATGCTAAATACTGGTACACCAATCATATTTGTAAGACTGTCTGGTCCTCCGGTGTTTGTCCAGATGAATGGTGCACATCAATTTTTGTTCCACTTCATAAAAAGGGATCTCCAACAAATCGAGAAAATTATCGCCTACTTTCGTTAATTTCTCATGTAAGTTTGGTTCTACTATATATTTTACAATCTCGTTTGGAGGGTTTTATTGGCTGGCAAATTTTCAGGCGCAGGCAGGTTTCGTGAAAGGACGCGATACGCGTGAACAGATCTTAAACTTAAGACTAATTATTGAAAAAGCTAGAGAGCATTCTTTTCCAGTTTTTATCTGCTCTGTGGACTATTCTAAGGCTTTTGATAACGTAAAGTGGCCTAAACTATGGGAAATCCCCATCTCTATGGGAGTTCCTTATCACCTAGTGTTTGTCATACAGCAACTCTACGAGTCTCATTCGGCTCGTGTAAGAATTGATGGTAACCTACCTAGTCAAACTGCAACCAGAAAAGGAGTTCGTCACGGATGTGTACTATGTCCGATGTTGTTTAAAATTTACTCTGAATTTGTGATGAGACAGGTATTAGACAATTGGAATGGCGCTGTAACTATTGGCGGAAGCAAAATATCCAACTTAAGATTTGCTGACGATACAACCCTTATTGCAGCTTCTCAGGAAGAACTAGTGGCTCTATTAACTTCTTAGAACAACATAGTGCAGCGTATGGTCTTGGTTTTAACTACAATAAGACCAAGGCTATGATCTTAGATAGAGAGCATGATAATCATCGGGAAATAAAGTCAATAGGCCGTTGTGAAGTAGTTCAAAGTTCTGTGTACCTCGGTTCTTTGATCGATAATTCGGGTAGCTGTGAAAATGAGACTCGACGACGCATTGAACAGGCACGTGTGGCCATGACAAAGCTTACTAAAATATGGCGTGACCATAACATCACTAAAGCTACCAAAATGTCGCTGGTTCAATCTCTTGTGTTCTCCATATTTTTGTATGCCTCGGAAACTTGGACTGTTAAAAAGGCAGATCGAGCTCGCATAGATGCTTTTGAAATGTGGACATGGAGGAGAATGCTGAGAGTTCCTTATACCGCCCATCGAACTAACGTTTCCATACTGGATGAGCTCGGCAATCCAAAGAGACTATCCTCCATTGTGTCGACGAGAATGCTTTCATTCTTCGGACATATACACAGAAGCGATAATATATAGAAACTCGTAGTTCAGGGTCACGCCCCGAGTGGGCGGCACCGTGGCCGTTCCCTTACACGCTGGGTGAATACGACGAAACAGTTGCTGGATATGAGTATCAAGAGCGCCACTGAACTGACAGTAAATCGTGAACGATGGCGAGCTACAGTTCTCAAACCTATTGATAATATTCGTGGCGGCAATACTCTAGCTCCGACTTAATGCATTTTACGAGTTCACAACATGTCTGTTAAGACATTGTGACTATGATGATGATGAAGCATGTTTTACATCAATTTTGAATATTGAAGAATGCAGCCTCATAGAATAACGTTTTCCCTTATCCAGATATGAAGATGTTACGACTATGGTGATAAGAATGAAACGGCCTGGGCATAGCGACGACGAATTCTAACACTTTTATATTTTATGGAACCATTCATTCAAGAAAATGGTAGGGCTGAAAAGGGGAATTATTGTTTTAAATGGTGTTCAGCCTTCTGTGAAGCTGTTTTACGTAATTCGGTTTGAAATGGTTTGCGAATGTACAGTAGTACATTATTTAGTCGAACTGGATATGGAGGCCTTTGTTTAGTTTTAATTCAAATAATGTTCAGTTGTACAACTTTCATCTTCCATTCAATATCGTTATCAGAAGTATGGCATGATAATCTTTATTTGGTAATAAAAAATTTCAGATCTTCCAGATCATCAGGTTTGCCTAAAAAAAGTCTTTATATGGCTTTCCATTGGGATGAAACCTCGCGTTTAGGATAGCTTGCAGGTGCCGATTACAAATCCGGTCGCAGTTGAGTTTTAGTCAGGTTTGACGAACATAAAAAATTTCAGAACTTTTAGATCATCAGGTTTACCTAAAAAATCGAAAATCTTTATTTGGCCTTCTATTAAGATGAAACCTCATGCTTTGGATAATTTGAGGGTGCTGATTATAAATCCACTCGCCGTTTTGAGTTTCAGTTTCGAAAATCAAAAATTTCAGATGTATCAGATCATCAGGTTTACCTGAAAAATTGAAAATCTTTATTTAGCTTTCTTGAAAGATAGAACCTGGTGTTTTGGAGTTTCAGTCTAGTTTGATGAGAATACTAAACTTATAGTTGTAACAATAAAATTGTTCATGTAGCAACCAGCAGCTCAGTAGGTTCGCACGAGACAAGGGTATGTGGGTGCGTGCGTATGTGTGTGAGTCTAGCTAGCCGCCAAGAAATGAAAAATAGGACAACAATGGTTTAATAAAGATTTATTTCAGTGTATATGAATGCAGTACATTCTATCTATTTTTTTTTAAATGATTACTCATCTTCGGAGGGAAGTCCTCGTGGTGCCCTTCCGAAGAGAAGGTGGTGCTCCAAAGGGCTGGCTTCTTCAAAGGGAGTTCAGGTGGTGTCACCCCGAAAAGGTGTTCATAATGGTGGCATGGAAGAGGTGTGGTGCCCTTCCAAAGAAGTGTGGTTTTCCTTGGCGGCACCCCGAAGAAAGTGGTCTTGATGGTGGCACCCCGAGAAAAAAGGTGTCTTGATGTTGGCACAGGACTTCACGATCTGTTTCTGAAGTATGGATCTTCATGCGTTCTTACATTTTGATAAATTGCATTCATATACTTCAGAAACAAATCTATGAAGTAGCATGGGGGTATTAAAAAGTCAAAAAGCAGATAACTTTCAAATGTTCACATGGTAAAGATTAAAAAAAATATATAGATATATACAAGAGCGAATAGATAGAACAATATTTAAAAAAAATTTATAAATGTCACAGTACTACATCTCTTCAGATGTATAGTGATACATAAAAAAAATGCATAAAAATAGATGTTCAAAAATTTACAACCTTTTTCCTCACGCCTCGTAAAATAAAATTACATAAATGTCCAACAGATCTTTTCATTGCGTTCTCAATTAGCAAATCTGAGTGCTAGGTATTTTTACGTAAGGAATGTCATAAAAAAAAATGTGAAACATTAAATACACACAAGATAAGGCATCGTAACACACAAATATATGGCTAGAAACAAAGAATAATGTTCAGCGACTCTTTTGTTAGATAATTGATAAATATGCAGTGTATGATTGACTTGATATTTAAAGATTAAAATGTTCGCCATCACATGTTCATGGAAAAAAATGTATGAATCGGAAAAATCACATTCCTACACATAGCTGTAAAATAAAAAGCAAAAGCACTAAAAATATGCGAAACCATAGCAACCAAATCGTTATGATTTTGTATTGGCGATATGAAACCCTTACCTTGGCTCTCACATAATGGCACAGACACAAAAATTATCTTAGAGAGACATAGCTACTCTATATGTCTTTACTGTTTGAGTTCAGAAAGCAAAAGGAATAAACCATTACATTTCATCTAGAAGCTAACGTCGGTAGAGAGAGAGCATCCCCCCCTACTCAGATTTTCCCAAAATTTGGCGCACTTGCGCAGTGTGTATAATAAAGTAATATTTTCAGATGAAGGAAGTAGAGATGGGAAAAAGGTAGAGGCGAGAAGCAAAATAGTTATAAAAATGTACTAGTATAATGAGGAAGCAGTTGCTAAAAATGGAAGTTGTAAACTATTTGTACATGGTAGCCAAGTAAATAAGATAAAATAATTTTGAAAACGGGTGAACCGTTACATAGTAGGCAAAATTAAGAAAAAACTAGGAAAGCATTCCAAAAAGGTCATATTTGAATGTGGAGTGAGGGCTGGGGATATTTGAATTTAATATTCAATACGCTCAAGAAGTAGTGGAACTCCAGAAACTCATCCTCTCAATAAATAAAGTCATATTACTTGAAATACTTTAGCTTCACGGACCTTGTGTCGTATTTATTGGTCAGAGAAGAGCGATGTATTTCAAGAACAGTCCAATAAATAACTGACATTGTTAGACCAGACGAAAATCTGGCAAATCGTCAAACAACAACCTTATTTCTAAGTTCTGCCGACCATCTTTTCAACAGCTGTGATCTACGACAATGCCGCCATCAACCTATCTGGGCACTTATCATGGTTCACCAACAAACCCAGACATAATATATGGGTTACCCAACCCCTGTTTAAAGCACTTGACGCCGAGTGACTAAAACGTCTCGAGTGGCTACCAGGATCCATGTCTCACGGCAATTAAATGTAATCTAAAATCGGTGTTGCTGGGACAACACAGAAATGCGAAAAGTAGGTAGAAGAAGCTCCCTGTCACGTTATCTGGCGCATTTATTTACCAGCGTCCCTCTAAAGGGCCCCACAGACATCGTTCTTTTTCATCAGGTTTGCACGACGTGCCAACCGATGTCGGTTAAACCATGGCCGACTTTACTCACTAGGCCGGAGCATTGAAATATGGCAACACTGGTATCGGGCCGAGCTTTTGTTGGTTGTGAAGTCATTAGTGTAATCTTCCAGAGCGAAAAATAAGATTGGAAGGTGATTTTTAATGTGTTTCTAATTATTTACCTGCACAAACAAAATTATAAAGATAAAAAGATGCCTGCAAAGTGTGTAGTACCAGGTTGCAATAGCAATTGGGGCTTCCAAACAAGGATATACCAACATAACCTTGCAGAGTAACAACGAAGAGTGGAAGGTGATTTTTAATGTGTTTCTAATTATTTACCTGCAGAAACGAAACTATAAAGATAAAAAGGTGCCTGCAAAGTGTGTAGTACCAGGTTGCAATAGCAATTGGGGCTTCCAAACAAGGAGATACCAACATAACCTTCCAGAGTAACAACGAAGAGTGGAAGGTGATTTTTAATGTGTTTCTAATTATTTACCTGCACAAACGAAACTATAAAGATAAAAAGATGCCTGCAAAGTGTGTAGTACCAGGTTGCACTAGCAATTAGTGCTTCCAATGAAGGACATAAACAGAGGTGGGTGAAAGGTATTCCTCATAAGGGCTGGTTATATTTATTATAAGAATAAAGACAATAATTTACAAACATTTCAAAGGATAAGACCTATTTTAAACCACAATGTGGTACCTACAATGTTTTCTGGAGCTCCCAAATATCACAGAAAAAGACAGTTAATATAACTCATCTGGGCATGCCAAAGAGGGCATGCATCTGGGCATACCTACAAAAAGATTTGATAGTGGAAGGGCAGCAAGAATGGCTTCACAGTGACCTAATAGTGAATTTTTCTAGCTCAAGTGACAATTTACAAAGTAAATTGAGTGTTCATTTAAGTGGAAGTGGAAGTGGCAGCTGGAAACAGGTTGCGTTTATTTTTATTTTGTAGTGTCTGACTGTGATGAACCAGACATCAGATGTAAGTGGTATTAGTAGTAGTAGTTCTAAAAAGTACTTTTCTTAATTTAATAAGCCAGATGAACTCTAATACATATAAAATGTAATAATTATTCTGAAACTATAGGCCAACTATTTGACAGCTAAGCCACGTTGCCACATCTAAGGCTCCGGCCTAGTGTAGAGTCGGCCATGGTTAAACCGATGGAACGATACCTCCACACACTGTTCGGTTTTCTTTCAGTTTCTCGCAAATTTTAGGTCCGTTAACATGGATAATACTTTAGCATTGGCGGCGGCTTTAGCTGTTAAAGTGAAATATAGCAAGAAAGAAACGTTCTAAATGGGTGAAACAGTGGCTTTTAAAAAGAGGCCAATTCTCCCATATAAATCTCTTAGAAGAATTGCGTCTGGAACCAGGGGATTGGTACAATTATTTGAGGATGGTTGAAGAAACATACTTAGAATTACTTAATTCAGTAGCACCTCTAATAATGAAAAAACAGGATACTTGGATGAGACAAAGTATTTCCCCTCATGAACGTCTAACAGCACATTTTTGATAGATGTCGCTAACCCTAGATACACTTACTCGAAGGCAACCAGAACGACACTGCAAAATCCCGTCGTGGTTGCACACACGTACCGAGTTGCACGATGGCGTTCGAAACCGACGGGTAAACTCAAGCTCGGACAGATTTTTTGGAACGACGGTGAACACGACGGTTTTTCGGCACACACGGACCGAAATGAGTGTGATCGGTTGGCACGTCGTGCAAACCTGATGAAAATGAACGATGTCTGTGGGGCCCTTAAGGGCTCTAACGATAACGCCCAGATTTATGGCTGCTGGAAAGTTTTTTCCTTCCGAAATTACAGTATACACATGTTGATTTATGCGTAGACATGAGCCTCTGGAGGCACAAAAAGCCCCTTCCGGGTATGGGTTTAAAAAAGTTTTCTCATTTTCGGCTTGTTTTGGTGTCTCGGTTCTGTTGTGTTTGTCACGCGAACGAAATGCGTTGTGACAGCGAGAATGCAATCTCGAAGGAAAAATGAAACAGAGATGAAACTTCGTATAGAACTGGTGTGTCGTCTCTTGGCAAAACATGCAGAGGTTGTTCAGAGTAATAATAAAATAGGAGAAACAGACTATGAAACTTATACAAAAGCATCAGTGAATGTATGCATCCACTTTATCCATGCCACCCTATAATAATAATATAACAGTAAAGGGAGCTTCTGTCATTTGCACGGCATATGGTATAGATGAGACAATTTTTTTATTTTTGTCAAACAAGACTGAAACTTGAAATATCATAAACGATAATGGCTTCATCGCCTGTTGGAACGTCCTCATCTACAAAATTTGAACATTCTGTTCAGCCAAAATGTGGAAAATTGTATTCCATCTATTGCGAACAACGTTGGTATTTAGATCTAATTACGAAAATTGTGAATGACGAGTGCGTTGAAAAGTTTTTTTTTCGTTATAGCGTTATCGACTTTTTTAGTATTATATAGTATCGTTTATTTGGTTACGATATCTCACGTTGTATCTTTATTTTCGAATTTCTGGAATTAAATGTTTATTTGTGTTTTGACTTTGTTTTTATTTTTAAGTGGTTTTCTTTGGAACTGCCTGGATTTCCTTGGATTTCCGTGGATTTCCTTGGATTTCCGTGGATTTATTGGATTTATTCTAGAGAAATGGATTTCTGGTGTACACATTTCGAGCAGCTTTTTACCCCTCGGGCAAATCTGAAGATCTGAAAGATCTGAAATTTTTTATTTTTGTCAAACGAGACTCAAACTCAAAACTGCGACCGGATTTGCAATCAGCACCGTCAAATTATCCAAAACACGAGGTTTCCTCTCAATAGAAAGCCAAATAAAGATTTTCGATATTTTAGGCAAACCTGAAGATCTGAAAGATTTGAAATTTTTGATTTTCGTCAAACGAGACTGAAACTAAAAACTGCGACCGGATTTGTAATCAGCACCGTCAAATTATCCAAAACACGAGGTTTCCTCTTAATCGAAAACCAAATAAAGATTTAACATTTTTTAGGCAAACCTGAAGATCTGATGGATCCGAAATTTTTTATTTTTGGCAAACAAAATTAAAACTGACCAGATTAGTAATCAACAGCCTGAAATTATCCCAACCACAAGGTTTCATCTCAATAGAAAGCCAAACAAAGGTTTTAGATTTTTTAGGCAAACCTGAAGGTCTGAAAGATATGAAATTTTTGATTTCCGTTAAACGAGACTAAAACTCAAAACTGCGACTGGATTTGTTATCAGCACCGTCAAGTTATCTAAAACACGAGGTTTCATCTTAATAGAAAGCCAAACAAAGATTTTAGATTTTTTAGGCAAACCTGAAGATCAGATGGATCCGAAATTTTTGATTTTCGTTAAACGAGACTAAAACTCAAAAATGCGACCGGATTTGTAATCAACAGCCTGAAGATATCCCAAACACGAGGTTTCATCTTAATAGAAAGCCAAACAAAGATTTTAGATTTTTTAGGCAAACCTGAAGATCTGATGGATCCGAAATTTTTGATTTTCGTTAAACGAGACTAAAACTCAAAACTGCGAATGGATTTGTAATCAGCACTCTCAAGTTATCTAAAACACGAGGTTTCATCTTAATAGAAAGCCAAACAAAGATTTTAGATTTTTTAGGCAAGCCTGAAGATCTGATGGATCCGAAATTTTTGATTTTCGTTAAACGAGACTAAAACTCAAAACTGCGACTGGATTTGTAATCAGCACTCTCAAATTATCTAAAACACGAGGTTTCATCTTAATAGAAAGCCAAACAAAGATTTTAGATTTTTTAGGCAAACCTGAAGATCTGATGGATCCGAAATTTTTGATTTTCGTTAAACGAGACTAAAACTCAAAACTGCGAATGGATTTGTAATCAGCACTCTCAAATTATCTAAAACACGAGGTTTCATCTTAATAGAAAGCCAAACAAAGATTTTAGATTTTTTAGGCAAACCTGAAGATCTGATGGATCCGAAATTTTTGATTTTCGTTAAACGAGACTAAAACTCAAAACTGCGAATGGATTTGTAATCAGCACTCTCAAGTTATCTGAAACACGAGGTTTCATCTTAATAGAAAGCCAAACAAAGATTTTAGATTTTTTAGGCAAGCCTGAAGATCTGATGGATCCGAAATTTTTGATTTTCGTTAAACGAGACTAAAACTCAAAACTGCGACTGGATTTGTAATCAGCACTCTCAAATTATCCAAAACACGAGGTTTCATCAATGGAAAGCCAAACAAAGAATTTAGATTTTTTAGGCAAACCTGAAGATCTGATGGATCCGAAATTTTTGATTTTCGGCAAACGATACTGAAACTCAAAACTGCGACTGGATTTGTAATCAGCACTTTCAAATTATCTAAAACACAAGATTTCATCTTGATAGAAAGCCAAACAAAGATTTTAGATTTTTTAGGCAAACCTGAAGATCTGATGGATCTGAAATTTTCGATTTTCGTCAAACGAGACTGAAACTCAAAACTGTGACTGGATTTGTAATCAGCACCCTCAAATTATCTAAAACACGAGGTTTCGTCTAAATAGGAAGCCAAACAAAGATTTTAGATTTTTTAGGCAAATCTGAAGATCTGAAAGATATGAAATTTTTTATTTTTTGTCAAACGAGGCTGAAACTCAAAACTGCAACCAGATTCATAATCAGCACCCTCAAGTTATCCCAAGCACGAGGTTTCATCTCAATAGAAAGTCAAAGATTTTCGATTTTTTAGGCAAACCTGAAGATCTGAATGATTTGAAATTTTTGGGTTTCGTCAAACGAGACTTAAACTCAAAACTGCGACCGGAGGTGTAATCAGCACCCTCCAATTATCCAAATCAAGGAATTTCATCGGAAGAGAAAGGTAAATAAAGATTTTAGATTTTTTAGGAAAACCTGATGATCTAAAATTTTCTATTTACGTTAAACTAGACTGAAACTCAAAACTGCGACGTGATTTGGCATAAAAGAAGCACTCTTACACCAAGCTAATGAATGTATTAGACATTATTTTATGTTTTAAATTGTACTCAACATTTAGTTTTTAATTTTCTATATTATGTCACTTATACCGCTAATAATAACCTTACATGGTCCAAGCCGTTTAAAATGTTAAATAATAAAAAAAAATAAGGTGGATGTTTATAACACTAAAAAACCCGCAACAAGCATTCGTCACGCACGAATTCCTCCGAAATTTCAACCAGACAATATCGCCAGAGTTTCCCTTCCGGAAAAGTTAAAAGCTAAAAGCTCAATTTGAATTCGAGTTGTTTGAAGCGCGACGGCCATATTAACCGCGCACCAGTGGTCAATGAGCTTGCTTCCATGCTGGCGAGTGCCGAACATCACATGGGCCATTATAAAAGTCACAGGCGGTCTGCGCTAATTGCTTTTAAGCCGATTCTAACTTGAATCTGGCAGCTTTACTGACCAACTGGTCCTTTTACTCTCTGCGTCTACTCGGGCTCTCGCTCGAGCTTGGTCAGTTCTGTAGAGATGCGACGATTGTCGAAAAGAAAACAGTTCGTTCTGGTGTTAACCTATCCTTTATTGTTTTATTCACAAGTTGGGACTTTCTTTCATACAGAGGATAGTACTCGCCAAAATTGGTGTTTTTTCCCAGGTTTTTGAAAATATAATAAAGAACAAATTGACAGAATTTTTAGAGAAATATAACATATTTTCTGATAAACAGTTCGGTTTCAAAAAAAATAAATCTACTGAAGATGCGGTGACATATGTAATAGGAGAACTATGCAAAAATGTAGACAGAAATATTCCAACATTATGTGTATTTGTTGACCTAGCAAAAGCATTTGACACAGTTGATCATATGATACTCATGAAAACTTTACAAAATTATGGTATACGGGGTCAAATCTATCATCTAATTAAACGTTATTTAAGTAATAGAACACAAACTGTTATGATAGATAAATGCTCTAGTTCTCCATTGCCTATAACATGCGGTGTTCCTCAAGGAACGGTACTGGGACCATTATTCTTTAACATATATATAAATGATCTATTTGCGGTTGATGTGAGCGGAGATATAGTGAGTTTTGCAGACGATACAGCTGTTATATTTTCTGCTGAAAGTTGGGAAATATTAAAATCAAAGGCTGAAAATGGTTTTAAAAAAATGTTCAACTGGTTCAGTAGTCGACTTTTAACAGTCAATTTCAACAAGACTCACTTTGCTCCATTCGCATCATACGCAAACAGCTTACCGAAATACACCAACTTACAAATCAGTTGTAAACAGGTAGCTTCTATATCAATGGTCACCAGTATCAAGTACTTAGGAATATATCTAGATTGCCATATCAAATGGAAAGAGCATACCGAATATGTTGTCAAAAAGATTCGTTACGTTATAAGCAAATTTAAACTCCTTTCCACTATACTTACCTATGAACAGATGATCATTGTATACGAAGCACTTGTTCATAGTCATATACGATATTGTATTGTGGTGTGGGGCGCAGCATGTAAAAATAATATAAAAGCAATAGAAATTATACAAAAACGTTTAATAAAAATTTTATATAAAGTGAAATGTACATATCCTAGTGACTTGTTATTTTCTAAAACAAAAATTCTAGATATCCGCCAAACGTTTTTCATGTCATTAGGTATTTACCAATATAAAAATAAATCAAACTTGACAAAACACGAACATAAATATGACATAAGATATGCATGTAATGTTGTACCAAAAGCAAGAAAAAATACTTTATTACGATGTCATACATTTCTTGCTCCAAGACTATACAATGAGATACCAGAAAGCATAAAATGTCTAGTGCCTTTAAATTCATTCAAGTATGGTTTAAAACAATGGATAGTAAATAATAAGCGCATTAAAATTCACCAACTTGTAGACATATGCAATACCTATTATTACTGATATATATGGAATACATAATATTTAAATATAAATATTCCTGAATTAACCCTTATTTGTTGTTTCCATTTTATAATAATTACTTATACCCAAGCACAAGTTTTTAACTTTTTTTGGGTCACTTGTTGTTTATTGTATTTTATTTATTTTATATTTACAATAAACGCTATACTACTACTACTACTATAGTAACATATAAACGAATTATTTAGAGCAAACAAGATACTGACCATTAAAGAAATCTTGGGTGTTCTAAAAGTTGGGACTTTCCTCTTTAGGAGTAATGGCCATATTGGTGTCCTTGGATTTTTCGAAAGCATTTGACAGGATCGATCATGTTTTACTATGTGCAAAGTTTCAATACTATGGGCTCAATAACATAACTATCAACTTTTTCCATGCGTATTTGTCAAATCGGTCAGAAAGGGTACAAATAGACAACAAAATATCATGTAGTAGAGAATTTGTATCTGGCGTTCCGCAAGGGTCCATTTTGGGGCCACTGTTATTTATAATATACACTGCTGACATGCAAAGTGCAATTTCTAATAGCTCCATATCAACCTACGCCGACGATACACAATTATTATTCCATTTTATCCCTTCTCTAGTAGGAGAAGCCAGTGACGATTTGAACAGTGATCTCAACAGTATAGTTAAATAGGCTCATGATCATAATCTATCCCTGAATGCATCAAAATGCAATGCAATGATTTTCAGTTCCACCAGGAATCGAGATGATTTGAAAATGAATCTGAACCTAGTATTAGAAAACCAAGTTTTAGCTTTCACTGAAAATATGAAAATTTTAGGTCTTATTATTGATGAAAACTTTAGATTTCGTGCACATGTAAAAAGCATTGTCCAATGATCATTTGTTAGACTAAAGCTGCTGTATGCACACAAATACATATTAAGCCCGTCAGTTAAGAAGACACTCTGTGAAACGTTAGTTATGTCTATTGTTCAGTACTGCGATATTGTTTATCATCACTGTTTAGATTATATAACAAAGCAAAGAATCCAAAGAATCCAAAATATGTGTTGTAGGTTTGTTCTCAGGCTGAGAAAGTATGATCATATCTCCGGAAGTATTAAAACCTTGGGATGGCTAAATACAAGTAAACTGGTTAAGTTACATTGTCTTACTATAACTCAAAAAATATTATCTCCTCTACTCCCACGTACCTGATGGAAAAACTGATACCGCGAGGGGATACTCATTCGCTTAACCTGAGACGTGGAAGTTCAATTCCATACCATCAGTCTGCAATGTTCCAAAGATGTTTCACCTATAATGCCGCAAAACAGTATAATGCGATAGATAATACAGTAGAACTCCAATTATCCGAATTAATGGGGACCGGGATCCATTCGGATAATCAAATATTCGGATAATCGGAGTTTTTTTTTTAAATTGCCATTGGAGAGAAAAAAAGTTACGTTTTGATATTGCACTATTTTTTTATTGAATTAAATGAAAGAAACATGATATTTTCACATGTTTTAAATATAAATAAATTGTACTTATGTACAAGTTTAGAAATAAAAATCATTGTTTTTTAAACATCTCCGTCAATGTAAGCTGTTTTGTGGTCTTCAACCGTTTTCGGGCAGCCAGGTCACGCATTCGCTTGACGGTGAGCAGTTGCAAGTAGTCACACTCGGGCTGACGCTCCATCCACTTCAAAGCAGTCTCGAGGCCGGCAAATGCTTCACTAGCTGATGGTCCAGCGTCTACTTCAACATCAGCGGAAAGTTCTTCTTCCACTTCCACTTCAACATCTTCTCTCACACTTGCAACAATTTCATCGTCATTGAGAATTTGAAAACCAGGGTCAGACGTGTCACAAACCATCCACTCTCCTACATCTTCAGCACTTATTTCTGTACAACCAGGAATTTTTACAATCAGTTTTCTTATTTCCTCTAGTGACAACGCATCTTCATCATCATCATCCTCTCCATTTTCTTGTTTCTCATTTTCTTCAGATTCTTTTTTTTGTTCTTCTCAGACGGTAGGCCTTTCAGTTTATTCCACGCACGTCTTAGCGTCACTGCCGTAACCAAACTCCAAGCTTCCGCTACCATGTAACAGCAGTCCTTTAAATTTATTTTGCTATGATTTGTCAAAACCAATTCTTCATCTTCAGCACCTTCGATCAGCAGTTTTCTCAGCAGTTGCCTTCTGTAATGGCGCTTCATTGTTTCAATAACAGACTGGTCCATGGGTTGCAGCAAACTTGTAACATTGGGAGGCAAAAACGTCGTTTTAAACTGCCCATTCTCTCTTTCCAACAGTTCTGCTGTAGGATGAGCGGGTGCGTTATCAACAATTAAAAGCACCTTACTGCCTTCTTTTCCCACCGATTTTTGGTGCTTTTTCGCTTCAGGAATAAACACTTCATCATATCATTCGGTAAACAAAGCTGAAGTCATCCAGGCCTTGGGTTGACTTTTGTAAAGGAGTGGAAGTTTTTTTACGTTTTTAAATGCTCTTGGATTTCTTGATTTTCTTATCAAAAGAAGTGGTAGTTTATGATTTCCAGTGGAGTTGGCACAGTTAAGCACTGTAACACGTTCTTTACTGACCTTATGTCCAGGGGCACTAGATTCCCTTGTAGAAGCCAAAGTGGTTTTTGGTAATGCTTTCCAAACAAGGCCAGTTTCATCGGCATTATAAACAAACTCCGGATCATAGGATTCTGATGCAGTTTTAAATTTTTCAATAAAATTTTCAGCAGCTGCAGAGTCTGCTGAAAGCTTCTCACCAGCCAAATCTAACGCGCGTACACCATGCCTGAATTTAAAGTTCCTTAGCCAGCCGTTACTAGCCTTAAAAGATGAATAACCAAGCTTTTCTGCTAAGATTTTGGCTTTTTCACAAAGGATTGGACCTGAAATCGGATTTCCCATAGAACGCTGCTGCAAAAACCATTTAAACACGGCATCTTCCAAATTTTTGTTGGTTGCTATCTTCATTGTTTTCCTGGAGGAACTTCCATCTTCATTTTCAAGCACCGAAACATAGTTTAAAAGTGTTGACTTACTGTTTTTAATGTCACAAATTGTTGCTTGTCCAACACCATAAATCTCAGACAACTTCTTACCCGTTACACCTTTATCGAGTTGCTCTATAATTTTCAGTTTGTCTGCTAACGATAGCACAACACGTTTTCTTTTCGAAGCCATGGTAAAAAACAATACAGTATTGTACACGCACAAACAAAAGTAAGCCGTAGCGAAAGAGTAGCGTCCTCGAGCAATGACAGGCGCGCCGTGACTGCAATGCGCCGAAACTTGTCTTAACTTGCCGTTGTGCCTACACTGACTTCGCGGAGGGAAGGACAATAGTGAGCGAACGCGCAAACACTGGCTTCGCGGGGGGAAGAATAATAGCGCACTTAGAATTTTTTTGGACAATTTTTTTTCTGAAAGTGATTCGGATAATCGGCGATTCCGGATAGTCGGAGATCGGATAATTGGAGTTCTACTGTACCTTGAAGTCTCTACCAGTTGACAAATTTAAACAGAAAATGAAAAACATCTTAATACTGCTATTTATACATATACATACATTCCCTGTTAGCTTAGGTTTAGGTGTTAGTTTAGAATGTAGTTGTATATATGGGTTCAATGTAAGAATAGCCTTAGGCTAAATTTCGCCCAAATAAAGTCGTTAAATAGATAAATAAATAAAAGGCAATGCTAATGCACGGTGAAACAGCAGCAAGGCAGTAAAAAAAATCAAGTAAGTACTCACCACTTGGTTGCTACGAAGTTGTAAGTGCGGTCCTGTCGCAGGCGTCTTACAGGTGAAAGTACGATTTACGATGTCTTCTTCAATTTGAACCATACGAGGTTGTCTAGTCTTCCAGCGTGTCCACCACGATGTGGATTCAGACATCCTGTGTCTCTAGTTCTTTGCACGAGCGAGACAAATCGACGAGGTGCAGGGTGAGTACGGATAGGGAAACGATCGCCATACACTCGCCAAGCCGCAGCGGTATTTTGACCACACTCACCGTACATTAAAATCATGTCCACCAGTTCGTTATTGTTATAAGCGTGCGCCATTGTTGTTGCTTTTAAAGTCCGATCGTCAGATGTAGCAAGTCAAGCACTCTCGTACACTATGCCACAGCAACGCGACGTATGACGAACTGCCTGTTTTAGTGTTTTCTCGCCGGCATCGGCACCGCTAGCGTTGCCTTGTTTGTTGTGATATTATGACATGGTGAGCCACTGCCCAGGGACGGACTTAAAATTGAGGATTTCTTTAATGGTGAGTATCTGGTTTTCTCTGAATATTTCGTTTAAATGTTACTGGGAAAAAACACTCATTTTGGCGAGTACTATCCACTGTATGAAAAAAGTCCCAACTTATGAAAAACCATGTATAACTATTAACCAACTATTAACTATTATTACTATTTTTATTATTATATCTGACTTTCTAAGTTCCACTCGCATAATTGCGGTAGCACCAAGTGTTGAACGGACTGCGCCAAGTCAACACTCTGTATTATTGATCGGAATTTAGGAAGGATCGCACAATATTACAGGTCTTCAGGATCACAGACTTTTGGAATACTTTCTGTAACTTTTCGTCCAGGTCCAGCTGTTGAAGGTGTTGTGTAAACGTTTTTGGTGTAATGCCTGAGACAGACATAATGAGGGGGACAATTGTGACTTTGTTTGTTTCCAAAGTCGTTTTATTTCCATGGCAAGGTCCGTGTATTTAGATATCTTCCCAGCGTAGGTGTTTTGGATATTCATATCGTTGGGAATGGCAATATCTATTGAATAGGTAATTTTGTCGGCCTTTGACTGGAAAACTATATCTGGTCTATTGGCTGGGATAGTCTTGTCTGTATGTATTTCAACGTCCCAGTATACTTTGTACCGATCGTTTTCGAGTACTGATGTCGGAGTGTAATTGTAGTATGGATCTGTGTTTTCTATTAGTTTGTTTGCTTTGGCTAGTGCTTGGTGTATGACCTTGGCCGCAGAGTTATGTCTGGCTGTGTATTCGGTACCGGCAAGAACTTTGCATCCGCTTGTTATGTGATCTATTGTTTCTTTTTGTTGGTGACATTTTGTGCAGTTATCTTCTGTTATGGATGGATCTTTAATTATGTATTTCTTGTAGTTTCTTGTCGCAATAACTTGGTCCTGTATAGCAAGCATAAATTCTTCAGTTTCTGGAATGAGCTGGCTATCCTGCAGCCAGGTGTATGACTGTTTTTCGTTTATGTGGTCTTGCGTAATACGGTATCTATGCTTGCCATGGAGTGGTTTCTGCGACCAGGTGTTTATTTTTTCTTGTTGCGATTGTGTGGGATTGTGTGTATCTGCGGCGTGATCTGGACATGATAGGTTGACTGGTGTATAGTTTTTGTCTGCTTTTACTATTGCTCGATGTAAATTTGTTTGTTTGTTTTGGAAGAAATGTCTGAGTGTCTTTATCTGTCTTGTGCGAAGCGACTGTATATCTGTAATTCCTCTGCCTCCTTGTTTCCTGTCTACGGTGAGCCTTTCTTTGCATGCGTTTGGATGTGACATTCGGTGTTTCGTGAGTTCTGTCCGTAAGAGGATGTGGATGTTTTCTATATCAGTGTGTGACCACTTGATGATTCCGAAGGAGTATGTGAGGACTGGTATCGCATATGTGTTAATGGCTTTTGTAAGGTTTATAGGATTCACTTTGGTTTTTAGTAGCTTAATAAGGCGATCTCTGAACTCTTGGGCTAGTTGTGCTTTGACTTTTGTGTGGTCTCTTTTAACGTTCTGATTGAAGCCCAGCTATTTGTATGTTTCGTCCTTGTTCATGTTGTTTAGTGTTTGGCCAGTTACTGTTTCCTGTTCGGGGTGGTCCTTCCATTGGCCTTTGTTGATGTGGAGGACCTTGCATTTACTCAGTCCGAATTCCATTCTGACGTCTGACGAGCAAACTTCTGTTATTCTAATTAACTCTCTCAGTTGTACTTCATTGGAGGCATATAGTTTTATTTCATCCATGTAGAGGAGATGATTGATTTTGTGTTGACTTAATCTCTCGTGTCTAATGTTGAAACCGCAGTTTGTGTTGTTAAGTGCGTTGGAGAGTGGATTCAGACAGAGACAGAACCACAGTGCACTGAGAGAGTCACCCTGGAAGATGCCGCGTCTTATGTGTAGCTCATCTGTCTTGATATGGCCTTCCTGGGTTTTGAGATGTATGTTGGTTCGCCATGTCTCCATGGTTCTTGTAAGAAACTGACGTAGCCCCGGGTTGATTTTATATATTTGAAGAGTTTTCGCTAGCCAGCTATGGGGTACAGAGTCGAAAGCTTTTTTATAGTCGATGAAATGGGTATAAAGGTTCCTATGTTCTTTTCTAGTTTGCTCCATGATGACATTATCAATTATAAGTTGTTCCTTGCAACCTTGGCTTTGCTTTCGACGATATTACTATTCTTATTATACACATTCAATTCATCGAATCATACGGTTCACGAAATTGAGTCGAACAGGCAACCTCTCTCATCGGACATCGTGAAAGATGTTTATTTAACGACCAACATCACCGACTGTCGGCACTGTTTATGGCAGTAAATTAGAGTTTCCCTGTTAAAGTAACCGTACAAACCCATATACGGCATAATCACCTATGCGGGAAACGCAGAGATGCTACCCAGACAACTTATAAATACTCTGTTTCATTTTGAAATATGGACGCTCTAACTATTCGAATTGGATATTTTGGGTTCGTTACTAGCTAGCTATCGTGTTGGTATGAAAGGCAGTAAAAGTAGAGTAAGCGCGCAAACATAGTGGGGCTTTTTAGTGAGCGTGCGAAGGCGTGCAGGTACCGCATGCAGGCTCACCTGCTCGGCTGACTTTTCGACCGCTTACCAGCGTCGGAAGCCCGCTCGAACGCCTTTATAGTAACAGAAATTTAGTTTGCTACCTGGTTTCGTCTGTGCCGGTCGAAGATGAGTAGCGATAAAGAATTACTTATAGCTTCAGTGTTTGGGATAAAAGACACAAGCTGCACTATAACCGCACTGCGATAGAAAAATGTTGGAAGGAATGAGCATTTAATGATGTTATAATTATGTTATACCTGGCGGGCCAGCCCAAAGGATCTGCCCGACACGGGAATTCCCACCGAACCCAGGTCGTTGCTCATGCGTTGCCAAGTGCAGGAGCCTCCTTATGTAGCGCGTCCAATGTCAATGTTGTTCCCAGTGCCCACAAAGCATATTATCTCAAAATCGATAATTTTCGCGATCCCAATACTCCCCTCACCTATCGGTGTGTATCGGAAGTAAAAGCTATTCTAATATTAATGTTTAACTAAATAACCATGTACCCGACCAATGATATTACGAGACCCAAATATATAACGTTAGGCAATTGTATTTACTACGTACTAGCACTTAGTATCAGAGATATATTCAAATGAGCATAACACATTTATACACAGCCACAACACTAGATGTAGGCTAGGTATCACAATAATTCCCAAACCAAACAAATCAGTCATGCGGCGGTCATATCTCAATTTAGCGCCAAAATGATACAACACTTCTCCCTTTTGATACCAAAAACTTGTTTACAAAGCGATTGAAACAGTCTCTACCAGAGTGGATAGCTTCCTTAATAAGACGCGCACAAGAATTCATTGAACATGTACAGTATTAGTCACATATTCATCTGATTGACAAATTTCAACTAAATGGTTCTAATGTATATGATGTGAGTCTACATAAATGTATGTACTAGTAGTTAGTTCATTTGACAACTTCCCACCACGGATTTATCACAAACCGCTGATTAAACGAAAAAACGCCAAGACACGTCAAAATATTTGTCCAGAGAGACAACTTTTTAACCAAAAACTATGTCACCCCCTATTGTATCCTCTAGCCCCTCAGGGGAATCATTTCCAGTGTTTTTGCAACTGTCCCTCATTGTTTTGCCAATAATGGGCAACATTTTGAACCCTCATTGCATGTTTCCTATACCGTGTCTAGATGCGACTGGCCAATCTGTGTACTTTTTTCTTTTCACTGTACCATGCACTGGTGTGTTTGACTACGTGCGGAACCGGCGCCGGCCTGCTTCTACCTGCCGAGGGGACTCGGCGTTGGCCAACGCACTCCAACGCTCTCCAACGCTCCTATAAGCCGCTACTGTGAATGCCTACTAACGTTTTATTATAGCGTCGCTCATTTAAACTGATAGCTTATATTTTTTAAGAACGCTTGCCAGGTTTAATCTAAACTGTGCTCACTGTAGGAACTCAGCCGTTTTCGAAAGCGTAATAAAAAGATAAAAAGGCCTATTGCCGAGAATTTCTACAGCAATTTGGAATACTTTGAGAGGCAGAATAGCAAAAGCACAAACCACCTCGTTAGAGAGCCCTGAATCAAAAATCCGGTACATTGACTCTTCCCACTATTACAGCTCTGAATGCCTTCAGATATGAGATAGGCTAGTTGCACGGCTTAATAGTACAGTCACTTTAGTATAGCGTTTATTGTAAATATAAAATAAATAAAATACAATAAACAACAAGTGCCCCAAAAAAGTTAAAAACCTGTGCTTGGGTACAATAAGGTAATTATTATAAAATAGAAACAACAAATAAGGGTTAATTCAGGAATATTTATATTTAAATTTTATGTATTCTATATATATTTTAGTAATAATAGGTATTACATATGTCTACAAGTTGGTGAATTTTATTTACTATCCAACCATACTTGAATGAATTTAAAGGCACTAGACGTTTTATGCTTTCTGGTATCTTGGAGCAAGAAATGTATGACATCGTAATAAAGTATTTTTTCTTGATTTTGGTACAACATTACATGCATATCTTATGTCATATTTATGTTCGTGTTTTGTCAAGTTTAATTTATTTTTATATTGGTAAATACCTAATGACATGAAAAATGTTTGGCGGATATCTAGAATTTTTGTTTTAGAAAATAACAAGTCACTAGGATATGTAGATTTCACTTTATATAAAATTTTTATTAAACGTTTTTGTATAATTTCTATTGCTTTTATATTATTTTTACATGCTGCGCCCCACACCACAATACAATATCGTATTTGACTATGAACAAGTGCTTTGTATACAATGATCATCTGTTCATAGGTAAGTATAGTCGAAAGGAGTTTAAATTTGCTTATAACGTAATGTATCTTTTTGACAACATATTCTGTATGCTCCTTCCATTTGATATGGCAATCTAGATATATTCCTAAGTACTTGATACTGGTGACCATTGATATAGGAGCCACCTGTCTACAACTGATTTGTAAGTTGGTGTATTTCGGTAAGCCGTTTGCGTACGACGCGAATGGAACAAAGTGAGTCTTGTTGAAATTGACTGTTAAAAGTCGACTACTGAACCAGTTGAACATTTTTTTAAAACCGTTTTCAGTCTTGGATTTTAATATTTCCCAACTTTCAGCAGAAAATATAACAGCTGTATCGTCTGCAAAACTCACTATATCTCCACTCACATCAACCGCAAATAGGTCAATTATATATATGTTGAAGAATAATGGTCCCAGTACCGTTCCTTGAGGAACACCGCACGTTATAGGCAATGGAGAACAGTTTGTGTTCTATTACTTAAGTAACTTTTAATTAGATGGGTGATAGATTTGACCCCGTATACCATAATTTTGTAAAGTTTTCATGAGTACCATATGATCAACTGTGTCAAATGCTTTTGCTAGGTCAACAAAGACACATAATGTCGGAATATTTCTGTCTACATTTTTGCATAGTTCTCATATTACATGTGTCACCGCATCTTCAGTAGATTTTTTTTTTTTTGAAACCGAACTGTTTACCTATATATTCCTTAAGAGATGCTAAATTATCCAAAGAAACAGCGTACACGAGCTTCTTCTTCTTCAAGTTCCTTCTTCTAGACAGGTTGGATATTACCATGACAATCCTAACTTTGTTTGCCGCTGTTCTAAATAGTTGATTTGAGGTCATCCCAAACCAATCCCTCAAGGTTTTCAGTCGATAGGTCGTTCTTCTTCCTTGGCTTTTCTCGCCCTTGATCTTCCCTTCCATAATGTTTTGTAGTAGAATATAATTGGGTCCCCTTATAACATGACCAAAATACCCTAGTCGTTTTGTTTTGAGGGTGTTCATTATTTCTTCCTCTTTTTGTATTATCTGCCCCAGTTGCACACTTGAGGCCCTATCAGTCCAAGAGCTCCTCAGCATTCTTCTATAACACCATCTTTCGAAAGCCTCCGGTCTATGTGTTTCAAAATTTTCAAAATTTATTTGTATTTGCAAATGAAAAGAGAAAATCTAAAGTTTACACTCTAGCTCGCCCTGTATATGGGTATGCGTCGTCGACTTTTTTTACAGCCGGCAATAAAATTTGAGCACATTTTTTAACCAGCGATAGAAAAACAACTTTTGATCCATTACCTTTTGATATACAGTACGTTCATTATTGGACAGCGATTTGGATATAAAAATGGTTATAACTTTTGAAATACCCTGAATTATCTTATAGTACATTTAACTCTAAGAACAAAAACCATTAGTAGAATTTAAATAGGATGATATACAGCGTGTCTCATTAAAAAACATGTATGTTTGCATCACCACGTAGTTATGGACCACCCTGTACAAATCTAAATATTTTTTGAGCAAGGAGCATATCCGTGGTTATAATTTTTATATACAACTTTTTTCTGTATCTTCTACAGTAGTGGAGTTACCGACCGATCCGGTACTAAAAACTCACCCTGTATGTGTCATCAAGTCCAAACCAAACAAATGCATTTTCTTTCTGTACATCGGCCATATAAAAATGTTTAGTCTCTGCAGGAAGTGTTATCACTACAATTACGTCATTATTTATGATGCTGCTTATCTACAGTAAATAAAGCATAAAAACTCATAAATGAGATGTGCGGGAATGTCAAGACTGTACAAGCTCGAGAGTTGTATCTGAAAAATGTTTACAATAGTAAATAATTCCTTATCTGTATACACAAGAAGACATCTCTTTGACATTTCAATCAGCGTTAGATATACATAGGTACAGTCATGTAAACAACCCATTATAGATGTAAGAGATTATAATATTTTGAAGTACATCTCAATCCAAAGACTGGTTTCGACTATTTTTTGAGGAAGAACTAGAATAAAGAATACTTTGATAGAACATTCTACCAAAACTCAAGCTATTTGCCGCTACCCAGCCATCTAGCTTGAGTTTTGTTTCCTAACAAATCGGCAACGATTACCCGCTTCCTAAAAGAACACTCTACCTATAGGTTAGTCTAGGTTCATTTTTTTGCCAGCCTCCGGGCAAGGCTGAAAGCCTATGGCGCTCTAGAAGCGCTGCGAGAGGATAAGTGTCGGTGCACGTTGGATTTGAAACGATGCAGGTTATAGCCGTCGGGAAACAAATGCCTCGGTAGCTCATTCCACAGCGTCGAAGTTCTCCAGAAGAAGAAATACTGAAGGAGACTGGTTCGGGGAGTAGGGACCTCAACCTGGTAGTGATGAGCTTACAGAGCCTCTCTCGTGTTCCTCGCTCGGACGGCGTTTGGTGTTAGTGCCATTGCCTTGTTTGTTAATTTTAAGCCGGCGCCACATATGCGGGTACTTGCCGAGTATCAATACTCGCCGTTTTTCAACCTTACTCGCCGAGTAGCGTGCACGTATCGCCCTACATGTGCGTAGTTGGCTATGTTTAGTTTCGAGAAGAAAGGGAATGGGAAAGCCCGAATATTCGTAGCAAATTGAAACTTATTTATTATTAAAATTTATCGACAGTAGAATCAACGTCATCGTCAATGGAAAATAATAATGATATAGTCGTGGCAGCAAGTGCTGGTTTTGTTATGTGTAGTGCTTATATGTTAATAAGGAAAAGAAAAAATCAACCAAGAAGGAGGCGATGGTGGATGGTCTCATTAAATAGAAGCCGAGAGAGGTAATAAAATAATTAGCAATAACGTCAAACTACAATGTTAAACACATTTTCAGGTATGGCGCCGACCACACCTAGTTGCCGATTTATTAAAAGAACCGTCTGGATTTTATGAAAATTTTTGCAGAATGTCTTCCGAAGATTTTGAATATCTACTCAGCAAAACAGGACCACTGATATCAAAAAAAGACACAAAATGGAGAAAAGCTGTTCCTGCTAAAGAACGACTAGCTCTGGCGCTTCGATTTCTAGCGACCGGCGACAGTTATCAAAGCCTTCAATATCTATTCAAAATATCACATCAACTCATTTCTGAAATCGTCCCCGAAGTTTGTAAAGCTCTCATCAAAGTTTTGCATATCCTAAAAATATTCTGAAATATACAGGGTGTTTCGGGAAAGTAGGATAGTGATCAACTTGATTTTTTTATATGGTACTATTACTTTTTTTTTTAAATTCTTCTAGTTTCCATCATTGATCTCTATTAAACCCTGAAATATTATTGCGATCTTGCCAAGTTATAATTCATTTTTTATTAATTTCCGGATTTGCAAGGTCGCAAGTAATACCTCCAAATTGATATATTCCTTTAACTTTTCTCAAAAATATTATACAGCGAGTTACTTAAATATTAAATAAATATTATTTTGGATGACACCAGCAACGTGCAGGGTGTTATTGGTAGAATTTTAAATTACGGTAATTTGAAGGTCATTTTACTTTGTTTTTTCTAAATGTCACACCCTGTACGTTTTATTTTAAATCGAAATATCTACTAATACCCTATCTCGCCTTGTAATTTTTTTCGCGTTTGCGACATTGCCAAGTTATAAATTATTTGTCTGAATTTACAAACAAATATCCGCGATTTTTATTAATAGAACACACTGCATATTTTATTTAATATAGAAGTTTTTTTTTTTTTTTTAATGGTCGGCCTCCCGCAAAGGCTGAAAGCCTATGGCGCTGTAGAAGCGCTGCGAGAGGATAAGTATCGGTTCACGTTAGATTTGAAACGCTGCAGGTTGTAGCCGTCGGGAAACAAATTCCCCGGCAGCTGATTCCACAGCGTCGAAGTTCTCCAAAAGAAGGAATGCTGGAGGAGACTGGTTCGGGGAGTAAGGACCTCGACCTGGTAAGGATGAGCTCGCAGAGCTTCTCTAGTGGTCCTGGTTCGGACGGCCTGTGGTGTTATTATCTGAGAGAGCTCACTCGAACATCTTCCGTGATAGAATCTGTAAAACAGGGATAGGTCAGCCACCCTCCTTCGATGTTCCAGGCTGTGGAGGTCCTTTGTGAGGCTAGGCGTATCAACCAGTCTAATCGCTCTTTTTTGGATAGTGTCCAGAAGCTTTAGAGAGTGCTTCGGAGCGCATCCCCACACATGGGAGCAATACTCCAGCGATGGTCGGATCTGTGCCTTGTACAGCAGCAGCTGTTGCTCTGGTGTATACAACTTCCTACTGCGGAACAAAACTCCAAGCTTCTGGGATGCCGTTTTAGCAATACTGACGACGTGGTCGTGCCAGGACATGTTATTGTTGATGTTGATTCCCAAAAGCTTGACGGAAGGTGATTCGACTATGGGGTGACCCTCCATTTCCACGGTTGGTAAGCCATCGTGAGACTTCTTTGTAAGTGTTGTTGCCTGAGTTTTTTGTACGTTGAACTGTACTTTATTTGCTAATCCCCACTCGACAATTGTTTTGATATCTGCGTTGATCTGTGAGGCATGCTGCTGTCGCCGACGTACCGTCTCCTGGGATGATAGTGGCTTGCCTGGTTCCATGCACGACACTAATGTACTGTCATCTGCGAAGCTGTAGATTGGATTGGATGTTATTTCCAGCAGCTCGTTGATGTACAGCAGAAATAGTGTAGGGGATAGGACAGATCCCTGAGGAACACCGGCGTTTATTGAAAATACGTCTGATGAACAGCCCTCGACTACAACGAACAGAGATCGGTCTTTCAAAAAGCTATTCAGCCACTGGCGCAGACCAGGTGGTAGTCCATAAGCAGCAAGCTTGACCAGAAGTCCGTCATGCCATACTCTGTCGAAAGCTTTGGATATATCAAGTGCAACAACACGGGATTCGCCATGGTTGTCTATTGCTCTGTTCCACAAGTGAGTGACGTATGCAAGGAGGTCACCTGTAGACCTGTGCTTACGGAAGCCATACTGGCGATCATTTATGATGTTATTGTTGTCCAGGTATTTCAGGAGCTGTGTGTTAATGACAGTCTCCATAACCTTAGACATGATGCTGAGAAGAGCCACAGGTCTATAATTGGTGGGATCAGTTTTTTTGCCTTTCTTAGGGATGGGTTGTACGCAGCCAATCTTCCACGAAGCGGGAAACACGCCTCGTTGATACGAAAGTTTGAAGAGCTTGCAAAGAATAGGTGCAAGCTCAGTGGCACAGCGTTTAAGGACAATGGCTGGAATTTGGTCAGGACCAGTAGCTTTATTGGTGTTCAGTTTCTGGAGGATGCTTTTTACATCTCGATGTTGAAATTTGACCTCTGCCATTCTCGAGTTCACGCTTATGGTGGTGGTCGGAGTACTTCCTTGAAAGTCTACAGTAGAATTGGCTGCGAAGAGCTTCCCCAAGATGTCTGCTTTTTCTTTAGGAGCAGAAGCGATGGATTTGTCCTCTCTGGTCAAGGGTGGTATTGACGAATAGGAAAAGTTCTGACTAACAGCCTTAGCTACAGGCCAGAATGTTCTGGACGAACTAGGACATGAGAGGAGCTTGTTCTTAATTTTTTGGTTGTGTTCCTCCTTGCTGCTGTCAATCACGCGTTTACAGTGATTTCTGGCGTCGATAAAACTGCGGTGGTTCTCAGCATTTGGATTTTTCCTCCATTCTCTGTAATGCTGGTTTTTAGAGGTAACAGCATCTCTACAATGCTTATTGAACCATGGCTTGTTTTTGGAGGGATGCTTGACGACATGAGGAATATAGGCTTCCATGCCGGATATTAATACCTCTGTTATTTCTTCAGCGCAAGCTGATGGGTCTCTTGACTTGAAGCAGACGTCGTTCCAGGGAAAGGACTGGTAGTATTCCCTTAGGTCGTCCCACTTGGCTGATACGTAATGCCAGACCCGACGAGGCTTTGCATGGTAGAGATCTGGAGAATGCATTCTGCATAGCGTCGAGACGGTGTTGTGGTCAGACGATCCCAGTGGGGCGGTTACCTTCACTGTGTAGATTGTTGGAGCAGTTGTGAGATATAGGTCCAACAGACTAGTATTCCCTAATAATGGTTTACAGCATGAACAAGTTTCAACTGGTGTTTCTCACCGCCTTCTCAGTAAGCAGTACCGGAAGGCTTAAATATTTCCAAAACTGTCACATCTGGGGCGGTGAAATTCAATACTTGGGGGTTTTTGAACACACAGAATTCAAAAATGCTAACATGCTAACAAATAAACAATGCGAATAAAGTTTTTAATTCTCTAGTCCGGCCCTGTTCCTGTTTCTGTGTCAGTATTCGGGTACTTATTTGTGTTCGGCAAATTCCGACCATTCGCACAAACTGCTCCAGCCACACAGTAGGCGTTTGCCGAATTGCGAATATTCGCTGTTCGTTGTTCCCTAAATGCCACATGTGTAGCGCCGGCTATGGCGCCGGCTGAATGCTCGGTGCTCGGCATATGGCGAGTACTCGGGTAAAATCCTGCAGCCACATAGCCGAGTAGCAATTAATCGGGGTTCGTGACTCGCCAAGTACCGCATATGTGGCGCCGGCTTTAGAAGTGTGTGTATGGCTTTGAAAATATAAGGAAATTTATGCTTATTCTTCTAGTGACCGCGACTATAGATTATGGTTGTTTTTTATGATTTTCGGTCAACGATTGAAACTATAACTTTCTACTAAAGTTAAATAAACATAAAGTTCTCGGCCTGGTGAGAAGAGCCAAAATGAATGGAAGTAGCAGCCATATCTTCAAGGATTTTAAGAATACTCAAACCGAAATTGCAAAGGAAAGAAACGGACAGACCTTTTTGACACCTGAAGATGGTTTAGATTAAAATAAACCGAAACGTAGTGAAGGAAAGTTATAGTTTCAATCGTTGACCGAGGGAAATATAAAAAATCAGTGATATCCATAATCAAAATAAGCGACAAAAAACAATATATCTATACGTACCATATTGGAAATACAAATTAGGAAGTAATGCACCTGATTGATGTCTAGGGATAAAATTATATAACGTTACAACCGTGGGGGTCCTTTGCAGGGATATTAATATACACGTATACTTAGTATTATACGTTACTTGTATATTACGTATGTATAAAACGTATTATACACTGTAAAATACGTCAATCAAGTATACACATTTTATACATGTATAATACGTTTTATACAGTATAAATACAAGAATTATCCTACATTGTCAAGTTTTGTTGATTCTATGAGCAAGGCAGAAATGGAAACTGCAAATATCCTTTTGAGCGGATTTTTTTTGGGTGCAATATACCTGTTAGTGTAGTCAAATCTAAGCGTTTCAAAAAACTTATTAGTTTAATATCAGGACAGAGTTTGGCTAATAAATATTTAAATGTTGTTTATGTAAAAGTATCCAGTGAAGCTATATGAAGTTTTATCACATTCTGCTTCAGGAAAAGCTGTGTTCCTTGAAAACTCGGATCTTTCAACAGATAAAGAAACAGGAGAGAAATTATCAGAGAGCTGTCAAAAAAAATGGCTATGGATAAGTATGGGACAACAATATATTGTGTTATTAGCTCGGTTATTAACGCTGCCAACATGATAAAAATGGGAAGAACAACAGACATATTGCATTTAACTTGCAATTTTCACACTGCACAACGTTTAGCAAAAGACGCATTGGCAAAGGAATTAGCTACCAAAGTAACTTCTGTCTTAAAACATTTCAATTCTCCAAATATGGAGCATAGAATTCTCAAAATTGGTGGCAGTAGGATACAGTTACCTTCAGAAACGCGTTGGTGTTCAAATCGAGACTCCTTTGTTTGCTTCTTAAAAAATTTGCCATATATAAAGAAAGTAATAGCAGGAACTGAAAACAGTGAAAATATAAATATTCCTAATAATATAACAAACTTTCTATTCGATTTACTAATTCATTTGTAAATCAAGTAGATGAGTGTGTTAAATTGCTTAACCCAATTTGTGAACTGATAAAAATATGTCAAAAAGCAACATCAAGCATTGCCGATGCTGCTGACGCGTGGATGAATTTGAGACTACCACTTGCCTTCACAGATGCTAAAAAATGTTTGAAAAAACGTAGAGATTATGCATTGAAAGATGAAGTTTTAGTAGCACCTTAATCTTCACCCTAAATACCCTGGTAAACTATTTGATAAGGATAAAGTTATCAACGATTCCTTACTATTGACATTTAGATGCAGATGGGTTGGAGGAGTTACACAATTTTAAAGAAAACGCTGGCATATTTGAAACGCTAAATAAGAAACAAGGACTCAAACCTCTGTTGTATTGGGCTTATGTTAAACAGAAAGCACCAAATTTAGCTTATCTTGCCAGAAAACTATTATCAGTTCCTGCATCATCCGCACAGTTGGAGCGTGTATATAGTAACTGGTTCTATGTTCACAGTAAATTAAGAAACCGGCTTGGTCCAGAGACTTCAAAGAAACTCCACAATAACAACAAAAAGTTTTACTGGGTTAAACGATACGAGCGTATCTTACTATTTTATACAGAGCGTATTTATACCCTGTCATCCCTGGTCCTTTGTGAGGTTAGGCGTATCGATTATAGATTGCTCTGTTCTGGATAGGGTCCAGAGAGTGCTTCGGACCGCATCCCCACACCTGGGAGCTATAATCCAATGATGGTTGGATCTGCGCCTGATAGAACAGCAGTAGTTGCTCTGATGTATACAGCGAAACAAAACTGCAAGCTTCTGGGATGCCGTTTTAGCAGTACTGACGACGCAGTCGTGCCAGGACATGTTATTATTGATGTTGATTCCCAAGAGCTTGACGGACGGTGATTCGACTATTGGGTGACCTTCCATTTTCACAGTTGGTAAATCAACGTGAGACTACTTTGTCCTTTGAGATCTAATTGATCCGTGAGTCATATTGCTGTCACCGACGTACCGTCTACTGGGATGATAATGGCTTGCCTGGTTCCATGCACGATATTAATCTACTGTCGTCTTCGAAGCTGTATATTGATTTGGATTCAATGAACTATGGTTTAAATGAACCTACAACTAGGACTGTTAAACATGGCATGAAATTATACCTAGTGTAGGATATATTCGGGTCTTCTTTTGACGTTTTCAAAAAGTCTTGTCAAAAACACTCGTAATAGCAGAGCAGTTGACCTTCTCTTTCCTAAGGTCTAGTGGGTTGAAGTCGGAGACTGAGGGCTTTATAATAGCTTGCCAAGACGGTGTCTTCAACACCTTGGTGTACCGTAGAAGGGTTATGGGTGTAGATGTACCCGACACCCATTGTAGAGCTTGCCGACAGGTGCCGGAGACGCTTATGCATCTCTTGTCGGCGTGTAAGACGTACGCTGGGACGGCTTACGTCCATCGGCACAACGCGGCTCTACGAGTGCTCTACTATCATTTAAGGCACTCATACGGTATCGATGAGACACCGGTGCTGCCATACGCACCAGGGGATATAGAGTCCGTTGTGGAGAACGAGAGATGCCGGATTTACTGGAACTACTCGTTCCCCACGCTCGAGCTTGTACAGGCAAACAAGCCCGACATAGTCCTTCTCGACCACCAACAGAAGACGATGTTCGTTATTGAGTTTTCGGCGCCTGCCGAAGTGAACACCGTCTCTAAGGAGGAGGAAAAGCGGACCAAATATCAGGAGTTGCTCGGACAACTTCGCAGGCTCTGGCCAGACTACACTGTAAGTCTGCTGGTTATGGTCATTGGATCCCTAGGTGGAATGAGGAATACGCTGCTCTCTGCACTGCGCAAAATACCGGTGTGCCGTGCGGCGGCGCTCATCTTAGCCGCCAGAATGCAGAAGGCAGTCATCCTTGGGTCCCTTCGTCTACTTAGGGCGCACGATTCGCGGACCCAGTGATTGCTCACCTCACGGTGTAAGGAGTAGTCATTGGGTAATGAAACAGCAGCTCGGTGTGTCGGAGCCCGAGCTGCACTTTTTGTTTTTTGAAATATAAAATGTCTTTAATGAGGAAAAAAAGTATTCATAATACAATCTCGTCCTATAGGCGGAGTCTAGAAAACTACTCACTCAACCTATTACAATGGAAATAAGAAATCGCAGAGACAAAAATAGTAAAGCATGTCGAGTACAAAATACAATACAATGTGAACCACAAAATAGTTAAAAAAATTGCATACAACAGGGTGCATGGTACATAACTTCTGGGTGACAAAAACAATCAGTAACGTGCTTTAGTATATTTGCAACAATAAGTAATAAAAATGAATACTATAAGATTTAGCCAAAGCCAAAGCATGATTAATTAACTTATCCGACCATTTTGTAATTCAGATGGAGACGACTGACGACGGCGGATCCATTTGAGGCTGTGTCGTCCTTTCCTGCCAACTAAATTTCATTAAACAATTTAGCGTTTAATCCTCGGCTAATTGGACGAGCAATTACGATGACTAACAGGAAAGAAAAACACTCTGTGCACGCTCTTCATAAACCAGCGCAGAGCCACGGCTAACAACGAGCGTCTCTCATATCTGAAAGCATGCCGAATGCATATATAGTACAGTTAGTACAGATTCAAAAAGGGCTGAAAAATTTGAAAGTTTAGAAAATTTTTGAAAATCATGAAACTTTGAAATTTTTGAAAATAATTTGAGAATGGACTAGTATCATGAATTTTATTTCTGGTTGCATATGATAGAGAACGTCATAAAAAGCATCTCATTTTTTCTCCGATTTTTTTGGGCACAGGAAAGCCGTGAAAATAAGGAAAATATTTGAATTCTCCTAGGACAGTGACGTCACTGCCCTATAGGCGAACAGCCAATTAAAAGACAGATATGTGTGCTGTGTTGCCGCATTCTGATGGCGCGCGAAATGCCGCAGCTGTACGCGGGCTGGCTGATCTATCTTGTCTTCTGTTCCCGTCTGATATGTTTTGTGGTTTTAATGTCCCGTGATCTGAAATTCCAGAGCTGTTCCAAATTACGGTTCTATCACCGTCCTAGAACTGTTTTCATCGTGCCACGCCCATTTTGTGATTCTAGAATCGGTGATTGGTTGGTACGCTGGTGGACCAACCAATCAGCGTTTTTAGAACTGTAAAATGGGCGGGGCATGATGAAAACAGTTCTAGGACGGTGATAGAACCATAATTTGGAACAGCCCTTCCGAAAGCTAAGTTAAGGTTCCTGATCCGTCAATCCTGTCAATCAATCGTCATTCGGTCATTGTCATTTCCAAATTCCATTGGGCTTTGGCTGTATTTTCAACAATCTTAAAGTTATTATTATTTGCTTGCGTTTGTTTGTACAGGATATCCTTTTATTCCATTTTACTAGGTTTCAAGTTATTTTGTCATAACATAACTAACAAGTATGAGTAAAATCGATAGTGGATTCACAAAAGCCGATTCAGATAACCTGCCTAAGGTTGATATGGCTGTGGTGAACGACTTTTATGTGGATAATATGCAGTTCTTCAATACGAAGATGAGAAATGTGAAAGCTAAGAAGTGAGTTTCAAAATATTTATAACACTTGGGATAACAAATAACATGTTTATGTGAAATGTAAATGTTTTGCGAGTCGGAGCTGTTCTTGGCAATAACGCACTGCTGATAATTCGCGCGGTTGGTACTGATTGGCTGAATTTGAATTCCTTTCTTTAAACTTTAGAATGGAATTACTAAAAAACAAAATGATGTAGAAAGTAACGAAATGCAGCAGAACGTTTATTTTTGTATGCACTAAGCGGTCATAATAATTAAATCATTGTTCTTAACCTCGTGATACTAGTCCATTTGGTGACCCGTACTTGACGCGCCACCTCCAGCCACTTTCTCACGGGAGTGCGGTTGGTGACCTCTTCACTTTTCTACCGATATTCTTCTATTCTTTGAGCTATCCTCTATAATTATTTCGCTCATCGAACGTACTGTTGCATCTCATACTCATAAAGTAAACACCGTAGCTTCGAAAGTATTCAAAGAAAGTCGACCTAAATTGTTTTTTATTGAGTCTACGTTGAAACAATGTGTCTAAGTCGGTTAAAGGAACAGCAGTTCTAAACCGATATTTAACTACCAGCAGAAACGTTTGGGTCGTAAAGTGGAAACAAGCTATAAAATTACATGGTAAATTGGCAATAACAACCAACAGCCATAAATGGATCTTTGTAATTTTATTGCGGCATATCTGATGATCTCTATTTAAAACGGTAACAACAACCATACTTTGTTTGTTGCCTGATAACCTCTGCATTATTAGCAGATGCTCCTCTCCCTTTATCTTTATTTTATAATTATCATTTTAAATGTAGCGTATAATGCGTGATATCAAAATTATGATATTGTGATCGGTCATTCTTCGGCTAATAGTCTAAGATCCGAATATAAAGCGACCTTCACCGAACTGGTTAATGGATGAAAAACATTTTATATTAAATTTAATATGTTAAAAAACATATCGCGAGTGGGTTGACTGAAAAATTTCAGTCTAGGATATGATTAATTAAATATTGAGAAATCAATTTTTTTTTAAACATTTCACTGGTTTGGTTAATAGACAAATCACATACCATTCGAAAGTATGAAGCCCATAGAATATGCAAACGTTAGGTTGGCAACGTTTTTCCCGTCGCAACTATAGGGTATTCAGGTATAAACAGGTAAATCAATAATAGTAATTTGCACCGGTGTGGTTAATGCATGAAACTTATATCAAAATAAAGATAATTTTATTGCAAGCAGATCGATATAGGGTTGTCTGCAAAAAATCAGTCTGGAATTCTGGTTGTCGAATTTTAACGATTAAAATATTGCTGCCAGTGAATACGTGCGCCAGAGAGGTCCGAGCGAACTATCCCGTGTATTACCAAAGGACGCAGCATAGCAGCTGCGTGTAGCTTGGCCCTTGAATGAAAGAGAGTGCGCATGTCATGTGTCCGTGAAATTGAAATGATTTATTTGAATGAAACAATCAAAAATGTATAAATTTATGAATCTTCCATGTCATTATTTCAGAATTTAAAAAATTTAAAAGATGTATTTATTAAGATAGGTTTGAAAGTTAAATTATTATGCGCTTACCGTATTCTCACCAAGAAAGTTATTAAACTTTTCATTATATTTTTTACCCAAAGCAGCCACTTTTCTGTAGCACGTGGTATGATAACCTACAAAATCGAGTGATACATTGGTTAACTCAACGCCACTGTATTTAAAATTCTTCTTTTTACGAAAATTTAATTTCAACGAACAGTTTTTATACGTTTCATCGTTAAAATCAAGAACATCATCGTCCGAATTGCATAGAAAACACTTTTTAGCCATTTTTTATCACAATCTAATGTTTATAAATAACAACAATCGGTATAGTAGTAGTAGCACGCTTTTTCAATTCAGAAGAATGAGGCAAACTGCTCCAATACAATGATGCACAGCATTTACGAGTGTATCGCTATCCTTTGTTAATACACGGGATAGTTCGCTCGGACGTCTCTGGCGCACGTATTCACTGGCAGCAATATTTTGATCTTTAAAATTCGACAACCGGAATTCCAGACTGATTTTTTGCAGACAACCCTATATCAACGTGTTTGCAATAAAATTATCTTTATTTTGGTATAAGTTTCATGCATTAACCACACCGGCGCAAATTACTATTATTGATTTTCCTGCTGGGGACGGAAAAAACGTAGCCAACATAATGTTTGCATATTCTATGGGCTTCATACTTTCGATTGGTATGTCATTGGTCTATTAACCAAACCAGTGAGATGTTTAAAAAAGAATAATTTTTCAATATTTAATTAATCATATCCTGGACTGAATTTTTTTAGCCAACCCACTTGCGATATGTTTTTTAACATATTAAATTTAATATAAAATGCTTTTCATCCATTAACCAGTTCGGTGAAAGTCGCTTTATATTCGGATCTTCTACTATAATCTTCAGACTTCACAAATCAATGAAAACGTCAGCAAAATTGCATTAATTAAGCTATCAATTGATTCCCCACCCAGTGTATTCACTAGATCTGTCCCCTAGTGATTTTTTCCTGTTTGCTGACGAAAGAAGGCTCAATATCAATGACCTATAGCCTATAGTATGTCATTTAATCTGAATTTGTGATGAGACAGGTATTGGACAACTGGAATGGCAGTATAACTATTGGCGGTAGTAAAATATCCAACTCAAGATTTACTGACGATACAACCCTCATTGCCGCTTCTCAGGAAGAACTAGTAGCTCTATTGAACAACACAGTACAGCATATGGTCTTGGTATTAACTACAACAAGACCAAGGTTATGATCGTAGATAGAGAGTATGATAATCATCGAGAAATAAAGTCAATAGGCCGTTGTGAAGTAGTTCAGTTTTGTGTTCCTCGGTTCTTTGATCGACAATTTGCGTAGCTGTAAAAATGAGATTCGACGGCGCATTCAACTGGCATGTGTGGCCATGACAAAGCTTACTAAAATATGGCGTGACCATAACATCACTAAAGCTACCGAAATGTCGCTGGTTTAGTCTGTTGTGTTCTCCATATTTTTGTATGCCTTGGACTGTTAAAAAGGCAGATCAAGCTCGCATAGATGCTTTTGGAATGTGGACGTGGAGGAGAATGCTGAAAGTTCCTTATACCACCCATCCGAACTAATGTTTCCATACTGGATGAGCTCGGTAATCCAAAGAGACTATCCTCCATTGTGTCGACGAGAATGCTGACATTCTTCGGACATATTCACAGAAGCAATAATATGGAGAAACTTGTAGTTCATGTTACAAGTTCACAACATGTTTGTTAAGACATTGTGACTATGATTATGATGATGATAGTATGTCATGCAAATATAACAAGTTTATATATGTAAGAAAGCTTAAGCTTGCAATTGGAAACCTATAATAGGATATTCTAGCTTTCTAACTAGATCGTCTATTTTTTTCTACAGCGACGGTACATAATTTGATTATACCCTCATACCTTCATAATCGGTCATTCCTACGGCAATTTTAGAGCCTGCTGTTTACTTGCTTGAAGACAAACACGAATAACTTTTGCTCATAGACGCTCACAGTTTGTATTTTCTAGGGCTCTATATAAATGGGATATTTGACTTTCAAAATGCATTTTGTCCAAAATTTCCATATTTGAGATAGAGGTGGCGCTGTATTCCTATGATCAAATACTCACTGTTTATGAACAATAAGACAGACAAAATACCGCGCAAAATGAATTTAGTTTCAGTGCTAATCGGTAGGAAATCATATCTAGACAAAGTGATTTAAGTCTATGGACAAAACACATTTTGATTGGAATTCTATTTTCGTATACAGTACGATACGGTTCGGGAGCTAAAATGATAGTTGCAATACGTGAGAAAACTATGGCAAACTAGTATGTATATAATTGGATGTTTTTGAATGCACTGAGAGTGATCAAAATGATTTCATTTAAAAAAATAATCATCTATACATACTTATACTATTATTACATTTAATCAAGGAAATTGTGGGACACCTGGTATAGCAATAACAGATATAGAAGCATCTGGAACTCTGAACAGATACATCAAACTTTTATATGAATTTCTAGTTGCTAAAAATCGTAGAGTTATTGCGAGTCTTGTAGTAACAGGTATTGCTTTTCTCAGGTTGGTATAATTTTTTTTTTATTTGGATTCAATTGTATTTGAAAGAAATTCAAAGTCACTCTTTGAAATTATTGGAAATTTTTCAAATAACATAATTATTAAGACTTATTTCTGAATTCTAGTTATCTAAAGTTTCACGCCTATTGAGGTAAGGTTGAACCCACTGTCTTCTCTGATTTTTATTTAATGTTTCGTTTAAAACAATATGAGCCACTGCGACATATATAATTTCATCAGCCATTGTTGGCTGTCTATGAACAAAGTTTACGACCATACTATTGTAGAAAATATTGCCCGGATATATATTGCCGTCATAGCCACAATGTCTTAACAGATACGTTGTGACCTCGTGAAATGCATTAAGTCGGAGCTAGAGTATTGCCGACACGAATATCATCAATAGTTATGAGAACTGTAGCTCACCATCGTTCGCGATTTACTGTCAGTTCAGTGGGCTCTTCATACTCATATCCAGCAACTGTTTCGTCGTTTCCACCCAGCGTGTAGGGGGACGGCCACGGCGCCGCCCACTCGAGGCGTGACCCTGACCTACAAGCTTCTCTATATTATCGCTTCTGTGTATATGTCCGAAGAATGTAAGCATTCTCGTCGACACAATGGAGGATAGTCTCTTTGGATTACCGAGCGTATCCAGTATGGAAACGTTAGTTCGATGGGCGGTATAAGGAACTCTCAGCATTCTCCTCCACGTCCACATTTCAAAAGCATCTGTGCGAGCTCGATCTGCCTTTTTAACAGTCCAAGTTTCCGAGGCATATAAAAATAATGGAGAACACAAGAGACTGAACCAGCGACATTTTAGTAGCTTTAGCGATGTTATGGTCACGCCATATTTTAGTAAGCTTTGTCATGGCCACAGATGCCTATTAAATAGGGCTATAGTTGCCATCAATATAGCCAAATATTGCAGTAAAAGTATTGCCCGTTTAGAAGCCCCTTTAGGGCTACACACAGAAAAACTTTTACACACAGAAAAACCTGTCGTTTTGTCAAAGACTTACGCTTGGGACGTTACACTCAGCATCCCTCAAATACAGCGATGTTTTATCCAATGGGGAGTGTATAGTTGTTATCGAATTATATCGTATTGTCGATTCAGCTACAAGATGAACAATGAACGAATGATTCAATCGCAGCCTGTCGTTGAATCGAATCTGTATTTGGTAATTGATTCTAAACTACTTTCTTTTCCTTGGACCAACAAATTTTATTGCGAGGACAGTTGATCGATTCGTTTGAATGTTTAATGGTGTGATTTTGTATGAAGTTATACGGAGCATGATATAAGAATTAGACATAAGCACCAGTTGTTGCATTTTTACCTGAAATATAACTGTCTGACTAATCTAAATACCTACATTAGAATGTGGCTGTTAGCTCTTCTAAGCCCCAATTTCTCAGTAGGTCCTCTATTTAATATATAACTGGACACATTCAAATCACACAATTGCTGATGCAAAAAGCAAAAACACGAGATGACACAACACGGTTAACACCGAAACAACATAACGAAACAACCTCGTCCATGTTGGCGGGTTGGCGCCTATAATAACAGTAAGATGGTCCCTCTGTTCTTTCTTTTTACGTTCATTGAATCAGGACATCACTCCCGCCGAATACTAATTATAGTTCAGCGAACAACAAGGGCCATTGAATTCGATATATGATGTTATTACGAATACTACTTACCAATTTCTTTAACAGCATAAACAATGTTTTGAAAGCATGGGTTATTGTTCGCGTAATAGTTACCTTTTGAAACAAAATTAGTTTTTATCAGATGAATTATCACGAACTGCTATTGCAGGGATAATTTTTGTACATCGAATAGATTGTATGCTTTGCTTAAACGAAACATAGGGCAAATTTCGAAAACAAAAGGATCCTTTGATTGCATTATATGTCAATACTGGTATTAGAAGGATTATGCATATCGTTAGAACGAATATAAAATTATTTTGAATTTATTGGCGTACCTGTGATCACTTCGAATATAAGGATTGAGTAACTAATGACATGGATTTGAGACAACTGTAAATATATTTAAAGCGATGGAAAATCTGTGTAACTTTTATAAAATTCCGATGGTCTGGCTCTCACGGTCTCTATCCACGTCACTGACTATCCTTCAGTCAACACCAATTTTGAAAACCGCAAGTGCTTAGAGACATTACACGCCTCATCTGGAAAACAATCACTTTTTGCTCCAGCCGCATTTTCAACAGCTTCAGTTAGCATATTAAATTTTATTATGAACCGTTTTTGCTCGGCGTCGTAATCTGTTATTTGCACACTTGCTTCTTTTATGGCTTATTTGTAGCCGCTGCGCTGCAAATCGTTGTCCACAGTAATTGCGAAAGATTGCCTTTCAATTTGCAAAATCAGATTCACACTGATACGTGTCGTTACGTTTTGTTCACGTTTTGCGGTGAAGCGGAGGCGAGATACGATCTCGTTTACACTGATTTCTGCCTCCTCGTCCGCTGTTTTTGCAGGTAATTGCACAGCCCAGTTTTTGTAACACCTCGGAACATACGTTGGGCTCAAAGTGAGAAAATTAACCTGCGAGATTATAGAGATCAAGTATGGGATGTTCCAGACGCACTTAGCATACTGATTAGACTGGTTCGTAGAGGTAAAAAGATAATTGTCATCATATGTCAACATAGGTAGTTTTTTACACACGCCCTATGCACAAAAAAAGATAGCATCGGATTTGATGATAAGTCAAAATAAGTTGGTACTTTTTTCATACAGTGGATAGTACCCGCCAAAATGAGTGTTTTTTCCCAATAACACATAAACGAAATATTTAGAGAAAACAAGATACTGACCATTAAAGAAATCCTCAATTCTAAGTCCGGCCCTGGGCAATGACTCACCATGTCATAATATGACAACAAACAAGGCAGCGCTAACGGTGCCGATGCCGGTGAGAAAACACTAAAACAGGCAGTTCGTCATACGTCGCGTTGCTGTGGCATACTGTCCGAGAGTGCTTGACTTGCTACATCTGGCGATCGGACTTTAAAAACAACAACAATGACGCACGCTTATAAGAATAATGAACTGGTGGAGATGATTTTAATGTACGGTGAGTGTGGTCAAAATACCGCTGCGGTTTTGCGAGTGTATGCCGATCTGAAACGATCGGCATACACATACTCACCCTGAACCTCGTCGATTTGTCTCGTTCGTGCAAAAAGCTAGAGACACAAGATGTCTGAATCCACATCGTGGTGGACACGCTGGAAGACCTAGATAGTCTCGTACGGTCCAAATTGAAGAAGATATCGTAAATCGTACTTTTACCTGTAAGACGCCTGCGACAGGACCGCACTTACAATTTCGTAGCAACCAAATAGTGAGTACTTGCTTGAATTTTTTTTTACTGTTTTGCTGCTGATTCACCGTGCATTAGCGTTGCCGTTTCAAGGGCCGTTGCTTCTAAAGAGGAAAGTCCCAACTTTTAGAACACCCTGTACTTCAACTATAACTACTTGTATGTATACTACACTGGGAAATACTTTGATTTATGAAAATATTTCATACTGAAAGGCTGCTTCCTAGAGGTGTGATAAAAAGCTTTGGGGGACACAAAATCTAAATGCCGTGGTACTAAGATGCTTGTTTATACACGCCCTAATGCTTATTCCCGTTTTTCTACTTTATGCTCTATAAACTTTTGTTTTTTTGATGGTAGAGAAGAGTGCTGGGGTACTAATAACCTGAGAACTATAATTTTGCTGAAAATAATAGTGATAATGGGTTGAAGAAATAAGTAAGTGCATACGTATTTAGTGGAATTTGAAGATCCGGAGTATGAACATCTTTGTCTTCGTTGAACGAGGCTGAGACTCAAAACCGCAGCCCAATAAAGATTTTAGATTTTTATTTTAGGTGAACTTGAAGATTCGGGGGTATGAAGATCTTTATTTTCGTTAAGCGAGATTTGAGCTCAAAACAACTGTCAGATTTATTATTAGCACCTTCAAACTATCCGGGACACGAGGTTTTGTCTTGATAGAAAGCCAAATAGATTTTAGATTTTTATTTTTGGATAAGTTGAGATTCGGAGTATGAACATTTTTATTTTAGTTAAACGAGACTTAAACTCAAAACAACTGTCATATTTGTTTTTAGCGCCCTCAAATTATCTGGGACTCGAGGTTTTGTCTTGATAGAGGGCCAAATGAAGATTTTAGATTTTTATTTTTGGAGAAGTTGAAGACTCGGGGTATGAACATTCTTATTTTAGTTAGACGAGACTTTAGCTCAAAACAACTATTAAATTTGTTATTAGCGCCCTCAAATTATCTGGGACACGATGTTTTGTCTTGATAGAAGGCCAAATGAAGATTTTAGATTTTTATTTTTGGAGAAGTTGAAGATTCGGGGTATGAAAATTTTTATTCTCGTTAAACGAGACTGAAACTCAAAATAGTTACAATATTATTTTTAATTAGTGCCCTCACATTATCTGGGACACGAGATTTTGTCTTGTTAGAAGGCCAAATGAAGATCTTAGATTTTTATTTTTGGAGAAGTTGAAGATTCGGGGTATGAACATTCTTATTTTAGTTAGACGAGACTTTAGCTCAAAACAACTATTAGATTTGTTATTAGCGCCTTCAAATTATCTGGGACACGAGGTTTTGTCTTGATAGAAGGCCAAATGAAGATTTTAGATTTTTATTTTTGGAGAAGTTGAAGATTCGGGGCATGAACATTTTTATTCTCGTTAAACGAGACTGAAACTCAAAATAGCTACTAAATTTGTAATTAGGGCCCTCAAATTATCTGGGACACGAGGTTTTATCTTTACAGAAAGCCAAATAAAGATTTTAGATTTTTGTTTTTGGAGAAGTTGAAGATTCGGGGTATGAACATTTTTGTTTTAGTTAGACGAGACTTGAGCTCAAAACAACTATCAGATTTGTTATTAGCGCCCCCAAATTACCTGAGACACGAGGTTTTGTCTTGATAGAAGGCCAAATGAAGATTTTAGATTTTTATTTTTAGAGAAGTTGAAGATTCGGGGTATGAACATTTTTGTTTTCGTTAAACGAGACTTGAGCTCAAAACAACTGTGAGATTTGTTGTTAGCGCCCTCAAATTATCTGGGACACGAGGTTTTGTCTTGATAGAAGGCCAAATGAAGATTTTAGATTTTTATTTTCGGAGAAGTTGAAGATTTGGGGTATGAACATTTTTATTCTCGTTAAACGAGACTTGAGCTCAAAACAACTGTCACATTTGTTATTAGCGCCCTCAAGTTATCTGGGACACTAGGTTTTGTCTTGATAGAAAGCCAAATAAAGATTTTAGATTTTTATTTTTGGAGAAGTTGAAGATTCGGGGCATGAAAATTTTTATTCTCGTTAAACGAGTCTGAAACTCAAAATAGTTACAATATTTGTAATTAGCGCTCTCAAATTATCTGAGACACGAGGTTTTATATTTATAAAAAGCCAAATAAAGATTTTAGATTTTTATTTTTGGAGAAGTTGAGATTCGGATTATGAACATTTTTATTTTCATTAAACGAGACTTGAGCTCAAAACAACTGTCATATTTGTTATTAGCGCCCTCAAATTATCTGGGACGCGAGGTTTTGTCTTGATAGAAGGCCAAATAAAGGTTTTAGATTTTTATTTTTGGAGAAGTTGAAGATTCGGGGTATGACAATTTTTATTCTCGTCAAACGAGACTGAAACTCAAAATAGCCACTAGATTTGTAATAAGCGCCCTCAAATTATCTGGGACATGAGGTTTTGTCTTGATAGAAGTCCAAATGAAGATTTTAGATTTTTATTTTTGGAGAAGTTGAAGATTCGGGGTATGAAAATTTTTATTCTCGTTAAACGAGACTGAAACTCAAAATAGTTACAATATTATTTGTAATTAGTGCCCTCACATTATCTGGGACACGAGGTCTTGTCTTGATAGAAGGCCAAATGAAGATCTTAGATTTTTATTTTTGGAGAAGTTGAAGATTCGGGGTATGAACATTCTTATTTTAGTTACACGAGACTTTAGCTCAAAACAACTATTAGATTTGTTATTAGCGCCCTCAAGTTATCTGGGACAAGAGGTTTTGTCTTGATAGAAGGCCAAATGAAGATTTTAGATTTTTTATTTTTGGAGAAGTTGAAGATTCGGGGTATGAAAATTTTTATTCTCGTTAAACGAGACTGAAACTCAAAATAGTTACAATATTTGTAATAAGCGCCCTCAAATTATCTGGGACACGAGGTTTTATCTTTATGGAAAGCCAAATAAAGATTTTAGATTTTTATTTTTGGAGAAGTTGAAGATTTGAGGTATGAACATTTTTATTTTCGTTAAACGAGACTTGAGCTCAAAACAACTGTCAGATTTGTTATTAGCGCCTTCAAATTATCCGGGACACGAGGTTTTGTCTTGATAGAAACCCAAATAAAGATTTTAGACTTTTATTTTTGGAGAAGTTGAAGATTTGGGGTATGAACATTTTTATTTTCGTTAAACGAGAGTTGAGCTCAAAACAACTATCAGATTTGTTATTAGCGCCTTCAAATTATCCGGGACACGAGGTTTTTTCTTGACAGAAAGCCAAATGAAGATCTTAGATTTTTATTTTTGGAGAAGTTGAAGATTCGGGGGTATAAAGATTTTTATTTTCGTTAAAGAGACTGCAACTCAAAACCGCTACCGGATTTATAATTAGCGCCCATGTTTCTAACGGTTATCAATGTCTAACAAAAATCAAATTTAAGCGAAAATAGGCTTAGATAGTGACACATAGGCATCGTAATCTAACCACAATGCTAAAAGTCGCAATTTACAATATTTCTTAAAGAAAAATAATATATATACATTCTAGAAAGGTATCCGACCTAACTAATAAGAATGAGCTGCTGGACTACTTCAATATACAAAAACATCTGATCACCTCACATGCTATAGTAAGAAGCTTAATATAAGTTTTTATTCCCTATTTGGTATAATTTTGCAATCTAGTTTCCTTAAAACCCAGGGATTAAGTTCAAAATCGAGTATGTCTATTAACATAACATTGATCCTTAATCCCGTACTACTGTTAATTTATTCCAATAATAATATATGATGATATTACGGCTCATTGGCTCTGCACTTAAAGGTGTTCCATAAAAATTCCTGTATAAATACATATGAGCGTTAGGTTTAATTGACAGTAACAGTTCCTGGCCAGGATGATTTTTAAGCACATGCAGATTTGTGGATACTCAAAGCGAATTCAGGAAGTAGCAATTATGTAAATAACATTATTATAACGCATGTTGCAAAAGTTTTGAGAATTTTTTTCAAAACTCGGAAGGTAGTTTCACCGTTGGAAACAATTCAGAAATCGTTACCATGGTAACCGGTCAACATCTAAACGTAACAATAAAACCATTTTGATTATGATATAAGTTGTCAAAATGTCGTAAAAATTAGATATTCGGAAGAGTATTTACAGTCTAGCTAGACGAAAAAAAAAGAAATAGTTCGCCTATATCAAGATCAAAATATTTCTGTTGCCACAATTTATCGAGCGATCCGTGAATGCGAAGAAGGTGTTCCTTGTATAAATTCACCAAAAAGTGGACGTCCAACAGAAATGAACATCGAGTTGGAACTTCAACACGGAAACTTGGACGCATTTTTCACGTCAATGCTAGCACAATCTTTAGAGAAATGAAAAATAACTTAAAACTCCGAAAAAGAAGAAAATATCCAAAGTATTCCCCAAATTAGTTAGAAAGATTTTTTTTTATACAAGACACTTTGAAGCCTGTCCAGATAATGTAAAATTTAAACGAAAGGAAAGTTTGAAAACAAAGTGTTAGTCTGGTGCGCTATATCAGACAACGGTATTTCACAGTCGTACGTTGGACGAGTTAGGGCCGAAGCGGTTACCGCAGAAGCCTATACTCAAAGATGTTTGCCTAAACTACTCAATTTTATTAATACGCACCATGCTAATGACAATATAATGTTTTGGCCAGATCGGGCTTCAAGTCGTTATGCTTTGCGTACGAGAAACTGGCTAGAACAATACGAAATACCTTTTGTACCACGAAACGGCAACCCTCCCAATCTTCCTCAAGCAAGACCTATCGGAACTTTTTGGGCTCAACTGAGTGACAAAGTTTATAACAATGACTGGGAAGCTCAAAACGAACAGCAGTTAAGAAGAAGAATAATGCTAAAGATCAGAGAAATTGATTTAGAATCTGTCCAAAACCTAATGAGGAACATTAAGAGGAAATTGCGAGCCGTGGAAGATCATGGCCCAATAACACTACTTTAATATCATTTTTATATTAAGAAACATTATTATTTTTTGTAGTTATTGTTACAGTTCAAATATGTTATTGTGAGATATTTTTTTAATTTTTTGAAAAACTTCTCAAAACTTTTGCAACATACGTTATTATATGAACTGGTTATAGAAAGGATTTTACATTCAGGGCTACAATATGTTTAGTCCTCTTTCTAATAATGTACTAAACCAAATATTATGTATTATCTTATATAAACTAGATTTCATTATTTTTACAGATGACGGATTGAAGCTCCTTGAAGTTTTAGGACTTATATATCTGGTAAGTTTATCCAAACTTGATATTCTAGCCCATACAATGTTACGAAGAGTAATATAACTTTGTTTTTTTTTTGGATTTTCAAAGTAATTCCCGCTACTTCAATACACCCCTCTATCCTCTGAAACTACTCTTTAAACTTGTTCTATGAAGTAACTTTAGTCAGCTTTTGTCCAGTGAGAGACAGAATTGCCCAACCTTTGCCAGAGGTCCTGAAATAAGTTCTCCAAAGGACCTTTGTCTTAATTCAATAAAGACTTGAAATGATATCTGTATTATTCATATTCGTCCTTCTGTTGATGAAATAACTGATTGATAGAAGTTTAACCGCAACTTACAGAGGCAGTTCTAAAAATATATCATATGCATATAGCTCGTAGCATATGCAACTATTTAATCCATAAATAAGTGTTTCGGAAGGAATTTCGAAGGCGTAGTTATTTTGGTGCTTGCACCTGGCGTTATGTACAGGAATATATGTTTTGCAATATATTTTCGGTCCGTTAAGCCTCGTGCCCACTTGCAAGTAGATCCCCGAAGCATGACAGTTCAGATTTTACTACCATGGTTCAGTCTCGTGATGATTACACGCTGTTGCCGGAGACACCTAATTTTGTAGCTTTTATTGAATAATACTGTCAAATGAAATTGACGGAAGAGAACCTGATCCTTTTGTACAATGGTAAACTACAAAATAAGTATTGTTGCTATCAAAATCATAACGGTTCTTTTCTCATTGCCGCATAGTGGTTTAGGCCTGTCAATACCACACGTAATCATATCGTACCGTAAACTTCCGTAGCTAACGTACAACTTTAACGGTTATTCGCCGATTCGGTTATTTCGGGAGAACTGCGCATGCCACATATAGCCGATAACGTGCAATAACGTCAGGAAACGGACGTCCAAAAGCTCTCTATTCAACTGATTATGTAACAGTGGAGATATATTAGATATGCACACTGTAATAATGCAAAACAAACCCTTTTGTAATTTAGTTACTGCAAAATTTTTTTCTTTTTCAGTGCGACAATTGCCTAAATAAATAAGTCAAAGTTGAATCGAGAATCGCATCTCCCAAACTGCGTTAGACATTCCTTTTTTTCTCTGATGAGTAACGAATGTTGGCCCTGAGAAGGGCCGATTGTAAATGTCGCTGCGACGTGTTCCAAATAGCCACCATCTTACGCCTTCTTCTCGGTCTTCTTGGGCAACAGTACGGCCTGGATGTTAGGAAGTACTCCGCCCTGAGCGATCGTCACACCAGACAGCAACTTGTTCAGTTCTTCAACTACGCAGTTGTTACTTACAGCTCTTGAAAATAGCCACTTTTTGAGTCCATTTTTCCATTCCTTATGGGCCTGTAAAAGTGCTGTTGGTGTTATACAGGGTGTTAATTAAGTATGTTAACAAACTTTAACCACGATTAGTACTCCGAAAAATAGAAAGAAAATGTCATTTGAACATGGGTCCGGAAATGCTTCCTAAGGGAGCTACGCTCCTTTGCATGGAGCACTCTGAAGACGGTTTTCCCTCGATATTCTCGAAACCATTCCTAACAAAATTACGAAATTAAGTACGATGGGTAAACTTTTGACGCTGAATCTGATTCTGAATTCAGAATTTCATAATTTTAATCAGAGGCGTATCATACGGGGGGAATTAAGGGTAAAAATAACACCATTTTCTAAATGGTAATTTTTTGACATTTTGATTTTAGAATATGGTATTTCAGAGATTTTTACGTAAAAATGGTCTCTTGGTACATCTCGATAGGGCTAACCGTTTTCGAGAAAAATGTAAATTATTGAATACAATAGCCGCATCGATTCAAACATAGATTAAACACAGATAAAAACAAATTCTTGGACAAAGAGTATATACTTTCATTCAAGTTCGTCTATGCGCAAACCTTTAATAATCTTAAACCAAGAATGTGATACCTGTGATCATATAGTGTTTGTTATACTCAGTAAATATTTTCAATTCAAAACTGGGATGTCTTGAAAGTAAGAATACCGAAATCTTTAATAGCGCATATGATAATTTTGAAAATAAAAAAATTAATATATCACCTATCAGAATACTATATATTGACTGAAGCCTTTAATAATAATTTTGGCAAAAAAAGCTCAAGATTTTGGTCCTCTTGGAACAAGCATCTAAGGGCATTTGTATAAGCATTCAGAATATGTTTCCAGAAAAATTCATTTTATTAGTACCACTGTGTTTTTGTTCTTTATTTCTTATGCTCAACCTAAACCGCTGTGCTAATAAACACCACTCTAAGGGTTTAGGGTACAGCGCGCTATAGGGGTGTCTAAGATGAGGGAAGATAAGTCCAAAAATGTAAAGGTAAGGTCAAAAGGTCCAAAGGTAAGGTCCAAAGGTCACCATAAAAATGAATTTTGCATTTCGAAGCTCCTGGCGTTACCTTTAAACTTACAGTACACACAGAAAAATATGTCGTTCTGTCAAAGACTTACGCTTGGATTCAATGGGACGTTACACTCAGCATTCCTCAAATAATACGGCGATGTTTTATCCAATGGGAAGTATATAATTGGTAACTACAAGATGTCATTGGATTCCAATGAATAATTCAATCGCAGCCTGTCGTTGAATCGAATCTGTGTTTGGTAATTGACTCTAAACTACTTTCTTTTCCTTGGACCAACAGATTTTATTGCGAGGACAGCTGATTGATTCGTTTGGATGTTTAATTGTGTGATTTTGTATGAAGTTATAAGGAGCATGATATAAGAATTAGACATAAGCCTGCACCAGTTGTTGCATTATTACCTGAAATATAACTGTCTGACTAATCTAAATACCTACATTGAAATCTGGGTGTTAGCTCTCCTAAGTCCCAATTTCTCAATAGATCCTCCGTTTAATATATAACCGGACACATTTAAATCACACAATTGCTGATGCAATACGTAAAACCACGAGAAGACACAACACGGCTAACACCGAAACAACACAACAGAACCACCTCGTCCATGTTGGCGGGTTCGCGGCAATAGTAGCACCGCGATGATCCCCCTGTTCTTTATTCTTACGTTCATTGAATCGGGACATCAGACCCGCCGAATACTGATTATAGTTCAGCGAACGACAAGGGCCATTGAAACAAAATTAATTTTTATCAGATGAATTATCGCGACCTGCTGTTGCAGTAATAATTCTTGTGCATTGAATAGATTGTATGCTTTGCTTAAATAAAACATAGCGTAAATTTCGAAAACAAAAGGATGTTTTGATTCCATTATATATGTCAATACTGGTATTAGAAGGATTATACATATCGTTAGAACGAATATAAAATTACTAATAAGAATGTATGATTTTGCATTGCGAGTTTTTTTGCACACTAAAATTGCTCATAGATGTCATTCATTGAGGTCTTAACTATCACCCTCTGAAATACCGTGTATGTAGTTTGAAAGACAACACTTAACACTATACTTACGAGCTGTATATCGGATTTTCCTATTTTCGGAAATATGAAGGTAAATTTCCGTTAGTTTCCTTACAGTCCGTAAAAATGTCACGCATGACAGCAACACCCTACTAAACGATTTACCCTATATTTACACAGGAGAACCTGACGTTCCTCAGCCTATTAATTTACCCGCAATTACATGCAGCTGCGGGTTTACGCAGGAGACCGAATTCCAGGCGACACAGGGCCGTCAGTGCGAGATAGACCAGTCGCGTAAAACGGACACTTCAAAGGATCCTTTAATTTCGCTTCCCACGACAATTAATAGGCGGGGAAGTTTAATAAAAATTAAAATTAGAATTAAAATTGTTCTACGAAGTATACGTTAAAAAAGGCAGCTTCTATTTGTCTGAATTCTGTGAATTCTGGTCTAAAAATAATGGGTAGGAAATGTACTTTATTGCAATTAAGATAAGAATTATTAAGATGAGTTGTCCTACGAAGTGAAGATTAAAAAAATGAGTCGCTATTCTCTTATGTGTGTTCATTAAGGGTCTAGGGTATAGCGAGGAGGCATGGCCGCCTGTTTCCTTTCTCCAGTCTGTGTGTCTAAGATGAGGGGAGATAAGTCCAAAAATCCAATGGTAAGGTCAAAAGGTCCAAAGGTAAGGTCCAAAGGTCACCATAAAAATGAATTTCGCATTTCCGAGCTCCTGACGTTACCGTTAAACTTACAGTAATGACTCAAAGAGCAAATTGAAGAAGAAAGCTTGCACTTGTGCAACTATTTAGCCTTTTTTGATATCGTGTTTGGTTGTTAAATTACAGGCATTTATAGAATGTATGATTTTGCACTGCGAGTTTTTTGCACATTAAATAACTTTTTTGAGAAAATCGAAAATAGTTGTCATTCATTAAGGTCTCAACTATCGCCTTCTGAAATATTATATATGTAGTTAGAAAATAGAGTAAGTTATGCGAGAAATTGTGAGTCCGTGTTTTATATGGCAAATACGTATGTATAAATGTGTGTATCCAGGCCCCTTAAGTGGCCTATGTAGGCAATGTTCTAGAATGTAAGAATATTCACAAAATTTTATTTTCATCAAAATTTGGATATCTAAGACAAAAACTGATTTGACTTCCCACACTGATAGGCGAGGGGAGTATTGTGATCGCAAAAATTTTCGATTTTGAGGCGTTTTATGATTCTACATAACGATCCACGTCACTCATTCCCGTCGGTCTGTCTGTCACGTTTTTCTATCCTCGTAATCTCAGTAACTGCTGCTAAATTAATGAAATTTGGGTATCTGTATGCTGGGGGATAGTAGTAGGTAAAACTGTCAGTAGTTTGAAAATCGGTACATGGGCGGCGGACTAATTAGCAAAAAAACTAAAATCTCAAATATTCCTCAAACTTTGTTTTTAGGCATTTTAGAGGTTCCTGATCATTTCTTTCTTATGGGTGGGGGTGAATTTGGGATGGTTGGGGGGTCATAATCATAGTCACAATGTCTTAGCAGACACGTTGTGAACTCGTAAGATGCATTAAGTCGGAGCTAGAGTATTGCCGACACGAATATTATCAATAGTTTTGAGAACTGTAGCTCGCCATCGTTCGCGATTTTCTGTTAGTTCCGTGGCGCTTTTGATACTTATATCTAGCAACTGTTTCGTCGTATCCACCCAGCGTCTAGGGGAACGGCCACGGCGCCGCCCACTCGGGGCGTGACCCTGAAGTACAAGTTTCTCCATATTATCGCTTCTGTGAATATGTCCAAAGAATGTAAGTATTCTCGTCGACACAATAGAGTATAGTCTCTTTGGATTACCGAGCTCATCCAGTATGGAAACATTAGTTCGATGGGCGGTATAAGGAATTCCCAGCATTCTCCTCCACGTCCACATTTCAAAAGCGTCTATGCGAGCTCCATCTGCCTTTTTAATAGTCTAAGTTTCCGAGGCACACAAAAATATGGAGAACACAAGAGACTGAACCAGCGACATTTTGGTAGCTTTAGTGATGTTATGGTCACCCATATTTTAGTAATCTTTGTCATGGCCATCCGTGCCTGTTGAATGCGCCGTCGAATCTCATTCTCACAGCTACCCGGATTGTCGACCAAAGAACCGAGGTACACAAAACTTTGAACTACCTCACAACGGCCTTGGTCTTGTTGTAGTTAATACCAAGACCATATGCTGCACTGTGTTCTTCTAAAATGTTTAATTGAGCTACTAGTTCTTCCTGAGTAGCTGCAATAAGGGTTGTATCGTCAGTAAATCTTAAGTTAGATATTTTGCTTCGCCAATACTTATACCGCCATTCCAGTTGTCCAATACCTGTCTCATCACAAATTCAGAGTAAATGTTAAAGAACTAAAAATATAAGAACAGCATAAACCTTGTTTTTGGAATATTTGGAAGTTCCTGATCGATTGGATTCGTCCAGTTGAAGCTCGCAGAATCAACACTATGTTGTCTTACTTCCCATGGAGAGGATGAAAGAAACTATTCACGAGAGTTTTTGTGTTGTTTGTTTATTTGCGGGCAATCGGGCGAAGATTTGGTTGCAATAAGATCTCAGTCTATAACTTTATGCAATGGGAAATAATAAAACGGTATCATTTTTTTCATTTATATTTTCAGACAACAAAGTAGCAATAGTTACTTTTTGTGACACCAAACTGCCACTGAGCTTGACCAAACCAATAGGGTACTTGCAGAGGTCGTGAAATCGCCTCAAGAAGCAGTAGGAAACAAAAAACATGATTTTACTGACGGCCAAAAAAATATATTTACAAAATAAAATAAGGATATATTCAAATTTTTCCACGTGACCTAAAACAAGGGCTGACGTCACAGGTATCTTATCGATATCGACAATCGATACTCCTACAGCGCAGGTCAGTGAGATTCAACTGCAAACTAGAGATGATCTGAATCCTTTAACAATGCGACTCAATTTATTGATACTTAAACATATTTGAAACAGGCAATTAACCCCCTCGCATTTTCGTTGCAATACATTTTTATATCTGATAGGTATCACAGTTCATCCTGTTTGTGACCGAGATGCGCAACTAATCGAAGCCATCATTTTATTTCGGCGCATACCATTATGAGTGAATCCAAAGATAGAATCTAATTCAAGCCCATCCCTACAAAGTGAATTAGTAATCTAGCCTAACTTTTATTCTTTTGACTTTTGTACTTTTGTGTGTGACTGTGTTTTTTGGTTATAATGATCAATGTCAAAATGTTAGGTTAGCACTGTTTATCCATATCGAATATCAATACTTTACATCCCATCACCATAGGACATCAGTGACGTCAGAGGTTGTTTGCGCGGCATTTTCCGGCATTTGAAATAATCTTTGGAATACCTCTCACAGCCGATTCCAAAAAAACCAAACAAGTGATTTTGTCATGTATACTACGCTCTAAGGAACGCGTAAACGAAATAATGCTTTTTCTGCAAGTACCCTATTGTGGTTTCTGTTTAACGCTCCTTTTGTCATCCAAAAAGTAAAGCGAACTTTATTTTTATGCTGGAAAATTGACGACCAGTCGACCGGTCTATGTAAAAATAGGGAGAGGTGTTGGTTTTAGGAAGCATTAGTCACGTCAGAAATGGGCTGTTCCAGAGCCAGTTCCCGGCCCGCCTTCTTTGCTCGTTGCCAGCTCAGATGGTGAACATATGCTCTATTTCCGAACTAACCGGGCTCTCGGGTATGCGTAAATTGGACAGTGAAATATTCGCGAGACTTTGCTACCTTCCATCCTCTCGTACGAGGTAGTTCCCTTCTTTGACAATCACATGCGAAGATAAGTAACTGTCGTGTCAGAAAATGTCCTCAGTAAAATGGAGTAGTATGACTCAGTGGTGTTACCACGCTGGTTCGAGTTGTATAAGCTTTACCGGTCCATTGTTTAAATCACATATTATGTTGGATGATAATAGTATATTGTTCAACTATTTGAGAATACAAATAAAAAAAATGAGGAAATGATAAATTAAAACAAAAACACTTTTTTGAAAAAAAGCTTTTATTAAAGGTTCTAAAAAAAAGAAAATAAAATGTTCCTTTAGAGTGTTAACTATCAAATTATAGCCTCATTATACACAATTTATATGATCATAAAAGCTTGTCGCGAGGTTTACATAAGTACCTATAGGAATTCAATTAAACAGAAATTTGAACACACTTAAATTTAGCAGACCAAGTTAGTCAATTGAATAGTACTAGTTAATTTACACAAGTATATCGCGCGACAAGCTTTTATGATCATATAAATTGTGTATAATGAGGCTATAAGTTGATAGTTAACACTCTAAAGGAACATTTTATTTTCTTTTTTTTAGAACCTTTATATATAAGCTTTTTTCAAAAAAGTTTTTTTTGTTTTAATTTATTTTTTACTTTTTAGTTATTAACTTGCATTTATATCAAACAAAATTTTTATTTATTCTCGGAAAGACCTTTTATTTGATACCGATATTGCAGAAGTGCATTAAAAAGAACTATCTCCCCATCTTGGATGATCCACCATAGTTGATTTAGAATGACATATTATTTTTCGAGTCACTCTCAACAAGCCCTTCCACTGTGCAAAAAAGACTCTCTTCTCTCACGTCGTAAACAAGGTTCATGTAGTGATAAAACAACTCACCGACTTTGAATAGTATATTTTCCCCAAACTCTTACAACAAAACAGATCATCGTATTATATCTAAAAATACATATTATTTGCCATCATTTGAATGACAGTTTCTAATTTAGAATTTGCGCTATCCTGATGTCCACTCATTTTCTTAGATTTCCTTTTATTAGACATCATGAAAACCTTAAACTAAACTAAAAGTATAGACCTTCTCTAAACATAACCTTAAAACTGTGTTGGTGATAAGAGTCCACTAACAACACGAGCTTATCCCTATTACTTTCCCAAAGTCAGTCCAGCACCCCAAATGTTCCTTTACAACTTATTATTGGAAAATCCTTACCGCGGATCTTCTTTACCACTTACGTCGCTGTCACAGTCATACACACCGGCTGTGCGGTCTACCCTTCGTGGCTGCTCGGTGCACCAGCGGTTCGTTAGCTACCCCCTAACTTAATGTCAATGTAGTCACCGTCGTCGATACAACTTGGTGATGACCACTGCGTAGGTTGTATAAAGGAACTCGTACAATTCGATCCAGAATCTCCTATGACTGCTGCCCGATTCTTGCTCACACCGCAAGCCTCTAGTTAAGCGCCAAATGCAAAAACTCTCTTCTCTCAGGTCGTCAGGTTCATGCAGTGATAAAACAACTTGCCGGCTTTGAATAGTATTTTCCCCAAACTCTCACAACACAATGCATCATTTAACTAAAAATGACATCAATGGATCTATTGTGCCTATTGTCAGTGATGACATTCCTCTCATTAGATTGTCATTCCCCTTAGCATCTACTGGGCGTTCTCATATCAATATGGATACCTATTGTATATTGTATATTGTAGATATGTATTAAATAACTATTCCACTATTGGATTTAGAACGACGTCATATAACTTATCGTGCATTGTCATCCAAACTAAACCTGTATACAAAATTTCAGCTCAGTCGGTTGAAGATATCTGCTTAAAAATTGAGTTGCAAGATTCCACCTGAACAAGCGTACATACATTGCAAGTTCAATAAAAGCTTTTAAAAAGGATTTAGTACAAGTCAAAATCAGATGCAGATGAGTCGCCAGCATTTAGATTAACAATTTTCAGTCGTGTATTTGAAATATATTTCTGTTACATGTTTAATGCAGTTTACCCATTTTCACGAAAATTTTCGATTTTGAGATAATATGCTTTTTGGGCGTTTTATGATCACGGAAATCCACGTCGCTCATTTCCCTCGGTCTGTCTGTCTGTCGGTCTATTTGTCTATCGCGTTTTTTCTACCCTCGTAATCTCAGTAACCGCTGCATGGATTATGATGAAATTTGGATATCGATATGCTGTGGGATCCTAGTAGGTAGTGCTGTTAAAATTTTGAAAATCGCTGCATTGGCGGCGGAGTAATTGCAGAAAATAACAAAAAAAATATTACTCAAACTCAAACATTTTCTACTTTTTTTGGTGGGGGAGTGAAATTGGGGTGGTTGGGGGATGGGAGGTTGCAAGGGGATCTTAGACTACAGCTTTTTGCAAAAAGAAAATAAAAAATGATATGATGTACCGAGTCAATCAACTTGACCTCATTTTTTACTACACAAAAGGTTACATTCAATGGTTTGGGCGAATCCCCTGTATCCATATCACATCAACGTACCGGGTACATTTTCTGGTGTACCCGGCGTACATAAAGTTCCATTTCGTTAGCAAAGCAGCACACGACGCGACATATCAAAAGTACACCGTCGTATTTCAAAGCAACTACACGTTTTAACTTGGTAATTATGTCACGTCTACCTACCGCAGTCGCAGTCAACCTGAAGATGAGAAATGTTACACGCCTTTGCAGCTTTTCCTGCTCTTGTATACTCTTTTCAGAACGAAAATGCATAAATTCGCTCGACGCGACATCAACTAAAGTTGCTACAGATGGATATCGCAAGCCTGTTTTCTGCTTTTACTTTTTTTTAATGTGTTCTTGTAAATCACCTTACATTTATCTTGCAATAATGGGAGCTTGAATTAGAATGTTCCACTTCGTTTGGAAGTGCAATGTTCAAGTACTGCTTAATTGTACAAATTAATAGGTGATCGGTCACGAGCGCGCGCGGTTTGATTTTTACCTGTTTACAAAAAGGCTGCCTTCATCGGCACCGGTCACTTGCGCGCCGAAAGAAAATTAAGCTTGGTTATTCCTAATGACCACACCCCTTTTATTCTTGCGAACTTTCATCCGTCTTTTTACGACTTTCGGTAGCTTACAGTTACTTCTTAAATTGTTTAAATGACTATTCGGCTTCTGTAGGTATATAAAACTACCTTTAATGAAAATATTTCAGTAGTTTGCAATCCTTAATTGCTGTTTGTGAGTATTGTTTGTGTTCTACTTTTTCATCATGGAGACTGTGTTAAGTGTGAAAGGGAAGAAATTAATAGTCCTTGAAGAGTATACGTTCCGAAGCGATAAAGAAACCACCCATGGTGTAGCCTACAGATGCTCTAGAAGAGGATGCATAGCATCTTTGCTGATGGATCAATCGGAAGAGATTGTTCTTAAAAGAAATAATGAGCACAACCATGATGCTCCCACAAAACAAGCTGTGAAGGTAAATATCTCGGACTTTTTTTTACATCGTCAAGAAATCGATCAAATTTGTGACAAATCAGAACACGTTCTGATTAATTAAAATTTTTTGGAGTATTATAAAGACATTTCGGTCTGCTGACAATACCAACTTCTTTATTTGCATCTATTATAGTGATCAGGTTAACTTATTATGTTCAGAACAAAATTTCGCATTTAATAATGTAAAAAAGTAATTCATTTCTGTCAAGTCAAAAGTAACGATAGCTCTGACTGGAGTTCTACAAATTCTTCAGTAACTAATACGTTAATCAATGCTATTAGCAAGATTGCAAAAAATGACGAATGAATTAAAATCGGTTGAAATTATAAGACATAAGTTTACCTCGCCGCCCCGCGCGCTGGTGTCCACATACCTGCCTATAGATATTTTGGGGGCTTCTGACCAGTGGGATTAGGACAAATCTGACCGCGGCGCGCTAGTGTCCTATGGCCCATCTGGTGATTGAAATATTTTGCGCGCTTCTGACCGGTAGGATTAGGACCAATTTGACCGCGGCGCGATAGTGTCCTATGGCCAATTAATATGCTATACATGATCGTCATAGTCACACAGACATATTGTGAACTCGTAAAATACATTAAGTCGGAGCTAGAGTATTGCCGACTAGAATATTATCAATAGTTTCGAGAACTGTAGCTCGCCATCGTTCGCGATTTACTGTCAGTTCAGTGGCGCTCTTGATACTCATATCCAGCAACTGTTTCGTCTTATCCACCCAGCGTGTAGGGGAACGGCCACGGCTCCGCCCACTCAAGGCATGACCCTGAAATACAAGCTTCTTCTTATCATCGCTTCTGTGAATATGTCCGAAGAATGTAAGCATTCTCATCGACACAATGGAGGATAGTCTCTTTGGATTACCGAGCTCAACGTGCTATACGTGAGGGGTGAAATCAACTGAGCTTTGCCAGTTCTTTACACTATTTAGAATATTGCAGCCTATCTAATGCAGAGAAAAAAACTATACAGGATGTTAATTAAGTATGCTAACAAACTTTAACCACGAATAGTACTCCGAAAACTAGAAAGAAAATGTCATATGAATATGGGTCCGGAAATGCTTCCTAAGGGAGCTACGCCCCATTGCATGTGGCACCCTGAAGACGGTTTTCCCTCGATATTCTCGAAACCGTTCATAACAAAATTACGAAATTAGGTACGATGGGTAACCTTTTAACGCTGAATCTGATTCTGAATTCAGAATTTCATAATTTTAATCAGAGGCGTGTCATACGGGAGGAGTTAAGGGTAAAAATGATCCCATTTTCTAAATGATAATTTTTTTGACATTTTGATTTTAAAATATGATATTTCAGAGATTTCTACGTAAAAATGTCATCTTGGTACATCATGATAGGGCTAACCGTTTTCGAGAAAAATGCAAATTATTGCCTGCATCGATTCAATAATTTGCATTTTTCTCTAAAACGGTTAGCCCTATCAATTATACAGTTTTCATGTTAGTACACTTTATATTAAATCCAGTTTTCTTTTACAAATAAATGGTTGATATTTTTAGAAATTGATTAAAAATTGATGTTTTGCTTGCGGGTAAGTAGGACAATGAAACATTACAAAAATGATATTTAAATAAATTAATCATAAAATCTAAAGTGCTTCATTTTTCGTGCCAGTGAGTGTATAACCGAAAATCCATTGAAATAAAAATTACTTTCTAGATAGAATGACCCTTGTGTTACCAATTTGTATATAAGACATTCACCCCCTAGCTTTTTAGTCTAATACCTCCAAGCCTGCATTTCAAAGAAATGAACTTAAATGGCAAGTAACTCTGGCATCCATTCTATGTATAATGCATGGCGAACTAGTTTTATCCAATCATATCACGAAACTCATATCATCCCGTCTTACCATTACAAAGGGCATTCCAGGCAAAGAAAAAAACCAGTAGAAGAGGGAGTCCTTATCGCCAGCTTCCTGTACACTGCATTCAGGACCGGGTTCAGCTTTACTCGCTTACTTACCTACATCTAGAAAAAAAATGGATATTAACATTAAAAATATGTGCACAGCTTGGTGGTAATCTCTCTAGTGGACATCTAACGCTTGCTGTTCTTTTAGACGCATAAACTCTATATGTGTGAAAACATAGCATATCGGAACCGTATAGCAGAGCCGAAAAGACAAAACCTAAGCATTCTCTTCTCTCCTGACATTGGTCGACAGTTTTGGTTAGCCAAGTTCCTAATATGGACATGTTATTCTTGATTTTGGTCCCCAAAAGCTTGGCGGAAGGTGACTTGACTATTGGGTGACCCTCCATTTCCGCAATTGGTAAGCCAACGTGAGACTTCCTTGTAAGAGTTGTTGCCTGAGTTTTCTTTACGTTAAACTGTACTACAACAAACAACGATCGGTCATTCAAAAAGCTTGACCAAAAGTCCCTCATGCCACAGTCTTTCGAAGGCTTAAGATATATCAAGTGCAACAACACGGGATTCGCCATGATTTTCAATTGCTCTGTTCCATAAGTGAGCGACGTAAGCCAGGAGGTCACCCCTAGACCTATGCATACGAAAGCCACACTGGCGATCATTTATGATGTTATTGTTGTACAGGTATTTCAGGAGCTGTGTGTTAATGACAGTCTCCAGAACCTTAGAAATGATGCCGAGAAGATCCACAGGTCTATAGTTGGTGGGATCGTTTTTTTGGCCTCTTAGGAATGTGTTGTATGCAGCCCATCTTCCATGCAGAGGGAAACACGCCTCGCTGATACGATAGTTTGAAGAGCTTGCAAAGAGTAAATACAAGCTCAGCGGCACAGCGTTTAAGGACAATGGTCGGAATTTGGTCAGGACCAGCAGCTGTCTCCGTGTTTAGTTTATGGAGGATGCTTTTTACATCTAAGTATTGAAATTTTAACTCTAGTTGATAGATCAAATTTAGACATTATCAGGTGCATTAACAGAATATCCCATTCCTTAACATGTAGATTGAGGGCTTCCAATGATCTTAAATTCTTTAGAACGTCATCATGTAATTTGCCCAAGGAGACGTGAGATTCCTTTTCAATAAGCTCTAAAGCGAACAATGCCGAAACACGACCTCATACGGGCCCTCCCAGGAACTCTGGAGCTTCGGTGACAAGCCACGGCGTTTCTGAGGGTTGTACAACCAAACCAGGTCTCCAGGTTGGTACGCTGTTTCGCTGGACCCTACGTCGTACGTCATCTTCATGCGGTCGCTTGCGGTGCGAATATTATGGCGAACTTTCTCATGGGCCTCGTCCATTCTCCTGCGAAGGTTGGCAACGTAATCTTCGCCTGCCACATCATCCCCTGGTTTGCAGCCAAACATGAGGTCACAGGGTAGCCGGAGCTCTCGCCCAAACACAATACTGGCCGTGGTTTCATGGACTGCCAAGCGGTACGCCAACAGGAACAGATGGAGCCAGCTGTTCCAGTCTCGTTGGTAGTCGGAGACAACCTTGGCCAAATAGCGGTTGACCGTCCTGTTCATCCTTTCCACCATGCCGTCCGACTGAGGATGTAACGCCGTGGTCCAAGTCTTCCTAATCCCCAAAGTTTTGCACACGTTCTGGAAGAGCGCAGACTCGAAGTTCCGAATGCAGCTCGAGCGGAACTCCAAAACGACAAATCCAGTCCTTGACCATAGCGTCAGCAACGATTGCAGCCTCCTTGTTAGAGCGTAAGCTTCGATCCATTTGCTAAAGTAGTCGATCACCACGACGATGTACTTGTTCCCAGCTCCGCTCTCCGGAAAAGTTTCTGCTACGACTATGAGCTTTTTGTTTTCGTACCGTTCCTTTAGAAGTTCCCACGCGACAGGGTGATTTGCATTCAATGCTTCTAAGGATACCATTACTTATGTGCAGCCTCACCCTTTAGAGATGATTGTAAGTAGGAGAACTTCTGGATTGGAGATAAGGAAGCGTTAAACTGTTAAAAACATCCTCCAAAAACTGAACACGAATAAAGCTACTGGTCCTGACCAAATTCCAGCCATTGTCCTTAAACGCTGTGCCGCTGAGCTTGCACCTATTCTTTGCAAGCTCTTCAAGCTTTCGTACCAACGAGGCGTGTTTACCGCTTAGTGGAAGATTGGCTGCGTACAACCCATCCCCAAGAAAGGCAAAAAAACTGATCCCACCAATTATAGACCTGTGGCTCTTATCGGCATCATGTCTAAGGTTATGGAGACTGTCATTAATACACAGCTTCTGAAATACCTGGACAACAATAACATCATAAATGATCGCCAGTATGGCTTCCGTAAGCACAGGTCTACAGGTGACCTCCTTGCCTACGTCACTCACTTGTGGAACAGAGCAATAGAAAATCATGGCGAATCCCGTGTTGTTGGAGTTGACATATCGAAAGCTTTCGACAGATTGTGGTATGATGGACTTCTGGTCAAGCTTGCTGCTTATGGACTACCACTTGGCCTGCGCCAGTGGCTGAATAACTTTTTGAACGACCGATCTCTGTTTGTTGTAGTCGAGAGCTGTTCATTAGACGTATTTTCAATAAACGCCGGTGTTTCTCAGGGATCTGTCCTATCCCCTACACTGTTTCTGCTGTACATCAACGAGCTGCTGGAAATAACATCCAATCCAATCTACAGATTCGCAGATGACAGTACATTAGTGTCGTGCCTGGAACCAGGCAAGCCACTATCATCCCAGGAGACGGTACGTCGGCGACAGCAGCATGCCTCACAGATCAACGCAGATATCAAAACAATTGTCGAGTAGGCATTAGCAAATAAAGTACAGTTCAACGTACAAAAAACTCAGGCAACAACACTTACAAAGAAGTCCCACGATGGCTTACCAACCGTGGAAATGGAGGGCCACCCCATAGTCGAATCACCTTCCGTCAAGCTTCTGGGGATCAGCATCAATAATAACATCTCCTGGCACGACCACGTCGTCAGTATTGCTAAAACGGCATCCCAGAAGCTTAGAGTTTTGTTCCGCTGTAGGAAGTTGTATACACCAGAGCAACTGCTGCACAGATCCGACCATCGCTGGAGTATTGCTCCCATGTGTGGGGTTGCGCTCCGAAGCACTCTCTTAAGCTTCTGGACACTATCCAGAAAAGAGCAATTAGATTAATTGATACGCCTAACCTCACAAAAGACCTCCACAGCCTGGAACATCAAAGGAGGGTGGCTGACCTATCCCTGTTTTACAGATTCTATCACGGAAGATGTTCGAGTGAGCTCTCCCAGATAATAACACCAAAGGCCGTCCGAACCAGGAACATTAGAGAAGCTCTGCGAGCTCATCCTTACCAGGTCGAGGTCCTTACTCCCCGAACCAGTCTCCTCCAGCATTCCTTCTTTTGGAGAACTTCGACGTTGTGGAATCAGCTGCCGGGGAATTTGTTTCCCGACGGCTACAACCTGCAGCGTTCCAAATCTAACGCGAACCGACACCACTTATCCTCTCGCAGCGCTTCTACAGCGCCATAGGCTTTAAGCCTTTGCGGGAGGCTGACCATAAAAAAAATTAGTGCATTGAAGCAGTCATTAATATAACCATCCTCGAGTTCACGTTTATGGTGGTGGTCGGAGTACTGCCTTGGAAGTCTACAGTAGAATTGGCTATAACCCTTGCACGCTAACCAAGTCCGTTCCTGTATCTCGCTCTTCCTGGTACAAAACGTCGTCCGGGTTAGCGAGGTGGGCTTTTTATTCATAAAGAAAATTAAATTATGCCCCGACTGAAAGGTAAGGAGATGAGTTAGACTAAACACGGAGCGGCCGAAATGAAAGATGTTTCATGTGGTCGCGTAATGGAGTTTTCTTTGTGAACGGAATTGGATGCACGACGTTTGCTTTATTTTCTCGGCAGCTGCTCCTGCTTGGGACGCTCTGTTATCTTACAGTCGGGAGCGTAATTAGTTCCTTTATGATCCGACGATCAGAAAACGGATGAGTGCCAGCAAATAAGGAATTCATTATTCTTCGTCTCCGTCCCACGTTGAAAGTAGGTCATTAGCTGAACGTGTATCCCTGGATTGCTTGATATTAACCAGTATGAGCAATAGACCGATCTCTGTGGTCGAGCTGGAACGCAGAAAACAGGCAGTGGCAGCTTCACTTTCAAAGGATCTCGATACCATTACCGCTTGGGGAATATGGTTAAATTTAATGCCTCCAAGACCCAGTATTGTACGCTATCAAACAAGAAGTGCCCAAGCCAACACCAGGTTCCAATGAACAACCAGGCTCTGCCAAGGAGTCACTTATTCAAGCTGTTAGGAGTCAACATTACAGAAAATCTGATCTGGCACGAACACGTCGCGCCGATTGCAACAGCTGCTGGTAAAAGGCTTGGATACCTATTCAGAGCCAGAAAGTATTTCTCACCATGTAACCTTCTCACGCTATATAAAGCCCAGATAAGACCTTGCCTGGAGTATTGCTCTCATGTCTGGGTAGCTGCTGCCCCTACTACCCTGCCTATACTAGATGCCTTCCAGAGAAGGACAATTCGACTAATTGGCGATCCGGCCTTAACGCGCCACCTTCAGTCACTCTCTCACCGGCGTGTTGTTGGTGACCTCTCACTCTTCTACCGATATTCCAACGCAATCTGCTCCTCTGAGCTATTCTGTATCGTTCCGCCGCTCACTGCTCCTATCAGATGTACCCGTGCGATCGCTGTATCTCATCCTAAGACGGTCGTTCTTCATCCATCAAGAACTGAGCGGTACAACCGCACATTTACTCCCAGGGTGTCCAAGGCTTGGAATGGACTGCCAGAAGCTGTATTTATTGGGCCTGCGGGTATTGGCCCATTTAAATCTCGCGTTAAGAAACTTCCCCTAACATAACCCTTTCACAGCAGCCGCGGTACTGTGGTATTTAGGCTCTGCGTGCGCGGTCTGCTCAGTTATAAAAAAAAGTATAGCATACTAACAACGTTCTTTCTTTACGGTCAGCCCCCGCAAAGGCTGCGAAAGGATGCGTGTCTGTGCACGTTAGATTTGAAACGCTACAGGCTGTAGCTGTCGGGAAACAAATTCCTCGGCAGCTCATTCCACAGCGTCGAAGTTCTCCAGAAGAAGAAATGCTGGAGGAGCCTGGTTCGGGCAGTAGGGAGCTCGACCTGGTACGGATGAACTCGCACAGCTCTTTAGTGCTTCTCGTTTCGACGGCTTTTGGTGTTATTATCTGGGTGAGCTCACTCGAATATCTTCCGTGATAGATTCTGTAAAACAGGGACAGGTCAGCCACCCTTCTTCGATGTTCCAGGTTGTGGAAGTCCTTTGTGAGGTTGAATGTATGAATAAGGACCAGGGACTATCCAGCACGGAATGTGGCTGGTGCATAGGCCACACGATGGGCCCTTTTGCGCCTATATCCGCGCTAGTTCCCAAGACCTGCCCTTTTGGCAAAGGCAAGTACATTCTTAGGTCCTATCCGTCTTATCTCTATTGGTTCCAAGGTTCTTGAGCCCAGCATAGTCTGCCTGTGATAACCCAGGGTCTCACAGCGACACAAGATGTCACGTGCACGTTGGGTCGTTGACCACCCTTATCACGAACAAGTGACACCTGAAGGTGTTGTGACCCGTTAATAGGCCTACTAGCAATCTCAAGTTACTCCTATCCAGAGAGAAACAATATCGTCCTATTCTCTCTGCAGGCCCTGCTAATAGTTCCCGAGCTTGACGGAGATGACCAGAGATATTTTTCCATCTCAGATAGTGTTGATTCTGGATCCACTCTCCAGTTGTTTTCCTAATCAAGTTTGCAGATAGTCCTAAGGCTGGTTCCGAGCCCACAAAACTGTTGCCGGATCCCATCCTAGCCAGGTGATCCGCCATTTCGCTACCCTTTATCCCAGCGTGCCCAGGTACCCACATCAGTGATACCTTGTGTTTAGCTGAGATGTCGTCAAGAGCCCTCCTGCACTCCAGGACCAGTCGCGATGTTATTTTCCAAGCACTCAGTGCTTTGATGGCTGCCTGACTGTCCTGAGCAGATAGTAATGCGCCTCCTAGACCTATCAATTTCCCGAATACGATTTACACAAGCAAGTATCGCATAGACCTCAGCCTGGAGTACTGTGGTGTGCCCCCCAAGAGGGAGTGAAAGTCTTGTATGGGGTCCATAGACTCCCGAGCCCGAGCCCTCTCTAGCGAGTGAACCGTCTGTGTACCAGACCTGTCCTCCTCCTTCGATGAGCTGTCTTTCCCTAGACTCCCACTCTTCCCTTGACGGAAACACCACCGTAAATTTGCGATTGAAGCGATGCGTAGGAGAAACTATATCGCTCCTGTACATTCGCCTTTGTGAGGTTAGACATGTACTAAAATGTGGGCAAAATGTACGTTTGTACTTTGACTTCAATAATGCACTAGAAACAGTACAAATGTCCTAAAACGGCAGCACCGCCCTCAGCATCTTCTTGGACTGAACCTTCCCCACCACTCTGTTACAGCGCTTCTGGTGCTCATTTGACACCCAGCAGGTGACAGCTTCCGTAATGATCCACCGTACTCTGTTGTATGACATATGAGAGGGAGCTCTGCGCCTTCCTTGGTGCACCTGTCGACCCTCTCATTCCCACTTGACTAGGCACTCATAATGTTACCTTGTGGTCTTCGCCAAAGCCTTTGGGTATTATAGCAGTCCCACACTATTTTTGAAGTATAGTAGCTACTTGCCAGGGGCATCAGAGTTGCCCGGCTGTCTGTGTTTATCTAGATAGTCTTTCTACTAGTTTACCAGGTGCTACCATTCGACATAATAATACATGTCGGGGTTCTCCTAGAGCCCATTCCGATTTTTCACCTCAAGTTGACTTTGTATGGGATCTCAGCGTCCACGACTCTTCATTCATATTATAATATCCCTTTTAATTGATTGTAATTTGTAACATTTGTAAATTTCGTTTGGAATGCTTGTTATCTGGCCAAAATGCAAATCCAAATCCTAATTTCAAAATGAGAAAATGAATCAAGAAAGCTCACAGGTGTGTCTTTTAAGGCTTAAAGTGTAAGATATCAGAGGGGAAATAGAACCTATTTTACGAATACAAAAATTTTGGAAAAATAAAAAACAAAATTACTAAAATATCTGTGAATCCAAACATGTCTAAAACCTAAGTCTGGAGTGGCTCTGGCACATTTTCTATTTTTGCTAATTACTACTACTGCAAACCCATCGATTTTAATATAGCTGAGGGGCACATCACCTAAATAGCATAAGACTTGGTGCAAGGGTTATTGAGAATACTTAAGCAACTTTCAGAAAACGAGCTAGAGTTGATGGTGCAAGCCTTAGATCAATTAACGCTGACATTAATATTTCATAAAAGAAGAACGGAAATTAAACCTAGCACCAACATTAACGATTAGTTTACTTGCTCTCTTCTGGATAGTGTCCAGAAGCTTTAGAGAGTGCTTCGGAGCACATATCCACACATGGGAGCAGTACTCCAACGATGGTCGGATCTGTGCCTTGTACAGCAGTAGTAGTTGCTCTGCTGTACACAACTTCGTACAGTGGAATAAAACAGCAAGCTTCTGGGATGCCGTTTTAGCAATACAGATGACGTGGTCGTGCTAGGATATGTTATTGTTGATGTTGATACCCAAAAGCTTGACGGAAGGTGACCGACTATGGGGTGACCCTCCATTGGTAGGCCAACGTTCTTTGTAAGTGCCGTTGACTGAGTTTTCTGTACGTTGAACTGTGCTTTATTTACTAATCCCCACTCGACAATTGCTTTGATGGAGTTTTTTGAAAGAAAAAGCCTGTATTGTTTTTACTTCTACTTTTTGTATCTGTCAGAAAAACACACGGTATACAATTATTGAGCTTATATCGCCAGTGCTAGATAAAAAACGTACCCCATCCTGCCCTATTCTCTCAAGAGCAGCTGCAGGAACTGCGGATAACTAGACATGCATTTAAGTAACGGGGATACCAGTGGAACTAAAGCTAATTCCTGCGTTGTGGTTCTCATGTCATTATTAGATCCATTTAACTTCTTATTAGTAACAATAGCGTAGTAAATCGACCCTTCCTGTTGATCTGTAGTCTTCGGAGTACCCGTAGAATGTTGGAGCCTTGCTTCACACCCATCCAGCTACACGTTTTGTATTAGAAATTATTTTTAATTAATGCATCTTCACATGCATCTCGGACTGAGGTATTAATAGAGATTTATAGCCGATGATAACGGAATGTGTTTTAAATATTTCTTAATATTTATGGTTTGATCGGATTAATGGACATTAGAAGTGGATTTCAAGCGTTCTATTTTCGTTAGTGCAGCTGGTAGAAGTATGTATATGAGATTGACTCATATTTTCACATTTTAATAATGGAAGTTAATATTCTTCATGGTCTTTTAGATCAGAAGTAAATATTCATGAAAAAAGCTCAATGGGAATCTTCTTCTGAGCCTTACTGTTTCCCGGCGCCACTCTAGGAACAGCACTGTTACTTAAACATTGAAGACTCAGGTGGGGATTCATTGTTGAGCTTTTTTTATTGATACCCTTTGTACTAGGTTTCTATCTGACCTGTCATAACCAAGTCAAAGAGTAGGTAACTAGCAAGAGGAGACACCCGGCGGAATTCCTTTTATGTTTGCAATCCGCTCCCATTGTCCCCGGACCTTTAAATTTGGGTGTGCAGTAGTTGCCAGATGTCTCTAAATACCTGAATTAGTTGGAAAAAGCAATTTGCCATTTCCGTTTTTCAGTAATACCCTTACTTTTAATATGGCTTAAACGGAATGTATCCTGAAGGGATTGAAAATAAATAAATAATTTAAGTAAATTCTGTTTCATTACTCTATATGAACGATTGCACAACAGTTATGATTTTTAAAGATCTGACCGTCAAAAAGTGCCAAACTAGGAAAATTTGGAGTTACAATACCAAATTTTTTTGGGTCATGAATATTTTAGTGACAAGGAATATGGATCCTGAAACTTATCCTGTGATTTGTCTCTTCCAAATTATTGCCAAAAACTGGCCCATAAGTTGAACCAAATGCATCAAACAACAAAAAAAACTGTTTATTACTGTTTACTGACGTTTTCGCGACGTCTGTGACGTTTATCAAAGTATAAATTATAATACCTATCTCTGAGAATCTCTTTTAAATGTTTGTCTATTAGCTATCAGAGCACAGTTCGCTTATGTTTTACGCATGTTATTCAATGTATGGACCAGTTTGTTGCAATAAAAGGCAACAAGGAATTAAAACACATATTAAGGTGGTGATAGCATATCTTAGCAAACAAGCAGAACAAATTAATAAAACAAAAGTTTTTAAAAACATAATGATACAAATCGAAATCACAAACAAAAAACGCAATGGCGGATGGCGCTTGGTCTTGGTTTGGCGTGGAACGTGGAATCGATGCGCCGTTGCCAATTCTTGTAGGTCTATCGTGAACATCTCTAGATCCATTACATTGTGTATTTTTGATTATATTTACTTCAGGAGAATTAGCAGATATGATATTACGTAAAGATACCAGTAAATTTTTGTATTAATATATCACCGAACGAAAACGGATCTTACCGAATATTAAAATAAAAACAATATTGTAATGTGGTATGTTCCAATGGTGAAACGAAATCTTTTTTCTTTTTTTTTAAATTCTGTGTCATCGGCATCGACTGCTTTGGTCATTAGCTTCAAATCTTGTTTCTGTCATAAAGTTATAATATTGACGTGGTATAATGACATAATCAAATATTAACCATCAGCAAACGCATCTTTGAATATTATGAATGAAAATAAATTTACATTGGTACCTACTTATTTTGGTCAAAAAAAAAAGAGTTAAAATATATCTAAATTATCAATATTGCGACGAAGTGTTTCTACTTTCTATCAATCTCCCAAATAATGACGTCGCAGGAAATGCGAATACAGATCTCAATGTGGCAACGCTTGACACCGAACTAGCTCGGGCGAATTCGAGGCCCTTTAAATTTGGGTGTAGCTTTATCTCTGTCTAATTTTATTCACTCTGTCTGACTGTCTCCTCTTGTTAGTTACCTACTCTTTGACGCAAGTGTTGATTGTGACTGGCGAGCAATTAAAACCTTGCGCTCTTATGGATTTTTTTTGTGCTAAAAAGCGACAGAGATACCAACTGTGCATTTACAACGCCGCCCCACTGTGCCATGACCATCTGAATGCCTCTGGAACAGACGACGTCTTGTCTTCTCGTTCTTGTGCTCTGCGTTATCATGATCTCTGCACGGGTTGATGAGCGATTTAGATGGCTGGCAACCAGCGGGTGACTGTGCTTGTGCTGACGATTCGCTTCACCAAGATTTCGCTATTTTTAACGCGACGGAAGTCGCTTGTCCCTGCAAAATCACGTACTGCGGTAATGTATGCATCGGTGTTCCAACTTCGGCTTGAAATAGCGAGATTGATGTCTTTGTATTTGTGCGATTCCTCATCGCCTTTCATTCGTACGAAGATTTATCGAGCTACTGCCAGTTTCCGGCCCGATATATACAGGGTGTCTCCTTATTAATGGAACACTGCAGATTCACTGGGTGAAAATATTGAGATTTCACCAAACTTACCTCAGTGCAAAGTAGATAATATCAGAAATACAGAGTGTCAAAGTTGGTATTGTTATTTCATTCCTAGATCCAATGACTTTAGGCAGGCACTGTTCAGTATAACTCATAGTTAAGACTGTCTTTTGTGTATCCTGAACGACATGTTCCAAAATTGCACTCGATTTGAAAAATTCAGCTATTATTTTCTTCTTTCGAGATCGAGACTTTCTGACATCTATATCTTAGTTATCATATTTTGAATGAATCGTGTGTCTCTTTGTGTCTGAAGGGGGAAGATTCTTGAGGGTATACTGTCCACGGTAATTATTAGATAAGAGTGCAAACAGAACTTCATGAGTTAATCAAATCACATTTCATGGTGGAGGTACTGCAGTATATCTTGTCCTTTTTGGTGTTGTTTATGGAAAATATTTTGAAAAGAGCTTTTCCTGTGGTCAGTATCCCGCAAAGGCTAAAAGCCTATGGCGCTGTAGAAGCGCTGCGAGAGGATAAGTGTCTGGGCATGTTAGATTCGAAACGCTGCAGGTTGTAGCCGTCGGGAAAAAAATTCCACAGAAACTCATTCCAGTCTAGAAGTTGTCCAAAAGATGGAATGCCGGAGGACACTGGTTCGAGGATGTTATTATCTTAATTGCTCTGTTACGGATAGTGTCCAGAAGCTTTGGAGGGTGCTTCGGAGCGCATCCCCTCCCATGTGGCAGTAATACTCGAACAATGGTCGGACTTGTGCCTTGTAGAGCAGCAATAGCTGCTCTGATAACGGAACAAAACTCCAAGCTTCTCTGGGACGCCGTTTTAGCAATGTTGTCGACGTGGTCGTGTTGATGTTGATTCCCAAGAGACTCGACTATTGGGTGACCCTCCATTGCCACAGTTGGTAAGCCAACGTGGGACTTCTTTGTCAGTGTTGTTACCTGGTTGATGAGTTTCATAATAGACAAAGTACTTTCAATGAGATTCTTTCCTGTTTAAATGATATTGTGTAACGACTAGAGCAACTCGTACGCCTATAACCATGGCCGACTCTACACTAGGCCGGAGCCTTAGATGTGGCAACGTGGCTTAGCTGTCAAATAGTGGCCCTATAGTTTCAGAATAATTATTACATTTTATATGTATTAGAGGTCATCTCGGTTAATAAATTAAGAAAAATACTTTTTAGAACTACTACTACTAATACCACTTACATCTGATGTCTGTTTCATCACAGTCAGACACTACAAAATAAAAATAAACGCAACCTGTTTCCTGCCGCCACTTCCACTTCCACTTAAATGAACACTCAATTTACTTTGTAAATTGTCACTTGAGCTAGAAAAATCCACTATTAGGTCACTGTGAAGCCATTCTTGCTGGTCTTGATTTCCCTTTCACTATCAAATCCTTTCGTAGGTATGCCCCAGGCCATGCCCAGATGAGTTCTATTAACTGTATTTTTCTGTGATATTTGGGAGGTCCAGAAAACATTACAGGTACCACATTGTGCTTTAAAATAGGTCTTATCCTTTGAAATGTTTGTAAATTATTGTCTATGTCCTTATAAATATAACCAGCCCTTCCGAGGAATACCTTTCACCCACTTCTGTTTATGTCCCTTATTGGACGCACAATTGCTAGTGCAACCTGGTACTACACACTTTGCAGGCATCTTTTTATCTTTATAGTTTCGTTTGTGCAGGTAAATAAGTAGAAACCCATTAAAAATCACCTTGCAACGTTCTTTTTAATCTGGAATAAGGTTATGTTGGGCCATGGTTTGGTAGTCCTCTACCCATGCCTCTACTGGGCTGCAAGCTGGTACTACACGCTTTGCAGGCATCTTTTTATCTTTATAGTTTCGTTTGTGCAGGTAAATAAGTAGAAACCCATTAAAAATCACCTTGCAACGTTCTTTTTAATCTGGAATAAGGATATGTTGGGCCATGGTTTGGTAGTCCTCTACTGGGCTGCAACCTGGTACTACACGCTTTGCAGGCATCTTGTTATCTTTATAGTTTCGTTTGTGCAGGTAAATAAGTAGAAACCCATTAAAAATCACCTTGAAACGTTCTGTTTAATCTGGAATAAGGATATGTTGGGCCATGGTTTGATAGTCCTCTACTGGGCTGCAACCTGGTACTACACGCTTTGCAGGCATCTTGTTATCTTTGTAGTTTCGTTTGTGCAGGTAAATAAGTAGAAACCCATTAAAAATCACCTTGCAACGTTCTTTTTAATCTGGAATAAGGATATGTTGGGCCATGGTTTGGTAGTCCTCTACTGGGCTGCAACCTGGTACTACACGCTTTGCAGGCATCTTGTTATCTTTATAGTTTCGTTTGTGCAGGTAAATAAGTAGAAACCCATTAAAAATCACCTTGAAACGTTCTGTTTAATCTGGAATAAGGATATGTTGGGCCATGGTTTGATAGTCCTCTACTGGGCTGCAACCTGGTACTACACGCTTTGCAGGCATCTTGTTATCTTTGTAGTTTCGTTTGTGCAGGTAAATAATTAGAAACACATTAATAATCACCTTCCAACCATATTTTCTGCACCTGGAAGAATACACATGACATAACAACAAATGCAAACTCGGCCCCCAGATTCAGTGTTGCCATATTTCATGCTCCGGCCTAGTGAGTACAGTCGGCCATGCTATAACGCATCTGTGAGATCGACCAGTGTGCGTACACTGACACAATGCATAAAAAATGCGCTTCCTCCGTAACCTTCAATTAGGTTGTTGTTCAGACGCGGACGGCCACTTGGCCAGTGTGTCTGTGTCCCCTGTGGCGCCGACGATCCTCGCGAAGCACAAAGCGTTCATTATACGATAAGGGAGAGAGTAATGAGACGGATGCAGCGGTTATTACCATTCTGCACCATATGCTGGGTGTCGTCCGGGTTTATCTGGAATGCCGGATCGACGCTTATCAGGCAGAACCGATGGAAAATGTTGCAGCCAGCAGAACTGTGACTTCAATACTGGTTCGTAGGTATTCGTTACGTTTTTTGCAAAACTGGAGCGAATTCGCTTTTTGTATGTTATATTCTAAATTGTAGATCGAAGGATTGTTCCAAACTACAGTACTAATATCGTGAGAAACAAGCCTCGCAAATTGGAACTCAAAACTGCGACCTGATTTGCGCCCTCAAACTATCCAAAAAACGAGGTTTCATCTTAATAGAAAAACAAATAAAGATTTTCGATTTTTTAGGCAAACCGTAAGACCTGATAAATTTAAAATTTTTGATTTTCGCTACGCGAGACTGAAACTCAAAACTGCAACATGATTTGTAATCAGCGCCCTCAAATTATCCAAAACAAGAGGTTTTATCTTCATGGAAAGTCAAATAAAGATTTTCGATTTTTCAGGTAAACTTCAAGATCAGCACTATTTGAAATTTTCTATTTTCGTCAAACGAGACTGAAACTCAAAACTGCGACAGGATTTGCAATCAGCACCCTCAAACTAACCACAAAACGAGGTTTCATCTTAATAGAAATCCAAATAAAGATTTTCGATTTGAAAGATCTGATTTTTTCTATTTTCGTCAAACGAGACTTAAACTCAAAACTACGACCGGATTTATGATCAGCACCCTCAAATTATCCAAAACACGAGGTTTTATCTTCATGGAAAGTCAAATAAAGATTTTCGATTTTTCAGGTAAACTTCAAGATCAGCACTATTTGAAATTTTCTATTTTCGTCAAACGAGACTGAAACTCAAAACTGCGTCAGGAGTTGCAATCATCATCCTCAAACTATCCAAATAACGAGGTTTCATCTCGATTGAAATCCCAATAAATATTTTCGATTTTTCAGGCAAACCTGAAGATTTGAAAGACCTTAATTTTTTGATTTTCGTTAAACGCGACTGAGGCTCAAAACTGAGACCAGATTTGTAATCAGCACCCTCAAACTATCCAAATAACGAGGTTTCCTCTCGATTGAAATCCAAATAAAGATTTTCGATTTTTCAGGCAAACCTGAAGATTTGAAAGATCTGATTTTTTCTATTTTCGTCAAACGCGACTTAAACTCAAAACTACGACCGGATTTATAATCAGCACTCTAAATTATCACAAAACATGAGGTTTTATCTTCATGGAAAGTCAAATAAAGATTTTCGAACTTCAAGATCAGAGCTATTTGAAATTTTCTATTTTCGTCAAACGAGACCGAAACTCAAAACTGCGACAGGATTTGCAATCAGCACCCTCAAGCTTTTCAAAATAACGAAGTTTCATCTCGATTAAAACCCAAATAAAGATTTTCGATTTTTCAGGCAAACCTGAAGATTTGAAAGACCTTAATTTTTTGAGTTTCGTCAAACGAGACTGAGACTCAAAACTACGACCAGATTTGTAATAAGAACCCTCAAATTATCCAAAACATGAGAATACAATAGAATAGAAAGCCAAATAAAGATTTGACAAATTTAGACACCTGTTGATATTTATATATAGTTAAACCACCGACGATAGTGAAACAGTGGATATAAAATCATCAAGTTGTCTGGTTCCTGGATTCCCAGACCTGACAGGCTTACGAACTGATACCACAGCTGATACTATGACACAAGACCTAAGGTCCCACGGACCGCTATGGTAATCAGCAATGACGTCAAGTTATTACTTATTCAATTGTGCCTTTGACATAATCTGCTCAAAAGGTACAGAAAAGTAGACGCGAGTACTCGACATTAAGATGTCTTCAATAGGGTACTTGCAGAAAAATATATTATGTCGTTTACGCGTTCCTTAGAGCCTAGTATACATGACAAAATCACTTGTTTGGTTTTTTTGGAATCGGCTGTGAGAGATATTCCAAAAATTATTTCAAATGCCGGAAAATGCCGCGCAAACAACCTCTGACGTCTGTGGTATCCTATAGTGATGGGATGTAAAGTATTGGTATTCGATATCGATAGCCAGTGCTAACCTAACGTTTTGACATTGATCATTATAACCACAAAACACAGTCACACACAAAAGTACAAAAGTCAAACGAATAAAAGTTAGGCTAGATTACTAATTCACTTTGTAGGGATAGGCTTGAATTAGATTCTATCTTTGGATTCATTCATAATGGGATGCGCCGAAATAAAATGATGGCTTCGATTAGTTGCGAATCTCGGTCACAAACAGGATGAACTGTGATACGTATCAGATATAAAAATGTATTGCAACGAAAATGCTAGAGGGTTAATTGCCTGTTTCAAATATGTTCAAGTATCAATAAATTGAGTCGCATTGTTAAAGAATTCAGATCATCTCTAGTCGAATGCGCAGTTGAATCTCACTGACCTGCGCTGTAGCAGTATCGATTGTCGATATCGATAAGATACCTGTGACGTCAGCCCTTGTTTTAAGTCACGTGGAAAAATTTGAATATATCCTTATTTTATTTGCAAATATCTTCTTTTGGCCGTCAGTAAAATCATGTTTTTTGTTTCCTACTGCTTCTTGATATGGTTTTCTTTACGCTATGTATACTCCCGAGACGATTTCACGACCTCTGCAAAAACTCAAAGCTTCTTTTTCATCCCTGGAACTCCTTATAGCAAACAGTATTTTGAGCAAAGTGCAAAAGAGATTTTAAAACCGCCAAATGACCATACGACAGATTTACGCGCGAACTTCCTGCACATCCGCGTAGCAGTAAATCCATCCGGGCACTGCAGAGCCAGCGTCCCCAACAAATCACACCTCGGCAAGCCACTCGGGCGAAAATATTACCCCAATTACTAAATTTACTCGCACCTCGAGACCGCGATGATTTTTGATTTTCGTCAAACGAGACTGAAACTCAAACCTGCGACCGGATTTGTAATCAGCACCCTCATATTATCCAAAACACGAGGTTTCATCTTAGTAGAAAGCCAAATAAAGATTCTTTATTTTTTAGGCAAACCTTGAAACCCTGAATATCTGAAATTTTTGATTTTCGTCAAACGAGACTGATACTCAAAACTGCGACCAGATTCGTAATCAGCACCCTCAAATTATCCAAAGCACGAGTGTTCATCTGAATATATCCAAATATAGAATTTTTTATTTTTTAGGTGAATCTCAAGATCTGAAATTCGACAGAATTATCTGCAAATTTTGACAACCGTTGATACTTATATAGTGAAACAGTCCATATAAATAACGTCAGGCTATTGTTTATCAAACATTGCATCTGAAATATACTGAAAAAGCAACTGCAATTGTCATCCTTCCAAGCAGAAAGCCATGCTGATATTTTGAGTTCTCATATGTATACAACACAATTACAAATAATTCTCTCCAATATTTTATTATTGGTCTTTATGTTTATTGAAACTAATAGGTTCGTAATTCGTGAGTTAACCCCTTGAGCCACCACAAAATGTATATAACAATAGCTTCTTTAAGCTTATAGGAAAAGTACTTGTCTTTTTTTTGCCTGCGAACCTTTCAACAACTTTCAACTTTAACAAATCAGTAAGTGGCGTGAATGCCTTGAAGCGAGTGGTCGACATTAAGAGGTCTTCAGTTTCGAAATAAACTGTAAAAATCTTGAGGTTTTTACATTTCTGGAGAAACTTATCGACATCATAGTCACAATGTCTTAACAGGCATGTTGTGAACTCGTAAAATGCAATAAGTCGGAGCTAGAGTATTGCCGACACGAATATTATCAACAGTTTTGAGAACTGTAGCTCGCCATCGTTCGCGATTTGCTGTCAGTTCAGTGGCGCTCTTGATACTCATATCCAGCACCTGTTTCGTCGTATCCATCCAGCATGCAGGGGAACGGCCACGGCGCCGCCCACTCGGGGCGTGACCCTGAACTACTAGTTTCTCCATATTATCGTTTCTGTGAATATGCCCGAAGATTGTAAGCATTCTCATCGACACAATGGAGGATAGTCTCTTTGGATTACCGAGCTCATCCAGTATGGAAACATTAGTTCGATGGGCGGTATAAGGAACTCTCAGCATTCTCTTCCACGTCCACATTTCAAAAGCATCTATGCGAGCTCGATCTGCCTTTTTAATAGCCCAAGTTTCCGAAGCATACAAAAATATGGAGAACACAGGAGACTAAACCAGCGACATCTTGATAGCTTTAATGATGATCTGGTCACGCCATATTTTAGTAAGCTTTGTCATGACCACACGTGCTTGTTGAATGCGCCATCGAATATCATTTTCACAGGTACCCGAATTGTCGATCAAAGAACCGAGGTACACAAAGATGGATATTTTGCTTCCGCCAATAGTTATACAGCCATTCCAGTTGTCCAATACCTGTTTCATCAGAAATTCAGAGTAAATGTTTTAATAACATCGGAGATAATACACATCCCTGACTCCCTAGACTCATAGAGTTGCCGTACGACAAATACTAAGTGAAGCAACTTATAGCAAACAGTATTTTAAGTAAACTGCCAAAGAGATTTTAAAACCTTGAAATGACCATACGACAGATTTACGCGCGAGCTTCCTGCACATCCGCGTAGCAGTAAATCCATCCGGGCACTGCACCGTCCCCAACAAATCACACCTCGGCAAGCCACTCGGGCGAAAATATTACCCCAATTACTAAATTTACTCGCACCTCGAGACCGCGAAGGAGCAAGTGCACTTTGAAGTGCAGCGCGCGGCCCTGAATGAGTTACGAGCAGCGCCTTGTGAGGCCTAATTTAATGCACCTCACGGACCATCAAACTTGAAATTCATGCCGCCGATGCGCTGCCGCCGAATATAGATTGTGCGTGGACTTTTAGGCACTTTCGAGCGCGCTGGAGCATTACCATGCCATGCATATACATGAGGGATTGGTAGGGGATCTAGGGGAGCGAGCTCGAGCTCAAGATGTGCTGCCGCGTACTCTTGTGTTTTCTGTTAGGTATGCGTGCACACTGCGAGAGTTTCTGCAAACTAGCAGGCCTTGGAAATCAAGAAGGCTGGAAACAAAAGACTAATTTTCCAGAATAATTTGAAGTAGACAGTTAATGCTCTATTTGATTTTTTGCTAGATTTAAAAACTACCCCTTCTGTGTCCGAGTTTATTAATCATGAGGCTTTTAATTATATAAGTAGATTCACACATTTACTATTTGTATGATATCTGAATCTGGCATTCTCTTGCAACCAAATCATCGCCAGACCCACCCCCCAAAAATTGTCTCGTACGGCTAGGTCTTTCCTTCACAGGTCAATGGACAGCCTATTATACGTAAGCATACAACAGATTTCTCACTTTTACAACCCCCACCCGCCAACCACCCCTATTTCACCCCCACCCAAAAAGTGTAGGCAATGATCAGGAACCCCTAAAACACCTAAAAACGAAGTTTGAGCTGTTTTCATATTTTTAGTTTTTTGATCATTGCTGCGCTATCACTGTATCACTGACACGATTTCTAACAACCATACGCGTTTTCCATACTCACCAGGTAATAATACTGTGTCAAGATTTCATTAGAATCAATTTAATAGCTTCTACGTTAAAAAATACAGAACGGTCAAAAACAATAAATACTCGTATGCACACAGAAAATTCTAAGTCCCATAGTTTCGGTAATAGGCAGGGCACTGTTCGAATGGACCTAAAAAGGTGATTTATGTCGCTTAGTCTGCTATGCTAGCCTGTTATGAATACACAAGATTTTCAACCCCCCAACAACCCCAATTTCACCCCCACCCATAAAAAAGTAGAAAATGATCAGGAACTTTTAAAACGTTTAAAAATTTGAGCTGCCTTAATGTTTTTTGTTTTTTATTATTTCTGCGCCCCCACTGACACTATTTATAAAAACCATACGCATTTTCAACCTCGCCTTGCCTGTGTCAAAATTTCATTAAAGGGAATTCAATAATTTTCTCGGTACATACCTAATACAGAACAATCTAAAGCAATATTCGTATGTTTGCATCACAAAAAATTCTTTCCTTTAGTTTCGGTAATAGACATCTTTCGGATGGACCTAAAAAAGTTATTTATGTCACTAGGCCTTCCTTCACATGTCAGGGGACAGTCTATTATGAATACAACAAATTTTTCAATTTTACAACCCCCAACCACCCCAAATTTCACCACCATCCAAAAAAAGTAGAAATAGCATACTGCTGCCCAAATTTCATCACAATCCATGTAGCCGTTGCTGCGATTACAAGACTAGAAAAACGACAACAGACCGACCGACCGACAGACAGACCGACAAACAAACCAACAGACAGACAGATGGACGGGAATGAGTGACGTGGATTTTCGTTATGTAGACATCATAAAACGCCCAAAAAGCGTGTTGTCTCAAAATCAAAAATGTTCGCGATCACAATACTCCCCTCACCTATCGGTGTGGGAAGTAAAACGAATATCAGAAGCACAGCAAAATGCAAATTTGTATACAGCTAGCATGGAGACCAAGCCATTCCGATATATATACCGGGCAATGAACAAGCAGATAAATTGGCCAAATTAGTTTGCATATACCAATGAGAAGAAAGACAACTGCAGTACATGTCATAAATATGTTTGTACTCTGAAGAGGTTTGTGTTCTGCATCACTGTTGTTCGTTGATTTGAAAGCAGTGCGCATACATCTGCGATGAATGAATTCCAACAATGAAAAGTAATCTGTACATACAAAAACTAAATAGTAAGAATTAACTAGGGTTAGAAACAGCCATCTAATTATACGAAAACAGTCATTTGCACATACTTTCTCATTCGTGTAGGATATAAATAAAAACGATTTAATGACTAAATGATCATTCTGGGCGTATTTTTAAAACAAACATTTAATAAGGTAGTAATTCAATCAATGAACAAATGATCAAAATAAATTAAGTAAGATCACAATTAAATCTTTAAACCATAACTTACTAGAACTACCTAATTCAACATCGATAAGAGGTTGAGCCTGTATCAGGAAAAGCGCTCGAGACGACACATCTGCAAATTAAATTAAAAGATACCTGAGTAACCAATTCATTAAAGAATGATAAATAAAAAAAATGTATTAACATATGTTAAATTAATGAACATGTCGTTATTTTATACTGGGGTGGTTGATGAAGCAAGCAGAATAAATAAACACACAAATATAAATAGATGACACAGCAAATATATCTTTTAACCCCAAACGGATGAAATCATATCCACATATTATGTGGTCATACAAATTATACAGAACATAAATCAAACATCGTATAACCAAAACTCGAGAACAGCACTTGGGTCTTTGGTATTAAGGGTCAACACGCGAAATACCTAACCAAGAGCTCCAATAACTAGGGCGGGGAATTATCATGATAATTGTGAGGCCTTCTCACTAAGATACTAGGGGTCCACTCGCAAAGTATCCACTCCTTTGTACTAGTTCAGCACGAAGGGTCCACTCGCGACGTGCTTCGAGATTGTTATCTGTTTTCATATCGCAGACATTCAGTAGTTGAATTATAGAACCATTAATGATAGAAATGTGTGAATCAAAGTTTATCAATTGTCTAATAACAAGTTCTCAAATGAATTAATGAAATAAATCAATATATCAATAAACAAAGAGACAATTAGTAGAATTGGGTACTCTGTGAGATAAACTCACCCAAGCTGTTGCTCAATCACCAACAATTCACAAGAACACTTTATTGTACGAAGTATAACTAGGTACTAAATGAAATTATTTTTGTGCTCGACTAGTCTGAAGGGACGGTACTTATTTGCATACAGGTATCAAGTAAACATTATCCAACTTTGGACTTTATTCTAACGTGACGAACCGCCTAAATTACTGTGACGCTCTTCAAACTGTTTAGAAAATAATAAGGGCCAGATGTTTAGTTGTTTATCATACATAGGATTGAAATTCCGTCTTCCTAGCATTTTAAGGCATCGTTTTTACGTTGTACTTTTAACTACACTCTTGGATAATAGTATTTTCGAATTATAAAATTTTGTCACCCTGACATTCGAAAAATAATCTGATACAGCTGTTTTGAACAACAGAAAGTCACCTATAATTTGCCAGACTAACAAGTCAGGTAAAACTAGCAAGCTCCATACTATACACTCATCAGTTGGAAGTGTAAGACATCTGTATCCAATTGGATTTGACCTGGAGTCAAAATGGACAGACAGAGCTCGAGGACAACCAATACCGTACATTCTTTAAATATTGTTTCAACTTCTTGCAAGGTTGGCTATTAAATCAAGTAGGCAACAGATATAGGATAAATAGGTCAAAACTAAGAACGATGGGTGTCCATTAATCATTGATAATCGTAGAATGATATTTATATAAACGCTTAACTTTAAGATATACAATGACTAAGAAAGCAGCACAAAATAAGTATGTATTTCCAAATAAGGTCAAGGTGGTGGAAACCGATTCAATTTATGGTTGCCCCGAAAATATTTGGAACGTGTCCTCATGACCATTACCTCACTTTCAATGTCTTTTGTAAGACGTCGGTGTCAAACTCAAATGGATAGCGTGTCATAGTAGCACATGATTAATAAAATGTCATGGATTTAATATGGCCATATTTAATATAAGGTAATTAACTGTACTAACAATATATAAAAAAATTAATAGAATGGGTAAAACAATTGTAAAATAACAAAACCTTTTATGGGCATATGGGCATAGGCTGACTCTCATATCAGGATGGTCTGTAGCGCACCTGAAAATGAAATAAAGCCAGTCAGCATACTTGCCCCACAAACTTGAGAAAGTAAATACATCAAGAATTGTCAATAATAATTATGCCAGTAATTAATCAGAACATTCTTGCTAGATTGTTATGCTGTCCAGTGACCAACGCACTAACCATGGAAGTATGTGCAAGGCTTTTCGTTCCGAGCACTGTAATGCCAATGGAGCCTGAACAAACAAACGTATCGAGTTGTGCAATGAGTAATACAGTACTCACTCAATACAGTAGCGACAACGCTACCGAGATTGACAACAATCTCCTTCTCTCTATTTCTCTTGTACTCTGGTGTAGACCACTTGGCAATAAACGCTCCAATGCTGAGGAGTGCAATGGACACCAAAACGCGAGGTGTCTCCCCACGACATTGAGCCTTGCGTAATACCCTATAAGCCGTGCAATGGTCCCAGACCTGCTCAAGGTATAGCCACAAGAAACACAAAACATGCCAATAAACCTCAGGCTGACAACGCAACAATCAATAATAATTACAACAATCAATAATCGTTTTTAAATCATCTCTCAAACCAGGTTATCTCAAATATCATTAACAGTGAAAATAATAATACCAAGTGCGCAGTAACAAGTGTAGCTCGTGAGAAAACTCACCCCTTCTTGTAGTACCACTACACAAACCTAACACACTGTTTTCTAATGTTACCAAAACCCAAAAGCAAATATTAAAAGCGCTTTATTTAAACCTTATTTAAAGTCTCAATAATAGTGCCTGTGTGATGATAATATAAATAAACCATACTATCTCCTAATTAAACTTTCGGCATCAGCATAGCCTTTGTAGTAACCGTGAGAACCTGCTCAGCCCTATTTTCCAATATAAACAAATAGGGCCAACGTTTCTCAACTTCATAAATCGTCATGCGTATTTATTTTATGGATATCGACTTGTAATGGAACCCAGAAATAAACAGATTTGGAAATTATAAACGCTAAAAAATATACAGGGTCTTACACTTTTGTACAGCGCATTCATTTGAATTTATAAAAGAACGCCAATCAAAAGAAAAAGACGGCGAGACACCCCAAAACATGCCTTATCAGCATATATTTGCACACCCTATCTATAAAATAGTTGGGGAACATTAGTGTGGAATGACTAACACAAAAATAATTTGCAATATTACTCACTATTTGTATATTGATAAAGCACGTATGTTAGAAATTATTCATCGGAGTGAAATTCCCGTTTGACGAGTAATTGCAATTTGCTTTGTTGTTCATCGATATGACCAATAATACATAATGCATAATTAATTTTGAGTTTAGGTAGTGTATATTATAGAAGCGTCCTGAAAATGTTCACAGTTCATTACTGAATTTAATGTTAACTGTACGACTGTACAGTTAACATTAACACTTACTGACTGTAAGGACTCAAGTGTAGGTCTATAATGTGCTTTTGTGTGCAGTTTTAGAATTAGTTAAAAGAAAATATATTCATGGAACATTCCACGAAGGTAACTAATACTTCAATAGTACTCATCAGTTCATCACTAGCTGTTAAAGCTAGCCCTTTTGAGTGTCATACACCTAGAAAATATGTGCATCTTTAATGCAATTATTTACCTTCTGTTTTTGATGTACTCAGTTTCAGAAATAATTGAAATACTGATGTATCTAGGGCGTACCCTAAACATGGTATTAAGCTTCTGTATGTGATAGTACGTACAATTAGTGATGAAAACTAGTTTATATAAATATACGGCGATTGTCAATTGCAGCGATGGTCAAGTATTCTTAATCCGGGATATGAAAATTGCAGCGGCTGGTTATTTTTCCATTTCAGGTAAACATGTAAATTGCAGCGGACGACCCTCTGTTAGGGATAGGAGTTTTTTTAACAGCCATCCCTCATTGTTTATTTTTGAGAGTCTTTGATAAATACTCAAACAGACACATACATTAAAATGAATAGTGTCAGAATAAAGCACACTCCAAATGCAACAACTAAAAAGAAGCAAGATTTTTTGAATCTTAGAATACCTAGGTTTATTACTCAATGAAAATAGGATAAGTGGATTAGAATATATAAAAAGTATATGTCATTTTTATGGTGAGAACCTTAGTTAGTAATTATGGTTTTTTATGTATATATTGATCTAAGACGATTTACGAACATGTATGTACATAATGTTATGTATTATTAACAATTAACAATTTAGAAAAGTATAATTTTCTTTCAATGTCAATAGTTTTTGTTTTATTATTAACTGCTCTAACAAAAGAAGGATTTATTAGTTTCAGTCTAAAAAAAACCGCGCATTGGGTATATTATCACCTTCCGAAAATTGCAAAAAAGTATGAAAATTGTCACAATAATAGTTGATATTGTCGAAATTGCCTAAAATAATGGAAATATGTATCAAGAAATTAACTTTTCTAGTTAAGTTCTAGTTAGTTAAGTAGAAAATTGCAAAATCTCTATAACAATCAGTGCGAATAAAATTTTGGGTTTGTAATTTAAAAAAGTCATTGTGATGTCATAGTTTTCAAGATCATTAACAGAATTAGGTAAGTAAATGCCACCAAATTGTTGCTTTAGATAAAAATTAATTTGACCTGTCACATAATATTATTTTTATATAATATTTTGCTATACAAATCCCAATTAATTTTTAGAATACCTCCAAACAGGTAAACTACGCCGATAAGGGACCCTCACTGCAATTTTCAACATCTTTTATGGTCACCTTTGAGATTTATAGGATTATACCCTAACCGCGGCTGCAATTTGTATCCGCCCATATACCCTTAACAGTGGACCTTTTCTGAGGTATATGAACTTGATATGACGTGCACCAGTCGTTTGAGTGAAAAAAATGAGAGGTCACCAACCTCACGCGTGGGATAGATGCTGCAGGTGTCGCGATTAGTCGAATTGTCCTTTTCTGAACAACATCAATGACATTATTGATATAGAATGGTTCCTATCGATTTCCTTGGTGTATTGAAGGGCGCAAAGAATTACAGCATGTAATTTGACGATAATGAACTTCAGACGTAATTCAAGAATGTCATTGTCTGAACCGCCCTTCTTATTTCGTTCCAAACAACTTGTTAGGTTTCATCCCACCCTTCGTAACTTTATCCCGGACGCTTTTTACTTTTTTTGGGGAGAGAATGAAGAAGACCCTAATTCTATGGCCTGTCAGTTGTGAGAAAACGAAAACTCGGTTTTAGACATATTTACATACGTATATATTGTAGAAAATAATTTCAAAAATGGCGGACATCCGAATATACGTTTATAGTACTTTACAAACAATGTTTATACAGGGCGAGTTTTTAGTACCGGCTCGGTCGATAACTCCACTACTGTAGAAGATAGCTAAAAAAGTTGTATATAAAAGTTGTAGCCACGGATATGTTCCTTGGTCAGAAAATATTTTGATTTATACAGGGTGATCCATAACTACGTGGTGATGCAAACATGCATTTTTTCAAATAAGACACTCTATATATTATTCCATATTCAAAATCTACTGATGATTTACGTTTCAGTATAGGGTATTGTTACATTATACAGGGTATTTCAAAAGTTACGACAATTTTTATCTCCAAACCGCTGTCAAATGAACGTACTGTATATCAAAAAGTGATGAATCAAAAATCACTTTTTTACACGGATGGATAAAAAATATTCTCTAGTTTTAAAATCGGCTATAAAAAAGCCTGCGACGCATATTCGGATACAGGGTGGTGTAGAATGCAAATTCCAGATTTTCTCTTTTTTTTCAAATGTATTTGGTATAATAAAAAATTGGGGGTTACATTTAAAAAAAGAGAGAAAATCTAGACTTTGTATTCTACATCACCCTGTATACGAATATGCGTCGCGGGCTTATAGCCGAATTTAAAACTAGATGAGGTTTTTTATCCATCCGTGTAAAAAAATGTTTTTTGGTTCAATCACTGTTTGATATACCATACGTTAATTTGACACCCATTTGGATATAGAAATGGTCATAACTTTTGAAATACCATGTATAATGTAACAATACTCTACATTGGAAGAACGGAAATCATTAGTAGAATTCGAATATGGAATAATATAATTTAAAAAAAAACGCATGTTTGCATCACCACGTAGTTATGGATCACCCTGTATAAATCAAAATATTTTCTGAGCAAGGAGCATATTCGTGGCTACAACTTTTATAAGTAACTTTTTTCGCTATCTTCTACAGTAGTGGAGTTATCGACCGAGCCGGTACTAAGAACTCACCCTGTATATCGAAAACTAAATACGACAGAAAGGTACGGTTTTCGGTGTTAAAACGAGTAAGAAACATACTTATGTTTCAGTAAGATTATTGTTCCAGAACATTAAATCAATAGATTAGTAATTTCCAAATTTGAAAAGTTTAAAACGTTAAAAACTTTAAATCGAATGGTATGAAAGTTTCACATCAGTGGATGCGAAATTTAATTCTCTTTCACTTTTATCTAGGCGTATGTGGTTCTATCTTTGATGGTTTTCAAGATATTTACCATTTTGTAATTATCCTGAAATGTAATAGAGCAAAGTTCAGTAAAGCACAAAACCAAGAGCAGTACTGAAGCAGATTAGCAAAGACAAGGTTGCATCTATTCATAAACTTTGAACTTGAACAGTAAATTAGACAAGAACCTGAAAGAAAAGTTGAGCGAACAGTACCATAGAAATCCATCCGGAACGATATACAAACAGATCCAGCAGAACAAAAGAACAGAACGAGAGAAACGAATAGACCACTTGTGAGAACACTATGCAGATTGAGGTGTGGTCATTGCTTAAGCCCTCAACACAAAACTAGAATAGGGTTAGACGATGACCCTCACTGCAGATGTGGAGAGATTGGTGCTGCTCAACACTGCATATTGTAATGCCAATTGATCAATAATGAGGTAACAGACCTGTATCACAGATTGTCAAACTATATTCAGTTACTTGCTAATGATCTCTATACTAGCTAGTGAAAAAAACTGTGCATACAAACTGTTATATGACTTTTGCACACAAAAATTAACACTGTAACTTTCAACTATAACTAATATAAAACAATGTTCATATTATTGAGAAAAAAAAGATGTCCATCCAATATAGAACTGGCCAGTTGATCTCAGATCAGAGCCAATAACATAAATAAAAAAAAAGCACAAAACAATTTGGATTACGATCTTAGTCAGTATTATGTGTATTATTGCTGGTTAGGTGCAAGAATTCCTTGAAGATGTATAGTGTATCCCTTGTGTGTGACGTCACTGGCCGAATCATATCAGTGTCACATTACCCTCATTATGCTCGCGGTTGTGACGCTATACCTCGGATCTGTTTGCGGTGACCAATACACGACGCCGCACCGGTGACATCCGATAGGTATCCTTACAGGAAATTAAATTCTTCTAAGGTTGGCGTGCGGTTGTAGCTGCAGTAGGCAGACGCAAAGGGTATTAAGTAGCAGTCTCGTTTTATTCTGATGGAAAATTGGTATTGACACGGCTTGCCTTCAAGAGCCAGCCACTTGCACAGTCGCGAATAATTTTGCGGTGTGGTGAATGGAAGAGATCGATATCTTGGTTAGGTTCGTGTCGGTTGATGGGAAACCAGTGTCTGTTTATGTTATCACACATGACTGGATAAGAAGCCTACACACATAAAAAGAAATTCAAGAAGAAGATAAATGATAAATCACCACATATACAGAGGGAGTCCCCAAGCATCTATAACTGACGTACCTAGTTCATTATGTTTAGTCTTTTGCTCGGATTGTTGAATTACCCACTGGTATTACCGATCAGGCATTACACCTGTCAAGTAGCGCACTAGTATTTCAGTTTATCGTAGTTAATTCTAAATCGGTAAATCCTGAAACTTTGGTTCATAATAATGTGCCCATTTTCAGGATTTACCAATTTAAAATCAACAACGATAAACACAGCATGACTACTGCTCTATCTGCTGGGTGCAATGCCTAATCGATAAGTCAAAAATCCGATTAAAAACTAAACATAAACAGGCTAGGTAATGGTCCTGATACACAAGCCCAGATTTACATTTTTTATTTTATATCTCGCTTACTTTTCAGTTTTCGGAAAAATAGCTATTCGATAAAGTTGTTTATTTTAGCGACTCCTTTACACAGTTAAAAAAAAGTATCAACTTAGGACACACCCCATATTTAGAAATTATGATAATTGTTTCGACATACCTTACTTACTTATACAGAACTTTAGGGGACACTTAGTAAATGCTTATTGTTTGTTCTGCGAAAACTAATGAGAATATCCTATATCTAAAAGCGATGAATTATTTGGATCCATTTGATCGTTGAGGAGATTACCTAAGAATTAAACTTTTTCTAGAATGTTGACGCGTCATGGATAATTTAATTTACATCATTGACCTTTAACATACAATGCCTTAAAAGGAAAAACCTCATAAGTCAATTTTTTCCAAAATTTAGATAATGGCATCATCGCATTTCTGACATCCATATACATGGATAGAAATAATTAGTTCTCGAAAAAATGTTATACGTTCCATACTATTTACAGAGGAAAATTGACTTGTTCTTCCAAAAACATCATAAGTCCATATTCTTTCACCTAAGAAAGTCAATTGAGCATTTGTGTGCATGATTGATTGCCTGTAAATTGTCATGCAAACTTGATAACAAAACAGTACAACACAGCACCTGACACTGCTGGAAGAAGAAGTCAAGAATTGTGATATTCTTGTGAATACATACTCACAACAAGAATATTGGTTCTCACTCTAAGAAAGAATATTAGATGAGAAAATTATAGAAAATTTGTATCAAGAATAATAAATTTTTGATTTATATACTTATTTTAAAGAAATATGCTCCGAAAGAAAATATAATTTTCTTTGCAACCAATATTTCATAATTTTATATCAAGATTATCATTTTTCCCAGCGTTGCCCAGTTTATTTCTATCAAGAATATAGACAGCTTGCGCCGCGCCATTATCGGTTTTCGGATTGTCGCATTCGCCGCCGTCTTTAGCACCGTAGCGTAATACTTGGATCCTGCATAATAGCACATAATAGTATCCAGTCAAAGTGTTAAATAAATTGCCATTGCCACGTGATACCCGTGATACCACCGTCAACCATCAGTCATCGAATCTGCTGGTAGTGCTGGTCCACCGCCATTTGAGTCGCGTCCCAGTTCCCACCAGCTTCCTTATCACTGGATCTATCCAACTATGAATGAGCTATTAAAGAAATTGTGATGCGAAGACCTGATTTAGGTGTTCCTAGATAAGTACTAAGTGTATTAAAAGTGATTTAAGAAATTTTGCAGAACTATTTCTCCAGAAAAATTTCTACATGCTCATAGAAGAGTTTGAGTGCTCAAATTAATACTACTGGATTCCTCATCCAAGAATATCACAATTTTAGAATAAAGTTGAGCCACTTGCGTCAAGTCTGTGAAATGCTCCCAGTTAAGATTATGAAATGCTTAAGTCAAGATTATGAAATACCTTGGTCTATATTACCATATGCTTGATTTAAGATTTTGGTATTCTTACTATCAAGAATTTCCCAGTTTTGCATTGAAGATATTTTCTCAATCTAACCCTTATATGGTCAAAGATATCGTATTCTCACTTTAAGATTAGCATAACTTTGTGCGTATAGGAAGTTATGGTATACTTGAATTAAAGCATCTGTGCTCCGTCTAAGAAATTACTTTTATGTGTGTATCTACTTTTGGTTATTGCTCATAATATGGTTGTATTATTACGAAGTATGGACGAAACAAATTTTGGGCCAGAAAGTACTTCTCACCATGTAACCTCCTCACGCTGTATAAAGCCCAGATAAGACCTGGCTGGGGTATTGTTCTGATGTCTGGGGAGCTGCTGCCCCTACTAACCTGTCTATACTAGATGCAAATCAGAGAAGGACAATTCACTAGTTGGTGACCCGGCCTTAACGCGCCACCTCCAGCCACTTTCTCACCGGACATTTATTCCCATGGTGTCCAAATTTGGAAAGGAGTGACAAAAGGTATACTTATTGGGGTTACAGGTGTAGGCCTATTCAACTCTGGTACTTAGGCTCTGCCCACACGGTCTGCTCAATTATATACAAACTGGATCCTTGATGATGGACACCCGTAGCTGTCACAAAATGCTCATCTGTATCAAAAAAATTGCCCACTAATTTATATAACAATATATTTAAGGAGTGCATGTAGGCTAATTCTTGTTTCTTTTTGCAGATGGCGTGATCACATTCCAAGAATCTTCGCTCTAAGGATGATTATACCACTTTGTGTTTATCTTCTGCTTTTGCTGTACGAAGCACACGCTGTAGAACCATGTAAGTATCTTACTTTGTATTTCAGTTAATATTGTAGTAGTAGTAGTGATGGGGAGGCGAAGCCAGGAAAGTAGGCCACCTTTGGTCCTTTTTGCCAACCCCACTGAACCAACACTCAGCACTAAACTGCTACGTCCTAGAAAGCTCCTTGTCGAAATTACCAGACCTCTATGTCCCACCATAGCCTCCTCCTCAATATCTGGACCCTAATGTTGCGAAACACAGCACATACATCCAGGAAGTGGTTCGCTGTCTTATCCTCCTCCAAATGCTGAGAGCCACCGCAGTTTTATCGACGCCAGAAATTACTGGCAAGGCAGCAAGGAGGAACACAACCAAAAAATTAAGAACAAGCTCTTCTCATGTCCTAGTTAGTCCAGAACATTCTGGTCTGTAGCTAAGGCTGTTAGTCAGAACTTTTCCTATTTGTCAATACCACCCTTGACCAAAGAGGACAAATCTATCGCTTCTGCTTCTAAAGAAAAAGCAGACATCTTGGGGAAGCTCTTCGCAGCCAATTCTACAGTAGACTTTCAAGGAAGTACTCCGACCACACCATAAGCGTGAACTCGAGAATGGCAGAGGTCAAATTTCAACATCGAGATGTGAAAAACATCCTCCAAAAACTGAACACGAATAAAGCTCCTGGTCCTGACCAAATTCCAGCCATTGTCCTTAAACGCTGTGCCGCTGAGCTTGCACCTATTCTTTGCAAGCTCTTCAAACTTTTGTATCAACGAGGCGTGTTTCCCGCGTAGTGGCAGATTGGCTGCGTACAACCCATCCCTAAGAAAGACAAAAAAACTGATCCCACCAATTATAGACCTGAGGCTCTTCTCAGCATCATGTCTAAGGTTATGGAGACTGTCATTAACACACAGCTCCTGAAATACCTGGACAACAATAACATCATAAATGATCGCCAGTATGGCTTCCGTAGCACAGGTCTACAGGTGACCTCCTTGCCTACGTCACTCACTTGTGGAACAGAGCAATAGGCAATCATGGCGAATCCTGTGTTGTTGCACTTGATATATCGAAAGCTTTCGACAGAGTGTGGCATGACGGACTTCTGGTCAAGCTTGCTGCTTATGGACTACCGCCTGGCCTGCGCCAGTGGCTGAATAGCTTTTTGAACGACCGATCTCTGTTTGTTGTAGTCGCGGGCTGTTCATCAGACGTATTTTCAATAAACGCCGGTGTTCCTCAGGGATCTGTCCTATCCCCTACACTGTTTCTGCTGTACATCAACGAGCTGCTGGAAATAACATCCAATCCAATCTACAGCTTCGCAGATGACAGTACATTAGTGTCGTGCAAGGCCAGGCAAGCCACTATCATCTCAGGGGACGGCATGTCGGCGACAGCAGCATGCCTCACAGATCAACGCAGATATCAAAACAATTGTCGAGTGGGGATTAGCAAATAAAGTACAGTTCAACGTACAAAAAACTCAGGCAACAACACTTACAAAGAAGTCTCACGATGGCTTACCAACCGTGGAAATGGAGGGTCACCCCATAGTCGAATCACCTTCCGTCAAGCTTTTGGGAATCAACATCAACAATAACATGTCCTGGCACGACCACATCGTCAGTATTGCTAAAACGGTATCCCAGAAGCTTGGAGTTTTGTTCCGCTGTAGGAAGTTGTATACACCAGAGCAACTGCTGCTGCTCTACGAGGCACAGGTCCGACCATCGCTGGAGTATTGCTCCCATGTGTGGGGATACGCTCCAAAACACTCTCTAAAGCTTCTGGACACTATCCAGAAGAGAGCAATTAGATTGGTCGATATGCCTGACCTCACAAAGGACCTCCATAGCCTGGAACATCGAAGGAGGGTGGGTGACCTGTCCCTGTTTTACAGATTCTATCACGGAAGATGTTCGAGTGAGCTCTCCCAGATAATAACACCAAGGGCTGTCCGAACCAGGAACACTAGAGAAGCTCTGCGAGCTTATCCTTATCAGGTCGAGGTCCCTACTCCCCAAACCAGTCTCCTACACCATTCCTTCTTTTGGAGAACTTCGACGCTGTAGAATGAGCTGCCAGGGAATGGGTTTCCCGACGGCTACAACCTGCAGCGTTTCAAATATAACGTGTACGGACACGTATCCTCCTGCAGCGCTTCTACAGCGCTATAGGCTTTCAGCTTTTGCTGGAGGTTGACCTCAAAAAAACAGGAAGTCTTCCTATGGGTCCCGTTGCCCTGTTTACGACCCTGTACAGAACCGAGTTCGCAGAAGGATCGAACTCCCCCGATATGCTAATAAAGGCATACCATCGCTCTCGTCCAATGATAATTCAACGAAGAAAATAAAGAGGAAACGGCAGCTACATCAGTATGCAGCCGTGCTCTTTGATTTTTGATAATCGCGTTAATAATGAGATACGAAGCTTTGTCAGGAGATCGCTTTGCGCTTCAAAATGGGCTTAGTGTCGCTGCGTTTATTCTTTTTTGCACTGGTACACACTTTGATATGACGCCGCTGAAGGATGAGTGCGAATCCTTTCGACACAGCGCAAAGGATGCGGTGAATTTTAACAAAACATGTCTGGTGCTCAGTGCAGGGATGTATTCGGAAGCTTTTTTACCTAACTGAAATACATCCTGGGCCTACAAGGAAGGGACGAAACCCTGGTTAGAGAGAGGCGACTACAGGCAAGATAAAAGATTCATAGCTGGCGTTTTTTATTATTTTCAACTTCCTCGACAGTGGAAGGGAATTATATACACTGTATAAAGGGAAAATATTACCACATTTTGCCTACATGTTTTCTGTGGTTTTGCTAGAAAGATATATTTGGCCTAAACAGCCATTTTATTACCAATTACTTTACTTCAGTCTAGAAATTTTCAGCCAAAATGAGACTTATCCATATAGCCGCATTAACTAGCAGTACCTATACTTTCCTTCTAAATTTCCATTATTTTAATCTCCACTTGGGTGAAAATAACGTCGAAAAGGGGTAAATTTAACTGAGTCTAGCAGGGTCTGCGTCTAGGTTGGTAATTTTAACTTGAAATGTTTGTTGGGATAGGGGACCTTGGTTGTCACCCCTTATTTGTAGTAAATGCCCTAGATCTAACGAATTCAGCCTTTCGTCTCTATATTGGGAACCAATTCCGACGAATTCTCTGAAAAGACTTTATTTTCTATATTTAGTGGCGAAAAAACATACAATTTCTATAAATCACTGCAGTCACACTTTTCAAACATTACAGAACTTGCACACATAGATTTGGAAGATATGAAAATTGAATATTATCTTAGACGCTCTAACTTCACTCAACGTTAGAAACATTCATTTTGAAAAATTGAAATTATTTTGTCTTTGATATTCAATAAAAAAATGAAGTCAAGGTGATTGACTCAGTACTTCCCACACATTACGCTGATACCAGTTTATTATTTTTCCATAGCATGAAGCTTTGCAACCAAATAATCGCCAGCCCCCCCCCCCCCCCCCCCCCCCACCCCAAAATTGTCTTATGCCGCTAGGTCTTTCCTTCACAGGTCAATGGACAGCCTATTATCGATACTGCAAACTTCTCAGTTTTACACCCCCCACCCCTCAACCACCTCACTTGCACCCCCACCCAAAAAACTGGTAGGAAATGACCAGGAACCCCTAAAACATCTAAAAACCGAATTTGAGTTGTTTTCATACTATTCGTTCTTTGATTATTGCTACGCTGCCACTGACACGATTTTTAACAAACATGCGCGTTTTCCATTCTCACCACGGTAACAATATACTGTGTCAAAATTTCATTAGAATCAATTTAATAGTATCCACGTTACAAAATACAAAACGATTTAAACCAATAAATTCTCGTATAGTATACAAAAAATTCTAAGTCTCTTGGTTTCCGTAATAGGCTAGGCAATGTTCGGATGGACCTAAAAAGGTGATTTGTGTCGCTAGATCTTCCTTCACAGCTTAGTGGACAGCCTATTATGGGTACAAGAAATTATTTAATTTTTCAACCCCCCAACCCCCAACCACCCCAATTCCACCCCCACCCAAAAAACGCAGAAAATGATCAGGAACCTCTAAAACGCTTAAAAACGAAGTTTGAGCTGTTTTTATATTTTTAGTTTTTTTATTATTTCTGCGCCGCCACTGGCACGATTTATCAAAACCATACGCGTTTTCCATCTTCGCCATGGTAGTAATACTGGTTCAAATTTCATTAAAATCAATTCAACAGTTTCCTCGTTACAACGATCCAAAGCAATACTGTCGTATGTTTACATCAGAAAAAATTCTGTCTTTTGCTTTCTGTAATAGGCAAGGCAATGTTCGGATGGACCTAAAAAAGTTGTTTATGTCGCCAGGTCTTCCTTCACAGGTCAGTGGACAGTCTATTATGAAGGCAACAAATTTTTCAATTTTTCAACCCCCCACCCCCCAATCACCCCAATTTCACCCCCACCCAAAAAAGTGGAAAATGATCAGGGACCCCTAAAACGCTTAAAAACTAAGTTTCAGCAATATTTATTTTTTGTTTGTTTTTTGCTAATTACTCCGCCGCCTATGCACCGGTTTTCAAAATTATAGGAACATTACCTACTACGACACCACAGCATACCGCTGCCTCATCACAATGCATGCAGCGGTTGCTGAGATTACGAGGCTAGAAAAAAGCGACAGAACGACAGACAGACAGACAGATAGACAGACAGACAGACAGACCGACGGAAATGAGTGACGTGGATTTTCATTACGTAGACATCATAAAACGCCCAAAAAATCGATTTTTTTTTATAAAACTAGTTATTAAATTTCTTGCAAACACATCACACGTCAAACAGAAAAATATATTTTACTAGCATTGTTGTCATTAATATCCAATGTGCGTTATATGATTCCAAAGCCTGCATTGACCGTTAACCCCACTTACTTACAGTACGGTCCTGATCTACGGGATTTAAAACCTAGTGTAAACGAGAATCTAATAAAGTACTTTATTTACATCCAGCTTTACGGAAGAGAGGAAAGAGGACGGTAGACAAACAGTAATTTGGGAGCAGGATGTCGAGATTTTATTGCCAAACTTAGACCATCGTCTGATTTAAGAGTCATTTCCGATTGTGCTTCACTTTTAACTGTTTAGGTTTTTCATTAAAAGTTCTTTATGTATTGTTTTGCTTTTCTGTCATTCTGTTAGTTCTTATACTTTACTAATTCATTCGTCATCCAGATTATCTGAAACAGAAAACAGCCCTAAACTTATGGCTGCAGAACTATACAATAAATTACCAAACATGTTCAAGGCTCTTCCATCGAAGCAATCCTAAAATATAGTACCTAGATTAAAATTATTCCTAAAACAGAAAGTTTATTCTGTAGAAGAATATCTTTCAGATGCCACTCACATTTGATTTTTTCTATATTGTTTGTATTTTATTTATATACTTATTGCATTGTGTGTACAAATTGTGTATGTATATACAAATTGAATAGAAGCTGTCCTGAGATACCATACCTCTGGCTTCCTCAAGGAAAATACATCAAGAATAAGATTCTCAAGAGTCATTTTGTGTGTCAAAAAGTTGTACTTTTAAAAAAAGCTACATATAATGAAATGTTATGACGTAATTCAACTACTCGTATCGACGACATGTTGTTTTGGATACACCGTAGTACCACCAAGAAAATGTAGTAGTATGTATGTTAGGAGCAAACACCGATTTCGGCCAATGGACGGAAAATATGGTCAAAACGCGTTTTGGCTGCTACCGTTTTGCCAATGTCCGAATTATCGTTTTCCGGCTGTTCAATGTAGCCCAGAACGCGTTTTGGGTCAACTACTTTTGCCAGAACACGTTCTATATCCTACTACGAATAAATAAATCTCAATTATTTGCCGTGTTGTGTTACAATATTTCCTCTGAGCTTAGAATCCATAACTAAAATGAATAAAAGCACTTGTAAATCTTAGGTCCGTGAAAAAAAAACTGAAAGAAACATACCTCACAATCTCTTATGTCCAGCTCCCACATGAGCGGAATGAATAATGTCAAATAATTAGTGGATCATGCAAAAATAACGCAGTTCGGCTGTTTCGTCTGTCCTTCTTTCAGTTAGCTTCTCGATATAGCCAATTTTTAAAATACCATATCTTTTCAATCGTCGTCTTTGTTTCGAAGATATTGTATCACCGTTACTTTTACAATCTTTTGCCGCCTTTACCTCTGTGAGTGTTTGGTCGTGTCTTTCTCTTGTACAAATATTACTACGACCATTGCTGCCACTTATGACTTTTTGCAGTTCGTCATTAAAACATAACTTTAGGTCTTCCATGGCACTCTCTAGCTACTGTCTAATCAGCACAAAGATCAAATACTAAATGAATACACTAGCTCCAGAGGTATCATTTACAAGCTGAGACACTCACAAAATCCACCACGCGTTATGGCAATCGCAGTAGAACAGGACGCGTTTTGGCAATCGTAGTTGAGCCAAAACACGTTCTGGGCTACATTGAACAGCCGGAAAGCGATAATTCGGACATTGGCAAAACGGTAGCAGCCAAAACGCGTTTTGACCATATTTTCCGTCCATTGGCCGAAATCGGTGTTTGCTCCTAACATATACAACGCTACAACGTCATGTAATCCGCTTGTAGTATATGTTTCACGTACTCATATTAGCTATGAATATTCATAGTTTCAAGAAAGACTTTTTGCTATCTCTACTGAATCTAAACGATCTCAATTATTCACATATGCGTCTAATCACAATTAACATTCAAATGAAGATGCCTGTAAGACAATACACAGTTTTCCTGGAATATATTCGAAGAACATTCTGGACTTCCCCTTTTAGTTATTTATCTGGACAACAAACATTTTTTTCTCGAAAAGGTATCACTCACTGTTCAAATAATTCATCTTGCAAACTAGATTCCTTCGGAGGCATGCATACCAAGAAAAGTAATGCTAATTTTAAACTAATAATACTATTTTGACACTATGGTAGCGTTGTATATAACCTATAATATAGTAGAATCGCGATGAGTATACTCTAGTTTAAATTCAAAAAGATTTGAATCATAAATCACAAATCATTATAATTTTAAAAAAGTATTTAAATCTTAAATCCTTTTGAGCAAAGAAATTGATTTAAATTAAAAATCGTAATATGATTTTAAACATTCTTGTCCTAATTTAAATACTGTTTTATTATTTAAATCGTTTTTTGGGATGTAAGTAATTTTTTATGATTTAAATCGTTTTTGAATTGTAAATCATTTCGATGATTAAAAATCCTTTCTCAAGCACCTTTCCCTACTAGTCCTACTACACAAGCTTGAAAATAGATTAAAACTGAAAACATTTAAATCAATATTCTACAAACAAGTTTGAAGAAATAAAATACAAAATATAAATAGAAACACCATTTGTAAAAAAATATGTCAGGTAACGTTGCTATAACAGGTAACATATAAGTAACAAACCTAGTGCTAAGTAACACATCAAAAAGTATTTTAAATAATTAGCAAATGATTTTGAAACAAAAAATGATTTAAAATGTTTTGAAAATGAATTTCATTTGAAAATGATTTAAAATCAGGTATGCTGAATAGCAAATGATTTCAAATCTTTTTGTCAAAAAATATTTGTCACAAATCATGAATCACTAACCTGGCAAAATATTTTAATCAAATGATTTAAATCGAAAAAAGTATTTAAATCGAAAAAAGATTTAAATCATCGACAAACTTTCAGCTTTGCTACCGAGTCATATTGCAAGTATAAGGATGTGGTTAAATTGATACCTTTTTATGTGTGTTTATAAAACTTTTCTACTTGATGTTGGGTTAGAAATGCACCCTGTATATATCTGTATCTGTGGGTAATTAAATGAATATCATTATATTATAAGATACTATCCTAGTGATGCTGGAAACAAAATAGACAGACTTTATAATTTCACGTTTTTTTCTCTTTACGTCTACACACAGAAAAATCTGTTGTTCTGTCAAAGACTTACGCTTGGATTCAATGGGACGTTACACTCAGCATTCCTCAAATACAGCGATGTTTTATCCAATGGGAAGTATATAGTTGGTAACGAATTATATCGTATTGTCGATTCAACTACAAGATGTCATTGGATTCCAATGAATAATTCAATCGCAGCCTGTCGTTGAATCGAATCTGTGTTTGGTCATTGATTCTAAACTACTTTCTTTTCCTTGGACCAACAGATTTTATTGCGAGGACAGCAGATTGATTCGTTTGGATGTTTAATTGTGTGATTTTTTATGAAGTTTAAGGAGCATGATATAAGAATTAGACATAAGCCTACACCAGTTGTTGCATTATTACCTGAAATATAACTGTCTGACTCTTCTAAATCCCAATTTCTCAGTAGGTCCTCCATTTAATATATAACTGGACACATTTAAATCACACAATTGCTGATGCAGTACGCAAAACCACGAGATGACACACACTGCTAACACCGAAACAACACAACGGAACAACCTCGTCCATGTTGGCGGGTTCGCCGCGAAAGTAACATTGAGATAATCCCCCTGTTCGTCATTTTTACGTTCCTTGAATCGGGACATCAGTCTCGCCGAATACTGATTATAGTTCAGCGAACGACAATGGCCATTGAAACAAAATTAATTTTTATCAGATAAATTATCACGAACTGTTGTTGCAGTAATAATTTTTGTACACTGAATAGATTGTATGCTTTGCTTAAATAAAACATAGGGTAAATTTCGAAAACAAAAGGATGTTTTGATTGCGTTATAAGTCAATACTGGTATTAGAAGGATCAAACATATCGTTAGAACGAATATAAAATTATTTTGAGTTTATTGGCGTACCTGTGATTACTTCGAATATAAGGATTAAATCCGTTCAATGACATGGATTTGAAACTACTGTAAATATATATTTAAAGCGGTGGAAAAACATCCAAATACTAACAATTAATTCGAAACGCAATAGTATTTTTTCTGTGTACTAATCTTTACTAGAACTTGTACTTACTCAGGTACCTAAGATAAACTTCTCTGGTAGTTAGACCTTGTTTACAAATGGCAACGGTGTCATTCTCCCAGCAACCACTCTGATCACAATCTCCCATCGATTCCAATAACGACTGAAACATCTGCAGAAATAGACGAAAGAGGCGAACATTTTAACTTTGTTGTACACCGACCGGCGAAGTCTATATCGGTATTTTTTCCTGTTTCAGCGCAATGTATAGCCCCATTAGGCATGGAATCGAAGGCCATAAAAGACGAAGACATCAGTGCCAGCTCTTCGTTCGATAAGGGAAATGTGGGGCCCCATCATGGCAGGTATGTGTAGTGTACTTTGTATTGGCATTTTTACGTCCGACTCGATAAGTGGAATCTATACAACCGACAGGATGGTTGGCTAATGCTGATTCAGAGACGCATGTTTTATACTGTGAGCGAAACATACAAGCATATCGATACCACAGCATAGAAAACAACCAGCATAATATCTCTGAGGATTCCTTATATAAAAATGGTTCCCACAAAATTTGACCTTGGGAGGGTTTTTGGATGATTTTACGGCTGTCAAGTTTGGGTAGAGATGTGAAATGAAAATATCGATACCGGTATCAACTCGATATTTTTTAGCCTCATAGACGCATTTGGTTCGTACAGAGCATTTTATGCAATTGATTATACCCCTCAATAATTATATAATTATCTTCGATACCGATACAAAAGTATCGATACCAACTTGGAATGCCTCAAAAAGTATCGATGACAAAAATACTCGATATTAGTGCAGAAGTATCGAAGTACCGTTACCATCCCTCCAAAAAACCCATCCAAAAGTGGAGATGCGCGTGTAATTTCCGCCATCTTGAGTTATTGTGCTGGTTGTTTTCTATGCTGTGTCAATACCTCCGAAAAAAAAATGAAGTAAAGTTGATTGTCTCAGTACTTCCCACACATAACAGTGATATTTTATTATTTTCCCTTTGTATGAAGCTATAGTCTGAGATCCCTTGCAACCAAATCATCGCCAGCCTGTCTTCAAAAAACATCCAACACAAAAACTAGTAAATAGTTTCCTAAACTTCTCCGTAGGATCTAAAACGACACAATTTTTATTCTGCGAGCTTCAACTGGACGAAACGAAACAATCAGGAACCCCCAAATTGCTCAAAAACGAAATTTGAGCTATTTTTATATTTTTAGCTTTTTTTTATTATTGCTGCACCGCCACTCACACGATTTTTGAAAACCATACGCATTTTTCATCCTTGACACGGTAGTAATACTGAGTATAAATTTCATTAAAATCAATTCCTTGGTTTCCATGTTACTAAATTCAGAACGATCTAAAGCAATACTCGTATGTACAAGGTTGGGCTAAAGTATGGAACCAAGCAAATAACTTTGGAATCGAAAGAATTATATTGCCGAAAATTTGCAGACAAGTGTAGTGACGTATAATGCATCCGAAGACATTATGTTAGCTATTAATGTACTTCCGGCTTAACAGGAATTACGGTCAACTTTTTTAATTTAAATGGGATACCCTGTATATTTTGGCAGATTTTGATACATCTTTTTTTCCGAATGCGTTCATAGTGGGTTTGGTATTAGTTTTTGTAAAAACGGGAAAGATGAAGCTTCTTTATCATTTCAGATGTTTAAAATGCCAGCCATTTAAAGTCTTCACAAAGAAGTGTGTCAACTTTTCAATGATTTACATCCCGACAGGGGTCCTATAACACGTTCGACGGTGACTAAAACGCTAAAACGTTTTAATTTAACTGGGAATATTAAAAATTTACCTAAAACGGGAAGACCACAAACCACCACGGACGAATTTGTGAGACAAATAAAAAAGCTTTATCTCTCCCCATTTTACAGAAACAAATACTAAACCCACTATGGACGTATTCGGGAAAAAGATCTAAAATCTGCAAAAATATACAGCGTGTCCCATTTAAATTAAATAGTTGACGGTACTTCCAGTTAGACCGGAAGTATATTAATAGCTAACATAATGTCTTCGGATGCATTATGAGTCACTACATTTACCTGCAAATTCTCAGCAATATCACCGTTTCCGTTTCAAAGATATTTGCTTGGTTCCATACTTTATCCCAACCCTGTATACAAGTCCCTTGATTTCTGTAATAGCCAAGGCAATGTTCGGATGAACCTAAAGAGGGTATTATGCCGCTAGATCTTTCTTTCATAGGTCAATGGACAGCCTATTACGAATAGAACAAATTTTTGAGGTTTATAACCCCCCCCCCTAACCACCCCAATTTCACTTCCACCCAAAAAAAGTAAAAAATAATCAGGAACCCCTAAAACGGCTAAAAATGAAGTTTGAGGAATATTTCATTTTTTTTTTGTTTTTTGCTAATTACTCCGCCGCCCCTACATCGATTTTCAAAATTATAGCGACATTACCTACTAGGACCTCACAGCATATCGGTACCCAAATTTCATCACAATCCATGCAGCGGTTGCTGAGATTACGAGGGTAGAAAAACGCGAACAGACAGACCGACAGACAGACAGACCGTCGAAAATGAGTGACGTGGATTTTCGTTATGTAGACATCATAAGACGCCCAAAAAGCGTATTGTCTCAAAATTGAAAATTTCCGCGATCGGTGTGGGAAGTAAAAAACATTGTAACTAACAAATTGCTGATTCTTATTCTCTGCATTTTTGAGATGATGCAAGACACTGTTATAGATTAATAATTGTACAAAAAATTTTTTTATCGCCAAAGTTTCAAAAAATATGAGATACAGGGTGTAAGTAAATATGTGTAAAACATTTAAGGGGGTGATTCCTCACAGAAAAAAAGATAGGATCTTTCATTGGAGCATCCCTTAAAGGGGGTACATAAAATTTGTTTAACAATTTTTTTCACAAGCACTAAAAAGTTACAATATTGAAATTAACCTGACATTTTCTACTACCAAAAAGACACTTAGCCAGTAATTTATTTGAATTACCCCATGGTTTTCAGGGGTGGAAAACGCCACCCCTAAAATTTATTTCTAATGCAACTTTTTGTCTTATTATTTGTTTACCATTAAAAAATTTATTTCTTCCCGATACCCTATTTCATTCTAAACAAAAAATGTCTCTTGAATTTTTTGCCCAAAATAAGCCAGTTCACAGCAAAAAATTATTTTCGTTTTATGGCGATACGTATCTTGTTCAGTCTAATTTGATTTTAGTCCGGTGACATCACACGACTCGAAGAATTGAAATACTTTCTATATTTTCCCGCTGTCCCAGGCTCAAAATAATCGGGGGAAAATTGCAAGCTTTTTCAAGCGCATGACATTGCTCTATCAAAAACAATAATAAACAAAAATCATGATACTAAAGTGTATTCACATACACCGTGCAGTGGCTGTAAACAATAACACGCGCTCGGCGGCTGGCCTGTGGATGTCGGTCGCCAGAGCCGTATTCAAAATAGCAGTCATAAAGTCCATAGTATCGGATGTTGAGTAGCATTTTATGAATCATATTTTTCCATTACAGCTGTATTGATATATTTTAGATTTTATATATTATTCTTACCTTAGGAACATTCATTTTCGGGGTAAAATTGAGAAGGGGTCAATACTTCATCTATTCCGAGTCTGATGACCTTGATGTACTGCTACCATTGAGATTAACTATAACAGGTTCCATATTCTCTATTATGGTGTCTAATCGCCATATTTCCTGTTCCACTTTTTCTTGGACATGTCGAATGCACTTTTGCCATTTATCTGCAATAATACCCGGCAGGAATGCGATGATACAAGCACGATGTACGCTATGATTAACACGACGCGTGGTGTACAATGAAAAACCCACGGAGCAACTGAATAAAATACAACCCTGTACTCTGTCCAACTACCCAGACGGGCGGCAGAGCGGCAAGCCGACAAGGTGCTTATTGCCTTTCGGCCAATCGCAATGAATGCCGCCTTACTCGGGCGGCGTGCGTGGTATCCTATTTGTTTACAATCTTCTGCACCTTGGATTTGAATACGGTATAGTCCATTGTTTCAGGTTTGCCTTGTTTTCCTGTAGTAGGAGATTACTGTATGTTCGGAAAGAGCAATCGTGACCTAGAAAGGGCACTGGCATAGACCTTGAGTGATGCCATCGATGTAATGAAGACGATGTTTATCCATGTCTAAACTTCGATGATTCTGAAAAATTTCCATCCTCTATCACAGTACCTTTCTTTCCCCTGGGGAAATAAAAAATGCATCCGCCACTGGTATGTCTGTTAGGACGCTATTGTGCATTATCTGTACTCTTACTCCCAGTGCCATTAGCACTGAAGAGCAGCTCTGTAAATTGGGTAATTCAATTTGAAACTGTCCATTTTGTCGAAACACTCTAGCTTGTTTAAAGACAAATATACTGTTACCTCAACTCCAGTTAAAGGTGTATAGCTAAACTTCTCGATCTGCATCATATTGTCCGCCGAAGTTTTGTCGATAAAAGTTTATTTCTCCTCGTGAACAATCCTTATGAATTTTTAAAGATATTGGGTATGATAACCGCAAAAACTCACAGGCTCTAATAATTTATGGCGGGCTTGGCTCTGAAAGTTTCGCCATTTAAGCTCCAAATTTGTCGGAGGATTTTATTGTGGTTCGATTATTGTACAATTTTAAGACTGTGTATGTGACATTACAAGTAAGGGGAGATTTTATAGTGCGCTTTCCATCGAAGCTTCTTAGAATGTTCATAGTAAATCGTTCCTATACTATAATACTAGTAGCACCAAACTATTGTTAATAATTTTGTTGTCAATGATTATAGTAGTATACAGGGTGTCCCAAAAAATAGTGTCAAGCGGAAGTCCAGAGATAGAGCACACCTAGAAGTATCTGAATCACCCCCATATATGTTATGCAATTTTTTGTAGTTTCCGAGTTATGAATTTTTTTCTGAATTTCAGATAATTTTCTAGCTCGACAACTTAAAACTGTTTCAACAGAAAAATTAAAAGACTTTTCCAAATTATCTTTTTTGGTAATTAATCTCCAAGAGTTTACTGTTCATACATAAAATAATCGGCTTCGTAACTTTGATGAAAGTCATAAAAATTTTAGTGTAAAGTGAAAAATTTACGATCTGATAATTATGACTTAAATCTTCGACTCGCAATTAAAAATCCAAACAGGTGATTTCATGATTTCTAAGTAGGCCTAAAAACTTTTTCAGACTCTCAGCTGTCACAGTCATTGAAAAAAAGTAGTACTTAGTGGGGCTACTTTCGCTCCAATTGACCTTCAAAGATAAGAGGCGAAGATTTCTTGAAATTAGCGATGTGTTTTTCAATTCATCAATAACTTATGCTGACGCGCTAATAGCAGATTGATTATCAGTCAGTAAAAACGTTGCATAAGTTAAACATTTATTAAAAAAGATCCTATTTCTTGCTAAAAAACCACAAGGAGCGCATTCTTCAAACCCGGTTTTTACCTGAGCGCCAACAAAAGGGCTAACGCTAACGCAGTAAACGATGGCGATGTTAGAAAGAGATAGCTATGATATTGTTGTGATGTCTTTTCGAAATGTGTCATTGCATAGGCTGGTTTCGTTGTCTTTAGTCTGTCTGTCTTGGCGGCTTTAAAACGATACGCTTTTGTTTAGAATGGCGTTGTTTCTATTGTCTGACTACTTGGCTATTCCTACAGACCTTGAGTACACGACAACTGAATTTAACGATGCTGTTTTCTGCAAGAGACTATGCAACAAATGGATAGATCGTGGTGGACCCACTGAATGGCCGCCGCGGTCACCTGACTTAAATCCGATAGAGTTTTTTGTTTGGGACTACTACTAAAAACTAGTTTATGCTAGTGTCGAAACATCAGCGAATTACACAACAAATTAACACAGGCTGAAGAAACAATAGAAAACAATCAAAGAGCTTTTGTTAATTTAAAAAACAATTTTTTCAGAAGATGTAGATTATGCATCGAACAAGAAGGTAGACATTTTGAAAATTCTTGTGAAATTTAATAAACTTAGTGAAAAAAAAATTGATAATTTCGTTTCATTTTACAATTTCCCACTTACAAAAAAAGTCGTACATGTAAAAATAATCTTAGGAAAGTGGTCGCACTGAAATCTTAGTTATTGTTTCATTTAAAATCCCTTCTCTAATTTCAAGAAATCTCCATCTCTTGTTGTTCTTGTATGAACAGTAAACTCTTAAAGATTAATTAGCAAAAAAAAGAGAATTTTGAAAAGTCTTTTTATTTTTCTTTGGGACAGTTTTAAGTTGTCGAGGTAGAGAATTCTCTAAAATTCAGAAAAAAATTCATAACTCGGAAACTACAAAAAATTGCATAACATATATGGGGGTGATTCAGATACTTCCAGGTGTGCTCTATCTCTGGACTTCCGCTTGACACTATTTTTTGGGACACCCTGTATAAATCCAATGATTTACACAAAATTTCCTGTTAGCTAGCATATCCTAGTCCTTGCCCATTTCCAATGATTAGATAAAACTCGATGTCAATTAGACGGTTTTTAAATATTTATTTATGACCATAAGCATCATGATCAGAAAACATGAAAATGCCATTATATTCAAGGATCGCAACCCAATAAATGTCAGTTTCTTTATGAACCGAAATTGATCTTTCAGGTATCAAATTCGTCATCATTAGAATAGATTTCCACATAACTATGCAGAATATAAGGTGAGCCTCAAGGTTATATTACCTAATTAGGGTAATAATTATCTTAAATATTGGTTTCTTTTTATTCTCTCTAAGTGGTACGTCAAGACATTGTTGTAGTATTCGATACTAAGGTATGATTTTTTGAAAATTTATGATACGAAAGTCCAGATAACTAGGACTACTAAGGCCCAGTTTCACAATCAGTGGTCACTCTGACGGTTTACTAACCTCGACCTGCGAGTTAACTCGAACAATGGAACGTCTTTTGTTTCACAATCATAAAATGACATAGGGTTAATTGACCGCGAGTTGTATTTTATTTTTAGCGGTTGGTGGTAATGTGTCCGCAATATTTAAAATTCTCCTTCTTCTTATTTCCTTCGTTAGGTGTTTCGTGCTGGTGTTTTGTGTTTTTCTGGCAAGACTGTGAAAGAATGAGTTCGTTGAGTTGTCAGTTCCATGCGATTTCCAACCTCATTTTGGTTTTTCCACTGACGTTTTTCCATTTCATTCGCGGTTATTTGGTGTTTGGCATAGATAAAAGATTTTTAGGTTGGGTTGGTGTTTGAACTGCTTGGCGTTGTAGTTGTTTCTGGGACCTTTTTCAAATAATAGCCGTGCATATACCCGTGTGTCAGCATGGTAAAACCAAAAAGAGCGAACAACTTTTCAAAAGATGAAGAATATCTGTTCATTTCCTTAGTAGAAAAGTACAGGCATGTAATAGAATGCAAAACAAAAGGTGCAACAACATGGCGTGAAAAAGACAACGCCTGGGAAAAGGTAGGAGAAGAATTTAATTGCAAAAGTGCAAATAATAGCCGCAGATCTGTAAAGGTGCTGAAAGAAAAATACAAAAATTTAGAAAAGACCAAGGAGTCATGGTCATCATATTCCTAAAAATAATTTACTCTAGGTCGAAATATTCTTGGTCTCATTGCTTCTTCATCACTGCTATACGCATTTACATCATAACCGTCCATTTTGAATAAAAAGAACGATGGAAAGCGTTAAGATAAATGATAAAATATGAAACTTCAAACGCCTAGCAAGTAGCAAAACCAAAGTGACATAAGCTAATCCGCATGCGTCATCGCAAACCTGGGGTTAACTCAAGAATTTCTTGGGGTCAAGTTAACTCAGAGTTAACCTCAAGTAAAATCGAAAACCACCATTTGTGAAAAATATCTAGGGTTAACCTCTAGTCAACACACAACCTTGAGTTAACCCATCACTGTGAAACCCGCACTAAGTTCTCATGCTCAACATTGGGTAATGTTTACTTCCTTCTTCAGAACATGACATTAATATACAATTTTGCCAATCAGGATAAACATTATATTGTCTTTGTAAACTAGGATTCATATCTTCAATGAATTTGTGGTTGTCGGAGTTTTAGGCCGGCAACCTTGAACGTTGAGCTTGACGTTTCACCATCAGGTCCTTCAGGGTGGGTTTTTTTTCCTCTGGGAGCCGTCAGCACTTAAGCCTTTAAGGCCTATTGTGCTATAACTTCCCAGAGGGGGGACGGTGCACGGCCAGCACCGTTGGAATGATACCATCATCCCGGACGGTCCGACGGGGGTCCCCCGTCCGGGCCTTCCGGTCGATCATTCAAAGTGCCGGCCGCGAAGATGCTCCGCTCAGCGCTCGTGTGGGGACACCGACAGCCAGTCCAAACTGTTGTCTCCCTGGTGCAATTCAGTCAACCACCCAAGCGCTAATCGCGCACAAGGCTGCTGCTGCCCCACTATCGAAGGCAGACGCTGTTTACCGCGCAGCCACGTGGGTCCCCTTGAGGATGGGTACTCATGTCCGGTTAACCTTCTGTGCTTCCTGTTTATTTGAAATTAGTCCGTAGTTTTTTCGATGACTTCTCTGTGGAGTCTAGCATAGTATAAAGACGTTGCAGCAAGACTCTGAGTTTCTTCAAATTTGATCCTATGGTCTTCTTTTTTCAATCGCATGTTTGGCTACCGCTGATTTGTCTGTGTAACCTAGTCGACACCTAGCCTTATACATTCTGCGTTCCTAGTGTTTATCGATCGTTTCGTTCTTCCGATGTATATACTCCTATATGTGCATGGTATGCAATAAACTCCTGGTGTTGCCAGTGGGTCTCTTTTATCCTTGACCGTTCTCAAATACTACTGTATCTTCCTTGTGGGCTTGTAGATGATCTTGACGTTTTCTTTTTGTAACATGTTTCCTGTTTTCTCTGTTATTCCAGGCCCATACGGTAAGAAATCTCATGCTATAGGTTCAGGTTGTTGGTTTGTCCTATTTCTTCTCATTGTTCTTTTAATTTTCTTCTCTGTATAACCGTTTGCCTTTATAGCGTTCTTTAGGTGTTCCAGTTCGGTGTCGAGTTCCCCTGATTCGCACACTTTTCATGCTCTTTCTGTCAAAGCTCTAATAATTGAGGTTTTTTTTATCAAACATTTTATTGATGTGCTTTTTGCACTTGTTACGCACATTTTTTCTACGATCAACATAAATATGTGTTTGAATCAAATTCTGTTAGACATATTACTTGCACTGCACAGTGCAAAAACTAAGTACAGGAGGCGGTGGACAATTCAAAAAATCAGTGGAAATGAGGTTTGTCCGTCAATATCAATCGCCATTATATTTTAAATGTAATAGTTGGTTAATAAAACAAAATCCCTTCATCCATTCAATTCATTCATTTTTAAGTTTTTTAATGTAAAAAAAGTAACTCAAACTCGTAATCACATTCTATTTATCACTTGGTATTATTATTTATTTAACTTTGGGCAATGAAGCTTAACAATATTAAATTTTCATAAAAATTTAAGAAAGCAAGTAATATGTCTAACAAAATTTGATTCAAACACATATTTATGTTTATCGTAGAAAAAATGTGCGTAACAAGTGCAAAAAGCACATCAATAAATTTTTTGATAAAAAAAATTAAAAAAAAGTTGGGAGGCCTGGGTTTCGATCCAAAGACCCTGGGATCCACTATCGGACTCTCTTACCACTGGGCCATCCTTCGATTGAGGAGATCTTTTCAACGAAACATATTTTATTAGGTACTTACTTACTGGAATCTATAATCTGACTTCAACTTCAAACATTCATTCATCGACTGTGTTGCAATAAATATACACTAGTTACCAGTTTAGCAGTACGAATTTTCGCGACTGGCTGGGAATATAGAATCTAGTATCGGAGTAGGACGTCGTTGGTCAAAGGACCATCCTTACCGCCATGGTTCGGGAGCCGTCGGCGTGTTTTCGGTACTCAATTCAAAAACCCATTTTTATTTTGATATAATATCTTTTGAATTATTGCGAAAAAAAAGAAAACAAAAACAGTTTTGTTATAAAACTCATGTATGATCTTTCCATTTATGACAAAAAAAAAATTATTCAAAACCTCAATTCCATTCTTCTGAGATGGGTGGTGATTTGATCCTTTATGAACTTATGTTATATGTTGTGCTATATGTTCACATAGTACTATCGCTTATATTATCCTTCATACTTGATCCTTTGCTTTATTTGCAGGGTGAGGAACGAGCTAAATGGCGGCGCTTGGTGCCCCCAAACCCAAGCCACCCCAGACACCAAAGAATGGATAGAGATCGACCTCCACACTGTCCACATCATCACCTCAACAGAAACCCAAGGCCGTTTTGGCAACGGCCAAGGCGTTGAATTTGCTGAGAGCTACATGCTGGAATACTGGAGACCACGTCTGAACAAATGGATCAGATACCGCAGCAAAACTAACGGAGAGCTGCTCAAAGGCAACATCAACACCTACCTGGAGTCCAAGAGCCAACTGGACCCGCCCATCTGGGCCAGCAAGATCAGGTTCTTGCCTTACAGCAGCCACAAGAGGACGGTCTGCATGAGGGTTGAAGTATACGGCTGTAGGTGGTCAGACGGGATAGTAAGCTATAGTATGCCCCAAGGGGATAAAAGAGGAGGCAACTGGGAGTTCTACGACTTCACGTATGACGGACACTGGGACGGGGAGAAGTTGAAGTATGGACTTGGTCAATTGGTCGATGGACAAAGAGGACCTGATGATTTCAAGTTGGCTTTCCATCTGGAGAACACGCAAGGATGGGTGGGATGGAGGAATGACACCAGAGAAAACAAACCGATTGAGATCACGTTTGAGTTCGACAAGGTTCGAGAGTTTATTGGTGTTCATATCTACTGCAATAACCAGTTCTCCAAGGATGTACAGGTAAATGAAGCTTCTTAAACTTATCTTGTGTCTGTGTGGTTCCTCTTTCTTTGAGTACTTATTTTACCATCTTGTACAAATATAGATGCATTTATGGTAAGTTAATATTGAGAACCTTGTAACTGTACAAGGTACACACTTATAACTATGAATTAACATATAAATAACAAAAACAGCTTAACTGTTACAAGATGAAGAAATGGAAATGAAAAATCAGAGTTGCTCATTGGTGTATTTTTTTTAGTTTCTAAGGCTCCTAGCACTATCCTTTGAGATGGTCTAGATCTAGATGTCGTTTGTGAGGCTGAGTTCCCTCGGCTGGACGTGTTGCTAAAGAGGAATACTCCTTTACCTATCACAAAGCGTATCAGAGGATCGGTGCTCCTCGTCACATAGAAGGCAGTGGCCAATGCCCTCACCTGTTGTACAGACGCTCCAAACTCAATAGTCCACGCCCTCCCAGGTGGCGCGGGAGGTACATTTGCGGGATAGAGGTCTTGGGATGTAGACTTCTCTCCATATTCATCCTTTTGCGAGTCTTTGTGTCATTCCTCTCAGCTCGTTCACTGTCTAGTGGATGGCACCAAGGGTGTAAAATAATAATAGGATCGCAAGCATGTTTGTGGCAGCGACTTTGTTCTTGCCGGATAGTTCTGATGACCAGATCTGCCGTAGTCGGTGCAAGTGCTTGCGGCGGAGACACTCTTTGACCAATTCTGCCTCTTGGACATGACGCTGCGTCACTCCAAGGTAGGTATAGGTGTCTCCGGCATGCAGTTGTTGCAAGATGCTCCAATCCACGAGCTGTTCCTCATCTGCACTATCTCCGCTTCGTCCTTTCTTGAGATGAACCAATGCACATTTGTTTGTTCCGAACTCCATTCCGATGGCATGCCTGTAATCCTGCACTACCTTCAGCGATTGTTGTAGTTTTCGTTGGCCGGAGGCGTAAAGCTTTAGGTCATCTATATAAAACAGATGGGTGACCTTGTACCTTCGGTTATTAGGCGTGCCACAGCTGTATCCTTTAGTATTTCTCAGCGCTATGGACAGAGGCAAAAGTAAGATGCAAAAGAGCAAAGGACTCAAGGAGTCTCTTTGGAAGACACCTCTTTTGAATGCCACAACTCTGTCTGAACCCGAGTTTCACCTGATGTTATAGTGACCCGGGTCTTCCAGAGTGGCATCAGTTTGAGGCATCCCACTATCTGAGCATCCACCGAAAGACATTCCAACAGCCGCACAATCAGCTCATGAGACTTGGTGTCGAATGCCTTGCGATAGTCAATCCGAGCCATAGAATAGTTTCGCTTGTACTGCACGGAGTCCTGCGTGACACATCGGTCAATCAGCAGGTTCTCCTTGCAGCCAGCTATTCCTTTCTGTTCATATTATTATTATTATTATCTTGTCTTCTGTAAATATGTTTCTATTGCAGGTATTTTCGATGGTACAAGTATCTTTCAGCGTTGGCGGGAAACGCTACAAAGGAGAACCAATCACATACGACTACATCGAAGATAGAATATTTGAGACTCCAAGAAATGTGTCCATCAAGCTTCATCACCGTGTTGGAAAATTTGTTAAGCTGCAACTACACTTCGCATCACGCTGGATACTCATCAGCGAGGTAAGATACTTGAACCTATAGATATACGGGGATTTTGGCTTGATCTTAGAGCGAATGCTAACATAATATAGTCTAGATTCATATTGGAAGATACTAACGCCAGCTAGAAAGGTAATGCAGTTATCATCTAGTCCATATGTGGACTGTCCAGGACTCACTATGAGAAGGTGGCTGGTTATCAAAGCCTACTTCTTCCTTTCATCCTTCTCCTATGAAGACATTGAAGAAACACTGTTGAAGATTTGCTCAGAGCCTATGCATACAATAATCTCAACCCATTTGCTGCTCTACAAGGCACATATCCGACCATCGTTGGAGTATTGCTCCCATCTGTGGAGATGCGCTCCGAAGCACTCTCTAAAGCCTCTGGACACTATCCAGAAAAGAGCAATTAGATTAATAGATACGCCTAACCTCACAAAGGACCTCCACAGCCTGAACCACCGAAGAAAGGTGGCTGACCTGTTCCTGTTTTACGGAATCTATCACAGAAGATGTACGAGTAAGCTCTTGCGGATAATAACACCAAAGGCCGCCCGAACTAGGAACACTAGAGAAGCTCTGCGAGCTCATCCTTACCAGGTTGCGGTCCCTACTCACCAAACCTCCTCCAGCATTCCTTCTTTTGGAGGACTTCGACGCTATAGAATGAGCTACCGAGGAATTTGTTTCCTGACGGGTACAACCTGCAGCGTTTCAAACCTAACGTGCACTGACCATAAAAAAAATGTGGGCGTGGATGTGTACTTTCGCCTTTGCTTAAGAAGGAGACTGATGGGTAACCTTCAAGATCTGGATTACGCTGATGACATCTGCCTAATATCGCACAGTATCCAAGACAGAAAAAGAAAGACCGAAGGCCTTGACATGGAAACAGGAATATAGAGACAAAAGAAATGCGGATTAATATAGCCAATCAAGAACCTCTTCTTCTATAAAACGAAGAAACAGAAAGAGAATATCTATACAGTATAGTTAATAACACAAGAAGGACAGATGCAGATATTCACTGTGTCTACTAAAACTGTGCCTACTAAAAGCAAGAAGAATATTTTTGGAACCCTGGTTTCCGAGATATTTCGATTTTTCGGTAAATTTAAAATATAGCTTCTATTTTTGTACTGAAATTTATTTATTTTGAGGAAATACTACCGAATTTGTTTTTTATTTAACGAACAACTAAATTATAAGGTCATGATAGTATTTGATGAACTCAAAACCCTGAATCGTCGAGATAATAAAGTCAAGTATACCGAGGAAACAATGGTGTAGGCGTGATGCATAATTATCAAGCAGATTTATCAGGTATGCTTTGAAAAATTGACGGTTTTCATAACCTGCTCAACAATAATTCCTTACTGTGTGAAAAACGAGCTTTAAAAATTAATTTTTCCATTGGGGGTATTTAGGAGAATCTTTGAGAAATTGCCTACTTGCCTCTAGGATATATCAACTATGAACAGCAATACCCAGAACGGAGGCACTCTAAAACTAATGCATTTGAAGGAATGAAGAATTGTTTTATTTGGACCGTGTCGTTTAAAATTTCATAGCCTACCTGATACATCGGCTTGATAATTATGCATGACGTCTATAAAATTGTTTCCCCAGCACACCTATGTTATCTCGTTAATTCAGTGTTTTCACTTGATCAAGTACTATTATGGCCTTATATTTTAGTTGTTTGTTAAGCACAAATAAAATTTGATAGTATTTTCTCGAAATAAATAAATTTTAGTAAACAAATAGAAGGTGTATATTTAAAATTTGTAGAAAAATCGAAAGATCTCAGAAACTAATAAATGCAGCCATAACAGGTGCTATAGAAAGATGAGAGAGTATATTAAAAGCAATTCTTTGGTATAATAAAATATTGGGGCTTACCTTTAAAAAAAGAGAGAAAATCTAGATTTTGCATTCTACACCACCCTGTATACCAATATGCGTCGCGAGCTTTTTTATAGCCGATTTTAAAACTCGACGATATTTTTAATCCATCCGTGTAAGAAAAATGATTTTTGATTCATCACTTTTTGATATACAGTACGTTCATTTGACTGCGATTTGGATATAAAAATGGTCATAACTTTTGAAATACCCTGTATAATGTAACAATACCCTATACCGGAAGAACGGAAATCATTAGTAGAATTTGAATATAGAATAATATATAGGGTGTCTCATTTAAAAAAATGCATGTTTGCATCACCACGTAGTTATGGATCACCCTGTATAAATCAAGATATTTTCTGAGCAAGGAGCATATCCGTGGCTACAACTTTTATAAACAACTTTTTTCCATATCTTCTATAGTAGGGGTGTTATCGACCGAGCCGGTACTAAAAACTCACCCTGTATATATTTTCTGGGCATATATCAATCATAATATCTTTCCAGGTGACTTTCGACTCTCTACCCGTCAGCGGAAACGTCACCGAAGAAGAAGAACGCGAAGAGGAAGAACTGGAAGACGAGCACGTGGTGCTCCCCAAGGATCACGTCCCGACCCCCGGCATCGAGACCCACAAGAACGTAGTGAGTGCCGTGAACTCGTCCTCTGGGCTGGGGCAGTATCTGGGTGTGATAGTGGGCATCCTGTCAGTGTTGGTGGTGTTGATGGTAGTGATTGTGATGTATGTCGTGATACAGCAACGAAGGTACAAGTCCTCGCCCAGGCCGTCGCAGATTCCTGGAGGATGTGACAAGGCTGCTCTGTATAGGGAGCCCAGTTTGGGCAGGTTGCCCTGCAGTTCGGATTACGCGGATGTTAGAGACAACGAATATGCGGTGAGTAGTGTTTCGTTAATATAATTTTTCGGTGATGTATGTAGTAATAAATTTCAGTGAAAAACATAGAACCCAAAAGTTACTCTATAATAATAATCATCATCATCAAGTGGTCACACACAGACATAGAAAACATCCATATACTTATACGAACAGAACTCACAAAACACAGAATGTCACATCCGAACGCGTGCAAGGAGAGGCCTACCATAGACAGAAAACTAGGGGGCAGAGGAATTATAGACACAGAGTCACTTCGCACAACACAAATACAAACACTCAGACATTTCTTCCACACCAAACAAACTAACTTACATAAGGCAATAGTAAAAGCAGACAAAAACTATACACCACTTAACCTCTCTAGTCCAGATCACGTAGCAGACACATACAATCATATCCAATCACAACAAGAAAAAATAAACACCTGGTCGCAGAAAGCACTGCACGGCAAACATAGATACCGTGTCACCCCAGACCACATTAACAGAAAAACGGTCATACACCTGGTTGCAGGATGGCCAGCTGTTCCCAGAAACGGAGGGTTTCATGCTTGCTATCCTGGACCAAGTGATTGCAACACGAAACTACAAAAAATATATAATTAAAGATCCATCCATAACAGACGATAATTGCAGAAAATGTCAACAACAAAAAGAAACAATAGATCACATAACAAGCGGGTGCAAAACTCTTGCCGGTACCGAATATACAGCCAGACATAACTCTGCGGCCAAGGACATACACCAAGCATTAGCCACAACAAACAAACTAATAGAAAACACAGATCCGTATTACAATTACACTCCGACATCAGTACTCGAAAACGATCAATACAAACTATACTGGGACGTTGAAATACATACAGACAAGACTATCCCAGCCAATAGACCAGATATAGTTTTCCAGTCAAAGGCCGACAAAATTACCTATTTGATAGATATTGCCATTCCCAATGATGTGAATATCCAAAACACCTACGCTGGGAAGATATCTAAATACACGGACCTTGCCATGGAAATAAAACGACTTTGGAAACAAAACAAAGTCACAATTGTCGCCCTCATTATATCTGTCTCAGGCCTTACACCAAACACGTTTACACAACACCTTCAATAGTTGGGCCTGGACGAAAAGTTACACAGTGTTCCAAAAGTCCTAAATTCCGATCAATAATAGTCCGGGTGTTGACTTGGCACAGCCCGTCAACACTTGTTGCTACGGCAATTATGGGAGAGGAACTTAATAAAATAATAATAGTAAACCTAAATGACAACTAAGCACAATCAGAAAGGATCTGGCACACCTCGTACAATACACCAACGATAGCAACCCGTCAAAACCCAGACAGAGGAAAATAAATATACTCAAATTCATGTCACCCCAACAAACTATACCAGAAATATGTGTGGTACACTTAAACATAAACTAGTAGTTTATGCAGCTAGACTCGGCAACGAATCTAATGACAGAAGTGTAAGAATCTATTTTGTATTTTGAATGTGAAGTGACAGATGTCAGTTGTCTCGTTGTTCTGTGTTTGAGTTGGCAACACTTCGGGTTGGTAGCATTGTTTCAGTCACCTGTCAGTTGTCACTAGACAGACACGTCACTTGTCACTTCGGCAGTTAGAGAAGATGGACGCGAGAAATAAAGTTTAAGGAAACGGAAAGGAAATCAAGTTTTACTGAAACCATCCTGGGCCCCCCTGACTTACAGAAAGGCAGCAAACACAATTTTTGAGAAAAGTGAAAAGCAGTTTTACAAGAGAACTTCAAACGATCAGATAACAACAATAGAACCTTCTAGTATGCAAGAGTTAACTAAATTTTGGGGAAGCCTATGGTCACAACCCAAAACACATAGTGAAATGGATCAGAGAAGAAGAGGAAAATCGTCAATATAATGGAATAGTGAGACTTTATTCTTACACCAGAGAAAGTAGCAGAAACCATTGAGACATACCCACAGTTGGAAGTGTCCAGGCATGGACAAAATGCAGAATTTCCTGATACAAGAAATTCTGTTTATATGAAGCGCTCATAGATCAAATCAATAAAGCCATACTCAAATTGAATATGCTTTCCAAATTCCTCATACAATGCTATTAAACAAAAAAATCGCAGGTACCAAGAACTCTGCCAAATACCGCCAAATCACTTGTCTTTCCGACCTGTACAAGATCATTACCGCAGCAATATGCAGAAATATTGACCGACACCTTACGCAGAAGAATATCCTGACTGAAGAATGAAAATGATGTAAAAAAGAAATTCAAGGTTACAAGGAACAACTTGATATTTGACCGTAAATGCAAGGTGCTCCACATCAACAAAAAACAACGGAAGAACCACCCCAACAGTGGCCAAATACTGGAAAACATAACAAAGACAAAACGTACAAGTATCTGGGCTTTCAATCACAAGATTAAGATAGAACACACACAAGTCAAGATGCAACTAACACAAGAGTTCAGAAACCGCCTCATTAAGCTACTAAAAACAAAATTGAATTCTAGAAACCTTACAAAAGCTATTAACACATTTGCGATATCGGTCCTCACTTACTCCTTCGGCATCATCAAGTAATCGCGCACTGACATAGAAAACATCCATATTCTCATACGGACAGAACTCACGAAACTCAGAATGTCACATCCGAATTCAAGCAAGAAAAGGCTTATCATAGACAGAAAACAAAGGGATAACAAAATTATAGACCTACAGTGACTTCACACAAGACAAATAAAAACACTCAGACAATTTTTCAAAGCAAACAAACAAACTTACAAAAGACAATAGTAACAGTTAACAGCATTTGAATATGGTTTTCTTTCCTTTAAACATACCACGGCAAGGACCTCATTAAATAACCTCATTTGTGGTCATCCTGTATTACTGACCATCTCCTGGTATTACCCGTAAAAAATGCATTGCAGTATTCGTATGCGTTTGCTATTCAAACACGTCACGGGGATCCCATTTTGGAAGCTCACCCTTCATTAAGGGTGTATTTCCCATGTGGTCCACATCGGAGAGGTTGGGGTAGCCAGAATGGCCGCTACGGTGTTTCCCAAGAGATTTCCCCAGCTGTGCATTTTCGGCGGTGCCAGGATGCATTTAAATGCAGGGTTATTCACGTTATTCGACACGGAGCGTTATGATTAAAGTATTTGATAAAAAAGAAAATAATCATTTCGGATGGATAGATACCCATAAAGGCTACATTAAAAATACTTTCATGTTATATAGGGTGTCCTAAAAGCACGAAATGTATTAAAGTTATGTTTTTCTAAATGGAACACCCCGTATATTATTGCACATTCAGGTTCCCTGGTGAATTCTATTGTGACTTTATGTATCATACATGGGACTTAAAGCGAACCGTTTAGGTGTAAATCATCATTTTCGGTATAAGTAGATATCAGGAAAAAATTGAATATCGCAGAGATTATAAAATTTGGAAGGCTGTGACTTTGCCGTATCACTAGGCATAAAATGCGTCAGCTTTGATGAGACTGTCAAATTTAAATTACGTTTATGCTTGGAAAATCGGTCAATTAATTAAGGAAACTTCCATCAGCGATAACTTGATTTTTTCAAATGGGAATGCCTAATTTTTCTTATACGGTTAAAGGTAGAATTTGATAACCTTTCTAATGATATAAGGTTGTGAATATTAATATCTGGTAGTGTTCATTTAATTTTATATTTTCAAACAAATCGGCGTTTTCAATTTTCCTACCTATAAGCAACGTAGCAGGCCATGAAATATAAACAAAAACCTGTTCAGGTAGAAGAAAACAACTAACTTACCTGAAAAATACACACGAACTAGAAGGGACAAGATTATAAAAATTGCTCACAACAAACAAAGTCTAACCAGAAACAACGGCGGTAACATATCTTTGGTCAAAGAGAAGCTGGAGTATGGCAGAAATGGATTTTTTCGGCCTACTAGCTACTGCAATGTACTAGAGATTGGCAATTTCCAAAACCATTAAAAATTTTGAAATAAAATAAAAACTACTAGAGAATGTTGTAAGCAGTTTATTGTTTTCATAATAAAATTTCACATTCAATGATATAAAAAAGTATAGAATTCTGTCAAAACTCAAGTCAAAAGTACCTCTGACTGGAGTTCTGAAAATTCTTCAGTACTTATTAGCAAGATCGCAGAAAATGAAGAATGAATTGAAATTTGTTCGAATTATAAAACATAACTTAAATGGCAGAAAATTTAAATCCAACGTGTCGCGTGTTATGTGGTGTTAGTAGTAGTAGTAGTAGCTTTATTTTCACGAAAGTACAATGTACAAGTGAATCGTTAAAAACAACATAGAGTCTATACATTAAAATGTGTACCCTTAAAATGTTCAACAGTATAAAAGCAATGTTTCAGAAGAAGCTTCTTTGTGGCAATTTTGAAGCGACAGTAATCAAGATTTCTTATGTTTGGGGGAATACAGTTATACAAGTCAATTTTCAATGAGTTTCTTACTGACATATTCAGTCTATAAAAGGGCATTCTGACGGCATTAGAGTTCCTTGTGTTATAGTCATGGAAGTCAGCTCCAACAGCAAGCTGATCTAGCTGCTTATGTACCTCCAATATAGACGCGTGAATAAAGATGCAAGGAAGTGGCATTATTTTGAGACTAATAAAATGCTGCTGGCAGTGTTCTCTCCAGCTTAATCCCAGAAGGACTCTCACAGCTCTTTTCTGCAATACAAATATTTTTTGGGCATGGCTAGAGTTGCCCCACAGCACAACACCATAAGTTAAATGGGAGTGGATTAGCGCAAAATAACTTGAAAGTAGTGTATCAAAACTCAGTACTTTCTTCAAATTACGGAGAACAAAAATATTCTTTGATAATATGTTTTGTAAGTAGCAAATATGATCATTCCATGAGAGCCTATCGTCAATGAGTAATTCTAAGTATTTTATTGATTTACCCTCAATGTAGTTGTTATTAGTAGAGAAAACAATGCTATCAGTTTTTTCTCTATTGAGTAGCAGTGAGTTCATAGTGAACCAGTCATTTGCATTATGCAGTGGCTCATCACTGTTTATTTTTAATGCATGTAGGTCTTTGTTGCTAGTGATGATGGTGACATCATCAGCATAGGCAACACACTTATATGGTGATAGATATCTGAATATGTCATTGATATATACTATAAAGAAGAACGGGCCCAAAACTGATCCTTGGGGGACTCCTCTGTCTGTTAACATGAATTTCGAAAACTGTCCATTCGCATTAACACATTGCCATCTGTCTTTGAAATAAGATTTAATAAAGTCGAGGGGTAAGCCACGTATTCCATAACACTGCAGTTTATTGATTAATATTTCAACAGATATAGAATCGAAAGCTTTTGACAGGTCACATAGAGTTAATTGTGCATGTTCTCCTTTTTCCAAGCCTTCAATGATTACATCAACTACACTTTTAATAGCTGCTGTTGTGGAGCATTTAGCTCTGAATCCATATTGGCTAGAGTCTAGAAAACCGTGATATTCAAGGTACTTGAACAATCTTTGTTTCAGAATTATTTCAAATATTTTTGGGATCATTTTAATTGGTGTGTTAGGTGGACTGACCCTGTAAACCACAGCTGTTAGCGTTCGGCTACTGCTCGAGATCGCCGGGCGCCAGAATCCGCCAGCTTGCGTAGTATCCGAGAGCACAGCTGGAAAGACCACATTGGGGGCGGAGCTTAGAGTGACCCTACTTGTCTTTGTTAATGTACGGTATTGATACATAACGTTATTCTTGTTCCAGGTACCGCTCCAACCACCCCCCACCCCCCGTGCTCCGCCCGCGCTGCACAACTTCTTCCCCAAACCGCCGCCGGTACCGCCGCCGCCGGAGCGGTACTACGCCGCCACCGAGATCTGCAACACCGGTTTCGTACCGCCCCCGCCCCCCCTTAGCACGCCGCCCCCCTCCAGGATGGGCCGCCAGCCCAAGTACATCTCCACCACCAGGACCTACGTCGGACCCTAGGACGACGCCCTCTTTCTGTGATACTACCAGACACATCTCTTCCCTCGAGGCACCTCGTCGTTAGAGGACCCTTTTAGGTAAGGACGGTTTTGTGGACATGTTGATTTGTTGGTTTTAATTTTGTCACTCTGTGGTAAATGTTTTGTCAAACGTGAATACCTCTTCACAACAGCAAGTGGACCTAAACATCTCATTAATCGTGTAACTTCACGGTGTCTCTCTTTTTTTTTTTTGTTGCCATAGCATAGGTACTTTTATATGTTAATAGGGTACTTGCAGAAAAAAATATTGTCATTTGCGCGTTCCTTAGAGCCTAGTAAACATCATAAAATCACTGTGAGTGATATTCCAAAAATTATTTCAAATGCCGGAAAATGCCGCGCAAACAACCTCTGACGTCAGTGATTTCCTATAGTGATGGGATTTAAAGTATTGATATTGGATATCGATAGCCAGTGCTAACCTAAAATTTTGACATTGATCATTATAACCACAAAACACAGTCACACACAAAAGTATCCCTGTTACCCGATACTTCAAACTGTCAGCCGTGTCAACAGCAAACAGCTATTCGGCTAGTGATAACTAAAAATACCCCAGATTGAGTCTTGATGTACTAACTTTAAGCTTTGAAGGAATACAGAGCTGTACTGAGTGCAAGTACTGTTAATGCTTGTTCACGTTTTTGTTTATGCTCTGAGGTCCATGCTTATTTTACATTTTTTCGGAAAATCCGGCATTTCTTTCAGTATATCAGTATGGCTGGTCTGAATGATGATGATTACGCTTTAAATAAGGTAAGAATGAAGATAAAACCATTTTTAGCTTACCCATACACAAGCACTGAGTTACAAACATTTCTTTTTACAGCAATGGAAGGAAAATAATATAACATTGAAGGGCAACGGAACTGCTATACAAATAGTAAAAAATATATGGAGCTGTTTCAGAAAGTTTATACAGGTTCGATTTCCTGAAATAGAATTGAACATAACTGAGGTACCAAATAATTAGTAGTTTAATTAGAAACATTTTTATAAAAATGTATAAACATTTTATTATAAAAATTAATAAAAAGGTCTATTTCCTTTAACCCACCATTTTTGCTGCGAATTTCTGGATATTGAAGCAATTTCTTGTTTACAAAAATAGTCATTTCTTTTTGGCAATGAGATATTCAGTAAGAATATTACTAATCCGGTTCTGATCGCAGAATTGCCAATCAACACCACTAGTAAAAAATTAAATTTGAGATACACTTCTTCGTCAGCTGATACCTATCAATAGACGTCAAGCCAGTTTAAAGTATCAGGTAACAGAGTATACAAAAGTCAAAAGAATACAAGTTAGGCTAGATTACTAATTCACTTTGTAGGGATGGGCTTGCGAATTAGATTCTATCTTTGGATTCATTCATAATAGAATGCGCCGAAATAAAATGACGGCTTCGATTAGTTGCCAATCTCGGTCACAAACAGGATGAACTGTGATACTTATCAGATATAAAAATGTATTGCAACGAAAATGCTAGTGGGTTAATTGGGTGAATCTCACTGACCTGCGCTGTAGTAATATCGATTGTCGATATCGATAAGATACCTGTGACGTCAGCCCTTGTTTTAAGTCACGTGGAAAAGTTTGAATATATCCTTATTTTATTTTGCAAATATCTTTTTTTGACCGTCAGTAAAATCATGTTTTTTGTTTCCTACTGCTTCGTTATGGTTTTTTTTACGCTATGTATACTCCCGAGGCGATTTCACGACCTCTGCAAGTACCCTATTAGTGAAGAAAGGCTGCTATACTACTACTACTACATGAGGTTAAGTGGGTAGGTATTATGTTGATCTGGCAAAGTAAGGTTTAAGCTTTATGCGGTTTCTTCTTTTTCTTAAGGTATCAACTTCAAGTATTTTTTTGAGTAGCTCAGTGTCACATAAACATAATACATACTTTTTTTTTAATTTATGTTATTGGCTCTGATCTGAGATCAACTGGCCAGTTCTATTTTGGATCGACGTCTATTTCTTTCTTAATAATACGAACATTGTTTTATACTAGTTATGGTTAAAAGTTACAGTTATTTTTAGTTTTTGTGTGCAAAAGTTATATAATAGTTTGTATGCACAGTTGTTTTCATTAGCTAATATAGAGATCATATTAGCAGGTAACGGAATATAGTTTGACAATCTGTGATACAGGTCTGTTACCTCATTACTGATCAATTGGCATTCTAATATACATTGTTGAGCAGTACCAACCTCTCCACATTTGCAGTGAGGGTCATCGTCTAGCCCTATTCTAGTTTTGTGTTGAGGGCTTAAGCAATGACCACACCTCAATCTGCAAAGTGTTCCCACAAGTGGTCTATGCGTTTCTCTCTTAAACCAGGGTTCTGTTCTTATGTTCTGCTAGATCTGTTTGTATATCATTCCGGATGGATTTCTATGATAGTGTTCACTCCACTTTTCTTTCAGGTTCTTGTTTAATTTACTGTTCAAGTCACTGTAGGGAATTTTGAAATCCCTCATCAATATTCCATCTGTAGTCGCCATCTTTGCTAGTATGTCAACTGTGTCGTTTTGAGGTATACCTGTATGTCCTTTAATCCATACAATTTTTACATTTTTATCCAAATTGCTGTGTCTGTGTGAAATTCTCAAATGCTCTAATCTCATAGCTGCACTCTTGCTGTCGCTGAAGATCTAAGCTCAGTATTACTGAGAGAATATTCTAATGCTTTTTGAATGGCTGTCAACTCAGCTGTGTATATTGAACAATTTGGAGGAAGTTTGTATAATTCTTGATATTTTTTATTTTCATGGTAGAAAGCGCATCCTACACCGTTTGTCGTTTTTAAACTGTCTGTGTATATGTGTTCACATTGATCCCATTTTTCTTCTATCTGCTGTTTAAATTTGATGTATGTGGTAGGGTCAGCTTGATGAAAGTTCGCATATTCTACTCCTAGTTTGAAGCTGTAGTTCTTGTATTCTGTGGTAAAGTAGGGGTGTAATACGTTGGAATATATTTGATCTCTGATTGGTAATAAGTACTCATAGCTTTCTATAAGTAAAGGGAGTTTTTTATGCTGCCACTATTTGCAGGTCAGACCCAAAATGAAAAGTTTATGAATAGATGCAACCTTGTCTTTGCTAATCTGCTTCAGTACTGCTCTTGTACTCAGTTTTTGTCTTCTTAGATACAAATAATACATACTTCTTCAAACGGTTTCCGTTTCCAATCCATTAATACCACAATCGCCTACAACATAATCAAAATGTCAAACCTGCAGTTAATAACCAGAGTCTCACTTTAAAAGCCAGTCATTACACTCTGGCCCCCCATTCTCGACAATCTCGTAAGTAGCACCGGAACATATTTTCCTTCATCTTAAATTATGTACCGCATATATCTTGAACAGCCATTTATTTCCTGATAACACTTGAAAGCGAGGTATATCAGTATATGTACGAGTCTGTTTATTTTTAGTGCGCTTACCCGAAACTGTATCTAGATGTTCCCATATTTTAAAAGCCCTGATATACTCTAGCAATGCGTTATAGTCTAAGATCCGAATATAAGACGACCTTCACCGAACTGGTTAATGGATGAAAAGCATTTTATATTAAATTTAATATGCTAAAATACATATCGCGAGTGGGTTGGCTAAAAAATTTCACACGAAAATAAAAAATTTCAGATCTCTCGGACGGGCGGGTGTACCTAAAAAAATCGAACTTCTTTAATTAGCTTTCTAATGAGATGAAACCTCTCATTTAGGATAATTTCAAGGTGCTCATTACAAATCCGGTCGCAATTTTAAGTCTCAGTCTCGTTTGACGATAATAAAAAATATCAGATCTCTTGGGCGGGCGGGTGTACCTATAAAAATCGAACTTCTTTATTTAGCTTTCTATTGAGATGAAACCTCGCATTTCGGATAATTTCAAGGTGCTGATTACAAATCCGGTCGCAATTTTGAGTCTTAGTCTCGTTTGACAAAAATAAAAAACTCCAGATCTCTCGAGCGGGCGGGTGTACCTAAAAAAATCGAACTTCTTTATTTAGCCTTCTATTGAGATGAAACCTCGCATTTCGGATAACTTCAAGGTGCTGATTACAAATCCGGTCGCAATTTTGAGTCTCAGTCTCGTTTGACAAAAATAAAAAATTTCAGATCTCTCGGGCGGGCGGGTGTACCTATAAAAATCGAACTTCTTTATTTAGCTTTCTATTGAGATGAAACCTCGCATTTCGGATAATTTCAAGGTGCTGATTACAAATCCGGTCGCAATTTTGAGTCTCAGTCTCGTTTGACAAAAATAAAAAATTTCAGATCTCTCGGGCGGGCGGGTGTACCTAAAAAAATCAAACTTCTTTATTTAGCCTTCTATTGAGATGAAACCTCGCATTTCGGATAATTTCAAGGTGCTGATTACAAATCCGGTCGCAATTTTGAGGCTCAGTCTCGTTTGACAAAAATAAAAAATTTCAGATCTCTCGGGCGGGCGGGTATACCTAAAAAAAACGAACTTATTTATTTAGCTTTCTATTGAAATGAAACCTCGCATTTCGGATAATTTCAAGGTGCTGATTACAGATCCGGTGGCAGTTTTGAGTCTCAGTCTCGTTTGACGAAAATAAAAAATTTCAGATCTCTCGGGCGGGCGGGTGTACCTATAAAAATCGAACTTCTTTATTTAGCCTTCTATTGAGATGAAACCTCGCATTTCGGATAATTTCAAGGTTCTGATTACAAATCCGGTGGCAGTTTTGAGTCTCAGTCTCGTTTGACGAAAATAAAAAATTTCGGATTTCTTGGGCGGGCGGGTGTACCTAAAAAAATCGAACTTCTGTATTTAGATTTCTATTGAGATGAAACCTCGCATTTCGGATAATTTCAAGGTTCTGATTACAAATCCGGTGGCAGTTTTGAGTCTCAGTCTCGTTTGACGAAAATAAAAAATTTCAGATCTCTCGGGCGGGCGGGTGTACCTATAAAAATCGAACTTCTTTATTTAGCTTTCTATCGAGATGAAACCTCGCATTTCGGATAATTTCAAGGTGCTGATTACAAATCCGGTCGCAATTTTGAGTCTCAGTCTCGTTTGACAAAAATAAAAAATTTCAGATCTCTCGGGCGGGCGGGTGTACCTAAAAAAATCGAACTTCTTTATTTAGCTTTCTATTGAGATGAAACCTCGCATTTCGGATAATTTCAAGGTGCTGATTACAAATCCGGTCGCAATTTTGAGTCTCAGTCTCGTTTGACAAAAATAAAAAATTTCAGATCTCTCGGGCGGGCGGGTGTACCTATAAAAATCGAACTTCTTTATTTAGCTTTTTATCGAGATGAAACCTCGCATTTCGGATAATTTCAAGGTGCTGATTACAAATCCGGTCGCAATTTTGAGTCTCAGTCTCGTTTGACAAAAATAAAAAATTTCAGATCTCTCGGGCGGGCGGGTGTACCTAAAAAAATCGAACTTCTTTATTTAGCTTTCTATTGAGATGAAACCTCGCGTTTCGGATAATTTCAAGATGCTAATTACAAGTCCGGTCGCAATTTTGAGTCACAATCGCGTTTGACGAAAATAAAAAATTTCAGATCTCTCGGGCGGGCGGGTGTACCTATAAAAAAATCGAACTTCTTTATTTAGCTTTCTATCGAGATGAAAAATCGCATTTCGAATAATTCCAAGGTGCTGATTACAAATCCAGTCGCAGATTTGAGTCTCAGTCTCGTTTGACGAAAATAAAAAATTTCAGATCTCTCGGGCAGGCGGGTGTACCTAAAAAAATCGAACTTCTTTATTTAGCTTTCCATCGAGATGAAACCAGATTACAACGATATATCTATTATAAGCTAGTCGCAGAAGGAGAAGGAGAAAAATATATTATTAATAAAGGCTTACAAAACCGATTGTGCATGAAATTTTGTATGTATATCGGGCGTAGACAGCGTTTATGGACCTTACATGTTAATTACATGTTGCGATCCATAAACGTTTGTTTTACGTCCTTGATACATAAGTAACTATTTTGAAAGCACGTAAATTATAACCCTGTAAAGGCCAAGGAAAGCCTTACAGGTCTATGCTGTCCAAAACATTGACTTTCAGCTTTAAGCTGACTGTATTTTTTGCAATTGTCAGTGGAAAAGATCAAGCTAATATTTTTTCTTTTCTTTCCAGCTCGATGTTGTTCATCTAATGTGAAAGGCTGAAGACTACCAAATGTAAGGCTTAACTTATTTAGTTTCACTCTGTACGATATTATTATTATGCTTAAGATTCAAGACAATCCAACCCCTAGATGTGGTAATACTTCGAAGTAGATGTTTGTAAATAAATCCCTATTTTAAATTATGAACTCTTTATACCTTTGTACATACATATCCGATCAGTATTGTAAATAAATCAGAATTATTCATTATTCGATTTGTTTTATTTTCTGTATATGGTTTTAAAATTGGATTTAAGAGATAGTCCGCAATGGGCCTATACCACATGGTTTATTGGCTTAAACGAACCCTGACACCACGTAGATGCCATAAATAATATTACAAAATTTTTCTATCGTATCTATAACTGAAAAAAATTGCTCTAAATATTGAATTTTTTGAATCCATACACTTCCCGCCCAGGTCGTGATGTCACTTGTAGGGAACCAATAAGAGCTCACTGGTACAAATTAATTCTGTAATCGTCCAATGGGTTAAAACCTTGTTTCTAAAGAACAGCATACCACTGGCGGATCTACGGGGGAGGGGGGGCTCCAAACCTCCCCCTAAAAAGCTTTCTATAAGAATTAAATTATACAGGATGTCCAGTTAGTGGGTAATTCTTCGATATCTTGCAAAGTATACCTGATAGAAGAAAATGTCAAATACAAGAATTATTTGGTTACTTAAGACGCATACTCTAAAAATATTTTGAAATATACAGGGTGTTTCGGGAAAGTAGAATAGTGATCAAGTTGAACGTGGTGTGGTGAAGAGGAAGAATCATCGGCACACATCTTGTATCGCTATGAAACCCTGGGTTATCACAGGCAGACTATGCTGGGCACAAGAACCTTGGAATCAATACACACATAAAAATAATTTCTTAGATGGAGCACAGATGCTTTTATTCAAGTGTACCATAACTTCCTATACGCGCAAAGTTATGCTAATCTTAAAGTGAGAATACGATATCTTTGACTATATAAGGGTTAGATTGAGAAAATATCTTCAATGCAAAACTGGGAAATTCATGATAGTAAGAATACCAAAATCTTAAATCAAGCATATGGTAATCTTGACCGAAGTATTTCATAATCTTGACTGAAGCATTTCATAATCTTAACTGGGCGCATTTCATAAACTTGACGCAAGTAGCTCAACTTTATTCTAAAATTGTGATATTCTTGGATGAGGAATCTAGTAGTATTAATTTGAGCATTCAAACTCTTCTATGAGCATGTAGAAATTTTTCTGGGGAAATAGTTCCGCAAAATTTGTTAAATCACTTTTAATATACTTAGTACTTATCTATAGGAACACCTGAGTCAGGTCTTCGCATCCCAATTTTCTTAATAGCTCATTCATGGTTGGATAGATCCAGTGATAAGGAAGCTGATGGGAACTGGGACGCGACTCAAATAGCGGTGGACCAGAACGACCGACAGATTCGATGACTGATGGTTGACGGTGGTATCACGGGTATCACGTGGCAATGGCAATTTATTTAACAGTTTGACTAGATACTATTATGTGCTATTATGCAGGATCCAGGTATTACGCTACATTGCTAAAGACGGCGGCGAATGCGACAATACGAAAACCGATAATGGCGCGGACGCGGACGGGCAACAGGCTGTTGAGTAGAGCGGGTGGAGAGGTTAGACTTGACCCGTGACACGCTGCGCACCTGCGCACTCCGACGTTGGTAGACGTCAAATAAATGATTTACTTGATACAAATATAGGGTGTGCTTGTAAAACAGCATTCATTTTCAAACCAAGATTATCATATTGTAAATGAAGGTTCGCATTTGCAAGCTGTCTATATTCTTGATAGAAATAAACTGGGCACTGCTGGGAAAAATGATAATCTTGATATAAAATGATGAAGTATTTGTTATTAAATTATTATAGCCTTGGTTGCAAAGAAAATTATATTTTCTTTCGGAGCATATTTCATTAAAATAAGTATATAAATCAAAAATATATTATTCTTGATACAAATTTTCTATAATTTTTTCATCAAATACTTTTTCTTAGAGTGAGAACCGATATTCTTGTTGTGAGTATGTATTTACCAGAATATCACAATTCTTGACTTGAGAATTTCTTTTTATGTGTGTAGAGATAAAACGGATAGGACCTAAGAATGTACTTGCCTTTGCCAAAAGGGCAGGTCTTAGGAACTAGCGCGGATAGAGGCGCAAAAGGGCCCATCGTGTGGCCTATGCACCAGCCACATTCCGTGCTGGATAGCCTCTGGTCCTTATTCATTCAACCTAAACTTCCTCACTACTAAAAAAAGCCGTCGGTTTGTCCAAAACGTGTTTCCTAACCAAACCGCTAATTGCCATACCCATTCTTTATTCGGCCAATTTAAACGTCTCATGATGAAACACAATACAGACGAAACCACTAACGAAGCGACATCACTCTAAGTCAAGCCTCAGATTATGGCTGCAGATAAACTGTTCCGTAATAAACCTAAAATCCGGTAGTTTGTATGACGGTTATATCTCCATAAAATCTCTATAAAATTTAACAACGCGCTCTTTTGAAAAAGACTTTATGACCGAAATATTTCGCTAATTAGCCATAACCGTTTGTATGCAGAGGAAATTATGTGGGTTGGTTTTAAATGAACCAAACCTAAGAGCTATCGTTGACAGATTTAGAAATGCTGATAAAATTCTTGAGCTTGTCTCTTATAAATCGTCTATGTAACTGTTTATCTTGAAGATACGCTACTGTAATAATTTCATTTCATTACATATGGCTACCATGTTACATGGCCATGGGTGACAGGATCTTATTATCTACATAGTAAAAATCATAAAACACTGATGTCTGATGTCACTGGTGAATCTGACAACACTGATGTTAGCATTTTTGAATTCTGTATGTTCAAAAACCCCCAAGTATTGAATTTCACCGTTCCAGTTGTGGCAGTTTTGGAAATATTTAAGCGTTTCGGTACTGTTCACTGAAAAAGCGGTGTTACCGTATCTCAACAATTAACAGAAACAAAATTTTGAAATTGTGAGATCTTACTAAGTTCGACATGTGCAATTCATTGCAACAAAAATAAGTAGAGGATTCTGTTTAAAATAAATTAAAATCGGGGATATTTGTTTAAAAATTTGGAAAAATAATTTATAACTTGGCAACGCCGCAAACGCGAAAAAAAAGATTACAAGGCGACATAGGGTATTAGTAGATATTTCGATTTAAAATAAAACAAACAAGGTGTTACATTTAAAAAAACAAAGTAAAATAACCTTCAAATTGCCGTAATTTAAAATTCTGCCAAACACACCCTGTAGATACAAATTGCTGGTAACATCCAAAATAATATCCACTTAATATTCAAGTAACTCTCTGTATAATATTATTGAGAAAAGTTAAAGGAATATATCAATTTGGACGTATTACTTGCGACCTTGCAAATCCAGAAATTAATAGAAAATGAATTATAACTTGGCAACGTCGCAACCGATCCCAAAAATATTTTAGGATTGAATAGAGATCAGTGACGGAAACTAGAAGAATTTAAGAAAAGGTTATAGTTCCATATAAAAAAATCAAGTTGATCACTATCCTACTTTCCCGCAACACCCTGTATATTTCAAAATATATTTAGAATATGCGTCTTAAGTAACCAAATAACTTTTGTATTTCATATTTTCTTCTATCAGGTATACCTTGCGAGATATCGAGAATTACACACTAACTGGACACCCTGTACTTACTAGTATAGATCGCATTGGGAGTACTTTGAATTATTGATAATATTATAAATAAACAACCCAGCCTGAGTCGTTGTTCTAACAGACAACGAACGCAGATAACCCTTTACCACTGATGTGTAAGAAATCATAAATGGATATACATTATACTTTTTAATATACAAGTATCGTAAAAATCTTATTTGAACTTTTTCGATTTCATTACTACTAACACAAGTGCTTGGTGACCTGATATGAGAAGCATATTCAAGGAGTGGTCTCACTAAGTAAGTATGAAGTCTTACAGATGTTTGGATATTCGTATCTTTGCTAAGCAAAAATTCTATAAGCCTTCCTTACAATGTGATTTTAATGGCTAATAAATCTACGCTTTTGGTGGAAAATCACTCCCAAAGTTAGACTTCTTGACACCTCTTTAGTCTCTGAGTACATCTACCTTTCGGGAAATTGAAACTACACTGCATTTTTCAATACTAACAGACATTTTTGTACCTGTAAGCCAATTTATCACTATTCACGCTATTTTGAAGTGCAACAGAATCACTCTTGTCATGTGTTGGCCCGAATAACTTAAAATCATCTGCAAACATTCACCTGTGACATTCATCTGACACTCTGGTAAGTCATTGACGAAAATTAAAAAGGAAAAGGACCTAAATTGCTACTTTATGCTACTCCTAAGGAAGCAATATACTCCTCTGAGTATACATGCCCTTTGTAGTCGACTACTTAAATATACGAGCTTGTTAGTTACAAAAATCGCAGCAGAGGACCCAAAACCTTCCAATTTTTGTACCAAAACATTCAGATTAACCTTGTCGAAAACGCTTGAGTAGAAGTAGTACACAGAAAAAAATACTGTTGCGTTTCGAAATAATTGTTAGTATCTGGATGTTTTTCCGTCGCTTTAAATATATTTACAGTTACTTCAAATCCATGTCATTGAAAGAATTTCAGTCCTTATATTCGAAGTAATCACAGGTACGCCAATATATTCAAAATAATTTTATATTCGTTATAACGATATGTATAATCCTTCTAATACCAGTTTTGGCATATAATGCAATCAAAACATCCTTTTGTTTTCGAAATTTACCCTATGTTGCATTGAAGCAAAGCATACAATCTATTCAATGTACAAAAATTATTACTGCAACAGCAGTTCGTGATAATTCATCTGGTGAAAATTAATTTTGTTTCAATGGCCCTTGTCGTTCGCTGAACTATAATCAGTATTCGGCGGGACGGATGTCACGATTCAACGAAGGTAAGAATAAAGAACAGGGGGATGATCTCAGTGCTACTATCGCCGCGAACTCGTTAACATGGACGAAGTTGTTCCGTTGTGTTGTTTCGGTGTTAGCCGTGTTGTGTCATCTCGTGGTTTTGCGTATTGCAACAGCAATTGTGTGATTTAGATGTGTCCAGTTATATATTAAATGGAGGACCTACTGATAAATTGGGAGTTAGAAGAGTTAACACCCACATTTGAATGTAGGTATTTAGAATAGTTAGACAGTTATATTTCAGGTAATAATGCAACAACTGGTGCAGGCTTATGTCCAATTCTTATATCATGCTCCTTATAACTTCACACAAAATCACACCATTAAACATCAAAAAAAAATCAATCAGCTGTCCTCGCAATAAAATCTGTTGGTCCAAGGAAAAGAAAGTAGTTTAGAATCAATTACCGAACACAGATTCGATTCAACGACAGGTTGCGATTGAATCATCCATTGGAATCCAATGACATCTTGTAGTTGAATCGACAATACGATATAATTCGTTACCAACTATACACTTCCCCTTGGATAAAACATCGCTGTATTTGAGGATTGCTGAGTGTAACGTCCCATTGAATCCAAGCGTAAGTCTTTGACAAAACGACAGATTTTTCTGTGTGTAGCTCCTGAAACCATCTTCAATGTCCTCCCGAATCTAGAAACAATACCGCTTAACTAGGATCTTTCGTATGTGATTGCATTGAAATCATTTCTGTTAACGCCCCATTAAAATGTGGTATCGGCGTTGCCAGAAAAATCTCGCAGACCTCTTGAAGTGATTTACTCAAAGTTTCCATTAGCCAAACGCCATTAATCTCAATTTATACGGAAACCGTAACACTCGATGTAATTACGGTGGCACTTTGGGCCCCTGCATGTTGGAGAACGGCAATCACTCAAACATATATGTTGCTTGCAATGAGACGTGTTGTGACGTGAATGAGTTCTGATTTTGGAGAATATTGAGGCTTTTTGGGAACACCTCTTTAATCTAATATCAACATGATCATAGTCACAATGACTTAACACATTGTTGGACACTCCGCTGGCCGGGAGGCTTCGTAATATGGCACCTGAAAACATTCCCATTTTCTTTGCATTTGTAACATGATTTGCATTATCAAAATATTTGAGGGGTATTTATTTTTGTCTCTTTTTTCTATTTTTGAGGTTTTTGGCGACAATAAAAAAAGACGGCTATACCCGTCGTGTCATATCACAGCTGATTTTACGTTCTAGAATGGCAACCACGGCTAAAGCCGTCTGATCAGTGTAATCGTAAAACACATCTTGTGGGGAGAAAACGACAATTTTCGAGACAAAAGCTAAAACAAAATCAACATTTTATTGTATCAAATTTATAAACAAAGACGCATCTCTCAGAATATAGACGGTATAAAAACAAAAAGGCAAATTTATTAGCAAACAGAGGTATCCCCGAACAAAACAGAATGTAGGCACAAATTTATGTTTGACACCACTCTTCAAAGCAGTCTGGACACAAAGCAGGCTTATTTTCACAACCCATGCATCTATAGCTAGTTTCTTTGCGTTTTCCAGACCTGAAACCATGTTTGCATCTAAGAAAATATGATTTTATTTTATGATCCTGTGGTAGGGGCAGCTTCTCTGGAAAATGTCTCACACGTGCTTCGAGTTTTGTATTGATATGAAACAATATACTCTATATGTATAATAGGTGGACGACGAATATCTGTTTAGGATGAAAATATCTGGTTACCTACCTCCCATCAGTACTGAAAATCAAACAAAAACACACTTGCAATATGACAGCTATACACACGTGGTCAATGCATCACATTGGAGGTTATGGACGGTTATAGCCGTCGTGCCGTTTTACCTATGCACCTTAAAACATGAATAGTTGGGATAGCGTATAGTGGGTTAGAATTTGGCAATTTCAGAAATGACGAGCTTCACGTTACGGCACTAACATTGCTTAACAAGGCAAGTATACCGACATTCTGACGGTCGTCGCCGTTCTGCCGTAACAAGCAGATAACTTTTTGACTGATATAGCTGTCGTGACGTATCACGATGACTCCTCGCAGATGGCTATAGCCGTTGTGTCCAACAACGTGTTAACAGACACGGCAATACTCTATCCTTGGGATTTACTGTCAGTTCAGTGGCGCTCTTGATACTCATATCCAGCAACTGTTTCGTCGTATCCACCCAGCGTGTAGGGGAACGGCCACGGCGTCGCCCACTAGGGGCGCGACCCTGCACTACAAGTTTCTCCATATTATCGCTTCTGTGAATATGTCAGAAGAATGTTTAAACATTCTTGTCGACATAATGAAGGATAGTCTCTTTGGATTACCGAGTTTAAACATTCTTGTCGACATAATGAAGGATAGTCTCTTTGGATTACCGAGCTCATCCAGTATGGAAACATTAGTTCGATGGGCGGTATAAGGAACTCTCAGCATTCTCCTCCATGTCCACATTTCAAAAGCATCTATGCGAGCTCGATCTGCCTTTTTAACAGTCCAAGTTTCCGAGGCATACAAAAATATGGAGAACACAAAAGACTGAACCAGCGACATTTTTGTAGCTTTTGTGATGTTATGGTCACGCCATAATTTAGTAAACTTTGTCATGACCACACATGCCTGTTGAATGCGCCGTCGAATCTCATTTTCACAGCTACCTGAATTGTCGATCAAAGAACCGAGGGACACGAAACTTTGAACTACTCAACTACGGCCTATTGACTTTATTCCTCGATGATTATCATGCTCTGTATCTACGATCATAACCTTGGTCTTGTTGTAGTTAATACCAAGACCATATACTGCACTGTGTTGTTCTAAAATCTTTAATACAGCTACTAGTTCTTCCTGAGAAGCGGCAATAAGGGTTGTATCGTCAGCAAATCTTGAGTTGGATATGTTGCTTCCGCCAATAGTTATACCGTCATTCCAGTTGTCCAATACCTGTTTCATCACAAATTCAGAGTAAATGTTAAATAACATTGGAGATAATACGCATCCCTGACAAACTCCTTTTCTGGTTGCTGTTTGACCAGACAGGTTACCTCACACGAGCCGAGCTAGACTCATAGAGTTGCTGTATGCGAAATACTAAGTGGTTATCAAACGCCTTAGAATAGTCCATAAAGCAGAAAAAAGCTGAAAAATAATGCTCTCTAGCTTAAGTCTAAGAGTGTAAGATCTAATAAACAGAATTATAATATAATTTAAATTTTTCGTTGTTTTGTTATCCAGACTGCATCCTGACTGTAAGAAGCTGCTTCTGATGACTTTTAGATCAATCTTAACATGACTGCAACGGTAAGCTATTGTTTTCGAGTTTTGTAAGGGGTGATTCATTCCTTTCAGAGGAATATGATGAATAGTAGAGCCTCTAACTCTGCTCAACGGTGACAGTTAACATGTCGCATGATAATACGCAGCACGTGACTGCGACAACGATTTCGGTTTTAGATGAGGAAAAAAAGAAAGTGTGGTTAATGCTTTTGATGGTGTAACATGTGCGGCGCACCACTGACATGCCGCTTTTTAATGGCTGGCCATTCATATCTATAATTTATGAGGCACGCAAAGGTTCGTAGTGCTGCAGCATACACAGGCACCAGTAGCGCAACTTCGTCTTCTTGGAAATACTTTGTGTATCACGTCGAGTTTAAAAAGGGATAGAAAACATAAAACAATCCCGATGCTGGACCGTCCTTAAGGTGGGGATTCAAATATGCTGTTGCCGGTTGTAGTTATAAGTTTCATGTTGTAGATAAATGGGATGTCAGGTGAATATAGATTATTTGCGTTTCTTTTATACATTAAACAAAACAAGTCGTAAAAGAATCAAATAGGGTAGAATTATTAGGGGTTTAGGCAACTTCTTACTTCTTCCACCAAATTCTTTTCGCTGGTCAATTTACGTTGGCCACTCTGTACATGTGCCTGACTGACTTTTTTAAATGATTTAATTTGAAATTTCATTCTGCATTTTGGAATTTTGCCATAAGCCACTAGGCCATGTTTTGTTTCGCACAAAATTTCTTAAGCGAGAGTAATCCATGAAATGCATCTATCTTAAAAATAATATTTCAGATTTGAAAGGGTTAATAAGCAACTAGAAAACCTGAATCAATGAATACATTTTACATATTTACTAAAAGTACAAGATGCACACGTTGCGCTAAAAGTACTAAATAAGATACACTTCTTGATTCATGAGTCATGAATATATCTAATCTGACCCTGATGTGCTGAAGCTTCTAGATGAAGCAGCTTGCGCAAGGTCATGAATAGTCGGACAAAATGTCTGCGTAGTTTCCCTCGAGTCCATCTGCTTTTTCGTGTATATGCTATTTTATACAGGGTGGGCCACTAGTGCGTGGACGGAGGATTGTGGGCTACTGAAATATATTTCAAAAATCTGTCACTTCACCGTGGTAGGCACCCTTGAGGGCGATAACCTAAAAATATTTTTACTTAAATTTTGATGTTTATACAGGGTGATTTATATCAATACATTTTTTTTAATGGAACCCCCTATATATTATTGCATATTTGGATTCCTTGGTCAATTATAATGTGACTTTATGTAGCACACATGGAACCTTAAACGAATCGTTTAGGCGCAAATCACCATTTTTGGTATAAGTAGGTATCAGAAAAAAATTGAATATCGCAGCGATTATAAAACTTAGAAGGCCGTGACTTTGCGGTACGACTAAGCATGAAATGCGTCACCTAAGGTCAGATGGCTAAATTTTAATTCTTTTTGTACTTGGAGTAATCAGTAGATTAATTAAGGAAAGTTCAATCACAGATAACTTGATTTTTTCAAATGGGAATGCCTATTTTGGTTTAAAGAATCAAATGGCAAATTTGATTACCTTTCTAGCGATACAGCATTCTTGATATCAATCTTTTTTAGTTTTCATTTTATTTCAAATTTTCAGTCAAATCGGTGTTTTTTAATTTTCCTGCGTGCAAGCAACCTAGCGGGCCATGAAAAAGAAACAGAAGCTCGTTAATATGGAAGAAACCAACTAACTTAGTAGATAGATGCAAACTAATTAGAGCGACTAGGCAAGATTATGAAAATTTCTTATAACATATTAACTCTAACCGGATACAACAGCGGCAAGAAATCTATTGTCAATGAGTAGCTGGGGTATGACAGAAGTGTTTGTTTTTCACAGCCTACTAGCTATTGAGGTCTACTAGAGCTTGACAACTTTCCAAAACGATTAAAAATTTTGAAACAAAAAAAGGAAAACTGTCAGCGATTTTTGCTTACAGTCTAACATGTTTAGAATGAAATTTCACATTTAGTGGGATAAAAAATTAGTCGTTTCCGTTTAGTTAAGTCAAAAGTGATGATATCTCCAACTGGAGCATTCTGAACATATTAAAATAATTGCTAGAATTTTTTAATTAGGCTATGTTGTAATTGTGATTATTTCATGTAGTTTTCTGCAAACTAAATTATGTTTTACAATGCAAACAGACTGCAATTCAAGTTTACATTTTCCGCGATTTTGCTAATAAGTAGAAGTACCTACTGAAGAATTTGAAGGGTTCCAGTCAGACTTACGGAAATGACTACTTTTTTATAGCATTAAATGTGAAAATTTATTGAGAAGGCATAGATATTCTACTGCCAGCAACAATGACTAGTAGGTTTCCTTTGATTAAATATTTTTTTACTGACTTTGGAAATTGGATAATAGCTAGTAGGCTGTGAAAAATGAGCGTTCTTGTTACCGCTATTGTTTCTGGTTAGAGCTAGTATGTTGTAAGGAATTTTCATAATCTTGCCTCGTTGCTCTACTTAGTTTGAATCTTTCTACTGAGTTAGTTGCTTTCTTCCATTATAACGAGCTTTTGTTTATTTTGCATGGCCTGCTTGGTTGCTTGCATGCAGGAAAATTGAAAAACACCGATTTGACTGAAAATTTGAAATAAAATGAAAACCAAAAAAGACTGATATCAAGAATGCTATATCGTTAGAAAGGATATCAAATTTTATATTTGATTCTTTAAACCAAAATAGGCATTCCCATTTGAAAAAATCAAGTTATCTGTGATTGAAGTTTTCTTAATTTATCCTCTGATTTCTCCAAATACAAAAAGAGTTCAAATTTAGCCGTCTGACCTAAGGTGACGCATATCATGCTTAGTCGTAGCGCAAAGTCAAGGCCTTCTAAGTTTTATAATCGCTGGGATATTCAATTTTTTTCTGATACCTGCTTATACCAAGAATGGTGATTTGCGCCTAAACCGTTTTTTTAAAGTTCCAGGTGTGATACATAAAGTCACACTAGAATTGACCAAGGAATCCAAATATGCAATAATATATAGGGGTTTCCATTAAAAAAAATGTAAGTTTAATATGAATCACCCTGTATAAACGTCAAAATTTAAGTGAAGATATTTTTACGTTATAGCCCTTAAGGGTCCCTACCAGGATCAAGTGACAGATTTTTGAAATATTTTTTAGTAAGCCCACAATTCTCCGTCCACGCACTATTGGCCCACCCTGTATATGAGGTAAGCTCCAGAGTATTCCTGTGCTTGAATGAATGTGCATCAGCCCGAATCTCTGATTCACATAAATTAGTTTTTTTCCAGGGTGGCGTTCTCAAATTATCTGAGGATTTTCCTATACTTGGCCCAGCTTTCTCTTCAATCTTCACATCGGCAGCTCCAAAAAATAGATAATCGGTGTCCTATTTAGATGGCATGGTAGTTATAGGAGACTTTCACTTTCGTGAAGCAGTAAGCATGTAGCACACCCAGAGTCATACAACAAATTTTCAGATGAATGGTCTTCATTTTGACCCATAGCTACAAGATAAACCTTTGAACCATAAGATAACTCTTATATGTTATGTTGATATGGGGCAAATACCTCCAAGTCATTTAAAGTAAATAAAACATTTTTCGTGATCACTGGCGAATTAAATTGCATCCATAAGTTTATTGGCTTGACCGGCGAAATGACCTCTAAGAATTTTACCAAACTGTAACGGTACATACTTGACATCGATACATTTAACAGTGAGCTATGGAGGTTCGCTATTGGTGATGCCTATTTTGTTTCTACACAGAAATATCAAAACATTGTAAGACGACTAAAGTACCTTTGAGTTATTCTACATTACGTTCATGGCCATCTGGTGACCTAAAGCTCAAATTCCGAACATTTGTTTATAGATTTTGGTTGAAGTGTTGCAAATTGCGCTAATTTCCGTTTCTACTTCAAATAATTAACACGAAAAAAACCAGCAGTCAATGATGAAACAACGAAGCTAGTTAACTTTATCATTAAAACGTGTTTGCTGCTTTTATGATCATATAAATTGCGTATAATGAGACTATAAGTTGATAGTTAACATTCTAAAGGAACATTTTATTTTCTTCTTTTTAGAACATTTAAATAAAAGCTTTTATAAGTAAGAAACTGAGCCTCATTCCGCTTCAGTAAATTACATTAGAAGTTTAAACTCTCTGAAGCAACTCTACCTTTACAAAATCCCCAAAATGATTTCTCCATTCGTCGTATACATACGATTTGCGTTAATTTTCGTTTCTACTTCAAATAATTATCACGAAAAAAACTAGCAATCAATGATAAAACAACGAAGTTAGTCAACTTTATCGTTAAAGCGTGTTTTTTGTTTTTTTCAAACGTATTTGCTGCTTCAATGATCATATAAATTGCGTATAATGAGGCTATAAGTTATATAGTTAACATTTTAAAGGAACATTTTATTTTCTTCTTTTTAGAAAATTTAAATAAAAACTTTTTTAAGTTTTCTTTGCTTAATTTATCTATTTGCAATAGAACAGGGCACCTTTAGGATAGGTAGAAAGCAATATGTGCACACATAAAAATAATTTCTTAGATGGAGCACAGATGCTTTAATTCAAGTATACCATAACTTCCTATACGCGCAAGGTTATGCTAATCTTAAAGTGAGAATACGATATCTTTGACCATATAAGGGTTAGATTGAGAAAATATCTTCAATGAAAACTGGGAAATTCTTGATAGTAAGAATACCAAAATCTTAAATCAAGCATATGGTAATCTTGACCGAAGTATTTCATAATCTTGACTGAAGCATTTCATAATCTTAACTGGGAGCATTTCATAAACTTGACGCAAGTAGCTCAACTTTATTCTAAAATTGTGATATTCTTGGATGCGGAATCTAATCGTAATAATTTGAGCATTCAAACTTTTCTATGAGCATGTAGAAATTTTTCTGGAGAAATAGTTCTGAAAAATTTCTTAAATCACATTTAATATACTTAGTACTTATCTAGGAACACCTGAGTCAGGTCTTCGAGTCCCAATATTTTTAATAGCTCATTCATGGTTGGATAGATCCAGTGATAAGGAAGCTGATGGGAACTGGGACGCGACTCAAATGGCGGTGGACCAGCACTACCGGCAGATTCGATGACTAATGGTTGAGGGTGGTATCACGGGTATCACGTGGCAATGGCAATTTTTTAACAGGTTGACTGGATGACTATTATGTGCTATTATGCAGGATCCAGGATGCAGGTATTACGCTACGGTGCTAAAGTCGGCGGCGAATGCGACAATCCGAAAACCGATAATGGCGGCGCGGTCGCGGACGGGCAACAGGCTGTTGAGTAAAGAGGATGGCGAGGTTAGAGTTGACCAGTGACACGCTGCGCGCCTGCGCACTCCGACGTTGGTAGACGTCAAATAAATGATTTACTTGATACAAATATAAGGTGTGCTTGTGAAACAGCGTTCATTTTCAAACCAAGATTATCATATTGTAAATGAAGGTTCGCATTTTCAAGCTGTCTATATTCTTGATAGAGGTAAACTGGACACCGCTGGAAAAAATGATAATCTTGATATAGAATTATGAAATATTTGTTATTAAATTATTATAGCCTTGGTTGCAAAGAAAATTATATTTTCTTTCGGAGCATATTTCTTTAAATCAAGTATATAAATCAAAAATATATTATTCTTGATACAAATTTTCTATAATTTTCTCATCAAATATTGTTTCTTAGAGTGAGAACAGATATTCTTGTTGTGAGTATGTATTTACAAGAACATCAAAATTCTTGACTTGAGAATTTCTTTTTATGTGTGTGTGTTACACGATTACTTAAAGTACCTACATTTTCTGCATGCTTCCTAAACCCTAAACTCTTCCCGAAACTGAGCCTCATTCCGCTTCAGTAAATTAAATTAGAAGTTTAAACTCCCTACCTTTACAAAGTCTCCAAAATGATTCCTCCATTCGTCGTGTACACACGAAGGAAAACGTAGACTTTATTATATCCGTAGGTTAATAACGGGAGGCATTCGTTCCGTCGGCAATAATTTAACATCAAATACGCACCACCGTACCAAGCGGTGGTGGTTTAATATCGCCATCGCCCTCCTGGCTTTCGCCTGTCACGGCCCCGTTTATGAACTTTCTGACGTTGACGTACAGCCAATAAGGTAGCGGATAGACACGCTGCGCGAAATTGCTCTTTTTCCTGAACTTTCCCCGACTGGAATCGTGCCTTGGTGTCGGTAACCTGGATTGTTATATCATAATCGATATATATTGGGGAAAATGCACCCTATGACATTTTCATGCGCTTGTGAGCACGTATGTTCGGTTAAAATATGGCACAAAAAACCGACAAAGATCAGTCAATATAAACTATACAGAGACGTTGAAGTACATACAGACAAGACTATTCCAGCAAATAGACCAGATATAGTTTTACAGTCAAAGACCGTCAAAGTTACCTTTTTGATAGATACTGTTATTCCCAGTGAACAAAACAGAGTTATTTTTTTTTACTTCTGTGTCATCGGCATCGACTACTTTGGTCATTAGCCTCGTGTTCTGTGTAGGCTTTGTTACTGTTTCCCGGCGCCACTTAGGAACAGCACTGTTAATTAGAAGCCAACAGTGAATGCTCAGGTGGGGATTCTCGGTGAGCTTTTTTTTTAGGATATTTATTTTTGGTTGAAAAAACCAGAAATAAATTTCCGCCTCTAACGAGAATCGAACCCGGGACCTTCCGGTCACGAGTCCTCGACCCTATCCACTGGGCCAACCACCCAACAGAGTTATTATTGTCCTCATTATGTAGGTCTCAGGCCTTACACCACACCTGCAACAGTTAGGCCTGGACAAAAGGTTACATAGAGTATTCAAAAAAAAAGTAAAAATAATCCTGAAGACCTGTAATATTGTGAAGGTGTTGACTTGGTACAACCCACCAACACATGCGAGAGGAACTTAGAAAGACAGGATAATAATAATAATAATAATTTCTATTTCCAAAAACAAAGGAGGGCATGAGCAGCAAAGTTTATCCTTGGCTACTTACTGTACTGTTCAATGCAATACAGGGTGTTCTAAAAGTTGGGACTTTCCTCTTTAGAAGCAACGACCCTTGAAACGGCAAAGCTAATGCACGGTGAACCAGCAGCAAAACAGTACAAAAAAATTTCAAGCAAGTACTCACAATAGTGAATAGGTTGCTACGAAGTTGTAAGTGCGGTCCTGTCGCAAGCGTCTTAAAGGTAAAAGTACGATTTACGATGTCTTCTTCAATTTGGACCATACGAGGTTGTCCAGGTCTTCCAGCGTGTCCACCACGATGTGGATTCAGACATCCTGTGTCTCTAGCTCTTTGCAGGAGCGAGACAAATCGACGAGGTGCAGGGTGAGTACGGTTAGGGAAACGATCGGCATACACTCGCGAAGCCGCAGCGGTATTTTGACCACACTCATCGTACATTAAAATCATGTCCACCAGTTCATTATTGTTATAAGCGTGCGCCATTGTTGTTGTTTTTAAAGTCCGATCGTCAGATGTAGCAAGTCATGCATTCTCGTACACTATGCCACAGCAACGCGACGTATGACGAACTGCCTGTTGTAGTGTTTTCTCACCATCTTCGGCACCGCTAGCGTTGCCTTGTTTGTTGTGATATTATGACATGGTGAACCAGTGCCTAGGGACGGACTTAGAATTGAGGATTTGTTTAATGGTCAGTATCTTGTTTTTTTCTAAATATTTCGTTTATATGTTACTGGGAAAAAACACTCATTCTGGCGAGTACTATCCGCTGTATGAAAAAAAGTCCCAACTTATGAAACACCCTGTATACACGCCTGGTAACCTACACTGTGGGATGCCGAATATCAACGTAACCCCACCACTTTTATCTATCATGCTGGCTCTCGAGTAGCTGGTAGTCGCATACCCAGTTTATTGTTCCTGTGAAGTACAAAACTGATATTTTTAAAATTGATAATGTATTCACGCGAACAAAAAATCAAATTTATTAAATGGTATTTAAAAGCTAAAAGTGCCCAGGAAGCTATTGAGCGATTTACTTTTGGGCACCACCAGTCTCTAGTAAGTAGCATATTTTTAACAGATTTGGAGAAACATGGGGATGTCAGTATTTTAAAAGAATTATTTAACCGATTATAAAAAAGTGACTGCATTGCATGAAAAACTTCTGCGGAATAAAGTTATGGCATGTTGTCTGATGCTGTAACGATTTCCAATAGTTCTGTCATGAACGTCATAACTGAAGACAGTTTTTTTTCAGATATTGAGATTTTGATGAAGATGAAACTTAGTGAATTATTATTAAATACTTATATTATACAATATTGCCCAATTAAACCACTCCAATTCTTGTAATTCTCATTGAAATGATCATATTTACTTGGATTCTGTTTTTCATCAACTGTGTAGCTAAAGGCAGACAGGTTGACGAAATGACTCGTATGTCTATCAAACCAGTGCAAACTCACCTCTACCAAGCAATAAGATGGAAGCCAGTCATGCATCAAAATCGTTCGTAGAAAATGAAATTCACTTCTTTGTCGGTATTTGGCAGCCGTGAGCTGAGTTTCAGTTTCATTTCGTGTGTTTGTGTTTCGAAAAATCAGTAGCTGAGCAAAGGGCTACAGTCTGAGGGGATATTCACTGGAGCCATTAAGATTTAACTGTGCTTTTTGTACTAGATTTTAAATTTAGTTTTGACACGTCTTTTCATATTTGACTCATGAAGGCCATTCCCATGTCAGGGCTAGAAAAGTGTGGGGTTGCTAGATACACAACATCCTATTGTAGATCGTATGCCTACGTAACTTGAAGTTTACCATTGCCAGGACCACTTCTTCCAGGCAGCACTCGAAGAAGAAGAAGAAGACTCGAGCTGGTTCAACGTCGGGCAGGCAGACTCTCACACTTTCGGCTGTACCCTCTACAGGGTGGCCAATCCCGTGACGATAATAATTTTTTTTAGATAGCCTGTACCGAGACCTATCCAAAACACCCCCATGTATGTGTACCGATTATTGATAGTTTTCGAGTTATGATTTTTTTTTTTGAAAACTTAGAGATTTTCCAGTTTTTCCAAGAAATCGTCAAAAACAAAAACAAGAATGCTTTTTGGCTTTTATTTTTTTCTGCAATTATACTCAGTATTAAGCCTATTTTAATATCCAATAAAGAGAACCTGTACATCCGAACAATAATTAAGTACACTTTGAGCCCAAAGTTTGAAATCTCTGTTTTTAGTCAGGAGATCAAAACCTTCAAAATAAAACAAATTAAAAATACTTATGCCTGGTCCTGGAGCTTCAAACTAATCTTAAAGCAAGACATTGCACTTTCGAAATAATAATGAAAAAGTAGCACTTATGGGGACATTTTGCGCTGTTCTTGAGTGTTAAAGGTAAAAAGGTGATAATTCACGAATTTCCAAAATGATTTAAAAAACTACTATTTTGCTTTATTATGACAAATTAGAGAAAAAAACTCGTAACAACTACTAAACCCGATAATTATTGATGTTTTGATGACTTTTAATAAAAAAACTAATACCCAAATTGTGATTTTTGAAGTGTTTTTACTATGATGTACTATTGAACTTCTGCTAAATTAAGTTGTATGGAAAGTTAACAAAGGAAAGGAATAATAAAACAATAATCTGACTTCCAATTTCATGGCAGAATTACTTGGGAAGCGATGTCGTAGCATACGCCATCCCTTTCTTTCAGAGTAGCTTTTTGCGAGCTCATGTCGGCGAAGCGCAGTTGTGTTAATTAATTTTTGGTAACAGGCAAGGCAATGTTCGGATAGACCTAAAAAGATGATTTATATCGCTAGGTCTTCCTTGACAGGTCAATAGACAGCCTATCATGAATACAACAAGTTTTTCAACCCCCTACCCCCCAAACCCAAATTCCACCCCCACCCAAAAAAACGCAGAAAATGATCAAGAACCTTTAAAACGCCTAAAAACGAAGTTTGAGAAATATTTGAAATTTTTGTTTTAATTACTCCGCCGCACATGTACCGATTTCCAAAATTATCGCAGCATTCCTTCTAAGACCCCACAGCATACTGCTGCCCAAATTTCATCACAGTCCATGCAGCGGTTACTGAGATTACGAGGCTAGAAAAAAAGCGTACAGACAGATAGACCGACAGACAAAACGACGGAAATGAGTGACGCGGATTTTCGTTATGTAGACATTACAAAACGCCCAAAAAACCTATTATCTCAAAATCGAAAATTTTCACGATCACAATCCTCCCCTCACCTATCGGTGTGAGAAGTAAAAAGGATGGCGTATGCTACGATAACGCTTCCCAGGTAATTCCGCCATAGAACTAAAAGTCAGATTGTTGTTTTATTATTCCTTTCTTCAACTTAATTTAGCTGAAGTTCAATAGTACACAGCAAAAAGCACAGGTATTAACTTTTTTATTAAAAGTGATTAAAACATCAATGATTATCGTGTTTATTAGTTGTTATGAGTTTTTTCTTTAATTTGTCATAATAAAGTAAAATAATAGTTTTTTAAATCACTTTGGAAATTCGTGATTTATCACCTTAAGTGCTATTTTTTCATTATTATTTCGAAAATGCAATGTCTTGCAGAGTTTTTAAGATTAACTTGGAGCTTCAGAACCAGGCATAAGTATCGTTAATTTTATGTTTAAAGGTTTGGCCTTGACTAAAAACAGATATTTCAAACTTTGGGTCCAAAATTTACTCAATTATTGTATGGATGTACAGGTTCTACAGGTATTGGATATTGAAATAGGCTTAATACTGAGTATAACTGCAGAAAAAAATATAAGCCAAAAAGCATTCTTGTTTTTGTTTTTGACGATCTCTTGGAAAAAATGGAAAATCCCTAAGTTTTCAAAAAGAAATCATAACTTGAAAACTATCAACAATCGGTACATTGTTACAGGTTTTGAGAAACTGACAATTTGATTTAGTATTTTTAGTCTCTGCAAAGAAGACTGTGTTGTCGCTTGACATAGAGAGGTTATTATTAATGTACTTTAGCACCTAAGTTATATTGTAATTTAAGTGAAAGTGAGATCTTACCTAGATTGTTAGAACTAGTTCAGGTAATAGTAGCATCGAAACAACTTGATATTTTCAAACTCCTTTATTTATGTTGGATTGTACAATGTTTATCCTATATGTATTCTACGAAGTATTCTTGAATCGTACCTTGTTGTCATCTGGGCAGTACTGCATCACCTGAAAAAGGAAGAAAAATTAGTATTAAAATTCAATTAGGGTATTTCGTTACAACATCTATTGTTTACATTTTCACAGTAGGGAAAAATAAGGTTAGGTTTCCCCATTCGTCGGTCTTCTGTCTATCTGTCACTGTAGACAATTGATGGTTGTCTGACAGAAGTTGGTTTAGCACCAGTTTTCTGGGGAAAGGCAGACATTTTGACTTTTCCTTCTGGGACCCTTGTAAGACCGGGTGGTCACACGTTAGTGGATTTTAGAGGGCTAAAACCCAGTTGAATTCGACTTTTCTGCTTGTTAAGCACCACACCTGTGGGATCTATGTTAAGTCGAAAGAGGAAAACACTCTTAGAGGCCACACAACATCAACGGTAGGTGTCTAACCTTACTAACAGAATTTCACTTTCAATCTCACATTTTTAGCTAAAATATCCTGGAAATATAGATAACTTACCTGTTTTCAGTCAGCTAATGCATGTGTTTTGTCCACAGGCCTTTTTCTTTTACTTTGCAATTCTACATTTTCTTCTGCTGTTTTGCATGAGGCCAGAGGATCATAACTGACACGACTATCCCAGTGGCACTACTACGTAGCACATATCTCCATTACATCGTTGGATGCAACATAGTACCCTGCTATCGCTTTGATGGTTATGATTGATGGGAACACCATCCTCGCTCCGCATATGGATGTTTAGATACAAAGGTTAAGAAGAACCTGGTGTTCAGCGCAGGCACACTTCGTAGATACAGGTGGGAGATAACCTTTATATACATAGTTCTTATAACTCTTCAGGAACCAGCCCTATAATATAGTGATTTTAGTTATAGAAATAGTTAAGGCAGGCTTATTACACTATCCATTATATATCAGTTAGTAGACGGGGCCCCCATCAGTTCATTTCCTGCTTGTCAGCGTACTATCTATAGTTAAGTGACAACACACTAAGAAAAGATCACCCAAACTTTACATATTTTATTTTTAATAAATCCGAACCAACTATTTAATATAACTGGCTCTTTTCTTTTCATTTCTATTCCCATCATTTTATAATATAAACATTTAAGAACACAAAACAGTTAACGAAGACACCACAGAGCTACAGAACATCTTCACAGATCATCCCTCTCTCTCGATGTCAATTCGACCATAACCTCGTTTGTCAGTGTCCCGAACCCACGGAACGTTGACGTCGGGGTGTCCAATTCCCCCACCACAGAACACGGTTTGAAGTAGAGGTTGCGACGTTGCCGGTGGTACCGTATGAACCGCAGCGTTGCCACGCTTGAAGCGGCCTCTACGCGTAACAACATATACATGGGGATGTTTTGGATAGGTCTCGGTACGGCCTATCTAAAAAAAAATATTATCGTCACTCGATTGGCCACCCTGTATAACAAAAAAAATTATTCCAGGAATATCTCTAGTGACGGCAAATTAAGCATCACTTCCATTGGTCTGGTTGACTCAACAGACGTTTTATAGTAGCTAGACAGACATTTAATCTCCCAAACCATGGTTTGTAAGAATATGTGAAGCTGCAAAAGCTGCAATATGAACAAATATCGAGCACTGATGTTAGCCTAAAGCCGGCGCCACATATGCGGGTATTTGTCGAATATCAATATTCGCCGTTTTTTCAACCTTGCTCGCCGAATAGCGAGCACGTATCGCCCCACATGTGCGTAGTTGGCGATGTTTAGCTTGGAGAAGAAAGATAATGGGAAAGCCCAGATATTGGTAGCAAACTGAAACTTGGAAATTAAAATTTATCGACAATAGAATCAACGTCGTTGGTCCATTCTATGTTTTTTTTTATAGTACGGCTCAACCGTATAACATTTGTTTGCAAAGTGAGAAGTTTCGCAAAAAGAACCTACAGGAAATCACGATCTGTCGAAAAAGGCATAGTAAAATCTAGCACTGCTCTAAGTTGTTGCATAGTACAGTCTAAAGAAGCATAGTACGACAATGTCACTAGCGCTACCGTTATGCAAAGGCAACACAGAGTGCTACGCTATATACGCTGTGATCAGAGGCTACCTTGAATGCTATGTATCCGAATATATTGAATTGCAACTATAATAGTATTCGAATGTAAATCAGGCAGATTGCTTCCACTATGTACCGCTATTGTGACTGTACTATATAGGCCCGCGCACTCTGAACAATCCGACGGCGCACACATGGTTTAGGAGGGCCGGACTCATCAAAAATGAGAATTTCTTCTAATTTTCATGTTTTTTTTTTCTGTCTTTGCTTACGTTGAACAATTTTCTTCGTAGACTTGACGAAAGGCTGAAAGTTAAGCATATTTCGTGGGATGATTGAGGACGACAGGGATATTCATTATTATGCACTACTAGAGATGCGTCGGAGAACAGTAGTGAGGATAGTAATGATAGTGACCAGTTCAGATTTACAAGAACAGACCTTAGCACAGACGCTACTAAGGCAATCATAATATATGTTTACAATGAATTGAGGAAAGATTCAGAAAATGAAAATAAGGGAAGTATGATAAAGAAAACATCCATTTTAACTCACGTGCCATACCGAGCAGCAGCAGTGTGTCAGATTGACAAAAAGGAAAGCGTAGATGTGCTGCTGGGATTCTGAAAAAACTAGACCCTTCGACTACAAGGATGTCGAGAGATCCTAAATGCCGCATGTGTGGCACCGGCTATGGCGCCGGCTGAATGTTCGGTGCTCGGCATATGGAGAATATTCGCGTTAAGCCGGCGCCATATATGCGGTAATCGGCGAGCAACGAACCCCGATTAATTGCTATTCGGCTATGTGGCTGCAGGATTTTACCCGAATACTCGCCATATGCCGAGCACCGAGCATTCAGCCGGCGCCATAGCCGGCGCTACACATGCGGCATTTAGGGAACAACGAACAGCGAATATTCGCAATTCGGCAAACGCCTACTAGTGTGGCTGGAGCAGTTTGTGCGAATGGTCGGAATTTGCCGAACACAAATAAGTACCCGAATACTGACACAGAAACAGGAACAGGGCCGGACTAGAGAATTAAAAACTTTATTCGCATTGTTTATTTGTTAGCATGTTAGCATTTTTGAATTCTGTGTATTCAAAAACCCCCAAGTATTGAATTTCACCGCCCCAGCTGTGGCAGTTTTGGAAATATTTAAGCCTTCCGGTACTGTTTACTGAGAAGGCGGTGAGGACTTGTTCATGCTGTAAACCATTATTAGAGAATACTTCTATATTAAATAAAATATGCAGTATGTTCTAGTAATAAAAATCGGGGATATTTGTTTGTAAATTTAGAAAAATAATTTATAACTTGGCAATGTCGCAAACGCGAAAAAAATTACAAGGCGAGATAGGGTATTAGTAAATATGTCGATTTAAAATAAAACGTACAGGGTGTTACATTTAGAAAAACAAAGTAAAATGACCTTCAAATTACCGTAATTTAAAATTCTACCAATAACACCCTGCACATTGCTGATGTCATCCAAAATATTATTTATTTAATATTTAAGTAACTCGCTGTATATTATTATGGAGAAAAGTTAAAGGAATATATCAATTTGTAGGTATTACTTGCGACCTTGCAAATCCGGAAATTAATAGAAAATAAATTATAACTTGGCATGATCGCAATATTATTTTAGTGTTTAATAGAGATCAATGATGGAAACTAGAAGAATTAAAAAAAAAGTAATAGTACCATATAAAAAAATCAAGTTGATCACTATCCTACTTTCCCGAAACAGCCAGTATATTTCAGAATATTTTTAGGATATGCGTCTTAAGTAACCAAATAACCTTCTATTTGACATTTTCTTCTATCAGGTATACCTTGCGAGATATCGAGGAATTACACACTAAATGGACAACCTGTATAATATTATGATTGTCTTAGCATCTGTGCCAAGGTGTGATCTTGTAAATCTGAATTGGTCACTATCATTACTATCCTCACTACTGTTCTCCGACGCATCTCTAGTGGTGCATAATAATAAACATCCTTGTCGTCTTCAATCATCCCACGAAATATGCTCAACTTTCAGCCTTCCGTCAAATCTACGAAGAAAATTGCTCAATGTAAGCAAATACAGAAAAAGCATGAAAATTAGAAGAAATATATCATTATTATTTTCCATTGATGATGTCGTTGATTCTACTGTCGATAAATTTTAATAATAAATAAGTTTCAATTTGCTACGAATATTCGGGCTTTCCCATTCCCTTTCTTCTCGAAACGAAACATAGCCAACTACGCACATGTAGGGCGATACGTGCTCGCTATTCGGCGAACAAGGTTGAAAAACGGCGAGTATTGATACTCGGCAAATACCCGCATATGTGGCGCCGGCTTTAATGATATCCAGTTCAATTTAATTTTAAAATGCCTGGAACTAAAAGTACTTCATTCATCCTGTGCACTGTGCCTAGTTCCTCCTATTTCCTATCGGACCAAGCAAACCACAGTCGAATTACGGGCATTACAAGCACGCTTATGCGTGTAATGTATCGGCGCTCTCGGGCGTAATTTCAGGAATCGCGACTGGATTAGCGCCTTTTTCCGTAATTACAGGCCCCGTTGCCTCATTATAGATGACGGCCGCTTATCTGGCCAGTCTGGTTGTGCTCAAACGAAACTTATCCTTTATTGCCCATAATATGAGGGCGCCAAGAAGGAGGCTCGTACCTTCGGGTGCCGAGCCGCGTTAAACACCCATTTTTACATGCTACCTGCGCATGGGTTTTTTAAAGAGGTGTCGCTGGTAGCACGAACAAGCTCGAAAATGCCTTTGAGAGCTTCTTAGCTGTGCCTAAACTGAAACGAAAGGTGTGGGTATGACGTAATTTCGATGAAACTTAGCTCTATAACCAGCTAGATAACGATTTTAGATTTTTAGGGTGAACTTGAAGGTGGGAGGGCCTGACAATTTTTTATGTTCGTTACCTGAGACCGAACTTCAGAACAACGGCCGGATTTATAATTAGCATCCTTAAGATAAGCATGATACGAGTTTTCGTCCTGATCGGGAGCCAGATTACAATTTTTGTTTGTTACGGTAAACTTTAAGGTCTGAGGGAATGAAAATTTTTCATGTTCGTTACCTGAGACCGAACCTCAAAACAATGGCCGGATTTGTAATTAGCATCCTCAAAATGTCCATCATACGAGTTTCTGTCCTGATCGGAAGCCACATAACGATTTTAGAATTTTAGGGTGAGCTTGAAGATGTGAGAGCCTGAATACTTTTCATGTTCGTGACCTGAAGCCAAACCTCAAAACAACGGCCGTATTTATAATTAGCATCCTTAAAATGTCCATGATACGAGTTTTTGTCCTGATCGGAAGCCAGATAACGATTTTAGAATTTTGGGGTGAGCTTGAAGATGTGAGGGCCTGAAAATGTTTCATGTTCGTTACCTGAAGCCGAACCTCAAAACAACGGCCGCATTTGTAATTGGCATCCTCAAAATGTCCATGATACGAGTTTTCGTCCTGATCGGAAGCCAGATAACGATTTTAGAATTTTAGGGTGAGCTTGAAGATCTGAGGGCCTGAAAATTTTTCATGTTCGTTACCTGAGGCTGTAACTCAAAACAACGGCCGGATTTGAAATAAGCATACTTATTTTCTGCCAGGGCTGTTCATGCCAGTCCAGTTGCGTATGTTTTTGAATCGTAGGCGTAAGCTTAAGAAATTGCCAAATACTTTTTCTCTCCGTCTCATAAGGTAAGGATGTTTGTTGACTCTGAAGCAGATGCATAAGGCAACGTTTGGCTGTTGCTTGGGGAAGGCACCCTTAAGAGCACAGCTTAGAGATTATTGTGAATAAGTACTGCAGGGTGTCCAGTTAGTGTGTAATTCTTCGATATCTCGCAAGGCATGCCTGATAGAAGAAACTGTCAAATACAAAATTTATTTGGTTACTTAAGGCGCATATTCCAAAAATATTTTGAAATATACAGGGTGTTGCGGGAAAGTAGGATAGTGATCAACTTTATTTTGTTATATGGAACTATACCTTTTTTTAAATTCTTCTAGTTTCCATCATTGATCTCTATTTAACCCTAAAATATTTTTGGGATCGGTTACGACGTGGTTATTATTTTGGATGTTACCAGCAATTTGTATCTACAGGATGTTTTTGGCAGAATTTTAATTTACGGCAATTTGAAGGCCATTTTACTCTGTTTTTTAAATGTAAGACCCTGTATTTTTTATTTTAAATCGAAATATCTACTAGTACCCTATCTCGCCTTGTAATAGTTTTTTCGCGTATGCGACGTTGCCAAGTCATAAATTATTTTTCCAAATTTTTAAACAAATATCCCCGATTTTAATTTATTTTAAATAGAATCCTCTACTTATTTTTATTGCAATTAATTGCGCGTCTTGAATTTAGTCAGATCTCACAATTTCAAAATTTTGGTTCTATTAATTACTGAGATACGGCAACACCGCTTTTTCAGTAAACGGTACCGGAACGCTTAAATATTTCCAAAACTGTCACAGCTGGAGGGGTGAAATTTAATACTTGGGGGTTTTTGAACATACAAAATTCAAAAACGCTAACATCAGTGTTGTCAGATTTACCAATTTTACGTGATAATTTTGAATGGAATGCCCTATTTATGAAGTCTCATTGGCTGTACTACCGCTCCCTCGTAAAAAAGCCTTTTAGAGCGGCGGCGTCCAGTCAGGACTTATTGGTCTAATGGAGTCGATGTGACGGTGTATTATTATTGGCGACGCTTCGCCGCTGTGACGCCGTGCGGCGCATCCGTAAACTTATAATCCCCGTCGAGACGCGAATCCCTCCGACCGGAAGGCAATCCGAGTTATTTTCGGAACTCTTTTTATTTCCGTACTTCAAAGAAACTGCAGCCGGGCAGAATTATCGACGGCCGCTACTTTCAATTATTGTTGCAGTCGTGCCCCGGTCATACGAGTTATTTATCGGCGTTCTCGGAGTAATTATACCGAAAGCACTCGGGAACGTGGAAGGTACCTCCTCTTAGTCGGTTGGGGAGAAATTGTCGACAATTGAGTGCTATCAGAAACGTTGATCATGTGGATTTTAATAAAAATTCTTCAGGGTCTTCTAAAAGTTGGGACTTTCCTCTTTAGAAGCAACGGCCCTTGAAACGGCAATGTTAATGCACGGTGAACCAGCAGCAAAACAGTAAAAAAAATTTGAAGCAAGTACTCACTATTTGGTTGCTACGAAGTTGTAAGTGCGGTCCTCTCGCAGGCGTCTTACAGGTAAAAGTACGATTTACGATGTCTTCTTCAATTTGGACCATACGAGGTTGTCTAGGTCTTCCAGCATGTCCACCACGATGCGGATTCAGACGTCCTGTGTCTAGCTCTTTGCACGAGCGAGACAAATCGACGAGGTGCAGGGTGAATACGGTTAGGGAAACGATCGGCATACACTCGCGAAGCCGCAGCGGTATTTTGACCACATTCACCGTACATTTAAATCATGTCCACCAGTTCATTATTGTTATAAGCGTGCGCCATTGTTGTTGTTTTTAAAGTCCGATCGTCAGATGTAGCAAGTCAAGCACTCTCGTACACTATGCCACAGCAACGAGACGTATGACGAACTGCCTGTTTTAGTGTTTTCTCACCAGCATCGGCACCACTAGCGCTGCCTTGTTTGTTGTGATATGACATGGTGAGCCATTGCCCAGGGACGGACTTAGACTTTAGGATTTCTTTAATGGTCAGTATCAGTAGTATGGATATGCCGGTTCTGATCCTCCCTGAAGGTCATTCAAATGGGGTGGGGATGACCTTGGTTTCCATATTTCATGAGGTGTATTGACGTGGGTTTTTCTTATAGGTGCCGGTTCTGATCCTCCCTGAAGGTCATTTTGTAACGTTGTCTTTCCAAAAGTGATCGTATCTTAATGGGGCTTTTTAAATGGGGTGTTGGGTAACCTTGAGAGTTCCAGTTCACATTGACTGATTGTGAAATATTTGTTATTAGTGTTTGTATTGGTTGTTTGTATAACCTTGAAATTAGTTGTATGATTTTCCTATGAGGATCGATAGTGATCCTCCCTGAATGTTATTAAAATGGGGTGGGGATAGCCTTGAGCTTGGCCTTTCAAAAGAACGTGTTTTGCTAACGTCGGGCCTTGCATGATAAGCGAATGAGTGGAGGTGGGGGTACGATGCCCTTGAGTATCTAGCTATAAATCGAGGAGGCTCGATCATCGATGCCACAGTTGCTTGACAGACAGTGATCAAGATATAGTCTAATAAGATGCATACATGTAGTGATTGCGGTGATAATTTTACGCGTTCGGACAATTTGCGTCGACATCAGAGAAATGTTTGCAGTGGCAGTTCCACAAGTGGACCACAAGCTAAAAAAATTAAATTGGATAGTACACCTCCGAATATGATATGTCCTTGCTGCAATGTTTCACTTCCGAAAAATCGAATGACTGCCCACGCAAGGACATTACAACATAGAACAAATTCATCGATCCCGATCACTGATGGTGTGAGACTTATAAAAAGTGCATTCAAATGTAGAATTGCCAGCTATAGATTTAGCCCATCAGAATTGTATACCGACTTTAAAGAGTTTTTCGATAACATCAAGCAAAATACTCTAGATGTAATAGAAGAGAAACTTCGAGTGCACAGAGCCCTGAAAGTGAACATGGAAGTATTCGGGAAGTATGTATTACAAACGAGTGATGTGGCAGACGTCAAATCCTTCAATACGGTTAATAAAGTAATAGACGAGAGCACAGACCTATCTGATGTTTATCAACGGTTTGCTGATGAAATTACATCCCAATCATCTGAGTTTGAGGAGAAGGATTCTGGTATGTTAGATATTTAGAGAAGTGCATAAATTGAGATAGTAACCTTTGTTGTTTTATTTTCAGGGTGGGCGATCGAATGTATCCTTTATGCTGAAGTGAACATTAACAAGTTTTCACCATTGGGTGGATCGTCTTATATAAAGTTACCATACTTTATAGAGAAAAAGAAGGCAGTGGTAAATGTGCGAAATCAAGACCAGTGTTGCTTTGCTTGGGCCGTCACATCAGCGCTACTACCAGCAAGCACCCGAGTAGCGGAAGTGTCATCCTACCCGCATTTTTCAACCATATTGAATGTCCACGGTATGAACTTTCCTATTACTTTTAAAGATATCTCATTGTTCGAGAGAAACAATAATATATCTATAAACGTGTACGGAATTGAAAAAATAATCAAAGATGGTAATATCACATACGAAATAGTTGGTCCATTGAGATATGCTCAGAAGAAATTAGCTTTACATGTCAATCTGCTCTATTTAACGGATGATAAGGGGAATGGTCACTATTGTTGGATAAGAGATCTTTCACGGTTAGTTGCACATCAGTTAAGTTCAAACGAGCATAAGCGGTACTTTTGTGACGGTTGTTTGTTATATTTTTCAACTAAGGCGTATCTAGATATTCACCAAAGGAACGATTGCAATCATATATTCACGATAACACCCACAGAAAAATTACGAATTGATAAGTTTGGTAATCAGGTTCCAGAAAACATACTTAAATTCGAGAATTTTGAAAAGCAAATGCCGGTCCCCTTTGTTGTGTATGCGGATTTTGAGTCATTATTAAAACCAATCGATAACTGTGAACCCAACCCAGAATATTCGTATACAAACGAAACCCACACACATGAACCATATTCATTTTCATATTTTATTAAATCTTCATTTGATTCTGACTTATCCAAATTTGTCTTGTATCGAGGTAAAGACGCGGCGAAAGAATTCGTGACAAGGCTAGAAGCTGATCTTAAAGAACTATATTTCAAATATTTGAAAGATGTAACTCCCATGATCCCTTTAACGCCGGAAGAGCAGATTGAATTTGATACTTCAACGAAATGTAACATCTGTGAGAAACCATTTTCAGGATCCGATATTAAAGTTCGCGATCATTGCCACATAACTGGTAAAGTTAGATTCGGGGCTGCACATTCGAAATGTAATTTAAATTTCAAATTACCAAATTTTATACCAATTATAACGCACAATTTAAGTGGGTACGATTGTCACCTATTTATCAAACAACTATCTTCTCATGGAGATAAGATAGACGTGGTAGCCCAGAATAAGGAAAAATACATTTCATTTACAAAAAGTCTGTATATGCATGACTATGTGGACCGAACCGGTAGAATAAGGAGGAAGTTTTTACAAATGAGATTTATCGATAGTTGTCGTTTTCTACCTGGATCTTTACAAGCATTATCAGACAGTTTGACTAGTAGGGATTTTCTGGAGAGTAAAAAGTATTTTTCAGACCCTAGAGTCTTTAATTTAATTAGACAGAAAGGTGTATTTCCTTACAATTATGTGGATGATGTAAAGAAATTGGATCAAGAATATTTACCGTCAAAGGCAGAGTTTTATGATAAGTTGAATGAGAAAGATATATCTGAGGAGGAATATTCGAGGGCAATAACTGTATGGAGAACGTTCAACTGTAGGAATCTAGGTGAATATTCTGATATTTATTTACGGACAGACGTGCTTCTCTTGTGTGATGTCTTTGAAAGGTTTAGGAGAAATAGTATGAATATTTACAAATTGGATCCAGCACACTATTTTACATCTCCTGGATTGTCTTGGGATGCCATGTTAAAGTATACCAAAGTTAATCTCCAGCTCCTTACGGACATAGATATGATTGGGTTCTTTAAGAATGGTATTCGCGGGGGGATAAGTCAATGCAGCGATAGAATGCACGAAGCAAATAATAAATATTTACCAAATTATGATCCATCTAAAGAATCGACATTTATATCATATCTCGATGCCACGAATCTTTACGGGCATGCTATGTCGTCACCTCTTCCTACGGGAGGTTTTGAATGGATGGGGGATTCAGAAATATCTACATTCGATTTAGAAAATGCCAAAATAGACGGTGAGAATGGCTATGTCTTGGAAGTTGATGTGCGATATCCTGAAGGGTTACACGATTCACATAGCGACCTTCCGTTTTTGGTGGAAAGTATGATCCCACCAAATGCCAAGACAAAGATTCCGAAATTAATCCCAAATCTGTACGACAAGAAAAAATATATTGTACATTATCGCGTACTACAACAAGCTGTACGGTATGGTTTGCAAGTAACCAAGGTTCACAGGATCCTTAAGTTCAAACAATCGTTCTGGTTGAAGGAATATATCGATCTCAATACGACAATGCGTAATAAAGCAAACAATAAATTTGAAAGGGACTTTTATAAGCTTCTAAATAATGCAATTTTTGGAAAAACTATGGAAAATGTAGATAATAGAAGAGATATAAAGTTGGTCACACATTGGGAAAATCTTCGTAATAGCATCGGTGTCGGAGCATTAGTAGCTCGTCCAAATTTCAAGAGTTGTTCCATATTCAACGAAAATCTTGCAGCTATCCATTTAGGAAAAGTTAGAGTACATTATTTTAAGCCAATATACGTGGGATTCTGTATACTGGACATATCTAAAATAGTAATGTATGATTTTTTTTATGGGTTTCTTAAAAAGCAGTTCAACGATAAAGTATCTATGCTTTACTGTGATACAGATTCGCAAATTTTGAAAACTCATACAGATGACTTCTATGAATTTATGAGAAATAATATTAGCGAGTTTGATACTTCAAATTATAAACAAAACAATGAGTTCAACATTCCAGTCAATGACTCTATTCTGGGTAAAATGAAAGACGAATTTCCAGAAGATCCTATAATAAGTTTTTACGGAACAGGTGCGAAGGCATACTATATCAAGTCAGTTAAGGGAGAAATGAAAAAAGCAAAGGGTGTTAAAAAAGCAGTAATACAAAATCAGTTATGTGGTAATGATTATAAGCATATACTAGAGAATGGTGGTCTGATTTTAAGAAAAATGAATACATTCAAAAGCAGGTTGCATGATGTATATACAGAAGTCAAAAATAAAGTAGCTTTAGCACACAACGATGATAAAAGGTTTATAATTCCAAATACAACAAAAACTTTACCCTGGGGGCACTCTGACATTCAATTTTACCAAACAGACCCCGCATCGAATGTAAAATATGCTATCGATGCCATTAATCAGATCACCGCGCGAGATGAGGCTCCTGAAGATGGTAATTTAGATCTACTTATACAATTAATGTTAGCCGAAGTTTCTAAATATTAGATTTAAGTTACTGTAAGCTTGTAAAGTGTGATAGTATTAAATATATGTTTGCAGAATAAAGTTGGCACATTTTATTTAACCTAAACTCAGACTACCCACAATCTACATCAGATTCATTGTGAGACTTCAAAAATGACTATAGTTGTTCTAGATATCCAAGGATATAATATCCAGTCTACGTTTGTTCCAAAAGAGATAGGGTTTAAGAAAAGTGGAAGTTTATTTCATTATGTGCTTAAACCCGTCATTAAATTCAATGAACTGAGCGTAAAAGATCAAAGAAGCGTCAAGTTTTTGGCAAAATATAATCATGGCATCAGATACAGTAGTGGAAATACAAATGCGCAACAAATCATGAAAATAATTAAACAACATATCAGGAACAGCGATAAAATCTTTCTTAAGGGCCATCAGAAGTATGAGTATGTAGTGAGAGCTGTAGCTATGTTAAACTTGAAAAACATACAGATAGTGAACATTGAGGCTATAGGTCATAGTATCTGTCTTAACGTGGGCATGAGCAGAGCAGAGCAGAGTGTTCATAGCAAAAAGTGTGACTACCATTCCGAAAACACGAATGGGAGATGTGCATTGAGAGTTTGTGAGGCTATTGATTCGTGGATTAGGACACCGCCTCCGTCACATCCGCAACCACATATGAAAGTTCTGAAAGACGAGTCGTTAGCCGAAAGAGCAGATCATAATTTTCATTAATACATAGAGTGCCTTTCTTTTAGATTCATAGTTTTAGATTCAAGTTGTCTGTTCATAATTTTTTGGTTGTTGCAGAATTTAATATCTTAAATAGTTGTTAGTGGAGTCTTGGAATTTTAAGTTGCTTTCAACGTATTATATTTGTAGTTTTAGAATTGATATTTAAATCTTTGTGTATTGCAGTTACTTTTATTTGGTATGTTAATATACACATAAGAAAATTTCAAATTGTATTAATCAATAAATATATCCACAAGAAAGCTTTGAGATATTTATTTAAACGAGTATAATTATAGAAAAGGCGAGCTGTCCCTAGCAGTCGGAGTGTTTCGGGGAATGAGACCCTTTGGGTCTCGTAAACTCATAATACAGTTTATTTCTTTAATCCCTAAGTCCATAACAAACTTTATTACCACCCCATGTTTAAGATTAGGTTATTCCACGAAGAGAGGTAAGCCTCTATATAATCCCTAAGCCATTAACAAAATTTTTTATTGCCACCTCATCTTTAAGATTAGATTATTCCACGAAGAGAGGTAAGCCTCTATATAATCCCTAAGCCATTAACAAAATTTGTTATTGCCACCCCATCTTTAAGATTAGGTTATTCCATGAAGAAAGGTAAGCCTCTATAAATACCCATTTAAAATTTAATGGTGCCCCATGGCTACCCTCTTTAAGGCATACACATCTATTAATACATACTTAAAAAATCATTACCGCTCCAGGTATTCAAACTCATGAAATATTTCATAAGTTCTAAATACACATTGATGTAGAAAGAGACAAAAAAAAACATGGCGACATTGGAGTTGATAGGGTAGGGATGTGGGCTGTCTTTCATCCCCATTGGAGGAGTGGGCGTACACCTCTGCCTCTACCCCTACTCTCGAACTATCTGATTGGTGGATTGAGGTCTTAAAAGTGCAGGCGAGGACAGGTAGAAATCATTCTGTCCAGCTTTTGCCGCCAGAATACATCTCACTACCAGCCACCAACTAACCAGCTACGAACCATGTCTCTGAAGAGAAGTGTAAGTAAAAATAATTTTATCCTAACTTGGGAGACCGCTCTACCAACTACCCTCATGGATATGTTTCTAAATATGGTTTTCTCTTTATTGTTACAGATGCCCATCGAATACGACTCAGAAGATGAGTTTCAAAGCTCACCGAAGCGATCGACGCTGCTATCGCGATCGCCTGTTGCCAAGGCTGGTCCCTCGCAAGTACGCGCAAGTCCTACCACCAGGAAAAGGACGGCGCCTATGAAGATGATGACGGGTACCAAACGCCCCAAGAAGGTAGATGGTGATGAATCGCAAAAAAAAGTGGTTGCGATGCAAAAAGAGCCGCGAAAGAAGGTTGTAAGAGTACCGTCGAGTTCGGCAACGCAGCGGAAGCGAAATGAGGGTGCCAAATTTAAGCTGTGTAAGTCGGCATGCAAGACTTACACAGCTCGATTTCGGCAACCTGTACCCCAGTTTGCCACTTCCGCTGCTGTACCGGAGTCGACGGTAGACTTCTCCGTATTGCACGAGGCTCCGACTGTAACGGAACCACCTTTTTGGCGAGAGTCACCCGTCCGGACTTCGGCGGTTGTTGAGGAAGCTACCCCGACATTGCCGTTGTCGATTACTCCACCGGATCAGAATCAAGCACACAAAATTATAGTGCATCAGAATGTGCTTGTTACTGCTCCAGTGGAGTCATCGACGACGACATCTTCGGAGCTTCATCAGGCAAGTCGAAGCCCGGAACCTCTTGCGGTTAATGATGCCCAGTCATCATTTTCACCGGCACCGGCTGACATCCTGGAGGCCTTGCCGCGTACACCCAGGACACCGCGGATATCAGCGACTCAATCGTCCCTCGAGTCGCTGACATCGCACGAGGCCAGTCAACGTAGCAGCGGTAGCGGAAGCAGTGGCGGAAGCAGTAGCGGAAGCAGTAGCGGCAGCAGCAGCCAGACCAGTAGTGGGAGCAGCCAGACTGTGGAGGAGGATCCTGGCTCGCTGCTTGCCAAGGCGACTGCTAAGATGAGAAAGGAACTGCAGGACGCAAGGGTGAGGGTGCAGGAACTGAAGGAGGACCAGTTCCCGCAGATCTTATCGGCCGCCAGGGAGGAGAAGCGAACCGCCGAAGAGTCGAGCCGGCAACTTTGGGGCGACGTTCTGCTGCAGGAGGTGGAGTTGCAGCAACTTCGGGAGGAAGTACTGTCGAGGGAATCGAAGTTGCAGCAACGTCGGAAAGAAGCTCAGCAGCAGGACGTGAAGTTGCGGCAAGCCGGCGGTAAGCTTGAAGGCCTGGAGGAGAGAGCCTCCAAGATAGAAAATTATGAGGCGAAGATAGCAAAGCTGGAGGGACAGATAGCGACGATCGAATCCGTGGATTACCATCCGATCTGTCTGTCCCAAAACCAGAAGGGTGTGTAGTATATATATATATATATATATATATATATATATACTTGGCTGGCGCACCAAGTGAGGACAGTACATATTAGTGACCAAGTGAGGACAACGAGATAATGGCATCATTTTATGATAGATATTACGAAGATGTGCCATTTGATAAGAAACATTCAAATATACACATGAAAGCTATTTTACCGATGAGAAAATTGATACGTGTATATCGAGACAAGTGAGGACCTTTCAATGAAAGAATTAAGTGAGCCACGATATACCCGCTTTTTATCCCAGAGAACAACGGAGGTCCGAAATCGGTATACAACGCACCAAGCGAGGTCATAGCTGTGTTGCCAAAATGACACCGCAATATAAGCCACTCTACGACTTTTACTGAATAGGTGTTTTTTAAATTACACTTTACAACAACTACCCTGTTGTTGTAACGTGTAACCTGATGGACTTCAATGATGTGTGAATTCACAAATGCTTTGACATCATGTTCTGCTCCCATAGACATATGGTCATGAATCCTCCAAATAATTGATTTAGAATCAGTGTTATATAGATCTTTGTAACTACATTGTTTTTCCATTTATAGGCGAATAGACTTTGCTTTTGTTATTTTTGTGTGAATTTTAAGAATATCTGATTAATATTTTTCCTTTTAGTAAGGAGCTTTACGCTGCTTGCGTCAAAATCCGTGCCTCTAGTGGCAAAAAGCGAACGAGCCTTGTCGTTCCACCAAGGAGAGTTTACTGCTGCTAGTAGCGTTCCTCTTTGGTTGCCGTTACCTTCGGGTACTAGATGGCGCACAGGCAGAATTCCTTCTGTCTACTCGCACATCTTTCACATGTTTATTAAACATGGAAAGATTGATGCTCTCTATTTCCGTCAATCGACCTATGGCGCACTGATGATCGCTAATAAGCGTGAAACAGCTGTCTGCGTACTGGTGGATTGACGGAGGTATAGAGCAACCCTCGTATATCGGCTTTACGCTGCTTACGTCAAAATCCGTGCCTCTAGTGGCAAAAAGCGAACGAGCCTTGTCGTTCCACCAAGGAGAGTTTACTGCTGCTAGTAGCGTTCCTCTTTGGTTGCCGTCACCTTCGGGTACTAGATGGCGCACAGGCAGAATTCCTTCTGTCTACTCGCACTGTGTCGAGATTTCATCAAAATCAGTTCAATATTTTCCACGCTACAGAACAATCTAGAGCAATGCCATTATTACGTATACATCAGAAAATTCTTGGTTTCTGCAATAGGCTAGACAATGTTCGGATGGATCTAAAAAAGTGTCACAGGTCAATGGACAGCCTATTATGAATACAATAAGCTTTTCAGTTTTACAACCCCTCACCCCCCAACGATCCCAATTTCTCCCTTACCAAAAAAGTAGAAAATGATCAGTCACGTCTCAAACGCCTAAAAACGATGTTTGAGATGTTTTTATATTTTTAGTTTTTTTCATTATTGCTGCGCCGCCACTGATACGATTTCTAAAAACCATACGCATTTCCATTCTCGCCACAGTAATAATACTATGTCAAAATTTCATTAAAATCGAACAAAAGTTTCCACCAAATACAGAACGACCTAAAGCAAAACTCGTATTCGAAGTCCCTTGTTTTCTGCAATACGCAAGGCACTGTTAGGATGGACCTAAAAAAGTGTATTATGCCGCTGGGTCTTTCTCTCACAGGTCAGTGTGTTTGCGTGTAGTCTGTATGTGTGTGTGTGTAATGGCTTTACTTTTAGCATTTAGATTTTACATTACATTATTAAATGTTACATCATTATGCGGAATTAACCCAAGATTGACAAGTTTCATATATTTGGCCATTTTTTGATAAGCTTTAGACAGGCTATTATGAATACAACAATTTTTTCATTTTCATAGCTAGAGATGTGTAGAACGGTTCTGATCCGGTTCATTGATCCGGATCTTTAAGGTGACCTAACTGAACCGAATCCTAAATTTAATCTCAACGGGTCAGTCGGGTCACAAATTCGGCGGCTTGTTCATCAGAATCACAAAGCAGGATGGTGCGTGCCACGGCGATATATGTCGGTCAGTCGATCTGACGATTGGCGATGTTCAGTTTTCGGTTCAGTGTTCTGCTCAAGCTACAGGATAGCCATAATGCTCAATGTTCTGGGATCTGAATTTAAAAGAATATTTAGATAGATATTTTAGGGCGAATAATAAATGAATATTTTTCTTGTATGATGAGTTGTGGTTGTTTATAGTAGAGACAAAAAATTCCTTTTACGTGCTAGGAGTGTATTTTAACAAATACGAGAAACTCAAAACTGAATAATTATTTACTCAAATCGAAATTTATAAAGAATAGTATTAATACATATACATCTTCTAGGTACATATTTATAAAAAAATAAATATCATCTGATATAAAGATAAAACAAATTAATAAATTATACATGAAGTGTACTGTACTGTACTGGCTCATTTCTGTCTGCACCGAGTACCCAGATTGGGCGGTTCCTTCGTGCTTCGGTTGACCAATTGTTCACCTTCGATCTTGAGATCTTGAGATCGAAGGTGAACGATTGCATTCGCTAGTCGGGATCCGACTGACCCGTGAACCGGATCACTGTTCCGGATCTTTGAGGTGTTCTAGATCCGGTGATCCGCATCTTAAAAATGACCCGATATGCCCATCTCTATTCATAGCCCTCCACCATCCATCCTGTAGTACAAAATGATTAGGAACCCCCAAAAATCCTAAAAACGAAGTTTGAGGAATATTTGACTTTTTTTGTTTTTGCTAATTCCTTCATCGCCCATGCACGGATTTTCAAAATTATAGCAGTATACTACCTATTACGACCCCACAGTATATCGCTCCGTGCAAAGGTTACTGAGATTATGAGGATAGAAAAACGCCAACAGGCAGATAAACCGACAGACCGATAGCCTACATGTCCGATAATGCCATATAAATATTACGGGCCTATCTGACAGATACGCTATCTGAAACTTATCAGAGACCGGTGAAACCGGTTCTAAGTGTAACAGACAGACAAACCGACAGACCGAAAGCCTATCTGTCATATAAATGATATGGGCCTATGTGACAGATACGCTATCCGAAACTTATCAGAGACGAGTGAAACTGGCCCTAAGTGTAATGAATGGGTATCAAAAAAGAATGTAGGTAAGTCTTCAAGGACAGTTTTCGTGTAGGTCTAAAAAGCATAGAATTTAATATTTTTTAGGGCAATGGAGGGTACTTTATGTTAACAACAATTTTTCGAGATTTCATCTCCCTCTCTCCCCACCTTCCCTATTTCATCCCCTCCTAAAAAATAACAGATAATTAAAAACTCATAAAAAGCTTGAAACAAAGGCCGAGGGGTTTTATCTTTCACTACGCCTACGCCCAGCTTTTCATAAAGTGCAGCTTTACCTACTACTACCCAGCAACATACTGCTATCCAAATTTCATCCATTTAAAAAATGCAAAATGCAACGTAGGTGCACCTAAGCTATACGACCAGCTCTGTCTAATTAAAATTTTCACTATTCCTTTAGATCGAGAACTCATTTCGTTTTTACATTATTTCCAACGTTCAGCATGCGCACAGGTCATTTTAAGGTTATACAGGGTGACTCAAGCTCAACGCCTCGGACTCTTGTGACCAAATGGTACTACTTTTCGGAAAATCGACTTTGCAAGTGTATGTAGGTCGAGTTGGGCTACATTTTAAAAATAATGACCTTCATACAGGGTGTCTAATATAAGCGTGACATATCAAACTTATGTTTTTTTCAAATGGAACACCCTGTATATTATTGCATATTTAGATTCCTGGGTGAATGTTAGTGGGACTTTATGTATCACACATGGGACTTTAAGCGAACCGTTTAGTATATAGGGTATAGGTGGATGTCAGAAAAAAATTGAATATCGCAGCTATTATAAATCTTAGAGGGCTGTGACGTTGCCATGTTACTAAGCATGAAATGTATCAGCTTACGTTAGACGGTCGAGTTCGAATTACATTTGTACTTAGACAAATCGGTAGATCAATTAAGGAAACTTCAATCAAAGGTAACTTGACTTTTTCAAAGGGAATGCATAATTTTTTTTATACGATCAAATGTGCAATTTGATAGGCTTTCTAATTATATCAGGTTGTGAATATCAATCTGTGGTAGTTTTTATTAAATTTCGAGATTTCAATCAAATCAGTGTCTTTCAATTTCCCTACCTATAAACAAACTAGCAGGCCATGAAATATAAACAAAATCGTATTCAGATGGAAGAAAACAACTAACTTCGCAAAAAGATACAGCAGAACTAGAGTAAAAGAACAAGATTATAAAAATTCCCTACAACAAATCAACTCTAACCAGAAACAACGGCGGTAACATGTCTAAGGTTAAAGAGAAGCTGAAGTATGACAGAAATGGATAATTTTTACAGCCTACTAGCGACTGCAATGTACTACAGATTAAACATTTCCAAAATCACTAAACACTTTGAAATGAAAGCAAAACTTTCAGCGATCGTTGCCGTCAGTCTAATATCTTCAGAGCGCAATTTCACATTTAATGGCATAAATCAGTATTCATTTCCGTCAAAGGCAAAAGTAATGATACCTCTCACTGCCGTCCTTTGAACTTTTCAGTATCTATTAGCAAGATCACAAAAAAGGAATACTGACAAATCATATTTTAATTTTCTGTCAGATAAATTATGTTTAATAATTAGAGCAGATTTTTAATTTATTCTTCATTTTCGGCGATCTTGCTTATGAGTATTGAAAAATTTGCAGAACTCCAGTCAGAGGTATCGGTTACTATTTTTTTAAATCATGAAATGTGAGATTGTATTCTGAAGCTATTAAGCTGCCAGCAACATTTCAAAATTCACAATGGTTTTGTGACTCTTCAATCTTTAGAATATTGTAGTAGCCGGTATGCTGTAAAAAATACCTATTTCTGTCATACTCCAGCTGCTTTTTGACCTTAGATGTGTTATGTCTGCTATTTCTGGTTAGAATTGATTTGTTGTAAGTCATGTTTATAATTTTGTCCTTTTACTTTAGTTCGTCCATAACTATCTGCTAAGTTAGTTGTTTTGTTCCATCTGAACAGTTTTTTGCTCATATTTCATGGCCTGCTAACTTGCTTATAGGTAGGAGAATTGAAAAACACCGGTTTTACTGAAAGTTTGAAATTAAATCAAAACTACCAGAGATTTATATTTACAACAGCATATCATTAGAAAGCTTATCAAATTGCACTTTCGATGGTATAAAAAAAATTATGCATTTCCATTTGAAAAAATCAAGTTACCTTTGATTGGAGTTTACTTAATTGATCTACCGATTTCTCCAAGTACAAATGTAATTCGAACTCGACCGTCTAACGTAAGCTGACACATTTCATGCTTAGTAACACGGCAAAGTCACAGTCACAAGATTTATAATAGCTGCGATATTCAATTTTCTTCTGACATCTACCTATACCCAAAATTGTGATTTGTACCTAAACGGTTCGCTTAAAGTCCCATGTGTGATACATAAAGTCACACTAAAATGCACTGGAGTCTAAATATGCAATAATGTACAGGGTATTCCATTTAAAAAAACAGCTTTGATATGTCACGCTTTTATTAGACGCCCTGTAGAAAGGTCATTATTTTTTAAATGTAGTCCAACTCGACCTACATACACTCGCAAAGTCGATTTTTCGAAAAGTGGTACCGTTTGGTCACAAGAGTCCGAAGCGTTGAGCTTGACTCACCCTGTATATGCGTTGTGCGGCCGATTCGGGTTCAGTACGGTTGACGGTTACATGAATTTCAGATCGATCCGAAAATATACCTACTTGAAGATCAATAATAGTAAAAGGGCAAGAAGGACGCTTACAAAAAATACTCAGGTGGTCCTCTGTCGTCTATATCACCCGGTCCTCGTTTATCACTTCTAATAGTATAAACACGTAAACACTGTATATTATACATAACAGGTAGAAAATGCGAAATTTGCTTAAACATCCTAATATCTTCGAGTGATTCACCACCGCCTACCGGTCCTCACTTATTCCACCTATTCGTATAGAGGTATACTAATTCAACGTTCATGCAGTAAAATAACATTCATTAATATGGGCTAGTGCGGATTTCAGTTGAGTGAAAATAAATACAACTTAATGTAAAATTACCCTTTGCAGGGATGTAGGTAATTTGGTATCTTAGATAAGAACTCTGTTAAAATTTGACCATTATAGGGAAAAAAATCAAATTATCTGTGACCGAGGTTTCTTTAATTAATCTACTGATTTTTCCAAGTTCAAAAAGATTTCAAATTTAACCGTCTGACGCACCTTATGCTCAGCCGTACCGAAAAGTCGTGGCCTTCTAAGATTAGTAGTCACTGTGATACTCAATTTTTTTCTGATACCTACTTATACCAAGAATGGTGATTTGCACCTAAACAGTTCGTTTAAGGTTCCATATAAAATACATGGGGTCAAACTAGAATTTACCAAGCAATCTAAATACTCAATAATATATTCCACTCCATTCATTTAAAAATGTAATTTTATTATGAATCACCCTGTATAAACTTGAAAATTCAAGTGAAAATATTTTAACGTTATAGCAGTCAAGGGTTCCCACCCCCCACCAAGTGACAGACTTTTTAAATATGTGTTAGTAAGTCAACAATCCTCCGTCCGCCCAGTGTTGGCCCACCCTGTATAGGTAAATAAACGTATCAAATGTCTCCTAGGTCAGTATTCGGATAAGTCTGAAAAGTCTAGAATTTCATATTTTTTAGGGAAATCGAGGGTATTTTATGTTTACAAGAAATTTTCGGGATTTCGACTCCCCCATCCCCACCTTCCCAATTTCATCCCCTCCCAAAAACGGTAGATGATTGGTAACTTATAAAAATAATTCTGAGGGGTTTTGTCTCTCACTACACCAACGCGAAGCTTTTTACAAAATGAATTTTTACTTCCCACACGATAGGTGAGGGGAGTATTGCGATCGCGAAAATTTTCGATTTTGAGATAATACGCTTCTTGGGCGTTTTATGATGTGTACATAACGAAAATCCACGTCACTCATTTCCGTCGATCTGTCTGTCGGTCTGTCTGTCTGTCGGTCTGTCGGTCTGTCGGTCTGTCGGTCTGTCGGTCTGTCGGTCTGTCGGTCTGTCGGTCTGTCGGTCTGTCGGTCTGTCGGTCTGTCGGTCTGTCGGTCTGTCGGTCTGTCGGTCTGTCGGTCTGTCGGTCTGTCGGTCTGTCGGTCTGTCGGTCTATCGGTCTGTCGGTCTGTCGGTCTGTCGGTCTGTCGGTCTGTCGGTCTGTCGGTCTGTCGGTCCGTCGGTCTGTCTGTCTGTCTGTCTGTCTGTCGCGTTTTTCTACCCTCGTAATCTCAATAACCGCTGCATGGATTGTGATGAAATTTGGGCAGCGTTATGCTGTGGGGTCGTAGTAGGTAATGTTCCTATAATTTTGTAAATCGTTATACGGGGGGCGGAGTAATTAGCAAAAAACGAAAAATGTCAAATATGCCTCAAACTTCGTTTTTAAGCGTTTTAGGGGTTCCTGATCATTTTCCACTTTTTCTTGGGTGGGGGTGAATTTGGGATGGTTGGGGGGTGGGGGGTTGTAATACTGATTTTCAGTTTTTTTCAATTTGTTTTATTCGCAATGGGCTGTCCATTAATATGTGAATGAAAAGCCTAGCGGCATGATACACTTTTTTAGGTTCATCCGAACGTTGCATGCTTATTATAGAAACCACGGGACTTTGAGAATTTTCCGATGTATACATATTAGATAGTTTTGTATTTTATAATGTTGAAATTACTGAATTGATGTTCATCAGAATTTATGATGTACACATACGGGTATTGTTTTAGATCGTTCGATATCGCGTAACGCGAAAATTGTTCAATTGATTTTAATGAAATTTTGACATAGTATTACTCCCAAGCCGAGGATGAAACACGCGTATGTTTTGGAAAAATAGTGTCAGTGGCGGCGCAGCAATAATAAAAAAACTAAAAATATAAAAACAGCTCAAACATTGTTTTTAGGCGTTTTACGGGTTCCTGATCATTTTCAAATTTTTTTGGGTGGGGTGAAATCGGGGCGGTTGGGGGGTGGGGGGTAGTAAAACTGAAAAATTTATTGTATTCATAATAGTCCGTCTATTGACCTGAAGAAGAAATACCTAGCGGCATATTGCACTTTTTTATGTCCGTCCGAACTTTGGCTTGCCTATTACAGAAACCAATTTTGTGATCTGCACATACGAGTTTTGCTTTATTTCGTTCTATGTATATTGCGTAAAGCGAAAATTATTGAATTGATTTTAATAAAATTATGACACAGAATTACCGCTGCGAGAATGGAAAACGACTCTGTTTTTGAAAAACCATGTCAGAGGCGGCGCAGCAATAATCAAAAAACCAAAAACATAAAATCAGCTCAAACTTCGTTTTTAGACGGGTTGGAGGCTCTTGATCGTTTCGCATTGTCCAGTTCAAGCATGTAGAAAAAAACTATGGCGCCCTAGTTCCTAAGAAGGGAGACGCAAGAAACTATTTACGAGGGTTTTTGTGTTGGATGTTGTTTTTGGAGGCGGATGGGCGATAATTCAGCTGCAAGGGAAATTTAGGCTATAGCTTCATGAAATGGGAAATAATAAAATGGTATCATCATTATGTGTGGGAAGTACTGAGTCAATCAACTTGACTCCATTTTTACCTATTACTACCCAGCACCATGCTGCTATGTATAAAAATATCGTCCTCTTAAAAACGCAACTTTCGGCATGCACACAGGAGACTTTCATGTGATGTATTCGTTGTGCGGCCGATTTGGTTTTAATGCAGTTGTCGTTTACATGAGAAGAGCAGGAAAGACGTTTACAAAAAATACTCAGGTGGTTCTCAGTTTGTCGTGCATGTCAGCCGGTCCTCGTTTATCAGTTCTAATAGCATAATCACGTAAACACTGGAAACATGACATGCAGAAAAGTCGAAATTAGCTTAACAATACTAATATCTACGAGTGAGTCACCACCGCCAGCGGTCCTCACTTATTCCTCCTATTCGTAAAGAGATATACTAATTCAGCTTTCATGGAGTAAAATAACATTCATTAACATGTGCTACTACGGATTTCAACTAAGTGAAAATAAATGCAACTAAATGTAAAATTAACCTTTTCCTTTGTTAAAATTCGACTACAGGGATGTAGATACCGCGTGGCACATATAGCGAAAAATTCGACCCCTCTAATTACCAAAATTTTGCTAATAATCTGAACATGTCAATAACGGCGAATTCAGGTAACTTAGTTCAACGGATCTATTTTGAACGTTTATTGACTAGTCTAGGCACTGCGACTACAGGAGCAAGACTTTTTCAATCAGACCAACTGAAATAGGACATGACTCACTTGCTAAATCGCGGATGTTGAAAATGGTATCGCCCTTCGTTATTAAAAACAAGTATTCCTGAGAAGAACTGAATCAATAAACTTGACTTCTATTTTTTTAATATCTGACCATGTTTTGGGAATTATTCAATATTTGTAGACGCGTAATTCGAAAATTGATTTAATCTAACGCGTGAATCAGTTGACTGCACTTTCGGTTGGCATTTGGCGTCATAAAACGTGTCTATGCCTGTGATACAATAAAGTTAGCTAGAAAGGTAACAAATCTGTAACGAGAATATACTGTTAGATAAGGGTAGATATGCTTGACAGGGGTACAACATTTATGAATTCAGAAATTTGTACTGTACAGTTATACATGAGGTTCAATCAATATGAACGATAATTGACTAACTTAGTACTTCCCACACATTAAAGTGATATCAGTTTATTATTTTCCCTTTGCATTAAGCTATAGTCTGAGATCCCCTTGCAACCAAATCATCACCCCCCTGCCCTCAAAAAACATCCAACACAAAAACTCTAGTAAATAGTTTCTTGATACTCCTCTCCATAGGAACTAGATCGACACTGGTTTTATTCTGCGAGCTTTAATTGGATGAAACGAAACGACCAGGAACACCCAAATCGCCTAAAAACGAAGTTTGAGTTATTTTTTAAATTTTTAGTTCTGACACGATTTTTAAAGACCACACGCATTTTCCATCATCGTCACGGTAATACTACTGTGTCTAAATGTAATTAAAATCAATTTCAGGTTACATAATACAGAGCTATGTAAAGCAATACTCGTATACAACATACGTCAGAGAAAATCCCTCAGTTTCTGTAACAATCAAGGCAACGAGGGTTGCTCTATACCTCCGTCAATCCACCAGTACGCAGACAGCTGTTTCACGCAGAATTCCTTCTGTCTTACTCGTAAATCAAGGCAACGTTCTGATAAACCTAAAAAGTGTATTATGTCGCTAGGTCCTTTTTTTGTAGGTCAATGGAGAGCGTGTAATGCATACAAAACCTTTATTAGTTTTGCAACCCTCCAACCCAACCACCTCAATTTCACCCTCACTCAAAAAACAGAAAATGATCAGGAACCCCCAAAAGGCCTAAAAACTGGTTTGAGTTGTTTTTATATTTTTAGCTTTTTTATTGTTGCTGCGCCGTAGTGACGGCACGATTTCTAAAAAGCATACCCATTTTCCATGCTTGGCATGGTAATAATACTGTGGCAAAGTTTCATTAACGATCTAAAACAATTTTCGTATGTATGCATATATCCGAAAATTCCAAGGCCATTGGTTTCTGTAGTAGGCAAGGTAATGATCGGATGGACCTATAGGGCCGCCGCGCCGCTAGCACCCTTTCACAGGTCAATGGACGAATGGAAAATACTTTAGGAGAAGTCTTATTTCCAACAAAAAAGTCATATAAAGTACAGTCCGATTTTCAACTGTTTCAGAGATACCTAAATTTGATTTTCATTGAAATGCAGACCTCCAAACGAAAACCATAATCAAACAAAATTTTATCGTCGGATTTTGGAATTTTTAGTATTAGTGATTAGAAAAGACGATGTCACGTCATTGTTTACTAAAAGAAAGTGATCATGTATCAAACACTCAAACTCGAGATAGTATAAAAACCAGCATGTTTTGAAAAGTGACATCAAGAAACATTACAAAAAAGGAATTTATCTTAAAAGATCGCCAAATAGTTAACCACGTACTTTACGGTAAATACATGCCCATCTTTCTAGTTATCCATTGGTACCACAAACTTCTTATAAATGTGGTAAACATAGGCAACAAAATTGCATTTAAGCTCTAGAGGTGTATTGGATCTCGGGGACCGCAAAATTTCAACAACCGTATGCAAAAACGTGTCATCGGATTTCTAATTTTTGTGTACTTTAATAATGTTCTATTACATCATAAAAAAGAGATCTATCAACTAAAACTTCAGTATAGGGTCTACAAATTGTATGATATTAGAAGAAAACTTCAAGTTTTAACTTAAAATCGAATCGTCTTAAAAAGTCGCTAGGTAATTTCTTAAAAGATGGTAGATAATCAAGCAGAACATGCAAGCCACTTTATAAAGTATCGTGTATCCATAGATTTTCACTGGTGTATAAATGAGAGGTTGTAAATAATCCAGAACGAAGTAGTAGAAAATTAAGCATGATATCTTTAGGGAACAACCTCGTATTATGGATCAGTCATGAACATACATACGCTAAAGCTGAAACTGTAGATTTTGTGCTGTGGATCAACAGTAATGAACGCACGCCTGCGCAAATTAAGATACAGTGGGTTGTGACAGCTGCGTCTCTACTTTTAGAGCGGACAACGGCGTTGGTGTTCACGCATACACGGAAATCATCCTACAGCTCCACCTACGCTGTTGCTGGTATTTCTTAGCGGAAGATGTGGTTCACTGCGAAAACAACTGGTATGTATCCGTACATCCGTACCATTACATGCCAGTACACATTTTGGAGGAAGGCGATCCTGTCAGAAGAATGGATTTTTGTCGACTTATGCTTCATGTGGATGCCGGAGATGCAACTTTTTTAAGTAGGATTCTTTGGACGGATGAATTCATACATAACTAAAAATCTACGGTTACAAGACACTTTATAACGTGGTCTGCATGTTCTGTTTGCTTGCCTAACTTCTTAAGACGAATCTATTTTAAATCGCAACTTGAAGTTATCTAAAATTATAGTTTTGAGACCATATACCGAAGCTTTGGTCAACTGATCACTTTTTATGACTAATCGTGATGTGATAGCACATTATTCAAGTAACCATAACAAAAATTAAAAATCTGATGACAAGCTTTTGCCAAACCGTCTGTTGAAATTTTGCACTCTTAGCGATCCAATATGCCTTTAGAGTTTAAATCTCTCACTGCATATGTACACATTTACAACAAGCTTATGGTACCAATGAACAACTAGAAAGGCATGTGTTTACCTTAAAGTGCACGGTTAATTATTTGGTGATATTTTAAAGATTTCTCTTTTTGTAACGTTTTTGAAGTCACTTTTCAAAGCATGCTAATCTTGACACTATCAAGAGTGTTATACCTGATCCCTTTTTTTAGTTGGTAATGACGTGATAGCATATTTTCTAAGGACTAATACCAAAAATTTCGAAATCCAACAATACAATTTTGTTTTATTAGGGTTTTAGTTTGGAGGCCTGCATTTTAATGAAAATCTCTATAATGAATACAACAAATTTTTGAGTTTTACAACCCTCCGCCCCCCCAACGACCCCAATCACACTCTCACCCAAAAAAGTAGAAAATTATCATCAAATCCTAAAACGCCCAAAAACGAGGTTTTTGTTTTTTGCAAATTACTCCGCTGCCAATGCACCGATTTTTAAAATTATAGGAGCAATAGGATACCGGTACCCAAATTTTATCACAATCCACGGTTACTGATGTGACTAGCCTAGAAAAACACGCAAAGACAGACAGACCGACGTTATATAGACATCATAAAACGCCCAAAAAAGCGTATTATCTCAAAATCGAAAATTTTCGCGATCACAATACCTATCACAATTTCCTATCGGTGTGGGAAATAAAATTAACTAAAAAGAAGCAGAGGTCATAAAAAGGCGCGAAAGGCATTTCAGATGGTAGGGTGGTATCGATTAATTAATATGCATGTAGACCTCGGTTATTGCCTTATACATTACCGGTCCTCTCATATTTGTTCTAATCGTAGAGATATACAGAGAATGTGGAAAAAGTGCAACTATTTTTTAAATACTAAGGCTGTCAGATCGTTTTGTACCGGTGATCACTTGTTCTCTCCTATTAGTACAGAGATATACTCAGGGCCGTAGCTAGGCGTTGACCATGGAGGGGGTTCATGGTGACCTTAGGAGGGGTTCATGTATAAAAGAATATGTAATGTCTTAATTTGTTAAACATCTGTATAGATTGTATCGCTGCTTATGTGTCATGAGCACCGAGGGATTGGTTGGTAGTAGAATAAATCACTAAGCTTGGAGAAAGCATCCTTGATTATCTTTATTTTGTATTATTTTAGTAGCTATTTCATTCATGGGAATACTCATGCGGGGGTTTGAACCGGCCCTGGATATGCTTGCTGATTGCTTATTCTGTCTAAGCTACCATTCATTGGTCCTCCTGTTCGATTAGTTTAGATGAAATACTACCGTTGCGGTCAATGAACTTTGTTATTTATCTGCACAGCGTCCTAAAACGTGTCTCCAGGTAAATCGATCCATAAGGTCGATTATAGACTTCTATTTACTATAAGATTTTCAAGTATCATGATGTGTCGATTGATTCGTTGTCTTCAATTTATTATCTTCTTGAAATATATAGGCAATGACATCTGAAACAGATATTACGAAACATCTGCCGACACGTTCCAAATAAATCTGTTACTTTGAGACCTTTTCTGTGCCTACCTATTCCTTGACAAATAAAATCAAATGAAAATTTGTCCTCAGTAACGTAATCTGAAGGCTTGATATCTCGGTGACTACACATCTGCTGCTCACGTAGAACTGCCGTTTCTACTAGCAAAATCGATGTAACAGCTAAATACTACTGGAGTTCAGCTTTAAAGGTGGACAGAGAATGTTTTTTAAACTGTGGAACAGCAGCGGTTCCTGAACTTTTGAAAGGGGGCGCACAAAAGTTTAAATAAAAAAATACACAAAAATCCTACCAGAGATTATTTAGGCCGCAGCTGCACTCTGCACGTAAGTATACATAAGTATCTTTATACAAGTAGGAGGAATAAGCGAGGGCAAGTGGCGGCCGTAAAGGACTCAAACATCAGTATTGTTATGCTAATTTCGACTTTTTCACGTCATGTGTGCAGTGTATACCTGTTCATACTATTAGAACTGATAAACGAGGACCGGGTGATATACGCGGCAAACTGAGGACCACCCGAGTATTTTTTTATCGATCTAAAAGAATAGTTCATTTTAATTAAACAGAGTTGGTCATATGGTTTAGGTGTACCTAAGTTGCGTTTTTTAAGTGGATGAAATTTGAAAAGCGGCATGCTGCTGGGTGGTAATAGGTAAAGCTTCATTTCATGAAAGCTGTGCGTTGGCGTAGTAAAAGGCAAAACCCCTCAGACTTCTGTTTGAGCGTTTTATGAGTTAATCATCTACCATTTCTGGGAGGGGCTGAAATTGTCAAGGTGGGGAGGGGGGAAACCTTGAAAATTTGTTGTAAACATAAAATACCCTCCATTGGCCTAAAAATATGAAATTATATACTTTTTCAACTTATTCGGTTACTGACCCAGGAGACATTTGATACGTTCATTCACATATACAGGGTGGACCAATAGTGAGCAGATGGAGCATTGTTGACTTACTAAAACATGTTTCAGAAATCTGTCACTTGGTCATGGTAGGGACCTTTGAGTGATATAACGTTGAATATTTTCACTTAAATTTTGATGTCTATATAGGGTGGTTCATATCAAACTTACATTTTTTTGAAGGCGACTCCCTATACATTATTGCATATTTGAATTCCTTGGTGAATTCTAGTGTGGCTCAATGTATCTTATATTGAACTTTAACGAACCGTTTAGGCACAAATCAGCATTCTTGATATAAGTAGGTATCAGAAAAAATTTAAATATCGCAGTGATTATAAATCTTATAAGGCCGTGACATTGCGGTACGACTAAGCATGAGATGCGTCACCTTAGGTCAGACGGTTAAATTTAATTTTTTTTTGTACTTGAAATCAGTAGATTAATTAAGGAAACTTCAGTCACAGAGAACTTGATGTGTTCAAATAAGAATACCCATTTTTGTTTACAGAATCAAATGCAGAATTTGATTACCTCGATCTCAATCTTTTTAGTTTCCATTTTATTTAAAATTTTCAGTCAAATCAGTGTTTTTCAGTTTTCCTACTTATAAGAAATCTAGCAAGTCATGAAAAACAAACAAAAGCCCGTTAAGATGGAAGAAACCAACTAACTTAGTAGAAAGACACAAACAAACTAAACAACACAACAAACGGAAATTCCTTACAACACATAATCTCTAACAACAGCGGTAAGAAATCTAATGACAATGACCAGCTGGCGTATGACAGAAGTGTTATTTTTCCACAGCCTACCAGCTATTGAGATCTACTAGAGCTTGATAACAAAAAACGATTAAAAATATTGAAACAAAAAAAAACTTCCAATGATTGCTGCTGACAGTTTAGCATCGTCAGAATGAAATTTCATATTTAATGGGATAGAAAAGTAGTCATCTCTGTTAAGTCAAAAGTAAAGATACCTCTAACTGGAGCACTCTGAGCATCTATTGATGTGATTGTTAGATTTTCTTATTACTCCATGTTGTAACTGTGTTTATTTCATGTATGTTCCTACCAAGTAAATAATGTTTTATCATATAACATACTGCAATTCAGTTTTCATTTTTTGCGATTTTGCTAAGAAGTAGAAGTACCAGTGAAGAATTTGAAGGGCTCCAGGCTTTTGACTTACGGCTATTTTATGGAACTAAATGTGAAAATTTATTCTGAAAATATAGATACTCCCCTGCCAGTAACGATCGCTGGTATTTTGTCTTTTATTTAATTTTTTTTGTACTGATTTTGGATATCTGCGTATAGCTAATAGGCTGTGAAAAGTAAGCCTTCTTGTTGCCGCTGTCGTTTCTGGTTAGAGCTGATATCTTGTAAGACATTTTTATAATCTTACCTCACTAATCTAGTTTGTTTGCGTTTTTATGCCAAGTTAGTTGGTTTCTTCCATCTGAACAGGTTTTTGTTTATTTTTCATGGACTGCTAGATTACTTAGAAGCTGGGAAAGTGTAAAACACCGATTTGACTTAAAATTTGGAATAAAATGAAAATAAAAAAAGATTGATTCCAACAATCCTACATTGTTGGAAAGGTTATCAAGTTTTAGATTCGACGGTATAAGAAAAATTAGGCATTCCCATTTGAAATAATCAAGGTACATGTGATTGAAATTTCCTTAATTATTCTACTGATTTCTCCAAGTATGACACGTTTTATGCTTAGTCACACCGTAAAGTCACGGCCTTCTAAGTTTTATGATCGCTGCGATATTCAATTTTTCTCTTATACCCACTTATATCAAAAAAAAGTGATTTGCGCCTAAACGGTCCGTTTAAAGTTCCATATAAGATACATGAAGTCACACTAGAATTCACTAAGCAATTCAAATATGCAATAATATATAGGCGGTTCTATTAAAAAAATGTTAGTTTGATAATCAGCCTATATAAACGTTAAAGTTTGAGTGAAAGTATTTTAACGTTATAACCTTCAGGGGCCCTACCATGATCAAGTAACAGATTTTTGAAATATCCTTCTAAGTCAACAATCCTCCGTCTACTCACTATTGGCCCACCCTGTATTGCATCTATCACATAATAATATGTACTCTGAGAGGAATTCACATATTTTGTTGGAATGTTTGAAAAGAAAAGTATTTTATAACTTATCGAATTTTTAAAGCTGAAGCTGGATTGACATGAAACGAGTGAAATCGGGTCAAGCCAGACCAAAAACTCTTAAGATGCTTATCGGAGCAGCTAAAATCTGACGAACTTGGAACGATTTGACTCGGATAGCACTCTACTCTCTCAGACACTCTCTCCCATTTTTTACCTAAGTCTAAAATATGCTTCTCAGTTGTACAAAAATGAGCTTTAACAATTTCAAAAGGCATATCACACGGTATCTAAAACGTCAGTTGAATTGACCATCTTAGTTTCCAAACGAAAATTGTATCACTCGATATTAAACTAATTGAAACACCTGCTGGTTCTCACGCATAAGGGCATGGTTCATGATTTCAGAACTGTCTAGTAATCGCTATACCGAAGATCCTACTCCTAAACCCTTCATGCATAGAGCGATGACCTGCAATCAAAAACTTTTCTGCCATAAAAGCCGCTTAGATCTCATTCCAAAAGTTCCTCATGATGGGGCACTTGTGAACAAAATTATGACTCGCAACACCTAATTTTCTTCTCAAAGACAGCAACGTGTAATATGGGAAGCTAAACAATCAAGTACACAAAGAAAAGGCGAAATATCGTGAGAGGCATTAGTCTGCCGGTATTTCATCGTTGCCGAATTTCAGGACCTCACTTGTCGCATGCACTGGTATGTAACGTATATGGGGTGGCGGTATACAAACTCGAGAAACCATCTGGTGCCAAAGCGGTGAACTAAAATGTATACATTTACCATAAAACGAAAAAAATGAGGACCAGCTGAAATTTTCAAATTTGACTCAAGACCATATCCGCAACTCACCACAAAAATTTCAAGCGAAGTCCTTGTGAGGTCCGTATATTGGTCCTCACTTGGTCGCGGTCCTCACTTGTTATGCAGATTTTGCACGGGCTAGCCTCACTTGTACCACGGGCCAAAAATATATATAGTATATATATAGATATATACTACACTTTCCCTTATAGTTAGAATTAGGGTTTTATATGTATATATTTAGAGTTAGATATTTGTATAGCATCTTTATTTTATAATTATAGTATTGTATAAATGTATATTTTAACTAATAAATTTTTCATGTATATATAATTGTTATTAAATATATATTTTTTAATTTTAACAAATTTTCATTGAATATATAAAAATCTTATTATATAAATGTATTTTTTAATTTTAATAAAATTTCATGTGTATATAAAAATATTACTGTTTAAATGTATATTTTATTTTTTTATAAATCTTCATGTACAATAATTACAAAAAATGTATTACTCAATTTTAATAAAATTTCATGTATGTATAAAAATATTATTGTTAAAATATATATTTTATAATTAATAACTTTTCATGTATAATAATTACAGAAAATAAATTATACTTGTTCTCAAATTTAGTGTTTCAGTTAATAATATTTTTATAGAATAGTAGCAATGTACAAATGTAATTTTATGTATATCTTATAATTGAAAAAAATATATAAATATATCGATTATGAGATTATTTAATAAATGAGTAACAAAAAAAATATGTGAACAAAAACTTTTGATTTTGTATTTATTTGTATGCAGGTGTTAGATATTTGTGTAAAATTTTCTAAGATAGTAGTAATGTACAAATGTGTTTTTTATTACAATATTTTTTATGTATGTCTTATAGTTAAAAATAAATAAATTCAAATATATATATATATATATCGATTTTGAAATCTAGTTCTTTTCTGGTTAATAAAATGAGAAATAAAAAAAATATGAAAAAAAGTTTAGTCTATAAAAAAATATCTGCGAAAAAATTCATAAGGAAAGTATTCGTCAAAAAATAGGTTAGTTTATCAAAAATATTTGTGAAAAAAAAAACTATAGGTTGGTCTCCAAGACAACAGGATAGTGCATAGTGTCCAACTACACATAGTGCTTACTGGTTCGTGATAAGTATCGGTAAAGGCAGAGACTAGGTCGACGGCTGCGCCGTCGACTACCCGACTGCCCGAAACCCCGGGTGAAAAAAATTATAGGTTGGTTTCTAAGACAACAGGATAGTGCATAGTCTCCAATTACACATAGTGCTTACTGGGTCGTGCTAAGTTTCGGTAAAGGTGGAGGTTAGGTCGACTGCTGCGCCGTCGACTAACATCGACACGGGCGGTGGGTCGACGGCGGAGCCTTATCTCGCCGCGCATACAAAGGCTCGGCGGAGGCCCATTTTGACGCATTTTGAGGGCCAAATGTGATCTTCAACGGTCCTTCAAAACGGTGGTTTTTCAGAAAAAAAGAGTGAAAAAAAAACGTTAGAAGCATGAAAAAATCGAGATAGACAAAATTGGAAGACTGATAAAAAATGAGAAAATAAAGTACACCACTGAATAAAATTTTTAGAAAGATCGTTTGTTGGCAAAGCCGCCCACGCTCGATGAATTTTTTTTCTGTCACGATGGTAAGGTTTTTTGAAAAAAGGTACGATTTAAAAAAACAAGTTTATTGGTTAATACAAAAAAAAATCTCTTTATAATTTAATAATAGCACCTCATGTCTCCTCCTCGCTATCTATGAGAAAAGGCAGTTCTATCCGCGCACCTCTAAGGTTTGATGGACCATCTGGACGATAAGGATCAGCATCATCATCATCATCGCTGTTATCTGATGAGCTGTCTATAGTAGACAACAGGAACCCCAGCGGCTGTACTGTGGAATCGCATGGTCCATGGTCCATCGGTGGTCTCGCCACCGCCCAATGAGATTGGTCGGGTGTCTCATCATCCGGTACCGCAGTCTCCATACTCCATATGCTGGAACTGTCCTCTTGATCCTGCATCCAAGACGTGGAGTCGCAAGGTCCGTTTGACTCTGTATTGAAGTCCATTTCGCTGCTAGTTGTATTACTGTACCAGTTGACTCTGCACTATGTTTTTCATTGACAAGAACTCTGCCTTTTATGTTCTAAGCTCCCCACACTAAAGCCCCCTCCATACCTCCCCACCTCTTCATTTTATTTGTGGAACATCGGTGGCGTTGGGTGGTGGGTACTGTAAAGCCACACCCTAATCCACAAGGTATATTTACCGTTTCTGTTAGCCCACTGGTACTTACACAATATACCATCATCAAATAAAAGATCATACCTTTTTTTTATTTTTATTCAATATTCGTAATATGAGGCAAATCAATACATATAATGTATATAAATATATATAATATTTTGCTGTTTATTTTACAACTCAAAGAAAGATATAATACGTTCCTTCTCTTCAGTCAGCTTGCATCTTTTTTGAGTTGATGTTGTAATGTATGATGTAACTAGGTAAGGCAGTATATATTTGTGCGTGCGCTTCGTGAGTGTTGAGCAGTGTATAAGTAAGTAGTTAAGTAAGCATTAATTGCAATAAACAATAAACATTGGAATTAGGATAGGTAGTGATGTAAAAATAGGAAATAAACGGGGTATTCACGATGAGAACATCGATAAGATTGTTTGATTAAAATGAACCTTCAATCCCAAGAGCTGAGTTTACTACATGGCGATCCTGCCAAAAAAGCTCAAGGTCTTCTGTGCAGAATGAACGTGTTATTGTGAGGTACGATAAAAATCATGGGTAAAGGCCAATCAAAGGAAGAAGTGATCGTCAATAATGCCGGCAATGCAGCAGCATCCTCACGTGGCTTCCTAGACAGAACAGCCCACGAGTCCCTCACGATCGTCGTAGTCGTCCTGCTAGCTATATCCCTAGCAACTTATTTATATAGACGGTTAAAGAGCAGACTAGAGAAAATAATAAGGACTGAACTAAGGAGGAGCCAGGAACAAGTCTAGCGTAATACCAATATGACCACACAGGTACCAGTGTTGTCGGAACAAGGGTTATGGAATGGACTGGAAGGAATTTAGGCATATCCTGGAGGAGCTAAGGGTGTTCCATAGAAATCTACAGAAAGACGGAGAGCCCAGGCGAAGAAATGAGAAAGTAGTGCATAGGAAACTTAAAAGGTTGGACAAAGTGAAGAATGGGTTTATGGACTTAAGAAAGGTATTTAATGAATCTAACGTTGAACTTGCAATTAAAGATGAGGTTAGGCCGATTGTTGAAGCTATTTGTAAATATATAGATAATATAGAATTAATCCTAAACAATAGGTTGAGAGATATAGGTAACACCAGTGCTGAATCAGTAACATTAACAGATTCACATTCAGACTCTTCAGAATCAGAGCATACAATTGTCAGGATGGGGGAAAAATTTGATTTGAGAACCGCTGCAGGTTTACTTCCCGTTATGGATGGAACTGAATCAGTCACTAAGCAGTTAATCGATGGCATTGAGTTTTATGATGAATTGTTGGATGCTCAAGGTAAGAAATTGCTTACTAGCTATGTTTTGAAAACACGTCTGTCACCAGGTGCTAAAGTCAGGCTCAAACCGAGTTACACTACTAATGATGCCTTGATTTTCGATATGAAGAATCATTTTATTAGCAAGAAATCTATTCCATCTTTATCCTCTCAGTTGCATAATGCCAAACAGAACAACGAGTCTATTGATAAATTCGGGAAATCAATAGAGGAATTGCTTGTAAGTTTAACTATATCCCAGGCAGAGGGTGATAATAATGTTGTCCCTGCCCTACAAAAAATTAATGAAAAAATTGCAGTAAGTACTTTTGCTAGTGGGTTGAGAGATCAAGAATTAAGAACTATAGTAAAAGCAAGAAATTATGAAAAACTGAGCGATGCAATACAAGGGGCTAAAGATGAAGAGATCAAATCAGGAGCCACATTTTTCAGTATGCGTGGCTCAAGAGACATTGTTAGAGGTCGCGGATCACCTAGGAATCATTCAGTCAATAGAACTTTCAATCAGTCCAGTCGTCAGTTCAATCAACGTAGAGGCCAAAGATATAGGTTCCACCAAAATTCATACAGAGGCAACATTCGTAGCAATAGCTCTCGCGGTAGATTCAACACCTATAACCCTCCCAGGAATTATCTTGCGACCAATCCAGAGGCTGGAACTGGATCGGTGCGTGATCAAGGTCTACCGGAATCATCTCAGTCTATACATGGCAATCAGTTTTTTCGTTCCTCAGTATAGCGAAACGTTACTTTTTAGCAATAATTCGTTGAACTCTGTAACATTTGGATATAATGGTAAAAATTTATCATTTTTAATTGACACAGGAAGTACCGTCAGCATTTTATTTCGGAAATACTTAAAGGAAGGTGAAAATGTTGATTTCTCAAAACACGTAAAAATAAAAGGTATATCTGGGTCAGCGATTTCAGACGGTGAAGCAAATATTATATTACAGGTGAATGGATTAAAATTGTGTCATTCATTTTTGCTGATGCCAGAATTCGACGACTCGGTACATGGTGTGTTGGGCTCGGATTTCTTTACTAAGTTTCATGCAAATATAGACTATGAACGTTTCGTATTTTCCTTTTGGTTGAGTAACGCACAAAAGATTTGTTTAAACATGCATTCTCAGCAAAACACGTACACCATTGTACCTGCTAGATGTGAAACGATAAAGTATATTAGAACAAATATTAATGATGATTGTGTAATTTTACCTAAGCAGCTATGTGAAGGCGTCTTCGTCTCCGGTTCCATAGCAACGCCTCGGAATAAAATGATTCCCGTAAAAATTTTAAACGTACGTGACGTAGATGTAACTATAAAAAACTTCGATCCACTAGTTGAAAGATTAACTGACTATCAATCATTTGAGTTTGAACAAAATCTTAATATCACAGTTGATCGCATAGATACACTGTTGAATTCTATACAAACGAAACATCTCAGTCAAGAAGAGAAGCTTTCTATTGACAAGATCTGCGCGAAATATTCAGATGTCTTTTATCTAGAAAATGATCGATTGACTTTCACAAATATTTACAAAGAAAACATTGTTCTGAAAAAAGATGCAAAGCCGGTGTATGTTAGACCTTATCGCCAGCCACATGCCTTAAAAGGTGAAATAAACAAACTTGTCAATGAAATGTTGAATAATGATATTATAGAGCCAATCAGATCTGCGTGGTCTTCTCCTGTTCTCATAGTACCTAAGAAACCAGATTGTAATGGCAATAAGCGGTACCGATTAGTAATAGATTATAGACAACTAAATAAACAAATAGAAGATCACAAATTCCCTCTTCCCAATATCAATGAAATACTAGACTCTTTGTCTGGGGCTATGTACTTTAGCCATCTCGATTTGGCACAGGGTTACCATCAAATAGAACTGGAGCCTTCCAGTAGACCTTATACTGCATTCACCACCGACCAAGGCCAGATGTGTATGAAGCGCCTTCCACAAGGCCTTCGGACTAGCAGCAGTAGCTTTTCACAAGCAATGACGGTAGCTATGTCTGGATTAAACTACGTAAGTTGTCTCACTTACCTTGACGATCTGATCGTTTTTGGGAAAACCCTAATGATTCATAACAAAAACCTAGTCAAGGTATTCCAGAGACTAAGGGAAGTAAACCTAAAGCTTAACCCTCATAAATGCCAATTCTTGAAAAAGGAAGTCTTGTTTCTTGGTCATATAGTAACATCAGAAGGAATTTCTCCCGATCCATCAAAGATTGAAGTCGTCAAGAACTTCCCTGTACCGAAAGATTCATCCGAAACAAAAAGATTTGTTGCATTTGCCAATTATTATAGGAAATTCATAAAAAATTTTGCAGAAATAGCATCACCTTTAAATAACTTGACTAAAAAAGGTACAATATTTAATTGGACTCCAGAGTGTCAGCATGCTTTTGAAACATTAAAGGAACGGTTAGTGAGCCCACCCTTGATACAATATCCAAATTTTTCACCCGACAATACATTCATTCTGACAGTTGACGCATCTAAAAAGTCATTAGGTGCCGTACTTGCAAATTCAGATAATAGACCCGTAGCTTTTGCAAGCAGAGCTTTGAACAAGGCGGAACAAAATTATCCCTCTGTTCATCGAGAGATGCTCGCAATCGTGTGGGGAGTTAAACATTTCAGACCGTACCTTCACTCAAAAAAATTCATTATTAACACAGACTGCAGACCATTAATGTATCTCTTCGGAATGTCAAATCCCTCTAGCAGACTTTTGAAATTCAAACTTGTATTGGATGAATACGACTTTGACGTAAAATATATAAAAGGGAAGGAAAACGCAGTAGCAGACGCATTATCAAGGATCGAAATTTCTTCTGAGGAGCTCAAGAAAATGGAAAATACGGTAACTAACACTATGTATATTATGACAAGAAGTCGTTCCAAACAACAGGAGAACGCAGTTCCTTCTACAGGTAGTTTCTCTAATTCAGACGAAAGGACTGATCACCCTGGAGTCGTAGAATTATTGAAACGGTCCAAACAAGGCTATCAGCTTTGTCCTGTAACGGGAGAACAATTTCAAAAGTTATTTGAAAGTGAGAATTGCGATTATACGACAGATAATTTACTGTGCCTTAGTGAAGCACAGATTGTTTATATACGTCAAGATTCCTTATCATCGTTCAACTTAGGTAAAACGTTGAAGGACTTGAAAATAATATGTAACCGTTATAATATTCCGGAACTAACAATATTTAAAAATAAAACTGGTGCACCAGTCATAAACGCAATTCTCAGCAATATAGGTAGAGTAAGAAAGTTCGGAATTAAATTGTCAGTAATAAAAGACGTGACCGAAATTACCGATCCCGAAATTAGGCATCTTATTCTAAATGACTATCACATATTACCAACAGGAGGTCATGCAGGTATAAATCGTATGTACAATAACATTAGAAAGAATTATTCCTGGCCTGGTTTAAGGAAACATATTGAACGCTTTGTTAAACATTGTGACGACTGTCAGAGGTATAAGCACAGCAAAACAAACTTCGAACCCATGACTATAACTACTACTGCTTCTGCAGCATTCGAAAAAATATTTTTAGACATTGTTGGACCACTAGAAGCAGATATAGACGAAAACCGTTACATTTTAACCCTTCAATGTGAACTAACGAAATACGTTGAAGCTTATCCTCTTAAAAATAAAGAAGCACCTACAATTGCTAGATCATTTGTTGACAATTTCATCTTGAGATATGGAGTACCTAGTACAGTAGTTACAGATAAAGGCGCCGAATTTCTTTCTAAAGTATTCAAGGAGACATGTAATCTTCTTGATATCAAACAACTAAACTCAACGGCGTATCATCATCAAACACTGGGCTCCCTAGAAAATACCCACAAATGTTTAGGTGATTATTTGCGAATCCAAGTGTCACATTTCCCAAACTCTTGGAGCTCCTGGGTGAGCTACTGGTGCTTTGCTTATAACACTACAGTCCACACAGAAACAAAGTATTCACCATTTGAACTCATATTTGGGAGGCAAGCAAGACTCCCTAATAACCTTGCTACTCAACTGGAGCCTATATACAATTTTGACCAATATCCCTTGGAATTGAAGTATCGATTACAAAGGGCATGTAACGATGCAAGAAACAATTTACTAGAATCAAAAGAAGTTCGTAAACGCATATACGATGCTAGAGTACATTCTCAAAGCTATAACAAAAACGACTTAGTTTTGATTAAGTCAGAAGTAGGCAATAAGTTAGAACCAATTTATAAGGGCCCATATAGAGTAGAAAGCGAAATATCGCCAAACATATTAGTAGATTTAGGTAATGGATGTTTAAGTGAAATTCATAAGAATAGAGTTAAGCCATATAACAAATAGAAAAAAATATTTATGAGCTCAAATATTTTTTTCTCACATCCCCCTGGGAAGTGTAATGTATGATGTAACTAGGTAAGGCAGTATATATTTGTGCGTGTGCTTCGTGAGTGTTGAGCAGTGTATAAGTAAGTAGTTAAGTAAGCATTAATTGCAATAAACAATAAACATTGGAATTAGGATAGGTAGTGATGTAAAAATAGGAAATAAACGGGGTATTCACGATGAGAACATCGATAAGATTGTTTGATTAAAATGAACCTTCAATCCCAAGAGCTGAGTTTACTACAATGTCACTCGTAGGGTGTCGATTCTCTTCTTGCAATCATCCAACTGTCGCTTTCTCCTCGTCTTGGTTTCTTTTACACGCTTCCTTTCATCGTCTAGCTGTTTCAACTTTTGCTCATCGATAACTTGTGCTGCTTGGAGACTATCGTTCAGTGCCAGCTCCTCTACCAGTTGCCGCTCATTATTTGCTATTTCATCCTTGATGCGTTGAACAGTACTCCTCAACGCTTCCGTCTGGTCTTCGATCTCTGTTTTTGGAGGTTTATTTGATTTTTCCAATGTCTGCCGCAATAATGCTCCAAAAGGCTTGGAAGGTGCCTTTTTTATTTTTCTGCTCGTTATCGCAGGCACTGTACTTGTGGATGCTTGCATCGCATCCACGCCAGCTCCTATAGCTACAGGAGTATTCACACTGGTTGCCAGGGCAGGCACTGCACTTGCGGCTGCTTGCGTTGCATCCACGCCAGCTCCTATTGCTGCAGGGGTGTTCACACTGGTGTTGTTTTCAGCTGGTGGGTTCACATGGACGAATTCTTCAAGTTCTTCTTGGACATCTGCAGCCAGCTGCGTAAAAGGCAACCCCTCATTTTCGAACTCCTGCAGAATGGCCTGTAAGTCGTCCCCGACGACTATAATATCTTGATTGTTGGTTGCGGCCATAATGTTGGTGATATAGGTATGATATACAATATTTTTCTGCGGAACGGTACGATTTTCTGAAGAACGTAGAACTGAAAAACCTTACAGAATGAAGCTGTATTTATACCCAAAAATTCACAACATAATTCAGTTGTAAAATCAGAGCGGAGGGGACGAATACTTGGATGGGGAGGATGGGCGAAACAATCACAACCAATAAGCTTTAGATGGGTGGGTTGGGTGAAACTATCGCATCCAATAAGGTTATATTGGTGGGAGCATCCACAATTCTTGTTGGTTTCAGATATCGATATAGTGGTACACAGATCTAAATTAGCATGGTTGGGGTTGGGCGACAAAGTATTTCAGGAGCAGGTGATGACGTGCGAATGTGTTGCCAAAGCATATAACATTTCCACCAATAGGGATTTATGGTCTATACGCCGATTGGCTGGTGGGTTGGTCGTTCTATATTCCCGTTTCAATAGCAGTTGATGACGTACGAATGCGTTGCCAAAGCATATAACATTTCCACCAATAGCGATTTATGGTCTATACGCCGATTGGCTGGTGGGTTGATCTTTCTTATATTCCCGTTTCAATAGCAGTTGATGACGTGTGAATGCGTTGCCAAAGCATATAACGTACTTAATGGTCTATACGCCGATTGGCTGGTGGGTTGGTCCTTCTATATTCCTGAAACGACGTACCCTAAGAGAGGATTGAAGCGGAGAAGGGGAAGCGTTAGTCCCCTAATATCGTATAAATACGGTGGCTGAACGAGAATTATTTAGTGAAGTTCGTGATTCAGTTCTTCAGTTATAGCAAGATTACAACAAGATAATCAAGAGGAAGAACGAGAATGGAAGCCGTAGGATTCAAAATCTTGGACTTGGAGCACCTGAGTCAAGGTAAACATTATTCTGCCATTGTATACATTGCGTACAAGTAACAAGTCAAAATACAGCAAGTCTGTTTTCGCTAGTTTCCACTCATATGTATTTCTACAATGTACTCTTCTTTTCTTTTCAGCACCAGAGGTCATTCCGGGTGACAGCCGATACAGCGGCTTCACAGAGGTGGCGAGGCGGCTGCGGGCGACAGCATGTCAGGGTGGTGTGGCAGCATCGACCGCAGATCACCGGACATTTGGTCTGCGGCAATGTCCGCTGATCGCGGACCATCTAGTGAAGCCGTCGTCGATGGCTAATCACCTGGTGCGGTGTCGGCGAAGATTGGCAGAGAGTCATGCACCATCTGAAGGTACCTATGTAGTTTGTTTATGAGTAATTATTTCCGAGTTTATGAAATGCTACCTTTATTGATGACACTAAAAATTTATCAAAAACAGTTTATCTTTCTATGTTTTTACTTTTTTTGTGAAGCAAACGTATTCTATTACAAACTAACCATATACTCATCGATAATTCTTTCTTTTTACAGCTTCTGACAACCGTGGGGTAAAAGGAAGAGAGCAGGGTGATGAAGTCGCCACCACCAATGTAGAGGTGCAGATTGAAGGTATAAAATGTGTTCATTAAATGCGAAAAAATCAAACCACCACCAACTTAGCATCTTTTTTTTTGTTTTGTACCAATCCTATGATATTGATACTTTCAACATGCGTCAACATAGCAATTTTTTATTATTTTTTGTTGTGTATTAATAATATGATATTGATGCTTTCAACGTGTGTACCCATCATTCCTGAAAAATCTAAATTTAATGAAACCTCGTAAGATTTAGCAATATATCCTTATATACCTTTCACCTTTTGCATCTTGCAATCTTCGCACGCATTACAAAACAACACTTTTTTTGTTTCAGAAAACTGGGATAGCGATAACTACCAGAGCTATAAACCGAACTTAGAAAACAGGGCGGTCCTGCGGATGCCCCCACCGTTCTTGTCCAAGAAGGAGAGACGCAGGTGGAGAGCGAGCGAGGTCGCCCGATTTAATAATCTAACAAATTAGTCAATGATTATTGTAAATATATATGCAAAAAAATAAAACTACAGTTAGTCCAAACAACTGTTTTATTTATAAACGAATCTAAAAATCATCCAAACAAAAAATAATAAAATAAGTTTACACAGTTATCGAGAAACCATTCAAATATATTATTGAATCATTACAATACATCTTTTACGTCTATCCACGAATTTTTTTCTTTCGGGAAACCTAACCACTTAACGAAGAGCTTGGTTCCTCTTTTCTTCAAGACCCTTTCAATCAGATACTCATCTGGAAACTGCGTCTTTTTTAGCTCAGCTTCGTAGAAACAGCCGCTTATCGGTTGCCCATCCATATCATCTAACATATATGTGACTGGATTTGTAATGTTAACGTTGCGTATTTTAAACAATTCCGTAGAATAGTTGGGGGTGTAACCTTTTTCAAATACACCTTTATATCTGCTTACTCTCACAATGTCCCCAAGTTTAAGCTTACTTCTGCCTGCTACCTTTGGATTGCGATACACATTCAATCGTGTATGAAAATCGACTTCGATGGGGGCCAATCCTGTTGTTCGATGTTTCCTGTTGTTATAGAAGTTAGTGACATTTTGCAGAATTGTAATCCATTTGTAACTACCTCTTGCAGAAAATTCCTTGTACAACAAGTGTTTCAGTGAACGAATAGCTCTTTCGGCAATTGCTGCTTTTTTCGTAGAGAACGTGGAGTAATGGTTAATTCCATACCTTTGCATCAGTTCAAAAAATTTGCGATTGTAAAACTCAGATCCGTTATCTGTTTGCAGATTGGTTGGATGATAGCTAGCGTCCTGCAGGATATCATGCATTGCAGCCGTCACGTTTTGCATATCTTTATTCTTAATTGCTCTACACCATAAGAACTTAGAGTAGCAGTCAATGACTACCAATATGTATCTATAGCCATTATTTTCCTTATGAAAAGGTTGCATTTCCGCTAAATCGGCTTGCCATAAGTCAGCGAAACCTTTTATGATAGTTTTTCGACGGCGAAAGTTCTTCCGAACTGCCTTGTGTAATTCTTCTGCTATGCCACGTTTTGTTGCGCTGTTAACTGACATATCTACATGTAGAGGTCTGACTCAGGTGATTGTAGAAAAGAAACTGATCATTAATCATGAAAAATCAACCGATCTATGGTCTGAGTTGATTTAAAGTGTAGCCTGCAAGCCACGCTGGTAAAACAGGGCCACCTTCAGCATCGAATTCCCTGTTGACTCCACTAGCTAATTTCTGGCAAAAATTATATAGAACCTCTAGTTGCTCTAAAATGGATATCAAATTGGTTGTTAATACATCAATCTTTTTCTCAAGGCCATCACTCAATTCTAGCGTTTTGCTATTCACTATACTTTCAAGCATATCAGCGGTACTTTTTAGTTTTTTTTCAACATACTTTATATGAACAGAGTCATTTTCATCTGTAGGATCACCAACATTCTTTAACTGCTTTCCATTGATATCATAATTTCCAGTTTGTGTAAGTTTAAAACCAATACCTGGAATACCACGTACAGTTGTATGCTTAGAACTGCGACGACCAAACTTATCTATCGTATTGTGCATCGCTACGAAAGCGTTATACTATTAGTGGGATCTTTCAACTCGCAAATATATATACCCCAAATTAGCGTATTACGCCCTCTTCACGCAATTCTTCTATTATAGATAAAATTTCGTTGTCGTGGTTTGTATGACCAGCTGATTTTGAGCTGTATAGCAATTTCAATCGATCAATCAGCTCGTTGATGTCGTGCCAGTACACAAAGTCGCGTTTATTAGTGTTAAATATCTTATACTTAGGTATCTTCATTTGTGTATGTCCCCTACCAACTCTGGCTCTCAAATGCATGGGGGATGATGTAGATAGGATATTAAATAATTTATTGAAATACTCAGATCCGTCGACATTGTAAATATTAAGAGGTGTGTAATCTTTGCGAAGTACATTAGTTAGATTCAATATGGACCTGAATGTGTGTAGAGTTTTTGAGTTGGAGTTTCGTGTATCTCCTACAAACATCATATCTAGTAAGTCTGGGGATAGTTTGAATTTAGTAGTCTTATCACCCGACGATAAATAAACCGCCTTATCATCAAATTCCACTTCATGTACACCCATTAACAGCTTCTGTGATTGTGGGTTGATCCTCACATTATAAACACTTCCATAGGCCGGATGTCCTGCTCTCAAATTATCTATATGACTTTTCAGCACCTCAGCAACTGCCTCTCTGTCCACACTTGAATTAGCTGTAGATACATACTGAGTAACTGAATCTCTTTCCCTCTCATTAATTGATGATGGTGTATCAGGTAACTCCTTTATTGGTGTTATACCGGAAAAAGCAGCGGAAGTCAATTCTTCGAATCTCGCCCCTTTTGGTGTACTAGTAGAGGGAAGGGTTTGATTTGGATATGTAGATGGTGGTCTTTTAGGAGTGCTTGTATGACCAACGTTTTGCATTGGTTGTTTCGATTGTGTATGAACTGATGCATTCGCTATTGTCTTCAGCTGTTTCGTAATAGGTTCATATATCCGTTCCAATGCTGTGTTATCGATGTCGCGACCTTTCTTTACAGCATTAAATTTTTTTTGGACAGACTCTGTTGCTTCCACTAATTCTTTTTTGAGAGCAATCTCAATGCTGCTCTGTTGCTGCTTCATACTTGTTATGGTAATGCTACAGCTGCGATGTACATTGATTGCAGTCTCACATTCAATTGATGATATTCCTAGTCTACCAGTGGATTTATGAAACTATCGAATCCTTTCCTGTACCGACCATCTTTTAGTTCTCTATCTTTATCAATTACTAGAAACCCATATTTCTCCCTCCAGCACATTGCACACATATCTTGGAACTGCTTAAAGGTTACGTCGGGTGCCACATGATCTGAAAAAACATGTGAGAGGTTAGTGTTGTCAACTTTGAACAACACAATCAGATTTGCGTTATCTCTAATCACCCTTTTTGGTATCCAACTGTAGCTTTGCACGCAATAAAAGCAATCCACACCTTTGTGTCGACCCATACTGAAGTATTCTCGGATAACATTTTGATTTTCACATATAACGTCATCGAAAATGAAAACTGAATTTGGTTTGGCTTCTGATGGTGGTAGAATATCAGAGTTATTGGTAAATGCATGATATCCCAATCCATCAATCGACTTCATTACTTTTTCTATGAATGTATACTTGGGTTGATTAAGCGATTTTGAAAATATATAGATATTTTCGAAGAAAAGCCCATCAGGATGCAACAACAAAGATATCAGCACATTGGTTTTTCCGCAGTTTGATGGGCCAACAATAATACAACGAATCGTGGATGGTAGTAGTATACCATGTCGATGATGAGAAGTATTATTTTCCAAATCCGTGACCTTTACATCAATATTGCTAATACTTAATTCCTGATCTTGTTTTGTCACCTTCATCGTGCAACGACTTAACCGTATATAAGCCGCAGTTGTTTATATATGTTTTATTTAAATGCCGATACTTCTTGGGAGAAGGTGTAGCAGCATTTCCAAAACTGGTGGTGGAATTGTTAACAAGTTGATAGATAAGTTGCCATTCGAAGCACATTTACCCTTTTATCAGTTTTGTGGGCCGGGCACGCGCGTGGAGGAAAGGCTAGCTCTTGGCCAAAAAGGAATCAATAAATTAGACGCGGCTTGCTTACAGCACGACCTTGCATACCGCAAATCTGACTTGGCTACAAGACACTCGGCTGACTACCTGCTTCAACAAGAAGCCTGGAAACGAGTCAAATCAGCTGATGCAAACTTCGGAGAAAAAGCAGCTGCCTGGTTAGTTACAAATATTATGAAAGTAAAGCGTCACACTGGAATGGGTCTTGCATCACGACGTGGGCGCAGTAGGAAAAAATGCATGCGTAAAAAATTGTGGAATGCATTACGTGTAAAACATCATGCGGGAATGGGTTATGGATCACGACGTAGAAGGAATAAGAAAAAATGTGTGCGTAGGAAAATGAGGAAGGCTACAAAGAAGGTGCATTTTGGTTCAGGGATACTAAACAGAGTTCGCAAAAATATGAAGAGATTTTCGAACCATAAGCAAGATAATAACGTGCTACGAAAAGCAACTTCTGCAGCATTATTAGCCGCCCGGAAGCATATCAAGTCTCTGGGAGGGAAACGACGTATTCGCCTTCCGCGAGTTATACCTATTCCAAAAGTAGGTGGAATTCTACCCTTGATACCAATTTTTGCAGGTCTCTCAGCATTAGGCAGTCTCGCTGGGGGTATTGCAAATATTGTTAGGACCTCTAAAGCAATAAATTCAGCACGAGAAAAAAATTCTACATCTATCTCCGGTATGAATAAAATTGGCAGTGGTTTATATTTGAAACCATACCGCAAAGGATTGGGTTTGTTTATCAAAGCTCGGACTTCAAAAAACTTTTAAAAACCCTACCCCAACGACCGCTGACAGACAACGACCTTGTTTATTATGCCATATGCCAAACAGCTAAAAATACCGTATTTCAGAGGAGTTTTTATGCGTGATGATCTACCTAAACAAGGTCCATTCTGGAATGAGTCAGCCATTATCAACTTAGATAGCAAGAGTGGGGGTGGGTCACATTGGGTATCATATATAAAACGGGGAATGGTGGTGTTGTATTATGATAGTTTCGGCAACCTACCACCAACGAACGAGCTAGTGAAGTATTTATTCGATCAATCAAGGAAAATTAAGATCTTGTATAATCTCAGACGACAGCAGAACTTCAATACTTTTTGGTGTGGACATTTGTGTCTACGATTCCTTTCCGAGGAAAAGCAGAAAGCTAATAGAAATGGATCGTGAAACAATTAGAAAAATGAGTTATTCCCTGAAAGCATTCTCAAAGGAAAGAAGTCTGTTGAACATGACAGAAGAGGAACTTGCTCACATACCAAAAGAAGTACTCATAGCATGCGCACCTAATGAAATAGCACATGTATGGTACAAACTACCATTACACTTGAAGGAAGACCCGGACATGCAGCGATTCCAATTCTGCTGGGAGCATTATGATACACATCAGAGTGGCGATCAAGCAGATGGGCCGCCGCCAAGAAAAATATTTTGTTGTTATTGTAATTTACATGATATTACTTTAAAGAATAATAATCAAAAAAACAATTGCTGTTTTCAATAAATGTTGCTGTTTGGATATATAAAGTGTTACCTTTTTTTGCACCCCATCAGTCATGTCTTACACATTTACGTTGACGGGTTATGACAGCGAGTTGTCGGCTAATTTCTATCCACCAATTGAGCTAGATACTAGCGCCCAGTATGGTTTGGGTCTAATAGGTTTTTACTCCTACAACTCAATATTCAACGTACACGAAGAAAATAATCTAATCGCTTTGAGGTATCCAACAGATAACACCAAATTCAAAATTATATATATTCCGCCAGGTACCTACGAAATCGATGAACTAAATAAATATTTACAAAGGACAATAAAGCCCATCAGTATACACCCACCTAAGCCCACAACTGATGAGTTGTTCTCTCTCAAAGCTAACAACAATACATTAAAGTGTGAGCTATACTCAGCGTATGATGTTGACTTATCTTTTCCTAACTCAATCGCATCTTTGATTGGGTTTGAACCGAAGATTTTTGGACATGACGAAATACATGTGTCAACTTTACCGGTTAATATAACTACAGTTAGATTGATAAGAATCGACTGTGGACTGATATCTGGCGCGTACCACAATGGAAATGAAATGCACACTCTTTACGAGTTTGACATAGACGTCGAGCCAGGATTCAAACTAACAAAGGAGCCACAGAATGTAATATATATGAGCGTAAAGCCAAGCGGACGTCAGTTTATCGACAACATCACACTTAAAATTTTGGATGACGATGGGAATCTAATCAACTTCCGTGGTGAAAAAGTAATCGTTAAATTGGAATTGCGACGTTTAACTTAAAACAAGCTTCATAATTCAGCAAGATGGGTTTTTTGTACAACGTAGGTTCATACCAATTGAAAAATGTCAAGAAAGTTCACACAAGTAGACATAAAATACGACGAAATCAGAGAATTGACGTTATTCGTCGTTCGTCTGCCGCCAAGGATACAGCATCGAAAATTTCTCTACTGAATCGTAAGTTCCTCGAATCTATAGGACTGCAACTTACCAAAAAAAATGGTTCTGCACGTATCAAGTGAGACGTTGGATGTTTTTGAGGAACCTATCATGGACCGTTCCTTAGCCAGCCTTCATGAATACACATACAAGCCGTACGGTTCGCCGTATTTCAAGAACTCCGATATTGTTCATATACCGATAAATTTCCAAGATCTCATTTTAAATATTGCTGACAGTTACATTTACATTGAAGGAACGTTTACCCCAGCAGATGCAACGAAGACGTGCTACCTATCTAATAATGCTCTATCCTTTTTATTTGATGAAATTTCTCTGCATATGGGTGGTGAAAAAGTTGTTGTCGTGCGGAATCCTGGAATAACTTCAACAATGAAAACAATGATTTCACATGGTAAAAGTGCAGCCCATACACTTTTATGTACCGGATGGGGCCTGAATGCTGATAATTTAGCGATATGGGATTTAAACAGCAAAGTATTCAGTGGTAGGATACCTCTAAAGCATATAATGGGATTCGCAGAGGACTACAAAAAAGGAATTCTGAATATAAAACAAGAGCTCGTCTTGGTAATTGCAAGATCTTTCAAAAACTGCTTTGTTGGTGAATGTGACGCTCAGTTAACAATATCGAAGATTGAATGGAAGGTTCAACATATTGTTCCTGAAGATCGATCCAAGGTAAAACTTCTACAGCGATTGAATAAAAACAGTCTCAATTCAAGGATTAAGATAGCATTTCGCTCTTGGGATTTGTATGAACTGCCATCACTTCGCTCAACATCATCAGACGTCTGGGCAATTCGAACAACCAACAAACTGGAGAGGCCTTTGTTTGTTATCGTTGGATTTCAAGACTCAAAATTAGCAGAAAATCCTAAAGAGGATATCACTAAGTTCATTCATGCCAACATAAATTCAATTCGATTAAAGTTGAATAATCAGGTATATCCGTATGAACGATGGAACCTAGATTTCAACAGAAAGCTAAATACTGCAGCTTACTATGCATTTGAGAGCTTCCAAAGAACATTTTATAACAAGGACATTCCAGAACCAATTCTTAACATAAAGGAGTTTAGTGACAATCCTCTATTTGTGATTGACTGCAGTCATCAACCTGATAACCTTCAGCTCTCAACTGTGGATATATCATTGGAATTTGAAACCAGATCTTCTTTCCCAGCGAATACGAAGGTGTATGCATTGATAATTCATGATTCGTGCATTAGTTACAACGCCTTTGATGGATCTATTCAAAATGGACTTATTCATTCCTACTAAGTGTCTCTGATTTTTTATTATATCTAACTCGCAGAAATAAAACAGCTTTTTAGTACATTTAGTTTTTTATTTATACATATAAAACGACACACGGTGTATACAGTTATCATTCCTTATCTAGAAGGCGATATTTGATAATAATATGTTGAGGTAAGTATTTAACTATTTCGTACAAAAATGGTTTGAGTTGATTATTAATCATTCCATCACATAGTTGGTCGACGGTACATTCTTCACGTAAATACTGTCTGCATAACTTTTCCCCTGCTTCATATTTCCTTATTAGTATCCTCTTTCGTTCGACCTCTTCATCATCCCAGCAGATACTTAAGTCATACGCTGTGGAATGTTCCTCATCGAAAATCAAATCCACCAACTGGCATGCAATTCTCTGGATGGCACTACGTAGATCTTTTGCTTCAGGCCACCCCATTGCCGAATACTGCATCCACATTATATAATGGGAATGGAGAGTTAGTCTGCTTCTGAAACAAACGGAACGTCTAATATCAGCTACAAACAAATGTTTTTTTTTATCTCGAATTTACCTTCCATATATCGGGGTCCAATACATGGGAGTAACCATTATATTATTTATACCCAACACAATCTGTACTACCTCATCACCAAATATATTATTGTTGAATATAATCAAATTTCATCAAACATTTGGAGCGAGTGCCTGGTGTTTTAGGTGAACTTTGACCTATATATGATAGTGAATATTTATTTTGTGATTCATTTATCTCTTTGATCACCGCTTCAGACATATGTTCCGTTACTCTTTTCGGTAACCATACTTTGAACTCATCAGCATTATCTTCTAATAGTGTTGCTACTAGACATTCACCAAATTTTGATTTGACTGGTGACAGATTCTTAATTGTATGGGCTTTGTTTACAGTTAATGAAGACAAAGTTCTGAACGGTATTTTGTTATTGAGTTCACAGTTGATTTTATTGTTAATTTCATGCAATTCAGAGGTAGTGACAGACATTGTTTAAAGAAAAACAAATAATGTTACTGTTGGATAAATAATATAAAAGGGTGCTCACCAATTTATATCTGTACACATATACTTCGGGAATATACTCCGATCGTCTCTCGACTTTTACTGATCACTAGCACCGTTAGTACACTATTTATAGAGATACCATCAAGGTGAAGATACGTCACCGTGCATTCTTCTCAAAACCGCAAAGAAATATCAGTCTCAATAATCACATTCAAGGACGTTCAAAATAAGCAGCTATACAATAACACAAAAAAACCTCAAGGTTACGCAAATAACCAATACAAACACTAATGACAAATATTTCAAAATCAGTGTCTATAAGCACAATGTGAACTGGAACTCTCAAGGTTACCCAACACCCCATTTAAAAAGCCCCATTAAGATACGATCACTTTTGGAAAGACAACGTTACAAAATGACCTTCAGGGAGGATCAGAACCGGCACCTATAAGAAAAACCCACGTCAATACACCTCATGAAATATGGAAACCAAGGTCATCCCCACCCCATTTGAATGACCTTCAGGGAGGATCAGAACCGGCATATCCATACTACTAGTATCTTGTTTTCTCTAAATGTTTCGTTTATATGTTACTGCTCTTTTATCTCACATAGAAAAATATTAGTTAAAATAGCAAATGATAGATCAGATATGCACGATGTTAATCTGGGGGCGCCGCAGGGCAGTATCTTAGGTCCATTGTTATTCTCATTATACATGAATGACCTGCCAGATCACATAAAGGATGGCACGGTGTTCATGTATGCCGACGATACTACACTACTGGTGTCCGCCAATGATTTTGAAAATATTACGAACAAAGTCAACGCTGTCATGTTGCAATTTGCAAATTGGTGCAAATATAACCACTTAATAATAAATTTAGATAAAACTACTTTCATACAATTTACTGGGCATTATCAAAAGCAAACTGATATTACATTTTAACACTCAACAATAGTGATATAACTCCATCTACTGGCACAAATTTTTTAGGTACTAAACTAGACGATCGCATTAGTTGGAAATCTCATATTGATCATATTTGTTCTAAACTAAATAAAGCATACTTTGCTTTGAATACTCTAAAAATAAATCTTTCAGTCAGCGTATCAATCAACTATTATTATGCATGTGTGTATTCAATTATTTCCTATAATATTATATCCTGGGGCCAAGCAACTGAATGGACTAGGGTATTTGTACTCCAAAACAGAATTTTGCGATTGATTTTCAACATCAAACCGATGGAGTCTTGTTATAAATTATTCGTGGATAATGGCCTTTTGACAGTTGCAGGCATATATTTATTCAAGTTACTTATCTACGTAAAACACAATTTAAACAATTTGAAAAAACACTCAGATATTCACTCATATTCAACAAGATCTAGTAGTAAGCTATATATACAGAAGTACCATCACGTTTTTTGTAAAAAATCCCCTGATTACGCTGGCATCCACTACTACAATCTGTTACCTGATAGTTTAAAAAACATCCAATCAAATATTAAGTTCAGGAAAAATTTGAGAAATTATCTTGTGGAGAAATGTTTTTATAGCCTGAAGGAGTCTGTTGAAACGACGTAAACTTTAGTGATTTTGTTATTTACATTCGTAACGTATTTTCTACTGTTGTTTGTATGTATTGTGTACTTATTTTGTCACTTTCACTATCTATGTCAATTTATCTTTGTGTTTCACATCTACTGTGTTGTTTGACGAAACTTATCTGCTTCAATAGCAGCATGTAGTGAATAAATGATTCTATTCTATTCTATTCTAAACAGAATTCGCACGTCCTATGGAGTGTGCGCTGATTCGTTGTTTAAATGGAACAAGCGCGAAATCACTCGATGCGACTGGGGAGCGGAACGTCAAACTATTAGGCATATACTGCAAGAATGTGGCCTTAGAGCATATCCAGGCAACAACAAGGACTTCTTCCAAGCCATTAGCCATAGAATGGATTTCCAGGCTCGATATCAACTTATAGCCTAGTTACTATTTAGATTGTTTTATTTTGTGTTGTTTGTCTTAACTGTTTTACTCTTTTATGGAATTTTTTTCACGTGTACTGTAGCCATACGCTAAATAAATTCGAGATAATCTAAAAATTGAACAAACCTCGAGTAAAGGCGTGCTATCACAGTTAATTGTGTTACAGAAAAACGTTCTGGTGTACAAAGCCGCAATATTAACCCCTCCCCAAGCCTCTATCGATCCGCAAAAACAGCTGTAATTCCCCTACAGACCCGCGTATCATTATAGCGAACCTTAGCACAATGAAGGCACGAAACTCGCCCCCAAGACGTTCGCCATTCAGCTAAATCACAATAGACGTCAACTAAGCGTATAGTTGGGAATTTGATTTGCAATATTAGGGAAAAGGGAGAACTACAACTGTCGGCGTGAGCCGCCGCGTAATTTTACAGTCGGGGTGCGTTCCGTACTCCGCCCCGCGAGACTCTAAATGAATATATTACGGCGATATACGGAGCATGGAACAGACGGAAAAGTAGGAGTGATATCTTGGTCTGTAGTATAGTGAAGTTGTAGTAGTAGTAGTAGTAACCTTTATTGAAATATACAAAATATACATTTCAAAAGGCGGAGTTCAGCATCACCAAATTACAAAAATTTAGCTTGCTGGTCTTCCACTCAACCTTACCTATCCTAAACTTAAGCTAACAAATAAAAGAAAGGAGGAAAACTATAGAGAGAAGAGATTACATCCTTGTTCGTGTTAATTTTAAACTACATAGTAATGGCAATTCTATTTGAAAGTTCGAAGGTACCTATTAAATCTTTACATTTTTTCTTGAAAGACGTTACAGATAAGTGTCTGATATTTTGTGGAACCTGGTTGTATAATTTGTAAATACAATACGTGAAAGATCTTTGATAAATTGCAGTTCTGTGTCGAGGAGCTGAAATGAGGCCATCACTTCTCAAATTTAATCTTATAGTATGAGTTTGAGCCCTGTAAATTATTTTTTCATGCAGGTAAACTGGAGTCTTGTACTTTATGATTTTATGGAATAGGACTAGACAATGGAGCAAACGTCGGTCTCCCATTTTCAGCCAACCTATTTCAGATATGCTGGATGACACATGCTGTCTTCTAGGTATTCCACATACCAAACGCACACAAGCATTTTGAATTGATTGGATTCTATTGGAGTCACGTTGTGAAATACATGCATTATAGACTACATCGCAGTGGTTGAAATTTGATAGAATAAGGCAATCGCACAATAACTGCTTGGTTTTTTATTCAACATTTTTCTTTGTGAATAGAGAACCTTGAGCTTACTAAAAGCTTTTGCGATTGATTTATTTATATGGCCGTTAAATCTCAGAGACGTGTCCAACTCAACACCTAGATTTTTTGCCGATTCCACTAATCGCAGCGGTTCTCCATTGATATTTATAGAAACATTTTGTACAACACTCTTCCTAGATTTTTCTCTCCCTAACAGCATCACAGAACACTTCTGCGGATTTAGTTCTAAACAGTAGACTATGGAAACTCTCCTTAAATTGTTTAAATCATCTGTAATTTTATTACATGCCTCGACTGATTGATTTGCAGGGAAAGAAAAATATAGTTGAGTATCGTCAGCATATAAATGGGCTGAACAGTGTTGAAGACAACTTACCAGCTGTGACGTATAAATGCAGAATAGTATGGGCCCTAAGACAGAGCCCTGGGGCACCCCACATGACACACTAATAGGGCAGGAATATGTTTTTTTTAACTCTAACTATCTGCTGCCTATCTCCTAGATAGCTAGTCATGAGTCTTACAGAGCTTTCTGACATGCCTACATATTTTAATATTGCCAATAATAATTTATGATTAATTTTGTCAAAAGCTTTGCTGTAATCTAATAATATTAAAGCTGTTATTTGATTTTCATCGATTGCATGCAGGATGTCGTCAATGTAAACGTAGATCCAGGATTAAGATTATCTGAGGCATAGATCGGTGCTTTTTATACGAACGACCTTTGAAAGGTTTTTTGCTATGTAGGTAGAGTGAAAACAAAACATAATATATTACTCGCAAGTGAAATTCGAACACTTAGAAAAAAAAGGGATATTAGTATACATGTAACACTTTTCGTTCATTCAGACACTATTCACCTACATGGCACCTCTAAAAAACTCTACAGTATATTCAATCCAAAGATAGACTCAAAATAAACAGTCGCATGCAACATTCGCGTGGTTACTGTCCGCTAACGTCTGCGAACGCGCCAGCTATAGTCCAGTGCAATTATGAAATTTTATATCACTATTTAAAAGAGTTGCCCCATGAGCCTATTGCAACTCAAAAGTAGCCAGTTGCCAGTTTGAAATGATCATTAGGCAATGAACACTTGACATTGCATATTTGGATCTACTTTCCAGTCAGCCTTGGAGATTTTGACTTGCCAGATTATAACACACAATTTACACATAATGTACTGGATTATTAGGGAGCCCACCGACACGAGCCGATCACGCACGCGGGCTTGTTTTCATTTGGTCTAGCTTCGCTATGACTACAGTTTAGACGTGTAAAAATAAAGCATACCTTTTTGTCGATTCAAGAACGATGATATCTGCTGCGAATGTGGCGAGAGACCAATTGTTTGAGTAAAAGAGATGAATTGGTAGTTAAAGATGACCCGTAAAAGACGACAGCCCCAGTTTACGCAGTTAAGCCCCTTTGAACGGGGTCGGATTGTAGGCCAGCGAGAACTTGGTGTTTCTTTTAGAGCAGGTGCTGCAACCATGGGGCGTAGCGTGGCTACAGATGTAGCAGCATGGCGCGCATGGATCGCAGAAGGGCGAATGCAGCGAGCTAGAGGTTCTGGAGCACGTAGAGGAACTGCAGACCGGCAATATCGTCATCTACGACTACTGGCCCTTCGAGATAGAATGCGATCCATTCGAGCTGTTACTAACGCTTGATATGCAGCTATAGGGAAGCCCATTCGAATCCGCACGATGTACCACAGATTGAGTGAAATGGGCTTAGGATCATATCGTCCGCATCTAGCGCTTCCACTCACTGCAACTCATCGTTGCCAACGATTAAATGGGTGCCAAGCACACCGACAATGGCATGCTAAGTGGCATCAGTCAGCCTTCTCCAACGATTCCAGGTTTTGTCTGGGGGTAAGGACAAATACCAACGCGTAAGACGCTGACAGAGTGAACGACGTGATCTCCAGTTTGCTGTTGAGCGCCATGTACGCCGTCTTATTGGTTTGATGATTTGGGGTGCCATTGCACCTTACATATGATTCGTGGCACAATGACTGCACAACATTATTTGAATGAGGTTCGTTTCATATGTCCGAGGCCTCGACGATGATTTCTTCCGGCAGGATAATGCACGTTCTCATATTGCAAGGGTATCGATGAGGCTTCCACAACAAGCTGTGGTCAGGGTACTCCCCTGGCCTCCACGGTCACCCGATTCATCGCCAATTGAAAAAGTATGGGATTGGATGGGTGAATATGGGTGAATACATAGGCGATTTACCCAATCCTCCGACCACGCTGAACGAACTGGAACATGCTGTGATTGCAGCTTGAAAAGCAGTACCTCTAGAGTTTCTCAATAACCAGATTACGAACAAGCCGCGTAGGCTAGAGGAGTGTATTCGTCAACATGGAGGGCCCACCTATTATTGATCCGTTCAGTAGCGTGCCAAGGTCTTCGGGGGTCCCCCGCAATTTTTGTCATGCCCCCCTCTATATAAAAAAATAATATTTCAAATCGGTTTATAGATAGAAAAAAAAATTGGTGTGACCTCAACTTTATATTTCTATAACACATAAGAACGTAACAAAAATAAACAAATAAGGCACCTCCACTCTAAAAATTTTATTATTATACTTGCACTTGCATTTCATGTAAAGAAAAAAACTATTTTTTTTTTGATATGTAAATCAACAAATGTATCAACTATTTGGTCTAAGTCTATGTCTTCTCCCGTTCATTTTCTATAAAAATTAATGCCAAAGAATATAGGCGCGATTCACCCATTATCGATCTTGCAAAACATTCTATTAGTTTTACTTTTGAAAATGATCGTTCTGCTTGAGCCGAACGTGAGCGCCAAGATATCAACATCGACTGTCTGGGATTCCCAGAAATAACTTTTCGGCACCAACGAGTTCGAATAGGTTAGAAGAAGTAAACAATATAAAGTAGTGATTCGGCGGCAGTTTGATGATGGTATTTATAGCATACTGACTGCTATTAAACCCGCATACCCTTTGTTTCTACACCCTCTTCGAAATAGCAGGTAAATAACTCTAAAAAAGATGGCACGAATAGTGGAGTAATTTAAATAACAACCTTGTTTTGGTTGATCGTTTTGGGTTTTTTTGTTATAGTTTTGAGTAGATTTTGGGTTTTAACAGTGCAAAAGTTAAAAGACTATTTTAAACAATTCCACAAGATTTAAACACTGCAGATTTCTGTGAAAAATAACATCGTGTTTGTGTAATAACAACGAGGTCTTGGGAACACACACACATGCCTGTTAGAGCATTTTTATAACCTATTCGAATTCGTTGGCACAGATACGCCTCGCGTCAGTGTAACGTTGCACTTATTCTTGCCGTTTAGAATTCTATGTTCGACTACGTTGTCATGTTGTCAAGTTTTGCAATAAAATAAGTTCTGAAAAGGCAAAATATGGCAAAAATATATTTAATTTGATTTTGGAAAATTATGATTCCATCGCTATAAAATTAAGTATATGTACTATGTACAAAGCTTGCTCGAGGTAGTCGAGGTCGAGGCTGAGCGGGGTCCCCCCGCACCGCAACCGCAACACTTTTTTTTTCAGTGTTCGTATTTCACTTCCGCGTAGTATACTTTTCTGTATCTTTGACTAATACTTGGATGCGCAATTTATATCTTACTTTACAATCTATTACGCTGCCGTTAATTTGTTCTTAAAATGTTATCTGAGCAAACATTAAGACGTCTATCCGCCTGCTCTCACGCTCCCGGCGGCAGTGAAACGCCAGAAATAGCACTCGAAATAATCCTAATGATTCGTGGAGAGGCAGAAACAAGGCCGGCTATACGGTCCCATATATCGCAATTAGTGCCAAACTCTCCAGAACAAACGGAACTTCCAACCGTCCAACCGTCTTTACGACCCAGACACGAACGGCGAAAGAATGAGGGTACGCCACATTAGCGCAAGGTGCTTCTAATCGTTTACGATGGCTTAAATTGGACAGGATGCTGTAGACTGTGTCTGGGAAAAAATGAAATCAAATTAAATCTTGGATAGCTGTGTAGCCTATCTTACTCGAAATACGCAAATAAAATATAATGGGCCTATATATACCGTGATCTCAAATTGATCAATTTATTTACTGCGGTATTATTTTTGATGATACATAGGACCGTTTACTGTAAACAGTCAGCAGAAAACTTGATCCAAATGAGAATAACACTAAAAAGAAAATTGTACTGTAATTTGAAATAGCCGATGATGACGTCACCTGTAGGGAACCAATGAGAAGCGTCCTTTCTGTAGGGAACCAATGAGAAGCGTCCTTTCGTGGTCCGATGACTACGAGCCGATGCTATTGTTTTGTACCAGTGAGCTCTTATTGGTTCCCTACAGGTGACGTCACGACCTGGGCGGGAAGTGTATGGATTCAAAAAATTCAATATTTAGAGCAATTTTTTTCGATTATAAATACGATAGAAACATTTTTTAAAATTATTTATGGCATCTACGTGGTGTCAGGGTTCGTTTAAGCCAATAAACCAAAAATGTGGTATAGGCCCATTATCACGGATACACAGTTTAATGGACGAAAAAAAAATATCATCTTGGGGAAGCTCTTCGCAGCCAATTCTATTGTAGACTTTCAAGGTAGTACTCCGACCACCACCATAAGCGTGAACTCGAGAATGGCAGAGGTCAAATTTCAACATCGAGATGTTAAAAACATCCTGCAAAAACTGAACACGAATAAAGCTACCGGTCCTGACCAAATTCCAACCATTGTCCTTTAACGCTGTGCCGCTGAGCTTGCACCTATTCTTTGCATGCTCTTCTAACTTTCGTATCAACGAGGCATGTTTCCTGCTTCGTGGAAGATTGGCTGCGTACAACCCATCCCTAAGAAAGGCAAAAAAACTGATCCCACCAACTATAGACCTGCGGCCCTTCTCAGCATCATGTCTAAGGTTATGGAGACTGTCATTAACACACAGCTCCTGAAATACGTGGACAACAATAACATCATAAATGATCGCCAGTATGGCTTCCGCAAGCACAGGTCTACAGGTGACCTCCTTGCCTACGTCACTCACTTGTGGAACAGAGCAATAGAAATTATTGGCGAATCCCGTGTTGTTGCACTTGATATATCGAAAGCTTTCGACAAAGTGTGGCACGAGGGACTTCTAGTCAAGCTTGCTGCTTATGGACTACCACCTGGCCTGCGCCAGTGGCTGAATAGCTTTTTGAACGACCGATCTCTGTTTGTTGTAGTCGAGGACTGTTCATCAGACGTATTTTCAATAGACGCCGCTGTTCCACAGGGATCTGTCCTATCCCCTACACTGTTTCTGCTTTACGTCAACGAGCTGCTGGAAATAACATCCAATCCAATCGACAGCTTCGCAGATGACAGTACATTAGTGGCGTGCATGGAACCAGGCAAGCCACTATCATCCCAGGAGACGGTACACGTCGGCGACAGCAGCATGCCTCACAGATCAACGCAGATATCAAAACAATTGTCGAATGGGGATTAGCAAATAAAGTACAGTTCAACGTACAAAAAACTCAGGCAACAACACTTACAAAGAAGTCTCACGATGGCTTACCAACCGCGGAAATGGTCAAGCTTTTGGGGATGAACATCATTAATAACATGTCATGGCACGACCACGTCGTCAGTATTGCTAAAACGGCATCCCAGAAGCTTGGAGTTTTGTTCCGCTGTAGAGAGTTGTATACACCAGAGCACCTACAGCTGCTCTGCAAGACACAGGTCCGACCAGCGCTGGAGCATTGCTCTCATGACTTGTGGACACGATCCAGAAGAGAGCAATAATTAGACTAATCGATACGCCTAACCTCACAAAGAGCCTCCACAGGAACATCCAAGAAGGATAGTTGATCTGTCCCTGTTTTATAGATTCTATCACGAAAGATGTTCGAGTGAACTCTCCCAGATAATAACACCAAAGGACGTCTGAATGAGGAACACTAGAGAGGCTCTGCGAGCTCATTCGAGAAATTAGTCTCCAACTTGAACCAACATCTCTAAAAGCTCCTCGATGTTTTTATTTTTTATTTTGATTCAAATTCAAATTTAATAATGTGTTGATATTCTTCAGATATAATGTTTGGTTTTAAGTAATATTTGCTGAACATTATCACAAATAGTAGTTAATAGCGTACAAAATACAATTAAATAATTGAGTTTAAAAGTATTAAGTATCTTGTATCTTAATAATTGTTTACTTGGATATTGTTTTTAATAGATTAGTCATCGCCTACTGCTACAAATAAAGTAAAAATGAAATTTTGATTTTGAAAAGCTTAAATTATTTCCGATTTACTTCAAAAATAATATACAGGGTGTTCCATTTAAAAAAATATATGTTTGCTTCATAACTGAAAAATGATTAGAGTAAGAAAAAATCAAACTACACCACTGGATTCTACAGAAAAAAATCTATAAGATCCTTTTTTAAACTTTTCCATAATATAAAAGACAACTGAGATACGAGGGTGGTCCCAAAATCGATAATTTTCGATTTCACCCTGTATCTCAGAAACCAAGAGGGCCATGATAATTTTGTTGACAGCATCTTTAGTTTCACAAAAAAGTAGCACACTGTCGCGAAAACAGCAACTCTCTATCTTCAAAAATAACCGAGCTACCTCGTAAAAGTGCCCAAAATGGGACACCCTGTACATAACCATTCTCTTTTATTCCCATTTCCGTATCTTCCAAAGCCTCCTCGTGGTGCAAGGATTAATTTTTCCGATATTAGATGCTCTCCATGGGTATATTTCAACGCGGTTGAAGTGCCTGCATTTATCATCCCATCAAAAATGCATGGTCCAAGAGTGACTTCCTTTGGAGATCCCTTGACACGAAGATTATTCTTCAATTTGTAACTGACACGCACTGACAACTACAACATCGTTAATTATACCGCAAACAGATATACAGCTTTAGCTACCCCGCTAACGTATATGTTCTTCTAAGCAAGCTGAAACATCCTTCTTCCGTTTTGCCAATTAGGGTTTTTTTAGAGTCATTTTTTAGTAACTTGCAACATGATCCCGACATCCTAAAAGTTAAACGTCCCACATAAATCCAAATAGCATTCTTCGGCAGCCACCGTTACTAATGAGAGCTGCAGAACTTAAAATACGGTTGCCATGGATCGTTGTGTCTCTACCGGTGGCAAAGCAGATGTAGCTTGTCGGACGGGATATTCAGTGGCGCGGATTACTTATTCAGAGAAATAGTATATTGTTCCACTGACATCCCAACTAGCAAAGCCGCGAGTAAAAGGACAGTTCAGTTGTAAAGTTGCTGTACTGTTTTTTTATATCTGAGCAGACCGCGCAAGCAGAGCCTAAATACCAGAGTACCGCGGCTGCTGTGAAAGGGTTATGTTAGGGGAAGTTTGTTAACGCGAGATTTGAATGGGCCAATACCCGCAGGCCCAATAAATACATCTTCTGGCAGTCCATTCCAAGCCTTGGACACCATGGAAATAAATGTGCGGTTGTACCGCTCAGTTCTTGATGTATGAAGAACGACCGTGTTAGGATGAGATACAGCGGTCACACGAATACATCTGATAGGAGCAGTGAGCGGCAGAACGATAGAGGATAGCTCAGAGGAGCAGATTTCGTTGGAATATCGGTAGAAGATTAAGAGGTCACCAACAACACGCCGGTGAGAAAGTGACTGTATGTGGCGTGTTAAGACCAGATCGCCAATTAGTCGAATTGCCCTTCTCTGGACGGCATCTAGTATAGACAGGGTAGTAGGGGCAGCAGCTCCCCAGACATGAGAGCAATACTCCAGGCAAGGTCTTATCTGGGCTTTATATAGCGTGAGGAGTTTACACGGTTTGAATTACTTTCTGGCTCTAAATAGGTACTCAAGCTTTTTACCAGCAGCTGTTGCAATTGACGCGACATGTTCGTGCCAGTTCAGATTTTCTGTAATGTTGACTCCTAACAGCTTGAATGAGTGACTCCTTGGCAGAGCCCGGTTGTTCATTAGAACCTGGTATTGGCCTGGGCACTTCTTGTTTGATAGCGTACAATACTGGGTCTTGGAGGCATTAAATTTAACCATATTCTTGAGCCCCCAAGCGGTAATGGTATCGAGATCCTTTGAAAGTGAAGCTGCCACTGCCAGTCTTCTGCGTTCCAGCTCGACCTCAGTGATCGGTCTATTGCTCATGATGCCTGCATGCAGCGTACTGTCATCCGCAAAACTGTGGATTGGGTTTGTAGTGCTAGAGAGTAGATTAGATCATTAATATGAAGCAGAAACAATGCCGGAGCCAATGCCGATCCCTGCGGAACCCCGGCATTGATGTTATGGAAAGAAGAGGAAAAGCCGTCTACTACGACAGAGATTTTCCGACCTGAGAGGAAGTCTGCGGGCCAACCGCAAAGCTTAACAGGGAGCCCATAAGACGGGCGCTTGTTTGGGAGAGCTGCATGCCGCAGTTGATCAAATGTCTTTGAAATATCGAGAACAACGACGTGAGCCTCGCTAAATGACTGGATGAGTTTGCTCCACACATGTGTGATGTAAGCCAGGAGATCTCCAGTTGATCTTTGGTGTCGGAATACAGAGTAATTGTTACTGGAAATCCAAAGAAAGCTGTTCACCGTTTAGTGAGTCATGTGGCTGACTTATCTATCCTGGAATTTTTCATTCCACGTCCCTCCAAAGCCACCCCATGATGTAATACGTACATGATGTAATCCCATTGTCAACAGAAACGGTAATATTTCAAGCGCTCCCAATATCGCTGAAACGTACGCTGGGTGTGAGGTCAGTATTACTGACATTCCACAATGATTGCATGAAGTATGTACTCGGTTTGGATTAATTGATGCAAAGACCCGAGCACGACAAGGAGGGTGCATATTAAATGGTGGACAGTTGTGACGTGGTAGAATATCCGTATGGTATGTGAGATATGTGACTGACGCGGTTCTATTATAGAGCTGCACGTAGATGGATGTATAGAAATAGTCAGTTAAAACTAAAAGCAATGTATGTAAAAGGAGGAGGAAGGAACATTTTTGCAATCTTTCTAAATTAAAAGAGTATAATGTCAAAAGCCTCAAACAAATCCTTATTTTATTTATCCTATGCTTATGACTTTACGAAAGAAATAGGTTTGTGCCTAAAATCAAAGGTACTACAAGATTTTAAAACAAATAATTAATCTAGCTATTTGAAAAAGAAATTTTGGGGTGAGTTTTAAGGATTGAAGTACAGAAATAAAGGTTTTTAAAGCATAGTAGTAGTAGTAGTAGTAGTGATAGATTCTATAGTACCTACTTACAAAAATACCACTCAGTTTTCGCTTTTACTTCCCACACCGATAGGTGAGGGGAGTATTGTGATTGCGAAAATTTTCGATTTTGAGATAATATACTTTTTGGGCGTTTTATGATGCCTACATAACGGAAATCCACGTCACTCATTTCCGTCGGTCTGTCGGTCTGTCTATACGCGTTTTTCTAGTCACCTAATCTCAGTTACCGCTGCACATGGATTGTGATGAAATTTGAGCAACGACATGATGTGGGGTCGTAATAGGTAATGTTCCTATAATTTTGAAAATCGGTGCATGGGTGGCGGAGTAATTAGCAAAAAACAAAAAAAAATATTGCTCAAACTTCGTTTTTAGGCGTTTTAGGGGTTCCTGATCATTTTATTCTTTTTTTTGGGTGGGGGTGAAATTGGGGTGGTTGGGGGGTTGTAAAATTGAAAGGTATGTTGCTTTCATAATAGACTGTCCACTAACCTGTGAAGAAAGACCTAGCGACATAAATAGCCTTTTTTAGCTTCATTCGAACATTGCCTTGATGACTATTACAGAAATCAATGAACTTAGAATTTTTTCTGGTGTTAACATACGAGTATTGCTTTAGATCGTTCTATATTGTTTATCAAGAAAACTGTTGAATTGATTTTAATGAAATTTTGACATAGTATTACAACCGTGGCGAGGATGGAAAATGCGTATGGTTTTTATAAATCGTGCCAGTGGCGGCGCAGAAATAATAAAAAAAACTAAGAATATATAGAAAACAGCTCAAACTTCATTTTTTGACATTTTAAAGGTTCCTGACCATTTTCTTATTTTCCGCGTTTTTTCGGGTGGGGGTGAAATTAGGGTGGTTGGGGGAAGGAGGGTTGAAAAACTGAAAAATTTGTTGTATTCATAATAGGCTGTCCACTGACCTATGAAGGAAGACCTAGCGACATAAATCACCTTTTTAGGTCCATCCGAACATTGCATTGCCTATTACCGAAACTAAGGGAATTTTCTGTATACATACTAGTATTTATTGCTTTAGGTCGTTTTGTATTTTGTAACGTGGAAGCTATTAAATTGATTCTAATGAAATTCTGACCCAGTATTATTACCGTGGTGAGGATGAAAAACGCGAAAAATCAAAAAACTAAAAATATGAAAACAGCTCAAACTTAGTTTTTAGGTGTTTTAGGGGTTCCTGATGATTTTCTACCTTTTTTTGGGTGGGGTGAAATTGGGGTGGTTGGGGGGGTGGGAGGGTATGGCGATGATTTGGTTGCAAGGGGATCTCAGAGTAAAGCTTTATGCTATGGGAAAATAATAAAAATAATAAACTGGTATCACCGTAATGTGTGGGAAGTACAGAGTCAATCAACTTGACTTCATTTTTTTTTTTGTTACGAGAATATAACGTGTCAAGAAAACTCTGCCTTGAAACAAAAAACAATGCTTTATTTTCTATAAAAAACTAGCCTTCTGCTTTTTTTATTTTTTCACTAGAGATAACCACAGATAGGGTTTCTATCCAGGATTAGGGATTCCGAGGATTCCGGAGATCTTTTGGTCCCAAAAATTCCGGGCTTAAAAAAACGGGATCCTGATAATCTCAATTTTTTTTAATGATAAAATTTCAGTCTTAGTAATTCTCTTAGACGAGAACCCATTAGGATCAACTCTTAGATTTATCACTTAATAACAAATACTTTCAACTTTGACCGTACTTTTAACGAGCCTCCAGGAATGCAGATTCTATGCAGCTCGGAAACTTCCAGGTCCTTTCGTCACTACGATACCTTAAGGCTCCTTAAGAATCCAAGAAAATACATATTCCCGTATCAGCGAGGAGGCGCGGCCGCCTGTCCCCTTTCTCCAGTGAGTGTGTCTAAGATGAGGGGAGGTAAATCCAAAAGTCCAAAGGTAAGGTCAAAAGGTCCAAACGTTACCATAAAAACGAATTTCGTATTTACGGACTTCGGACGTTACCTTTAAACTTACAGTAATGATTGAAAAAGCAAATTGAAGAAGAAAGCTTGCGCTATGTCGCCCATTTTGTTTGATTGTTAAATTACCGACATTTGAAGACTGTATGATTTTGCATTGCGAACAAGCAGCCAGTAACATGAACTTCAAGAAGTCAAGTAGGAAAGCTTGGAGCCTTCTTAGGAAACTAGGGAGCTCTAACCCACCCACACGCCAAAATAATGAAATATCGGCTGACCAAATCGCAGCACGAGTTGTAGCGCTCTCTAAGGTCCCAACTAATAGACAGCACTGTAAAGATGTTAAGAAACAACTGAAAGAACGTCGACAAGCAACATTAGCTCACCCTGTATACTCCACACCATTCACTGTCGAAGAAGTAAATAACGCCTTGGAAAACACTAAGCCTGGCAAAGCCCCTGGATTTGATGGAATTCACCCTGAGTTTCTCAAAACTCTGGGAAACATACCAGAATGTGGCTGAGCAAATTTTTTAGTGACATCTTACAAACAGGAAACATACCAACGAAGCTTAAAAAAATCAAAAGTTATTGCAGTGCTGAAACCATACAAACCAAAGAATCTACCTGAGAGCTATCGGCCTATATCCCTACTGAGTTCATGTTATAAACTTCTTGAAAGGATGATACTAAATCGGATAGGTCCAACAATACTGGAACATATTCCCATTGAACAGGCTGGCTTTAGGCCACACCGTAGCTGCACGGATCAGGTACTCAGCCTAACAACCCACATTGAGGCTGGGTTTCAGAAACGGCTGAAAACTACAGTGGTATACGTCGACTTGACTTCAGCATACGACACAGTTTGGAGGGAAGGCCTTCTTTTCAAACTACTGAAAGTAGTACCGTGTGGCCGAATAACGTCGCTATTAAACAACATGCTTTGCGATAGGCCCTTCCAAGTAATAACGGGTGACAGCAAAAGTAAAATGAGGCACCTAAATAATGGTTTACCCCAGGGCTCAGTTCTTGCTCCAGTCTTATTCAACCTATACATTTCTGATATACCCAACACCATTTCAAAGAAGTTCATGTATGCCGACGATATTGCTCTAGCCGCTCGTAGTAATACAATAGAGGAGGGCAGTAGTATCTTATCGGAAGACCTTAGTGTGATGGGAAGATATTTTGCAGACTGGAGGCTGATTCCAAATATGATGCAAACTGAAGTGTTATGCTTTCACCTCAATAACAAGCAAGCTAGAACTGAACCTCAGGTATAGTTTAATGACAACTTAGTGCGCTACAATCCTCACCCAAAATACTTGGGGATAACAATGGACCGAACATTATCATTTAGAAAACATCTAGAAAACACAGCAGAAAAGCTTAGCACCAGAAACAATATTATTCATAAATTGTGCGGTACCACTTGGGGGGCAAACGCAACCACCCTCAGAATATCTGCCCTCAGTCTTGTTTATTCTACTGCTGAATACTGCGCCCCAGTATGGTTAAACAGCCCTCATGCAAAAATGATTGACACCAAATTGAATGAGACAATGAGAATAATTAGTGGCTGTCTAAAAACTACCCCCCTACCGTGGCTGCCCGTTCTGTGCCATATCACTCCTCCTCATATTCGTAGATAGGATAAACTGGTGAAGGAATACAACAAAATACTATCCAATCCCCAACTTCCACTGCATACTGACCTAGATGATGCAGATCTTCGGAGGTTGAAATCTAGAAATCCCCCATTACCATTTGCAGAACGGCTCTTGCGGGATGGCTTCCAAGTTGATGAGCACTGGAGAAGGGATTGGGAAGTCCAGAAGCCGGTACAGGCTCCACCAACTATGGACCCCACTTTAACCCTGCCAGGAATGGAATTGCCTCGCCATACATGGAAAAACCCTTAATCGAGTCAGAACGTCGCATGGCATCTGTCGTGACTCGTTCTTTAAATGGGGGATATCTGAATCACCGTCCTGTGACTGTGGAGAGCCCCGGCAGACTGTTCAGCATATTGTCACCGAATGCCCGATTACCGCATATGCTGGACAACAGTCGGATTTCTTCGAAGCCTCGAAGTCTGTAGTTGACTGGATAAATGGTCTTAATTTTAAAATCTAAAAACTATTTATTTTTGTTTGTTTTAAATTTAATATTTGTATTTTATTATATTGTTTAAGACTTATTACCAATTAATCCATGTAGCCATACGCTAAATAAATAATAAATTTGCATTGCGGGTTTTTTTGCACATTAAGGTCTTGACTATCACCTTCTGAAATGCTGTGTATGCAGTTTGAAAAATAAGTGAGTTCTGTTCGACATAGGAATCTGTGTTTTGCATGGCAAATACATACTATATATAAATGTGTGTACCCAAGCCCCTCAAACTCGATATGAATATGCGTTCCGGAGCCCCTAAATACCCCACCGGTTGCCACGTAATGTCAGATCACTAAACGACGATAATGACAGGTTTTTTATTCCCAGCAAGCGCCTGCCCATATCTCTTCAGTCGCGTCACCACGCTGCATTTCACAGATTGATATCAAGGTGCATAATTATGCTAATGCCACAGCAACAGTTGACATTAATGATCCCAGATTTTAAATAGTCGGGATGTTTTTGAAGATTCCGGTGACAGATGTTAAGATAAACGGGCATTATTTTGCTGTTAATATGTCTTAAAAGATGGGGCGTTGTGAATTAAGGCTGTATGTTACGATCCAAATCTTCGTCCTAGTAGTACACACAAAGAAATGCCAGAAATGTTGTATTAGTTTTTTTTATAACTGAGCAGACCGTGCAGGCAGAACCTAAATACCAGAGTACCGCGGATGCTGTGAAGGGGTTATGTTAGGGAAAGTTTGTTAACGCGAGATTTGAAAGGGCCAATACCCGCAGGCCCAATAAATACATCTTCTGGCAGTCCATTCCAAGCCTTGGACACCCTGGGAATAAATGTGCGGTTGTACCGCTCAGTTCTTGATGTATGAAGAACGACCGTCTTAAGATGAGATGCAGCGGTCGCACGGGTACATCTGATACGAGCAGTGAGCAGCGGAACGATAGAAGATAGCTCGGAGGAGCAGATTCCGTTGGAATATCGGTAGAAGAGTGAGAGGTCATCAACAGCACGCCGGTTTGAAAGTGAGTGAAGATGGCGCGTTAAGGCCGGATTGCCAATTAGTCGAAGTGCCCTTCTCTGGACGGCATCTAGTATAGACAGGGTAGTAGGGGCAGCAGCTCTCCAGACATGAGAGCATTACTCCAGGCAAGGTCTTATCTGGGCTTTATATAGCGTGAGGAGGTTACATGGTGAGAAATCCTTTCTGGCTCTAAATAGGTACCCAAACTTTTTACCATCACCTGTTGCAATTGACGCGACGTGTTCGTGCCAGATCACATTTTCTGTAATGTTGACTCCTAACAGCTTGAATGAGTGACTCCTTGGCAGAGCCTGGTTGTTCATTAGAACCTGTGTTGGCTTGGGCACTTCTTGTTTGATAGCGTACAATACTGGGTCTTGGAGGCATTAAATTTAACCATATTCTTAAGCCCCCAAGCGGTAATGGTATCGAGATCCTTTGAAAGTGAAGCTGCCACTGCCAGTCTTCTGCGTTCCAGCTCGACCACAGAGATCGGTCCATTGCTCATGATGCCTGCATGCAGCGTACTGTCATCCGCAAAACTGTGGATTGGGTTTGTAGTGCTAGAGAGTAGATCATTAATGTGAAGTAGAAACAATGTCCGAGCCAATACCGATCCCTGCGGAACCTCGGCATTGATGCTATGGAAAGAAGAGGAAAAGCCGTCTACCACGACAGAGATTTTCCGACCTGAGCGAAGTCTGCGAGCCAACCGCAAAGCTTAACAGGGAGCCCATAAGACGGGAGCTTGTTTAGGAGAGCTGCATGCCGCAGTTGATCGAATGCCTTTGAAATATCGAGAGCAACGACGTGAGCCTCGCCAAATGACTGAATGAGTTTGCTCCACACATAGGTGATGTAAGCCAGGAGATCTCCAGTTGATCTTTGGTGTCGGAACCCATATTGTCTGTCGTTGATTAAGCGATGGAGCTCTAGGTATTTAATACTATTTTGACACTATGGACACTCCGGAGAGTTGCCAGATGTGGCGATTTTGCGCCAAAGTAGCAATTTCAAAACCTAGTTAGCGACCAAAAGTCGTAGCTGGCAAATTGGCAATTTTTGGTGGTGAAAAACACAGAGTGAGTTAGCGATTTTTGGCTATTCTCACTTTCATTTCGCTAGTTCAGTCTCTTGTGTTCTCCATATTTTTGTATGCCTCTTACAGTCAGGCAGCCATCAAAGCACTGAGTGCTTGGAAAATGACATCGGGACTGATCCTGGAGTACAGGAAGGCTATTGACGACATCTCAGTTAAACACAAGGTATCACTGATGTCATCTGGCTAGGATGGGATCTGGCAACAGTTTTATGGGCCCGGAACCAGCCTTAGGACTATCTACAGACTTGATTAGGAAAACAACTGGAGAGTGGATCCAGAATCAACACTCTCTGAGATGAAACAACATCTCTGGTCATCTCCGTCAAGCTCGGGAACTATTAGCAGGCCTGCAGACAGAATAGGACGATTTTGTCTCTCTCTGGATAGGAGTAACTTGAGATTGCTAGTAGGCCTATTAACGGGTCACAACACCTTCAGGCGTCACCTGTTCGTGATGAGGGTGGTCAACGACCCAACCTGCACGTGGTGTGGTGAAGAGGAAGAATCCTCGGCACACATCTTGTGTCGCTGTGAAACCCTGGGTTATCACAGGCAGACTATGCTGGGTCCAAGAACCTTGGAACCAATAGAGATAAAACTGATAGGACCTAAGAATGTACTTGCCTTTGCTAAAAGGGCAGGTCTTAGGAACTAGCGCGGATAGGGGCGCAAAAGGGCCCATCGTGTGGCCTATGCACCAGTCATATTCTGTGCTGGATAGCCTCTGGTCCTTAATCATTCATGCCTCGGAAAATTGGACTGTTAAAAAGGCAGATCGAGCTCGCATAGATGCTTTTGAAATGTGTACGTGGAGGAGAGTGCTGAGAGTTCCTTATACCGCTCATCGAACCAACGTTTCCATACTGGATGGGCTTGGTAATCCAAACAGACGAGAATGCTTACATTCTTCGGACATATACACAGAAGCGATAATATGGAGAAACTTGTAGTTCAGGGTCACGCCCCGAGTGGGCGGCACCGTGGCCGTTCCCCTACACGCTGGGTGGATACTACGAAACAGTTGCTGGATACGAGTATCAAGAGCGCTACTGAACTGACAGTAAATCGCGAACGATGGCGAGCTACAGTTCTCAAAGCTATTGATAATATTCGTATCGGCAATACTCTAGCTCCGACTTAATGCATTTTACGAGTTCACAACATGTCTGTTAAGACATTGTGACTATGATGATGATAAAGCATCACTGTGAGTAAAGCTGTTACCAAGGTAATCAACCAAGTCTTTTGCTGTCCCAATTGGTAAGTATAAGTAAGTCGCAAAGCAAAAGTTGTAAGAATCTGTTACCTAATTTATAATCGGAGACAAATCTCAGATACAAGTAATCCTCCTACAAGGAATCCAATATGAAGGATAACGAGTCCATTACGTCAGCTTTCCTTTCAGGGAAAAGTTAATCGCAAAACTTTGTGCTATTAAAGCTCCACCGCGACTTGGAGGAACAGAGAGCTTATCAGGCAGCGGCTTAATATTAATAATTTCAATATCTTCTGAGCCGCGGATTATTGACGGGTATTGTGTAGACTATGAAGACAAACGGGTTGGGCGTCTTCAAGAGATTCGTCGCTTCAAAAATTCATGACAGCTTGTTCGGATGTGAGGCTTTATAAATTTCCTACGAGGTAAAGGCGGAGATACACATGCCTGTAGCTGGCACACTGGCACAACAGCTCCTTGCATGTGCCACCTTCTGTCATGTGTATATGCTAACTGGCATGCCTCTATCTGGCATGCAAGTAGATAGCACAACATTTGATTTACTGGCATGCACGCTGAAAGAGGGGCGCGGGGGGCTGTAAAACCGGCACGTGTGAACGTACGCGACAGCTAAAGGCATGTCAGTAGCTGCATTTCGCATATGGGTATCATTTTTTTTAATGTTGTCGACAATGTTTGATAATAATTCGTCAAATTTTTCTGGAAGCATTTATTCTGCGACCACCTTCATCTTCTTGTCACATTTCTGTAAGAAGACAGCTACTTGCTCCAAAGTTTTCCCTTCTACTAGTCCAATTTTTCACCAAAACCTGTCTTCTTGTTTTCTTTTTTTCTCTTATTAACTTAGCCACACATTTTACACCTAGATGCAATATGATAGTATTCAATTCACCTCGGATATCTTCCATTGCAGAAAAGCAAAAGCAACTGACACGCACTGTCTGTTTTGTGAACTGGCATATGTATACGTCTTGGAGAAACTAGCATACAAGAGCGCAAATAGCATGCAAGTTTGACTTGCAAATGTATCCACAGTGTACTAGTTACTTGCACATGCCTTTAACTTGCATGCAAGCTACTATTCCGTTTTACAGACATGATGTGTATCTCCGCCTTAATGATGAAGGAGTATTGTGGAGAACTGAATACTTGTACAACGGAACGGCAGACGGTATACATGATAAATCGAGTGATAAATATACAGGGTGTTAATTAAGTATGTTAACAAACTTTAACCACGAATAGTACTCCGAAAAATAGAAAGAAAATGTCATATGAATATGGGTCCGGAAATGCTTCCTAAGGGAGCTACGCTCCTTTGCATGGGGCACCCTGAAGACGGTTTTCCCTCGATATTCTCAAAATCATTCATAACAAAATTACGAAATTAGGTACTATGGGTAAACTTTTGACGATAAATCTGACTCTGAATTCAGAATTTCATAATTTCAATCAGAGGCGTATCATACGGGAGGAGTTAAGGGTAAAAATAACCCCATTTTCTAAATGGTAATTTTTTAGACATTTTGATTTTAGAATATGGTATTTCAGAGATTTCTACGTAAAAATGGTCTCTTGGTACATCTCGATAGGGCTAACCGTTTTCGAGAAAAATGCAAATTATTGAATCGATGCAGGCTATTGTAAATAAATAAATGCATTTTTCTCGAAAACGGTGAGCCCTATCGAGATGTACCAAGAGATCATTTTTACGTAGAAATCTCTGAAATACCATATTCTAAAATCAAAATGTCAAAAAATTACCATTTAGAAAATGGGGTTATTTTTACCCTTAACTCCTCCCGTATGATACACCTATGATTAAAATTATGAAATTCTGAATTTAGAATCAGATTCATCGTCAAAAGTTTACTCATCGTACCTAATTTCGTAATTTTGTTATGAATGGTTTCGAGAATATCCAGGGAAAACCGTCTTCAGGGTGCCCCATTCAAAGGAGCGTAGCTCCCTTAGGAAGCATTTCCGGACCCATGTTCATATGACGTTTTCTTTCTATTTTTCGGAGTACTATTCGTGGTTAAAGTTTGTTAACATACTTGATTAACACCTTGTATAGGGTGGTCCAGTAAGCGCGCGGTGCTCTCTAGCGGTCATACCGTTTAAATTAGACAAAAATGTTTTAAATAAAAAAACCTTTCTTTTCAAATGCTCTACATTTAGAAAATAATTTCAAAGATGGCGGACATTCGGATATACCGGAAGTGGGTATCAACTTCATTACTTTAAATAGAACACCCTGTATATTATTACGTTTTTGAATTAAGCATCGATTTTCAAGTTTTTTTGTGCACCATAGGTTATGTCTACGAAGCCTATTTTCGAAGTTATTCAGCTATCTTTAGAAAATTTGACGTTTGTAGTACTTCACAAAAAATGTTAATATTTCAGAAACTAAGCACGGTTTCCGGTTTTCAAAATAGCAAGAAGAGTACTGGTGTTTTAGTACGAACATTGCTTTAAAAGAACATTAAGTCAACAGACTAGCAGTTTTCAAGTTTAAAATGTAGACAACTTTTATTTTTCAAATGGGATGGGGTTTTCTTTTGCATTTGGATGTTTTCTCTTGTTTTTGGCCGTTTCCTGTTCTCCAGCTGTTTTCTGCTTATTTTCAGTTGTTTTGAGCTGTTTTCTGTTCTTTTCTGCTGTATTTGGTTGTTATACTGTGTAAGGCTTTCGCGGCCATCGTCCAATGAATTTGTGGTTCTTGGGTTTTTAGGCCGGCGTCGTTTAGCGTTAAAGCTTGACGTTTCATCACCACGAGTAGATGGCATCTTCAGAAGCTATTTCACTTCGGCGACTTCCAAAATACTGACGGCTGGTGAATCTGCACCTATATTTATACCTGCTAATGGTGACGCGGCCCAACCAGGTAGCGTTGGTAGCCCCGCCCCTTCGCGATATGGTAGTGTCTTCAAGTCCTTTAGGATGGGTACCCATGTCCGGTTCACTTTCTTTTTTTCTTCTTTCCTATTAAAATTATTATGATGTTTTTGTATTTCGATGGCTTCTCTGTGAAGTCTGGCATGGTACGAAGACGTTGGTTGCGTCAAGAACCTGAGTTTCATCAAACTTGATCCTGTGACTTCCCTCCTTAATCGCATGTTCGGCTACCGCTGATTTGTCCGTATGGCCTAGTCGACAGCTAGCCTTATGTTCTGCAATGCTTGTGTTTATAGATCGCTTCGTTGTTTCTATGTATACATTCCCACATGTGCATGGTATGCGATAAATCCCCGGTGTTGTGAGTGGGTCTCTTTTATCCTTCACCATTCTCAAATATTCCTGTATCTTTCTTGTGGGCTTGTAGATGGTCTTGACGTTTTCCTTTCATAACATTTTTCCTATTCTGTCTGTTATTCCAGGCACATAGGGTAGAAAAGCTTTTGCTATCGGTTTAGGCTCTGGTTTTGCCCTATTTCTTCTCATTGTTCTTGATATTTCCTTTTCTGTGTAACCATTTGCCTTAAGAGCATTCTTTAGATGTTCCAGTTCGGTGTCGAGTTCTTCTGGTTCGCACACTTTTCTAGCCCGTTCTGTCAAAGTTCTAATAAGTCCGTACTTCTGAGATGGGTGGTGGTTTGATTCTTTATGTAAGTACCGGTCAGTATGAGCTGGCTTTCTATATACCTTGTGTCCTAATGTAACTCCTTTTCTTGTTAGAAGAACATTAAGGAAGGCGAGTTTTTTGTCTTCTTCTACCTCCATGGTGAACTTGATGTTTTCATGCACGCTGTTCAGGTGTTCTGAAATTCTTCTAGCTTTTCTCTTCCGTGATTCCAAATGACGAAAGTATCGTCCAGGAATCTGAGCCATATCTCGGGCTTGTATTGAGCGCTCTTCAAGGCTGCCTGTTCGACCTTCTCCATTACAAGGTTCGCTACTACCGGGCTTAGAGGACACCACCAAATAACTCTCAACACGCCACTGTCTGCAAAACCAGGTGAAAACTATGCAAAATGGGATTGGATATTTGGATTAATTATTTTTTTAGAAAGCGTAGCAGGGTGACTCGCAGGGAGGATTAATGAGATTTCCCAGTTATAATTTAGCAACTGAATATAAATGCAAATAAAGGGGTCGCTATAACGGGTATCGAACGGTCCTATGGCCGGTAAAATTTGGTAAATGTGTGCTATATTGTTGGGGATCGGTGGGAATTGTGGAATTGTTTAATTAGCAGTTTGGTGTAGAAACTTCGTCAACGGCGGTTAATCTGGTATTACACGGGATAACTGCCACACCCTAAATTTAACAGCTGCACTGAAAAATATAAGCCTTTACTTGAATGAAAGAGAAGCTATATGATGTTTAGTTAGTTGTAACTGGAGACTTCCAAGGAAGCACTCCGACCACCACCATAAGCGTGAACTCTAGAATGACAGAGGTCAAATTTCAACATCGAGATGATGAACACGAATAAAGCTACTGGTCCTGACCAAATCCCAGCCATTGTCCTTAAACGCTGTGCCGCTGCACCTATTCTTTGCAAGCTCTTCAAACTATCTTATCAGCGAGGAATGTTTCCCGCTGCGTGGAAGATTGGCTACGTACAACCCATTCCTAAGAAAGGCAAAAAACCGATCCCACCAACTATAGACCTGTGACTCTTCTCAGCATCATTGGTTGTGGAGGCTGTCATTAACAAACAGATTAACACACAGCTCCTGAAATACCTGAACAACAATAACATCATAAACGATCGCCAGTATGGCTTCTACGGGTGACCTTTTTCATGGCCACCCGTGCCTGTTGAATGCGCCGTCGAATCTCATTCTCACAGCTACCTGAATTGTCGATCAAAGAACCGAGGTACACAACGGCCTATTGACTTTATTTCTCGATGATTATCATGCTCTCTATCTACGATAATAACCTTGGTCTTGTTGCAGTTAATACCAAGACCATATGCTGCACTGTGTTGTTCTAAAACGTTCAATAGAGCTACTAGTTCTTCCTGAGAAGCAGCAATAAGGGTTGTATCGTCAGAAAATCTTAAGTCAGGTATTTTGCTTCCGCCAATAGTTATACCGCCATTCCAGTTGTCCAATACCTGTCTCATCACAAATTCAGAGTAAATGTTAAATAACATCTGAGATAATACGCATCCCTGACAAACTCCTTTTCTGGTTGCTGTTTGACCAGACAGGTTACCATCAATTCTTACACGAGCTGAGCTAGACTCATAGAGTTGCTGTATGAGAAATACTAAGTGGTAAGGGACTCCCACGGATATAAGGATTTCCCACAGTTTAGGCCACTTTACGTTAACACCGCCTTAGAATAGTCCACAATGCAGATAAAAACGGAAAAATAATGCTCTCTGGCTTTTTCAATAATCTGTCTTAAGTTTAAGATCTGTTCACGCGTACCGCGTCCTTTTACGAAACCTGCCTGCGCCTGAGAAATTTGCCAGCCAGTAAAACCCCTTCAAACGAGACTGTAAAATATATAGTAGAACCTTGCTGGCATGAGAGATTAACGAAGGTAGGCGATAATTGTATGGATTTGTTGGAGAGCAGCTACATCAAAAATTAGGATTACCTTGATGATGATCAACTTCTTAAGAAAGACGTCATCCTAAGAAAAAAAAAGCTGTTACACAAGCTTTTCAGATGGGAATCCAAATTTCCAATACGGTCATTGCGAAAGACAATCGCAGGTGTGCGCCAACCCTAAAACCCCAACCTTCTGGTCTTGTCAATGAGAGCGGTGAATCTCAATTATTATAAATTGGTAGCATGTTATAATATGACATGCCTATTATAATTCGATGTTCTTGTATAAAAAACTAACAGAAGGTACCTATTTCTTTGTACAACAAGAAGCCTTTATAGTTTTGCTCAGAATTTGATCGATTCCCAATATAAAAGCATGATATGCAGAAAACATAAAGAATCCTTGACTCTTTTTTATTTTCTAACATATTACTTTTTGATTGTCTGGTATGCATATGGTGTTAAAATTCAACATAATACAGGTGGTTATATGTTTAGGATGCTTCCTTTGCGAAATCAATACACGTTTCACCTTAAGAGGTCATTAGAACAAATGACGCATAGAAAATTGTACCTACTAGATGTTCTTCGTGAAGGAAGCAAATTTGGATGAGCGAGAGTGGTAAATAAGACTACATGAAAGACAATCAAGTCATTCCAGAAACTAAGGGTGTTATGCTTGCCATGCAGGACCAAGTGGTTGCGTCACAAAACTACATGAAATCTAATTAAAGATCCATCCATAACCGACGATATTTGCAGGAAATGTTACTAAAAGAACTATACAATAGAACACGTAATAAGCGCATTCAAAACTCTCGCTGGAGCCGAGTAGACAGCTAGAGATAACTCTGCAACCAAAGTCATACACCAAGCCCTAGCCACAACAAGGTAATAGAAAATACACATCCATATTACAATTACACACCGACTTCAGTACTCGAAAACAATCATACAGACAATAGATCCTTTGCGTGCATAGCCAGCTATCTTTTTCTTCTTTGGTTTTATAACCGTTTCACGCAATAAAGATTTTTTTTCAATAGACAAAATACAGTTTTTCAGTCAAAGGCGGACAGAGTTATCTATTTTATAGATATTGCTATTCCCAATGATACGAATATCCATTTACTATTGTGCCCCTCATTATGTCAATCTTAGGCCTTACACGAAACACAATTACACCACCCCTGCAACAGTTAGGCCTGAACGAAGAGTTACTTACAGAATATTCCAAAAATCGATAATCCTGGAATATGTGATGACTTGGCACAGCCCGTCAACACTTATTGCTACCGCAATCATACGAGAGAAACTTAGAAAATCAAAATAATAATAATAGTGTACAAGTACCTGGGCTTCAATCAGAACGTCAAGATAGAGTACACATAACTCAAGGCAGAACTAACCAAGAGCTTAGATACCACCTCATTATTAGAATACTAAAAACCGTATTGAATTCTAGTAGTAGTAGTATCGGTGCTACAGTGGGTCAAATTTTGATTAAAAAAATCTTTGGGTATAGCCATTCCTACCTAATCTATACACAATTATATTTAATCTGAAAATCCTGACAACATACGCCAACATCACATGCCATAATAATAGCTTTATTGACTCAATTCATGCTAAACTAATCAATGGTTTAAGAGAAACAGGGTTGATAAACAAAAGAAAAATACTACATGAAATTGAAAGCACTTGACTTTCTCCGTTTTTCTGTTTATTCGTCAAATTATGGTTTCCAATGTTTGGATACGGTCCCCACGTATTTAGCTACCATATTACGTTGTATTGACAGAATGCTCCTGACAAATATTTGTGTTAATGATAAGCGACCAGGACGCCCAGCAGTTTTTGTTTATGTTTGAAAGGGCATCTTGTTTTCCAGGAAACTGCCAACGAGCACTATTGCCTGTTAAGTATTTGGGCCGCACTGTGCCCAATAACATTAAATGCGTAGGTTAGATTTTCAACCATGCACAAAGACCATGATGATTTCTAGAATTTGAAGTATCCAAATATGTTTATGCCTGTATCTCTACAAGTCGATAGTCCTAATATAATTCCACATAATTAATTTCTAATTTGAGAAAACGTTAGCGCTGTTTTTTTATATTGGAAAATAGGGCTGAGCAGTCTTTTGCAGAACCACAAATGCGACGCTGAAAACTTAATCTTGGAGATGATATGGTTAATATGTATCATGATAACACAGGCACTATTATTGAGACGGAATTAACAAAGCGCTTTTAATATTTGGTGCTAGTTGAGTTTTGGTCCCTTTAGAAACAGTGTGCTATTTTTGTGTAGTGTCAAGAAAGGGTGAGTTTATCTCACAGAGCACCGAAATCCACTAACTGTATCTTTATTTATTGATACATTGATTTATTCATGGCCGACTCTACACTACACTTAGATGTGGCAACGTGGCTTAGCTGTCAAATAGTGGGCCTATAGTTTCAGAATAATTATTACATTTTATATGTATTAGAGTTCATCTGGGTTAATAAATTAAGAAAAAAATGCTTTTTAGAACTACTACTACTAATACCACTTACATCTGATGTCTGGTTCATCATAGTCAGACACTACAAAATAAAAATAAAGCAACCTGTTTCCTGCTGCCACTTCCACTTAAATGAACACTCAATTTACTTTGTAAATTGTCACTTGAGCAAGAAAAATTCACTATTAGGTCACTGTGAGGCCATTCTTGCTGGTCTTGATTCCCTTTCACTATAAAATCTTTTCGTAGGTATGCCCAGATGCATGCCCTCGTTGGCTTGCCCAGATGAATTCTATTAACTGTATTTTTCTGTGATATTTGGGAGGTCCAGAAAAGATTGTAGGTACCACATTGTGCTTTAAAATAGGTCTTATCCTTTGAAATGTTTGTATTGTCTTTATTCTTATAAATATAACCAGCCCATACGAGGAATACCGTTTACCCACTTCTGTTTATGTCCTTTATTGGAAGCACAATTGCTAACGAACACTCAATTTACTTTGTAAATTGTCACTTGAGCTAGAAAAATTCACTATTAGGTCACTGTGAAGCCATTCTTGCTGGTCTTGATTCCCTTTCACTATCAAATCTTTTCGTAGGTATGCCCAGATGCATGCCCAGATGAGTTCTATTAACTATATTTTTCTATGATATTTGGGAGGTACAGAAAACATTGTAGATACCACATTGTGCTTTAAAATAGGTCTTATCCTTTGAAATGTTTGTAAATTATTGTCTTTATTCTTATAAATATAACCAGCCCTTCCGAGGAATACCTTTCACCCACTTCTGTTTATGTCCCTTATTGGAAGCACAATTGCTAATGAACATTCAATTTACTTTGTAAATTTTAACTTGAGCTAGAAAAATTCACTATTAGGTCACTTTGAAGTCATTCTTGCTGGTTTTGCCTTTCACTATCAAATCTTTTCGTAGGTATGCCCAGATGAGTTCTATTAACTGTCTTTTTCTGTGATATTTGGGAGGTCCAGAAAACATTGTAGGCACCACATTGTGGTTTAAAATAGGTCTTATCCTTTAAAATGTTTGTAATTATTGTCTTTATTTTTATAAATATAACCAGCACTTATGAGGAATACCTTTCACCCACTTCTGTTTATGTCCTCCATTGGAAGCACTAATTGCTAGTGCAACCTGGTACTACACATTTTGCAGGCATCTTGTTATCTTTATAGTTTCGTTTGTGCAGGTAAATAATTAGAAACACATTAAAAATCACCTTCCACTCTTTGTTGTTACTCTGGAAGGTTATGTTGGTATGTCCTTGATTGGCTAGTGCAACCTGGTACTACACACTTTGCAGGCATCTTTTTACCTTTATAATTTCGTTTGTGCAGGTAAATAATTAGAAACACATTAAAAAATCACCTTCCAACCATATTTTCTGCTCAGTGTTGCCATATTTCATGCTCCGGCCTAGTGAGTAAAGTCGGCCATGATTTATTTTATTAATTCATTTCAGGACTTGTTTACTAGACAATTAACTAAGCTTTCATAGACATTTATATCATCAATAGTTTGATAATTAAATTCTTGAATGTCTGCGATATAAAAACAAGATAACACAATCTCGAAGTACGTCGCGAGTTGACCCTTCGTGCTGAACTAGTACAAAGGAGAGGATACTTTGCGAGTTGACCTCTAATATCTTTGTGTTAGACCTCACGGTTATCATGATAACTATTCTTCGTTCTAGTTGTTTTGATCTCTTGGTAAGATATTTCGCGAGTTAACAACCCAATGTTATGTGTACCAACTTAGAGAGAATGAAATCAAAACAGAGAAATGTTATGATATTGTTTTATTACTTGATTCTTACATTGGTTTTGTATATATTAATCATGAGTTCTTTGTATTTCATACGCTTTACTGGGAAATAATTTAAATTTATAATTTGAAGTATACCTGCGGAGCGCCTGTTCTAAAACATGGAAGTGAAAGGTAGGGGATACTGCGTCCTCTCTTCACCAAACTACACCTCTCGATTATTTTAGCTGATTTGCCGTATGCTGTCTGGACTATACCTAACAGAATATAACGCACAAGAATTACTGATGCTGTATATATGTGGTTTTATGATGAGACCTAATGGTGCAGATATGCCTACAAATACTTTAATGTGGCACACAATTAGTATAGTACACTTTATGTTGGTAATATTGTTGCTTGATGATCTGTACAAAGTGCTGATAAACATTTTATCTTACAGCGCTTAAATTTACTCCTATAGTAATTTGGCAAAATATCCATAAAGTGCTTTCCTTCGCGATAGTTTATGAAGATATAAAATTTATAGGAGATAACCATTATGATGGCACAATAGTGCCCATTGATAGGAAAGTTAAATTTTTGGGTCTGTACCTCGACACGAGCTTAAACTTCAAAGATCACTGTCAATACCGTGGTTCAAAGATCAACTCTCAGTCATACGTTTTAAAAAAGATGAGAATAGTGCTTACGCAGAGTCAACTTGTTTCACTTTACTATGCTCCAGTTGAGTCGAGGCTGAGGTACGCTTTGTGTTTCTGGGGCTCATCAGTTAATGCTCATTAAAATTAGTTATAAAAAAGACGACAGATCAATATTGGATGGGCCCTACATGTTGACATAGATACGAGTACCTATTGCTTTAGATCGTTCTGCATTTTATAATGTTGAAATTACTGAATTGATGTTAATGAAATTTCGGCACAGTATTACTACTTTGGCGAGGATGGAAAATGCGTCTGATTTTTAGAAATCGTCTCAGTGGCGGCGCAGCAATATTAAAAAAACTAAAAATATGAAAATAGCTCAAACTTCGTTTTTAGGCGTTTTAGGGGTTCCTGATCATTTTCTACTTTTTTTTGGGGTGTGTGTGGAATTAGGGTGGTTGGGGGGTGGGGGGTTGTAAATCTAAAAGATTTGTTGTACTCATAATGGGCTGTCTACTGACCTGAGAGAGAAAGACCTAGCGGCATAATACACTTTTTTAGGTCCATCCGAACATTGCCTTGTCGATTACAGAAACCAAGGGACTTGAACTCTCTGATGCATACAAAATACATACGAGTATTACTTTGGATCATTTTGTATTGTGTTACGTGGAAACTTCTGAATTGACTTTAATGACATTTTGACACAGATTTATTACCGCGACGAGTACGGAAAGCACGTATGGTTTTTAGGAATCATTTCAGTGGCGGCGCCGCAATAATAAAAAAAACTAAAAATATAAAAAACACCTCAAACTTCATTTTAGACGTTTTAGGGGTTCCTGGTCATTTTAAATTCTTTTTGGTTGGGGGTGAAATTGGGGTGGTTCTGGGTGGGGGTTTGTAAAACTCAAAAATTTGTTGTATTTATGATATATTGTCCATTGACATGTGAAAGAAGCACCTAGTAGAATAAAACACTTTTTTTGCGGTCGGGCGAGCGATGATTTAAATGCAGGGGCAGCATCTAGACTATAGTTTCATGCTGTGGGAAAATAATAAAGCTGGTATCATCGGAATGTGTGGGAAGTACTGAGTCAATCAACTTGACTATATTTTTTTCTAGTTGTTCGGATTTTACGTGCGAGTAGTATATAACAAAAGTATAATTGCAAATCATTATCATTTAGGGATATCTGGTAGGGGTCTGGAGCCATGCTAAGTGTCTGGAAACAAGTAAAGCCAGTGTTTGTACTGTTACAAACAAAATATGAAAAAATTGAGCCTTATACTTTAACAAATCTGCGATAGGATTTTGTATACCTTTGCCAAATTCACACACATAAAAATAATTTCTTAGATGGAGCACAGATGCTTTAATTCAAGTATACCATAACTTCCTATACGCGCAAAGTTATGCTAATCTTAAAGCGAGGATACGATATCTTTGACCATATAAGGGTTAGATTGAGAAAATATCTTCAATGAAAAACTGGGAAATTCTTGATAGTAAGAATACCAAAATCTTAAATCAAGCATATGGTAATCTTGACCGAAGTATTTCATAATCTTGACAGAAGCATTTCATAATCTTAAATGGGAGCATTTCATAAACTTGACGCAAGTAGCGCAACTTTATTCTAAAATTGTGATTTTCTTGGATGAGGAATCTAATAGTATTAATTTGAGCATTCAAACTCTTCTATGAGCATGTAGACATTTTTTTGGAGAAATAGTTATGCAAAATTTCTTAAATCACATAATAATATACTTAGTACTTATCTAGGAACACTTGAGTCAGGTTTTCGCATCCCAATTTTTTTAATAGCTCATTCATGGTTGGATAGATCCAGTGATAAGGAAGCTGATGGGAACTGGGACGCGGCAATTCATTTAACAGTTTGACTAGATACTATTATGTGCTAATATGCAGGATCCAGTATGCAGGTATTACGCTACGATGCTAAAGACGGCGGCGAATGCGACAATCCGAAAACCGATAATGGCACGGCGGCGCGGACGCGGACGGGCAACAGGCTGTTGAGTAGAGAGGGTGGAGAGGTTAGAGTTGACCCGTGACACGCTGCGCGCCTGCGCACTCCGAGGTTGGTAGGCATCAAATAAGTGATTTACTTGATAGAACTATAGGGTGTGCTTGTAAAACACGTATTTTCAAGCTGTCTATATTCTTGATAGAGGTAAACTGGACACCGCTGGAAAAAATAATAATCTTGATATAAAATTTTGAAATATTTGTTATTAAATTATTATAGCCTTGGTTCCAAAGAAAATTATATTTTCTTTCGGAGCATATTTCTTCAAAATAAGTGTATAAATCAAATATATTATATTATTCTTGATACAAATTTTCTATGATTTTCTCATCAAATATTCTTTCTTAGAGTGAGAACCGATATTCTTGTTGTGAGCATGTATTTACAAGAATATCACAATTCTTGACTTGAGAATTGCTTTTTATGTGTGCAGGATCACCCAGGTTTCATAAGTGGGGATCGTTCTTACCTGAATTGGAGATACACATAGAAGAACTTTCAGCTTTTTTAAACTTCCGAAGGTCTGCCTCTCACGGGCTTTTGCTCTAGTAGGGCCATCCAGGCAAACTCTCTGACTGTGTGCGTTTAGAGATTTACAGCCCTTAATTAAAAATACTTCGCCGACGGAAAGTACTCTAATAATGTTTGCGCCGGCAAAGTTCGTAGTTAGGGGGAAACTTGGCAATGAAAATAGAGAAGTCTTTGTTGATTTTACTGCAGAGGCCGGTTTTTTCTGGAGGAAACTTACTGTTTTCTGAATAAGCGACAAATTATCGCCAGTGTGCGGGGTAATGCACAAGTTTTAAATTATGGACTTTGGTCGAGCTGCGCTGGAACTTTTATCCCTTTGGATTTTATTATGGGAAATTTATTAATAGTGCTTCTAGATTTATAACTATCCCACATAGCGCTGGATATTCTGTGAATATTCTTTAAATCTCCTATATTTTCCATGAATATTCAGTAGAATCATAGAATATTCGTTATGTCTCTTGATTATTCTGGATTATTAACATAATATTCTTTATAGAATATTATTATTTTATCTACTTAGGGTAATCAGTGATTATTCGTTTAATGTCTGAATTATTCCAGAATATACCAGTAATATTTTTCATAGAATATTATTTTAATAATCTTCTAAGAACAAGATGTAGCTATTTTCTGACATTTAGTAATATTTGTGATAGAAATATCTGTATGTAGGCAAATATTCAATATGAGATATTATTAATTTATATAATGCACATTTCTCATTGAATTAAAAAACCTTCATTGATTTTGCGTTCATCCTAAATATAGCTAATAAGTATTATGTGCAATTTTCAAAAGTGTAGCCATTGCCAGCAATACAGATACGGCATCGTCAGTGACGGCATCCACCGACGATAAAGTGACAGCATTATATGTATGTGATGTATGGTAACTATGGTGTCGTCAGTTGTCAATCTTGTCTGGTTGTCACTCGCTTCAAGTGTTCTGTCATTCTGTGCTTCAACATGTCAATGTCGGCATTTTAGCAATTCACGAATTCACGAGTTTTATTCCTGAAAGGCCTGCATTTATACCCAATTTTGTACAATAAAGTTGCTGGTTGTTATAAAGTGTGTGACAGTGTTCCAAATTATGGTCACCTACTATGGTGTAAGGTTCATTATATAATGTGAGTAGAATTTTGAGGCTAAATGCAACAAGTTTACATTTTTGCACTTTATTTCGGCATCTGGACTGAGATGTCTAACCACTTAACTTTTGTGACCATCTGCCACTAGTGGGCGTCATTATTTTTGGAACAGTATCCATAATTCCCTAAAAATGTTTCGTATATGAGGTATTTTAGACAAAATGTTCCTAGAATATTCAAAAACATTCTACCACGATTGTTCATGTAATATCCGTGCAAAATATTCGGCGGAATATTCTAGGAATATAGCGTGTTTTTCCCATTTCGAACGTTTACAGAATATTCTGTAAATATTCTAATTATCCATGGAATTTTACCAGAATATTCATAATATCTGTAGTGAATGGGAACAGAATATTCTCATATCATCCGGTGCTATGTGGGATGAGGTACAATTGTATACACGACTTGCAAGACGAGATATACAGGGTGTTTCATAAGTTGGGACTTTTTCTCATACAGCGTATAGTACTCGCCAAAATGAGTGTTTTTTCCCAGTAACATATAAACGAAATATTTAAAGAAAACAAGACACTGGCCATTAAAGAAATCCTCAACACTAAGTCCGTCCCTGGGTAATGGCTCACCATGTCATAATATCACAATAAACAAGGCAGCGCTAGCGGTGCCGATGCCGGTGAGAAAACACTAAAACAGGCAGTTCGTCATACGTCGCGTTGCTGTGGCATAGTGTACGAGAGTGCTTGATTTGTTACATCTGACGATCGGACTTAAAAAACAACAACAATGGCGCACGCTTATAACAATAATTATAACTGGTGGCATTGATTTTAATGTACGGGTGTGGTCAAAATACCGCTGCGGCTTCGTGAGTGCATGCCGATCGTTTCCCTAACCGTACTCACCCTGCACCTCGTCGATTTGTCTCGCTCGTGCAAAGAGCTACAGATACAGGATGTTTGAATCCACATCGTGATGGACACGCTGGAAGATCTAGATAACCTCGTATGGTCCAAATTGAAGAAGACATCGTACTTTTACACTTACAACTTCGTAGCAACCAAATAGTGAGTATTTGCTTGACATTTTTTTACTGCTTTGCTGCTGGTTCACTGTGCATTAGCTTTGCCGTTTCAAGGGCCATTGCTTCTAAAGAGGAAAGTCCTACCTTTTAGAACATCCTGTATAACAGGTTGAAGATGTAACACAATGCCCTACCTCCCATTTCCATTCTCTAGAGTTGCCAGATGTGGCGATTTACCATCAAAGTGGCGATTCCAAAACCGATTCAGTGACCAAAAATTGTAGCTGGGCGATGGGCGATTTTGGTAGAGTAAAACACACAGTGATTTGGTGACCTTTGGCTATTTCTATCTTCCATTTCATTGTTTTTCACCTCAAAAATAAGGAATAGCCGCATGAACCGGCAATATTGCCGCCCCAATGGCTCAACTCAAAATGAACATTATTTGGAAAGCTGGAGTTTATTCGCAATTGGCAACCCCTAGAAGCTTAAAAAAAATGATCTCATTGGTAAGTTGTTTTAATTAAATATTCCTATATGTCATACTGTCGATATATAAATACCTAACACGGTCTTCGTGTTTACCTTGGAGTGTTTTCTGCGACCAGGTATTTATTTTTACTTCTTTTGTGTTAGGGCTGTATGTCACGGTCCTATTTTCCATCCTAAATCTTTGCCAAAAAATAGGACATAAATATTTTTACATCCAATTTGTTTAGATATTTAGGACAAATATTTGGCAAATTGGATATAAAACTGCGCCTTAATAACGGCGCATTCTAACGTCATGCTAATGACATTTGAAAAGTTAGGCTGTGGTTTGGTTATGAAAATTAAATATTATGATATCCAAATAGTGCAGTACGTGAATATCTTCGCGAAATGATCAACACCAATCAAAAGTCAAATACAAGCACAAGTCTTCGCAATAAAAAAACAATCACGAATATTAGGTTAGAAGAAAATCACAAATTTGACAGTGTAGATAATTATGTTCTCACTTTTATGACAATTTTTTTGTCAAACTTTTTGTAGAATATTTAGGAAAGTGACATACTACATTTACTCTGAATTTGTGATGAGATGGGTATTGGACAACCGGAATGGCGGTATAACTATTGGCGGAAGCATAATATCCAACTTAAGATTTGCTGACGATACAACCCGTATTGCTGCTTCTCAGGAAGAACTAGTAGCTCTATTAAACATCTTAGAACAACACAGTGTAGCGTATGGTCTTGGTATTAACTACAATAAGACCAAGGTTATGATCGTAGATAGAGAGCATGATAATCATCGAGAAATTAAGTCAATAGGCCGTTGTGAAGTAGTTCAGAGTTCTGTGTACCTCGGTTCTTTGATCGACAATTCGGGTAGCTGTGAAAATGAGATTCGACGGCGCATTCAACAGGCACGGGTGGCCATGACAAAGTCTGCTAAAATATGGCGTGACCATAACGTCACTAAAGTACCAAAATGTCGCTGGTTCAGTCTCTTGTGTTCTCTATATTTTTGTATGCCTCGGAAATTTGGACTGTTAAAAAGGCAAATCGAGCTTGCGTAGATGCTTTTCAAATGTGGACGTAGAAGAGAATGCTGAGAGTTCCTTGTACCGCCCATCGAACTAACGTTTCCATACTGGATGAGCTTGGTAATCCAAAGAGACTATCCTCCATTGTGTCGACGAGAATGCTTACATATTCACAGAAGCGATAATATGGAGAAACTTGTAGTTCAGGGACATACCCCGAGTGGGCGGCGCCGTGGTCGTTCCCCTACACGCTGGGTGGATACGACGAAACAGTTGCTGGATATGAGTATAAAGAGCGCCACTGAACGGACAGAAAATCGCGAACGATGGCGAGCTACAGTTCTCAAAACTATGGATAATATTCGTGTCGGCAATACTCTAGCTCCGACTTAATTCATTTTACGAGTTCACAACATGTCTGTTAAGACATTGTTACTATGACGATGATGTCATACAGCCTTTAAATATGTTTAATATCAATGGTATGAAGCCGAAAATGGAAATGACTCCGGCCATAGAGGTCGTTACCGTCCAAACGTGATCTCCATAAACATGCAACCGAATATCCAATTCGGCAAAGAATCAATTTATCGTGCCGATGTAAATACACATATAATGGACATTATGTATATTCCCAGCCATCCATCATTCCCGTCTATCCCAGAGGGAATAACAATGACGGCGACCGCCGAAAGCAAAAACAGCAGAACGTCACTGAATCCGCAGATCTCTTGATCAACACATGTGCTGTGTGCATGAAGAACAAATGCGCGATACAGCGTTGCCAAATCCATCTATCATTTAATCATCAATGATTCTCCGTCCTTTCACCCTCGGGAGGGTGTAGTGATACTATTTAGGTACCGTAAACATGGGCTACTTTGGCCCTAACGTCCTTCTTTGGCCCAAATGAAAACAAAACAAAATCGTACTCTATATATATATTTGTGATATTTGTGACTATATTTAAAATACTTCCGGCTCATTCCGATAGGTAGCCGCACTATACAGGCTGTCTGATAAGTCCAGTGGTTCCTTTGCTGTCCACTAGAAAGCAGCAACTATAGTTGTTTGACTAGTAAAACCACGTGCAATCTTTACCTCCCAAACTTCCATTTACAAAAATAGTATTTCTTGTTGAACAAGTCTGGTAAGTACCCCCTGTGAAACAATTTTCATTTCTTTAAGTCGTACTGTCGTTACAACACTGTTAAACTCAACAAGTTTTTTTATTTTCATGTTTTTTTAAATCACACCCGAGAATGTATAAAAAAAGTCCTACTTTGGCCCAACTTTTTTTGGGCCAAAACCCATAATATCAAGTTATGAATTGCTATAAAAACCTTGAAAAATTTTATGTTCGTATTTATATTGCGTATTTACGTCATCAGCTTGTTCAGGATGCCGTAAAAGACTTCCTGGAGGCCCAATATACACTGGCTATAGCAACGAACAATTTCTAACTTGTCTAGAAGCAATCAGATCTGGTGATATGACGCAAAGCCAGGCTTCTGATCATTCCAAGTTGAAAAATTTGTTTTCAAGTTCACCAGGCCATCCAACAGTTTTTTCGCAAGAAGAAGAGCTAGCATTCTCGATTAACTAGATTTAAGATTCATCATAAAATCTTATTTGCCTAGGCAATGGAAGACTGTGCAGTGTTTTTGCAACTATGTTCCAGGACGTGACTGGGTCAAATCGTTTCTAAAGAGACACCCTCAACTGACTGTCAAGTTTTCGTCGAACATCAAAAGAAATCGTACTCAGATTCATGAACAAATCATCACAGACTATATTGAAAATCTGAAAGAGGTGGTAAAAGATGTTTCACCTGATAACATTTATAATTATGACGAAACTTGATAACATTTGGTAATATATTGTTGAGGAACCTGTTCTAGTCAATATCCAAGACCTTCTTTGTCCATATCATTTGTATCATGCTTTTAACGCTAAAAATTGACCTGGGCCAAAGTTACCCTAACCGCAGGATAACATTGGCCCAAAATTTAAAAAAAAAAATATATTAATTCAAAAAACGTTTTGTAAGTAAGAACAGAATTACTAATTAAAATTTAAGATATTTTAGTTGTAAAAAAGATTACTAGAACTTCTGGGCAGTGAAAACAACAGTTTCTAGAGAAAAGTACATACAAAAATTACTGAAAAGTGGGCCAAAGTAGCCCGCGTTTACGGTATGCTTTTGGATTTCCTGCTTCCATGCGCTTCTGTTTCGTGCTAAATGTATTGCCTCGTATATTGAGTGGCCGGTCATATCTTTAAGTCTATCTGCCATGAGGCTTTCCATCTCACCTCTTCTTCTTGCTATGTGTCCAAAATAACTGAGGTATGCCTTATTGATTTGATTTAGTAGCCGCTTTTTGATTTGTAGTTCTTGTAGAATGGAGGCGTTGGTTCTATGTTCTATCCATGATACTCTCAGAATTCGCCTGTATACCCATAGTTCGAAGGCCTCAATTCAATGTCAATGATAGTGACAGTGAAAAGGTCGGAAAATCTCTGTCGTGGTAGACGGCTATTCCTCTTCTTTCCAAAGCATCAATGCTGGGGCTCCGCAGGGATTGGTCTTGGCTCCGACGTTGTTTCTGCTTCACATTAATGATCTACTCTCTAGCACTACAAACCCAATCCACAGTTTTGCGGATGACAGTACGCTGCATGCAGGCATCATAAGCAATAAAACGATCTCTGTGGTCGAGCTGGAATGCAGGAGAATGGCGGTGGCAGCTTCATCAAAGGATCTCGATACCATTACCGCTTGAGGGCTTAAGAATATGGTGAAATTTAATGCTTCCAAGACCCAGTATTGTATGCTATCAAACAAGAAGTACTCAAGCCAACACCAGGTTCTAATGAACAACCGGGCTTCGCCAGGGAGTCACTCATTCAATCTGTTAGGAGTCAGCATTACAGAAAATCTGATCTGGCACGAACACGTTGCGTCAATTGCCACAGCTGCTGGTAAAAAGCTTGGGTACCTATTTAGAGCCAGAAAGTCCTTCTCACCATGTAACCTTTTCACGCTATATAAAGCCCAGATAAGACCTGGCCTGGACTATTGCTCTCATGTCTGGGGAGCTGCTGCCCCTACTACTCTGTCTATACTAGATGCCGTCCAGAGAAGGGCAATTCGACTATTTGGCGACCCGGCCTAAACGCGCCACCTCCAGCCACTTTCTCACCGGGGTGTTGTTGGTGACCTCTCACTCTTCTACCGATATTCAAACGGAGTCTGCTCCTCTGAGCTATCCTCTATCGTTCCGTCACTCACAGCTCCTACCAGATGCACCCGCGCGACCGCTGCATCTCATCCTAAGGCGGTCGTTCTTCATACATCAAGAACCGAGCGGTGCAACCGCACATTTATTCCCAGAGTGTCCAAGGCTTGGAACGGACTGCCAGGAGATGTATGTAGTGAAGTGCTGACAAATAGCATATTATATGAGATTTTCAATATTACCCTTAAGGATTTGAAGTGCATCTTGTTGCATTAGAGCATAACTCATATCTAGTTATCTGCTTTTTATTGTCTATCCTTGTTAATGTTTGTTTTTCTGTTTGGTTTTTTATTGTTGTTATTTTCTATGCTAGTCAATATGCCGTTGTGAAGTAGTTCAAAGTTTTGTGTACCTCGGTTCTTTGATCGACTATTCGCGTAGTTCTGACCATAACATCACTAATAAGGCTATCAAAATGTCGCTGGTTCAGTCTCTTGTGTTTTTCATATTTTTGTATGCCTCGGAAACTTGGACTGTTGAAAAGGCAGATCGAGCTCGCGTAGATGCTTTTGAAATGTGGATGTGGAGGAGAATGCTGAGAGTTCCTTATACCGCCCATCGAGCTAACGTTTCCATACTGGATGAGCTCGGTAATCCAAAGAGACTATCCTCCATTGTGTCGACGAGAATGCTTACATTCTTAGGTCATATTCACAGAAGCGATAATATGGAGAAACTTGAAGTTCAGGGCCATGCCCCGAGTGGGCGACGCTGTGGCCGTTCCCCTACACGCTGGGTGGATACAACGAAACAGTTGCTGGATATGAGCATCAAGAGCGCCGCTGAACTGACAGTAAATCGCGAAGGGTGCAAGCCGCAGTTTTCAAAAATATTGATAATATTCGTGTCGGCAATACTCTAGCTCCGATTTAATGTATTTTACGAGTTCACAACATGTCTGTAAAGACATTGTGGCCATGATGATGATCTATGAATAGAATAGATTACCGGATGATATACGAGCCCTCAGTCACATCAAGTTTAAAAAAAAGGTTGAAGATATCATGCTCAGCCAGTGTTTCTATAGCACTGATGAGTTTTTAAATTTTGTGTCGTCTTTATAGTTTGTATATCTAAAGGTGTGTCCTTATACCTATTCTGTATTATTAATGTATTCTTTTAATGTTTCCTTATGTAATTATATGTTATATTCAATGTTTTCAATGTTCTTGTTATGACTTACCATATATACATGTCTTTGTATTAAATGGTGAATAAATCTACTATCTACTATGTTAGCTAGCCTCTACATGTAGTTGCCATCAAGCTATTTGTAAAATGTACTTACAAAATAAAAAAACATAAATGATTTCTGATACGCTCCATAAAAGTTGATGTTATCGGCAGAAAAATGGCACCACTGGCAGTGCGGTTCGCATTCCATCTGAACAAACACAGAAGGGCTTACTCGAAAAGCCGGTCTGTTTGTTTAGGGCGCGTCCAATTTTTCAGATGATTCAATAAGTACGGAGAATACTCAGCTATTTATAGGTAGGATAAAGCGCTCGTCAATGCATCAGGGATTTCTTTAAAGAATGCTTGTTTATGTCCGTATGTGGGGAGGATACGTATGAGGACTTTTGGGCATACTAGGAAAAGGGCTTCTTGGTACTTGACGTACAGGGTAGGCCTGGAGCCCAAAAACCAAAGACAGAAACACATAATATAACAAATAATATTTGATGAATTGACTGCATGCACTGTGATGGATTGTACATTGATATATCAATATTTCAGGGGGTGACTTCCTGGATGATTTTGAGTAAAACATTTTATATGAGCAATATGTCCTAAACGTCACAACTTTCGAGCTACAGGGTGTCAAAGTTCTAATAAAAAAAAATTATTTTTGTAATAACGTTGGTAACGCCGTAGGTTTCTTTATGAAACATGGTATGTTATGTCCAACGTATTTTTTGATGAAGCAACTTTTTTTATTTCTACCAGTGGCGTTCATGCGGGAAGATTTCAATAATCCCTGGGGTATTTCGAATTGTCTCAAAAGCTACAATTCGCTCTCTTAACTCTTCCACGGTGTGAATGGGAGTTTTATACAGAAGGATTTTAACATGGCCCCACAAATAGAAATCTAAACTATTCATATCGGGAGACCTTGTCCGTCATTTTTGGAGCCCCTATCGGAAAATGATGCTGATACCGACCATGTTAACGCCCTGGTAAGAAAGAAGTTGTATTTTCTGCAAGTTTTCGCGAATACTAATTGCAGAAGTTCAAACGACTTGGAAAATCTCTTGGCAGTAAATACTGCACCCGTTGAATGTGGTACCAATAAAGCAGAAAGTCTATTAAAATTCTCCAAACAACCATGTATGAATGAATAAGGACCAGAGGCTATCCAGCACGGAATGTGGCTGGTGCATAGGCCACACGATGGGCCCTTTTGCGCCTCTATCCGCGCTAGTTCCTAAGACATGCCCTTATGGCAAAGGCAAGTACATTCTTAGGTCCTATCCGTTTTATGTCTATTGGTTCCAAGGTTCTTGAGCCCAGCATAGTCTGCCTGTGATAACCCAGGGTTTCACAGCGACACAAGATGTGTGCCGAGGATTCTTCCTCTTCACCACACCACGTGCACGTTGGATCGTTGACCACCCTCATCACAAACAAGTGACGCCTGAAGGTGTTGTGACCCGTTAATAAGCCTACTAGCAATCTCAAGTTACTCCTATCCAGAGAGAGACAAAATCGCCCTATTCTCTCTGCAGGCCCTGCTAATAGCTCCCGAGCCTGACGGAGATGACCAGAGATGTTGTTCCATCTCAGAGAGTGTTGATTCTGGATCCAGTCTCCAGTTGTTTTCCTAATCAAGTTTGCAGATAGTCCTAAGGCTGGTTCCGGGCCCACAAAACTGTTTCCGGATCCCATCCTAGCCAGATGATCCGCCATTTCATTACCCTTTACCCAACAACCGTGTAACTCATATAAAGCAATCCTGCGATCTTAAAAATATAGGCGGTTACATTTAAAAAAAAGAAGAGTTTGCATTCTACCTCACCCTGTATATGATTTCGCGTTGTCGACTTTTTTACAGCCTGTGTTAAAACTATAGGATATTTTTTTATCTTTGCGTGTAAAAAAGTTTTTGATTGATTAATTTTTCAATACGTACGTACGTTCATTTGGCAACGATTTGGATACTCCGGTATTTAGGTTTTCCATCCAGGTTTGCTTATTTGTAAAAGGACAGTATTTTGAGCAATGTACAAAAGAGGGTCTGCTTTGGGTAGTCCTACCCTGACGTACCCTAAAAAACGACCCACTTCACCTACAATGGATCTTCTACCTTGTGTGATTTGTATAAGCACGTCTCGAAGCGCGTATTATGATGTTTTTTCTATCCGCCATTGAGCCCTGAATAAGATTAGGGCATGGGAAATGGGCACAATGCGCTAAACACCGACCGCTGTTAGGCCATGAGAAATTATCCTCAAGATGGGGCGCAGTGGCGTAGTGGTAAGGGCGTAATGCATATGTGACATGGAAGCAGAGAGAGATAGAAGTAAACGGGTGCTCTCATGACAAAAAAAACATCTCTCTAAAAAATGTGGAAATCGACCAGAAACATCCAAATCGCCTAATAACTCAGTCTTAGCTGTTTTTATATTTTTAGGGCCGATTTTATCAACATGCATATTTAACAAAGAATTTAACAAAGCTTTTCTATTGGATGTTATTTAGCAAAAGCTTTCTATTGGGTATTGAGGGCTATGTTAATAAGTATCATCCAATAGTATTTTATCTATATTGAAAACAACACGTCAAAGCTGGATGACACTTCTGTCAAAGATATTTTATAACTTCATGGATCTAAATCATAGCAGGACATCAGAACAAAGCAATTGATTTGCAAATAAATGCCACATTTTCTATGTTTACATTATAATTATTGTATAATTACTAATTGCAAACTGGGATAATTTGTGATAAAAGTAGTACGTACCTATATCACTCACAGCAACTACCTTACTTAATAATTAAAAATGCCACATCCGTCAGTCAGATGGATTATATGAAAATACATACTTTTATGAAGAATCAATCTTTCATTTACTAGATGCATGTTTGTTATAGATCTTCTTATAGAAGTATTCACAGGTGCATTGTACACCAAACAGGGTTATACTTAATTTTAATTATAAAATGGCAAGCTTTGGCGTTCTGGGGTTCTGGGTAGGCAACCAGTAATGCACATATGTTTGGGAAGTAGCTGTAACGTTTGAAATGTAACAAAATGCTATTTTTACCTCTTTTTACTATAAAACAAAGATATATTGCAGGTATTCATAATTATTATCGATAGTAAATTATTGTTTTATCCAAATAATGCAATGAGTGAATTTCTTGTCATCATTTAACACAGCATGAAACCAGCGATCAAATGGAAATGGAATCTGGAATCTGACTGGTTGAAATTAGCAATTGCTAAACTTTTGATTAAACAAGAAAATGCAATTTTTCACCGATTTGGGATGGAACATCAGACTGGAAAAGATGCTAATGATTTACAATGCTCGATTGTATATAAAGTATGTCATTTTTGAGCTTTTTGAGGTCAACTTCAAGAGAAATCAATAATTTTCGGAGTACTTTGACAGATGCATGTTCTTAAAAGGGTTGCTCTGATTGGTCAAAGTCTTTGTTAAAATCTGCATGTTGATAAAATCGGGCCTTAGTCTTTTATTATTGCTGCGCCGCCACTGACACGATTTATAAAAGCCATACGCTTTATCCATACTCTTCATCGTAATAATACTGTGTCAAAATTTAATTACAATTACAGAACAATTTAAAGCAATAATCGTATTTATATATACGTATATCAGCAAATTCTTCCTTTGGTTTCTGTAATAGGCAACGCAATGTTCGGATGGACCTAAGAAAGTGTATTATGCCGCTAGGTATTAGTTACACTGGCCAATGGACAGCCTATTTTCAATACTACAGACTTCAGTTTTACAACCCCCCACCCCACAACCACCCCAATTTCACCTCCACCCAAAAAAAGTGAAAAATGATCAGGAACCCCAAAACACCTAAATACGAAGTCTGGGGAATATTTGAAATTATCTACTACGAACCCACAGAAATTTACTGACCAAATTTCATCATAATCCATGCAGCGTTTACTGAGATTACGAGGCTAGAAAAACGCCAGCAGACAGACCGACAGAAATGAGTGACGTGGATTTTCGTTGCATATACACGTAACAAAAAATGCTCAAAAATCGTATTATCTCAAAATCTCTGTCTTGATAGGGTCAATGCGCTTCTTCCAGGTGATACGTCTTGTACTGAGCGCGCATGAAATTGCAGACACCAGGCAACGAATATGACCAATGAAGCATTTTTGTCCGGATTGGGATGACTCTTCAAAAGGCACCACATCAGTGAGTTTGAAGATGAATCCGATATAAAAGTTTGTTTGTTGAAGATGTTATGCGGATTGGGTGTGAAATCATAAAAAAATGGAGTCAAGTTGATTGACTCAGTACTTCCCACACATTACTGTGATATCAGTTTATTATTTTCTCATAGCATGCAGATTTAATCTGAGATCCCCTTGCAACCAAATCATCGGTAGCCTCCCCCCTCCTAAAATTGTCTTATGCCGCTGGGTCTTTCCTTCAGAGGTCAATGGACAGCCTAAAACATCTAAAAACGAAGTTTGACCTGTCTTTATATTTTTAGTTTTTTTTATTATTTCTGCGCCGCCACTGGCACGATTTATAGAAACCATACGCGTTTTCCATCCTCGCCACGGCAGTAATACTGTGTCAAAATTTCATTAGAATCAATTTAGCAGTGTCTACGTTACAAAATACAAAATGATCTAAAGCAATACTCGTATGTGTACAGAAAATTCTACGTCCCTTAGTTTCCGTAATAGACTAGGACAATGTTGGGGCAAAGAGTAGGTGTTGGGGTGTACCTAAAAAGTTGATTTATGTCGCTAGGTCTTCCTTCACAGGCTAGTGGACAGCCTATTATGAATACAAGAAATTTTCAGTTTTTCAACCCCCCACCTCCGTAACTACCCCAATTTCACCTCACCCAAAAAACGCAGAAAATGATCAGGAACCTCTAAAACGCTTAAAAACGAAGTTTGAGCTTTTTTTATATTTTTATTTTTTTTATTATTTCTGCGCCGCCACTGGCACGATTTATAAAAACCATACGCGTTTTCCATCCTCGCCACGGTAGTAATACTGTGTCAAAATTTCATTAAAATCAATTCAACAGTTTCCTTGTAACACAATATAGAAGGATCTAAAGCAATACCTACTCTCGTATGTTTACACCAGAAAAAATTCTAAGTCTTTCTGTAATAGGCAAGGCAATGTTCGGATGGACCTAAATAAGTTATTTATGTTGCTAGGTCTTCTTTCATGGGTCACTGGACAGCCTATTATGAAACCAACAAATTGTCCAACTTTACAACCCCCCACCCCCCAACCACCCCAATTTCAAAATTATAGGAACATTACCTACTACGACCCCACAGCATATCGCTGCCCAAATTTCATCACAATCCATGCAGCGGTTGCTGAGATTACCAGGCTAGAAAAAAGCGACAGACAGACAGACCGACCGACAGACAGACAGACAGACAGACAGACCGACGGAATGAGTGACGTGGATTTTCGTTATGTAGACATCATAAAACGCCCAAAAAGCGTATTATCTCAAAATCGAAAATTTTCGCGATCACAATACTCCCCTCACCTATCGGTGTGGGAAGTAAAACGTGAAATCATTCTTATTAGGTTCAAGTTTTCAATGTTTCTAATAGTAAACGGTGCTATTTTTCGTTAAAAGTAATACCATAGTAAACAAAATGATATCGCGGTATAGGTCCATTGCAAAGTGTGTACTGATCGTGCTAGTTTTTTCGATACGCCACTGTTAGTGAGAAAGGTCATGCGAGAACGCTGGGACGTGAAGATATTACAGAGCGGTGGAAGATAATTTCACTATAAACATGCATAATCTGCGATGCTAACAAGGGGCAGACAGCGGGCAAAAATATCAAGTTTTTGGGGGGCGTTGCAGAGGCATTTAATCATACAAAGAAGCAATAATTGCTATGTGAGTGCATCTCCTTTGGGCCGAACTGAGGACTGAAGAGAACGCCCCGTTGAAGCCAAATAAATATGGGTCAGTCGTCGTGCCCTGAGGTGCTTATCTTGACCAGTATCATACATTGCTGATGATAGGAATTACAAGAGTCTCTGAACAGCAGGACCGTGCGAATTCGGCGGTTAGGTTAGATTAGGTTGAAAGTGAGTGGGGCAGAGCTGCCTCCTTCCACTGCGACTCAATTGTGTCTATTGTGGCTAACACCTTTTTAGAGTTCACCGTACAGTCCGCACCTCTTTATGAAGGCGATCGACGGGAAGGGTGAAACTTCCTTGAAGTCATGAGGTTCCAGTTGGGCAAATCCGAATGTCTGGAACCTAGCATTATCCAGTACTGGACAGGAGCAAAGAATATGCTCCGCTGTTTCGTCCTCCACGTAGCAGAAGCGACAGTCTGAAGTTTGTTCAAGAGGCAACTTCCGCATATGGTACCTTAGAAGACCATGTCCCGTCAGCAGACCGACCAGAATGCGGAGGTCGTACCTATTACATTCCATGATTCTCGGGGGGGCCTGACCCGAGGGGTATCTTATAAACACCTTCGAGTGCAGGAGCCCTGGTGTATCTCGCCAGTTCAGGAGTGCTTTCCTCACTGCCCAGTCCGAGATGGTCTTTTTAGCGACGCTCTTTGCAATGTCCGCGAATGGCTCTGGTCCTATGAACACAGATTCAGTTCCTCCTTTTGCTAGTGCGTCGGAGAATACATTGCCTTCCACTCCGCTGTGACCCGGAACCCAAATCAAGGTTACCCTGTTTCCCGTTCAGAGTTTGTTGAGGAGGTGTATGCAGTTCCATACCAGTGCAGCCTGGCTGCCTGAAAAGATTTTTATAGATCTGTTTGTCAGGGGCCTTTTGATTAGTTCCCTGACTCCCAGCTCTATGGCAAACATTTCTGCTTGGAAGACTGTGGTATACCTCCCAAGGTTGACTGAAATTTCAACTCTTGGATTGGTACCCACTACTCCCGCTCCTGCCCCCAGTTCAGACTTGGAGCCATCAGTAAATAGCGCAAGGTCAGAGGGCGATATAAAATCGTCCCTCCTCCATTCGTCCCTGCCTGGGAAAAGGACGTTATAGGATCGCTCTATATGCGCTTGGGGAACCATATAGTCCGAGACCATTCCGAGTACATGATGATGGGTAATTTCACCCATTATACCAGTTGTGTCTGGACGTAGTTCCGTTTTGTCAGGTCTGCCGGTTGATAGCAGTCTGTAGGCGACCACTTTTGCAACTCTTTCCACCTCAATGTGCAGAGGTGTTAAGTTTAGAAGGGTCTCCATGGCTAACGTTGGTGTGGTAGACATGGCGCCAGTGATGGCCAAACAGGCGGTGCGTTGCACTGCCGCCAGCCTGACTCTGGCTGTCCGTTGTAGGCATTTCTGCCACCAGACAACAGCGCCATATACTACCATGGGTTTGACCACCGTCTGATTTATCCAGTAGATCAGATCATAATTCGGCGGTTACTTTTATTGAGTGTATCTCACTCTCAGTTTTAGTCTTTGATTCAGAAATTGTTCAAAATGTTTGTAAAACAGTAACAAAAAGAGTGCAAGTTAAATTTGACAATACAGATTTATTTATTTAATTCTCTCTACACTCAATACATTTCTCCATCCTCTGAAACCAGTTACGCAAGTGTCACTAGTGATCAAAGCCACCTTAAAAGAGTAGTGGCAATGGCAGAGAAGAAGGCGGCAATACTATCACGACTATCCAAATGTAGGAGGACCCAGCAGTAAAAAAGGGCACTACTGTGCCAGGTTGTACAGTCGGTCGTCCTATACGGAGCCTCTGTGTGATTTAAGGCCACGAAAAGGAAAAGGCACCAGAAGGTCCTGGACAGGTTGCAGAGAACATCTCTGCTGAGGGTGGCCAGTGCTTGTCGCACGGATCTGCAAGAGCCTTGCAAGTTATAGGTTATAAAAACAATTGTCGAGTGAAGATTAACAAATAAAGTTCAGTTTAACGTAGAGAAAACTCAGGCAACAACACTGCGTTGGCTTACCAACTGTGGAAATGGAGGGTCATCCAATAGTCGAGTCACATACCGTCAAGCTTTTGAGGATCGACAACAACAATAATATGTCTTGGTACGACGAAGTCATCAGTATTGCTAAAACGGCATCGCAGAAGCTTGGAGTTTTGTTCCGCTGTAGGAAGCTGTGTATTCACTAAAGTAACTACTGCTGCTCTACAAAGCACAGATTCGACCATCATTGGAGTATTGCTTCCATGTATGGGGATGCGCTCCAGAGCACTTTTTGAAGCTTCTGGACACTATCTCGAAGACCTGTCTCTGTTTTACAGATTCTATAACGGAAGATGTTCGAGTGAGCTCTCCCAGATAATAATAATGAAGGTCGTCCGAATGAGGAACACTAGAGACGCTCTGCTAGCTCATTCTTACCAGGTCGAGGTCTCTACTCCTCGAAACTGTCTCCTCCAGCATTCCTTCTTTTGGAGAACTTCGACGCTGTGGAATGAGCTACCGCGGCTCAGTGACTTTGCTGGGAATAACTGTAGATGAGGCTCTCAAATGGGAACCTCATATAGACACTCTTTGTAATAAACTAAGTAAGAGTCTTTTTGTATTGCGTCAACTTAAGCGAATTTCTTCACAGGAAGGGTTACTAAGTGCTTACTACGGTATCTTCCACAGTCACCTGGTATATGGTATTGTTATATGGGGTGGCTCTTCTCACGCGATCCGAGCCTTTAAGCTACAAAAGAAAGCACTGAGAGTCATAACAGAAGCACGTTACAATAGTCACTGTCAGCCGATATTTAAAAGTTTGCACGTATTAACAGTCCCTTGTTTGTATATTTACTACTCATTAATTGCCATTCATGTAAATTCCCAGAATTTCCCCATCCAGTCAGATATCCACAATTATAATACCAGAAGATCTGAAGCATTAAGGCCACCAAGATACCGACTAACTACTTCTAAGCAAAACTCTTTACACATCAGGTTTTATAACAACCTGCCTCATGACTACCGTCAAAGCAATTTACACACGTTCAAGAAGAAAGTCAAGCAGATGTTACTGGACCACTGTTTCTATACCACACAGGAATATCTGAGCACCAATATTAACAGTTCTTACTGAGGTATATATATATAATATACATTTTTTTTTCTTTTTCTGAATTACTATCACAAGTTTCTGTACATACATATTAAGTTAGTCTTAATTACTTATAAGTTTGTTTTTTACCCTTTCTAGGCTTTCTCCATTTTGACTTACCATAAATGCATTCATTTGTATAAAATGGTCAAATAAATAAAAATAAAAAAAATAAAAAAAAAGTCTTGTCGCCGTGAGCTTCATAGCAGGCGCTGCACTGTGGTATTTACGCTTCGTCTTCGCAGTTCCTTAACTATAAAGAAACAAAGTATGCTATCTTGTGACCAACGCCTAAAAAAGTCGTATCTCCCTGTAAGCCGCGGTTGATGAGAAGCTTACAACGTGCCTGAAACTATCTGTCTTTTTTTATTTAACGACTCCACATGGTGTTCGTAGTAGTAAATCAAATTAAAGCGCCGTTCGATGTATACTGTTTATTAGCGCTCATTGAACTCCCACTTAACCTTCGATTAAGGTCCTTAAATTCGGGGAAACATTCATGTGGTAAGCCGTCGTGACCTGCACCTCATGCGATGAGGGATCGTTTACTACATACACCTTTTCCAATTGTAGTTCAGAAAGTAACAGATTAATTTCAGAAACCGTTAAATGTAGTTCAGATTAATAAGATGTATTTCAGAAACCGTTAAATGTAGTTCAGATTAGTAAGATGTATTTCAGAAAGCGTCAAATGTAGTTCAGAAAAAATTATTTGTATTTCAGAAAATAACTTTTATCAGTATAAGCACATTTTAGTATTAGAGACCGAAACACTTTGGATGAAAGGTTTCCTGCCTATTGTTTCGTCTGCGAGCGACGCCACCTACGATTTTTCCAATTCCTACGCAATAATTAGAAAACCGTAAATATCTTAAAAACCATCAAAGATAGAACCACATGTGCCTAGATAAAAGTGAAAGAGAATTTAATTCCGCATCCACTGATGTGAAACTTATGACACCATCACATTTGAAAAAAAAAAGTTTTTAACGTTTTTAACTTTTCAAATTTGAAAATTTCTAGTCTATTGATTTAATGTTCTTTTGAAACAACGATCTTGCTGAAACACAAATACGTTCCTTGCTTGTTTCAAAACCGAAAACCGCATCTTTCTATCGCGTTTAGTTTTCGAGATATTAACGTTCCTTGTAAAGTACTACAAACGTCAAATTTTGTAAAAATCGCTGAATAACTCCAAAAATAGGCTTCGTAGGCATAAACAATGGTTAACAAACTGGACCTAAAAATCGATGCTGAATTCAAAAACGTAATAATATACAGGGTGTTCCATTTAAAATAAGGAAGTTGATGCCTACTTCCGGTATATCCGGAAGTCCGCCATCTTTGAAATTATCTTCTAAATGTAGAGCATTTGAAAAGAAACGTTTTTCATTTAAAACATTTTCGTCTAATTTAAACGGTATGGCCGCTAGGGAGCACCGCGCGCTTATTGGACCACCCTGTATATATAATATATATATTTTTTTCTTTTTCTGAATTACTATGACAAGTCTCTGTACATACATATTGCATACATATTAAGTTAGTCTTAATTATTTATAAGTTTGTTTTTTACCCTTTCTAGGCTTTCTCCATTTTGACTTACCATAAATGCATTCGTTTGTATAAAATGGTCAAATAAATAAATAAATAAATGAATAAATAAATAAACAATTCTTACGCTACCCTAGCAACATCAACAAGCGCAAGTAGTTGAACAGTACAAATGTCACGATTTTGTTGTAATAAATCATGAATTTATCTGATAATTGTGGAATCTGTAGAGTGTCCATGCTAAGAAAGGTAGTTCTTCGGTTATTGCCATGCAGGCACCTATTTCATACAAAATGTGTCGCATATTTAAATAACTTGGTTGAGATTAAGTGTCCCATGTGCAGAAGTGATGTGAATGAGAGATGAACGGTAGAACGGCAAAAATATAAGAAATATTCAAATCAAGACAGGGAAAGAATTGTAGCGTGTGCTAATAGAGGGGAAGGCTGGGTGCTTTTCGCTACAACTCTGGGAATTAAATATAAAACTGCGTTCCATTGGGTCCGTTCCGGGCGAGACGTAATGTTGAAGAAAGGGGGTATAAAACCTAAAGCACTTGTTCAGGACAAAATAAATACCATTGTTTAATGGATTGAAGATGATTGTGGTCTAACACTGAAGCAAGTGAAAATGAAAGTTCTTGCGAATTTTCGTAAAAATGTATCAACATCTACCATTGGAAATTATTTAGAAGGTAGGTTATTCACAATCAAGCAGGTTCATAAACAACCAATTTCGATGAATTCTGAAGAAAATAAGAGAAAGCGGGCGGAGTATGTTACAGCCTTAAATAGATATATTGAACTGGGCAAACAAATTGTATGGATTGATGAAACAAATTTCAATTTGTTTTGCCATCGAACACGAGGTCGGTCCCGATATGGTGTGCGAGCTGTTCAACACTTACCAGCTGCAAGGGGTCCCAATGTACACCTAATAGGTGCAATATCTCCAGCAGGGGTTGTGACAATGGAACGTCGCAGAGGCTCTTTTTCATCGGATTCTGCTAATATTTGGATTAAGACATATGTTAAAACTCATCTTCGGGTTCCACAAGTTAGAGGAATTGGCATTGTGGAACAAAGACTGCTTTATCTGGAAGAAATCATAGATTCGGCAAAAGAAACGATTGTTGGAGGAGACTGTGCCAGGGCAGTACAACATACAACAATTTTTCATGCTGCTTCTTTATTACTTTATTACTATTACAAGATATGCAAGTAGGGCGTTAGTGTTAGCACCTCAAAATACTTTTTGGGCTTAAAAATTATGTATGACCTATGTATGTACTCAACTTTTCAATAATTATGTTAGATGTTATTTGTTTAATACATTTTTCTGGATAATACACAATCATTATGCTTTCTGAAATACAAGTGATACTTTCTGATTTACAAATAACATTTTCTGAATTTCATATGATGTTTTCTGAAATACATTTGACTAATCTGAAATACAATTGATTAATCTGAAATACTATTGAAGTTTTCTGAAATACAATTGACTAATCTAAAATAGAATTGACGATTTCTGAAATACTAATCGTCTAATCTGAAATACAATTGATACTATCTGAAATACATTTGGAAAAGGTGTAGAAAGGCTCTGCGAGCTCATCTTTACCAGGTCGAGGTCCCTACTGCCCGAACCAGTCTCCTCCAGCATTCCTTCTTTTGAAGAACTTCGACACTGTGAAATGAGCTGCTGGGGAATTTGGCTACAACCTGCAGTGTTTCAAATCTAACGTGCCTCGACACTTATCCTCTCGAAGCGCTTCTATAGCGTCATAGGCTTTCAGCCTTTGCGGGAAGCTGGCCATAAAAAAAAGAGTATATAAATGAAAAAAAAAGATCAAAAACAATCACAGAAGAGACATAATCCTTGACTGCGCTACCAGAAAAGGAACTGCACCGATCCTTGCTGAGTCATATTCATTTTCTGTAACAATAACGGTTACACAAAGGAAGGTAATGGGAAACCAAACGCGCATTGGCACATTCGCGCCCACTCCAGTTAAAAACGAATTATTCTTTGTATGCAAACGCCGACCACGTGTCCGCAACACTGTCCGCCTAAATTTGTTTTTCTGATTGCATTTTTAATAATCTCTAAATGCGTTTCGCATGTAATCAATCAATGACACGCCGGCCGGCGTTCCGCTCTGTATAAAACGCATCAGTCCCGTCGAAATTGGGCGAAATTCCATTTGTATGGGTCATATTGTGAATAAACGAATATATACAGGTTGTTTCATATCGTCCCCCAAAACACGAAGTGTCGTAACTGAAATTTCGTTCAAATTTGAGTTACGCGAGCTATAAGCAAATCGAAGTCACCTTTTCTTCCTCACGAATTGCCGTATCTCAACTCTCAACCGTTTCCGAGTAATTCAAGTATTTGGTTACCAAAATGTATTTGAGTAAATGCACGAACTGTCGTATCTAATCTTATTTGCAGATACGACAGTTCGTGGATGCACTGTTTCTTGAACTCTTTTACTTCGTCGTATCTTCATAATAAACGTTGCGCCAATTAAGCTGCAGCTAAGAGGTGATCATCAGAGATAGCCACATGACATTTTAAAGTTTTGGAAAGGTACTCCGGGTGACGTACACGAAAAATCTGTTTATTCTCTGATGGGTGTTACAAAACAAAAACGCTACAATAATTGCTATGCTCCTCTAAGCTTTGATGGTGTTTCCTCAGTATTTGATGGAGTCAAGATGTTTTCAAAGACTTTTGGATTTCAAGACTTAAGTCTGTCCAGAAAACTGAGGATCATGTCGATACGAACAGCCGCCGAGGAAAAGTCAATAATTGTCCAGATATCATGGAAGTTGTAGTTAACAGTGTACATCAAGATAAAATATTTTTCAAGATGAGCCATCTCACAGAAGAGTATGATTTTGTTCAATTGAAAAGGGACGCAGCAGATAGTGAAATAAAAGTTGATCCACTATTCCGTACCAGTGACCGTTTCATATATGAGTAAAAATAAAATGATTACGTTGTCTTGAGTAATGGTAAAACGCCTGTAGTTCGGTTACCTGAAAAAAAGGTGTTCTACAAAAACTTACCTCATGACAACATGTGAATATTAAAACTACTTTTGTCTTCACAAATTTATTGTGTATATAATAAAAGTGATAAACCATTATTTTTTCCATTTATCTTTGATTGTAAACCATAATTTTCTGGTCGTATCTTCTGTGGGATCGTTATAGAAGAACTATATTTGACATAACGAAATGACGTATCTGACATTTCCGGTCTTTTTTCCAAAAATATTCCACATACAAGATTCTTACTGCTCGAATTTGAAAACTGGTAGATTGAAATATGTTGTATTCAAACAGTTTCGTGACAGAGTATGTAGCATATGATGTACAGCTATGTAAACGTGCACCATTTTCTTCTTTTCACTCTCCTATAAAATTGTAGAAATGTCAGTTACGACACTTCGTGTTTTGGATGACGATATGTTGGGACTTTTTTCATACAGCGGACAGTACACACATGAAAAGAAATTCTCAAGTCAAGAACTGTGATATATTGTGTAAATACATACAACAAGAATATCTGTTCTCACTCTAAGAAAGAATATTTGATGAGAAAATTACAGAAAATTTGTATCAAGAGTAATATATTTTTAACTTATATACTTATTTTAAAGAAATATGCTCCGAAAGAAAAAATAATTTTCTTTGCAACCAAGACTATAATAATTACTAACAGATATTTCATAATTTTATATGAAGATTATCATTTTTTCCAGCGGTGTCCAGTTTACTTCTATCAAGAACTCGATCAAGAATATCTTAGACAGCTTGCAGATGCGAACCTTCATTTACGATATGATAATCTTGGTCTGAAAATGAACGCTGTTTTACAAGCACACCCTATATTTGTATCAAGTAAATCATTTATTTGAGGTCTACCAACGTCGGAGTGCGCAGGCGCGCAGCGTGTTACGTGTCAACTCTAACACCTCCATACTCCACCCTCTCTACTCAACAGCCTGTTGCTCGTCCGCGTCCGCGCCGCCATTATCTGTTTTTGGATTGTCGCATTCGTCGCCGTATTTAGCACCGTAGCGTAATACCTGCATCCTGGATCCTGCATAATAGCACATAATAGTATCTAGTCAAACTGTTAAATAAATTGCCATTGCGACGTGATACCCGTGATACCACCGTCAACCATCAGTCATCGAATCTACCGGTAGTGCTGGTCAACCGCCATTTGTGTCGCGTCCCAGTTCCCATCAGCTTCCTTATCACTGGATCTGTCTAACCATGAATGAGCTATTAAAAAAATTGGGATGCGAAGACCTGACTCAGATGTTCCTAGATAAGTACTTAGTATATTAAAAGTGATTTAGGAAATTTTGCAGAACTATTTCTCCAGAAAAATTTCTACATGCTCATAGAAGAGTTTGAATGCTCAAATTAATGCTACTAGATTCCTCATCCAAGAATATCATAATTTTAGAATAAAATTGAGCTACTTGCGTCAAGTTTATGAAATGCTCCTAGTTAAGATTATGAAATGCTTCAGTCAAGATTATGAAATACTTCGGTCAAGATTACCATATGCTTGATTTAAGATTTTGGTATTCTTACTATCAAGAATTTCCCAGTTTTGCATTGAAGATATTTTCTCAATCTAACCCTTATATGGTCAAAGATACCGTATACTGTGTAAGGCTTTCGCGGCCATCGTCCAATGAATTTGTGGTTCTTGGGTTTTTAGGCCGGCGTCGTTTAGCGTTAAAGCTTGACGTTTCGCCACCACGAGTGGATGGAAATAGAAATAGCTTCTGGAGATGCCATCCACTCGTGGTGGCGAAACGTCAAGCTTTAACGCTAAACGACGCCGCCCTAAAAACCCAAGAACCACAAATTCAAAGATATCGTATTCTCACTTTAAGATTAGCATAACTTTTCGCGTATAGGAAGTTATGGTATACTTCAATTAAAGCATCTGTGCTCCATCTAAGAAATTATTTTTATGTGTGCGTATTGAACTAAAATACGTGTTATTGATTTTTAACGTAGCCTTTTTATTGTTTATACAAAAATGCCATCTTGAGAAAACCACATGGTCCTAATGTCATTTCGTCTTTCGGTACTAAGAGGATTAATTTGTTTTTCACTAGTCGACTCTCGAGCACTCACCAAACGTCATTTTCCAATACGACCAGTCATAAAGGAGTCGTAATATTGATATGTCGTACATATGTCGTAATAAAACATTATTGTTCCAGTTTATGCCTTCCTGCTCGCAAGCCGATAAAAATTTTGTTGGTTGTAAAACCATATTTGTACACTTCCTACGGAAACCTTTTAGTGACATCAGCTTTTACAGTTTTGCAGATGACCTCTGTTTACCATCGCATGGTGTGCTGTATCGAAGGACTCTATGTAAAAAGTGCGTAAGTCACATTTTTCTGTTTTTGAGAAAACGGTTTTAAGGTTTCTATTTCTGTATGAAAATATTACTTTTTCGAATAATCATTTGATTTGTAATAATCTTGTATTTCATTACTTTTAGAGTGAGTGGCTTTAAGGATCTAGGGTATAGCGCGCGAAATTGAGAATCCAAGAAAAGACGTATTCCCGTGTTAGCGAGGAGGCGTGGCCGCCTGTTCCCTTTCTCCAGTGTGTGTGTCTAAGATGAGGGGAGGTAAGTCCAAAAATCCAAAGGTAAGGTCAAAAGGCCCAAAGGTAAGGTCCAAAGGTCACCATAAAAATTAGTTTCGCATTTCCAAGCTACTTACAGTAATGATTCAAAAAATGTAGTCAAGTTGACTCAGTACTTCTCACGCATTCCGATGATATCAGTTTTATTATTTTTCTACGGCATGAAACTATAGGCTAGATGCCCCTGCAACCAAATCATCGCTCGCCCGACCGCAAAAAAGTGTTTTATTTTAACTAGGTGCTTCTTTCACAGGTCAATAGACAATCTACCGTGAATACAACAAATTTTTGAATTTTACAAACCCCAACCCCCGAACCACCCCGATTTCACCCCCAACCAAAAAATTAAATTTTAAATGATCAGGAACCCCTAAAACGTCTAAAACGAAGTTTGAGGTGTTTTTTTATGTTTTTAGTTTTTTTATTATTGCCGTGCCACCACTGAAATGATTTCTAAAAACCATACGCGCTTTCCATACTCGTCGCGGTAATAAATCTGTGTCAAAATGTCATTAAAGTCAATTCAGAAGCTTCCACATACAATACAGAGCGATCCAAAGTAATACTCGTATGTATTTTGTATGCTTCAGAAAGTTTACGTCCCTAGGTTTCTGTAATCGGCAAGACAATGTTTGGATGGACCTAAAAAAGTATATTATGACGCTCGGTCTTTGTCTCTCAGGTCAGTAGACAGCCTATTACGAGTACAACAAATTTTTCATATCTACAACCCCCCACCCCCCAACCACCCGAATTTCACCCCCACCCAAAAAAAAGTAGAAAATGATCAGGAACCTCTAAAACGCCTAAAAACGAAGTTTGAACTGTTTTCATATTTTTAGTTTTTTTAATACTGCTGCGCCGCCACAGGCGATTTCTAAAAATCAGACGCGTTTTCCATCCTCACCAAAGTAGTAATATTGTGCCGAAATTTCATGAACATTAATTCAGTAATTTCAAAATTATAAAATACAGAACGATCTAAAGTAATACTCGTATGTATACATTGGAAAAAGTACCTTGGTTCCTGTAATACACAAGGCAGTGTTCGGATTGACCTAAAAAAGTGTATTATACCGCTAGGTCTTTCTCTCTCAAGTCAGCAGACAGCCTATTATGAGTACAACAATTTTTTCATATCTACAACCCCCCACCCCCCAACCACCCGAATTTCACCCCCACCCAAAAAAAAAGTAGAAAATGATCAGGAACCCCTAAAACGCCTAAAAACGGAGTTTGAGACATACTTGAAATTTTTCGTTTCAAGCAAGTGCTGTGCTCTGGAAACTTAAGCTATTTATTGTGGAACAGAATCTTAATTTGCCTTAGATAAAACAACAAACCCGGCTCTCCCCAGGAAAGAACCCTCTTTAAAACTTTAATCTGTGTCACGGGATCTTTTCTACCAGCATCCCGTTCAATGCCGCACCTTACCGCAAGCTTTCCATATGCAGCCCCACTTTCCCAAGTATCATAGGCTTAAACTTTTCCATTAAAGTTTTGGGTCGCAACTCCCCGATCTGCCCATTTATGGGGCGTATTTTTCAGTTACCCGCTTCACTGGCTTTTGATTTATCCTAGTTTTAAAACCTGCGAGCTGTAAAATTTCCTCTAAGGCGGCCATGGAACTGTATATTTTACGTTCGGGATATTAAGGTAGAGAATTATCGGCTTAGCGTGAAGTGATTTACTTGTATGGAGAATTTTATTAGGTTCACGAAGCAGTTTGATCCAATAGCAACTATAACGGAATGCTGAGCCAAATGTGACAAATGCAATTTGCAGATACTCGCAAGTGAAATCCAAACACCTAGAAGACAAGGATTGCGGTTGATGAAATACCTACTGTACGACTAAATACAATAACAAACGAACTCATTTGCCATAATTAGTTTATAAACAAATACAACAGATCAATAATGGATGCAACTGGATTTGTAATCAGCACCTTGAAATTATCCGAAATGCAAGGTTTCATCCCACTAGAAAGCCAAATAAAGTTTTTCGATTTTTTTAGGTACACCCCCGCCCGCCCGAGAGATCTGAAATTTTTGATTTTCGTCAAACGAGACTCAGACTCAAAATTGCGACCGGATTTGTAATCAGCACCTTGAAATTATCCGAAATGCGAGGTTTCATCCCAGTAGAAAGCTAAATAAAGAAGTTCGATTTTTTTAGGTACACCCGCCCGCCCGAGAGATCTGAAATTTTTGATTTTCGTCAAACGAGACTCAGACTCAAAATTGCGACCGGATTTGTAATCAGCACCTTGAAATTATCCGAAATGCAAGGTTTCATCCCACTAGAAAGCCAAATAAAGTTTTTCGATTTTTTTAGGTACACCCCCGCCCGCCCGAGAGATCTGAAATTTTTGATTTTCGTCAAACGAGACTCAGACTCAAAATTGCGACCGGATTTGTAATCAGCACCTTGAAATTATCCGAAATGCGAGGTTTCATCCCAGTAGAAAGCTAAATAAAGAAGTTCGATTTTTTTAGGTACACCCGCCCGCCCGAGAGATCTGAAATTTTTGATTTTCGTCAAACGAGACTCAGACTCAAAATTGCGACCGGATTTGTAATCAGCACCTTGAAATTATCCGAAATGCAAGGTTTCATCCCACTAGAAAGCCAAATAAAGTTTTTCGATTTTTTTAGGTACACCCCCGCCCGCCCGAGAGATCTGAAATTTTTGATTTTCGTCAAACGAGACTCAGACTCAAAATTGCGACCGGATTTGTAATCAGCACCTTGAAATTATCCGAAATGCGAGGTTTCATCCCAGTAGAAAGCTAAATAAAGAAGTTCGATTTTTTTAGGTACACCCGCCCGCCCGAGAGATCTGAAATTTTTCATTTTCGTCAAACGAGACTCAGACTCAAAATTGCGACGGATTTGTAATCAGCACGCTTGAAATTATCCGAAACGCGAGGTTTCATCTCAATAGAAAGCCAAATAAAGATTTTCGATTTTTTTAGGTACACCCGCGAGCCCGAGAGATCTGAAATTTTTCATTTCTGTCAAACAAGACTGAGACTGAAAATTGCGACCAGATTTGTAATCAGCACCTTGGAATTATCCGAAATGCGAGGTTTCATCCCAATAGAAGGCTAAATAAAGAAGTTCGATTTTTTTAGGTACACCCGCCCGCCCGAGAGATCTGAAATTTTTCATTTTCGTCAAACGAGACTGAGACTCAAAATTGCGACCGGATTTGTAATCAGCACCTTGGAATTATCCGAAATGCGAGGTTTCATCCCAAAAGAAGGCTAAATAAAGAAGTTCGATTTTTTTAGGTACACCCGCCCGCCCGAGAGATCTGAAATTTTTCATTTTCGTCAAACGAGACTGAGACTCAAAATTGCGACCGGATTTGTAATCAGCACCTTGAAATTATCCGAAATGCAAGGTTTCATCCCACTAGAAAGCCAAATAAAGTTTTTCGATTTTTTTAGGTACACCCCCGCCCGCCCGAGAGATCTGAAATTTTTGATTTTCGTCAAACGAGACTCAGACTCAAAATTGCGACCGGATTTGTAATCAGCACCTTGAAATTATCCGAAATGCGAGGTTTCATCCCAGTAGAAAGCTAAATAAAGAAGTTCGATTTTTTTAGGTACACCCGCCCGCCCGAGAGATCTGAAATTTTTCATTTTCGTCAAACGAGACTCAGACTCAAAATTGCGACGGATTTGTAATCAGCACGCTTGAAATTATCCGAAACGCGAGGTTTCATCTCAATAGAAAGCCAAATAAAGATTTTCGATTTTTTTAGGTACACCCGCGAGCCCGAGAGATCTGAAATTTTTCATTTCTGTCAAACAAGACTGAGACTGAAAATTGCGACCAGATTTGTAATCAGCACCTTGGAATTATCCGAAATGCGAGGTTTCATCCCAATAGAAGGCTAAATAAAGAAGTTCGATTTTTTTAGGTACACCCGCCCGCCCGAGAGATCTGAAATTTTTCATTTTCGTCAAACGAGACTGAGACTCAAAATTGCGACCGGATTTGTAATCAGCACCTTGGAATTATCCGAAATGCGAGGTTTCATCCCAAAAGAAGGCTAAATAAAGAAGTTCGATTTTTTTAGGTACACCCGCCCGCCCGAGAGATCTGAAATTTTTCATTTTCGTCAAACGAGACTGAGACTCAAAATTGCGACCGGATTTGTAATCAGCACCTTGGAATTATCCGAAATGCGAGGTTTCATCCCAATAGAAGGCTAAATAAAGAAGTTCGATTTTTTTAGGTACACCCGCCCGCCCGAGAGATCTGAAATTTTTCATTTTCGTCAAACGAGACTCAGACTCAAAATTGCGACCAGATTTGTAATCAGCACCTTGAAATTATCCGAAATGCGAGGTTTCATCCCAAAAGAAGGCTAAATAAAGAAGTTCGATTTTTTTAGGTACACCCGCCCGCCCGAGAGATCTGAAATTTTTCATTTCTGTCAAACAAGACTGAGACTGAAAATTGCGACCAGATTTGTAATCAGCACCTTGGAGTTATCCGAAATGCGAGGTTTCATCCCAAAAGAAGGCTAAATAAAGAAGTTCGATTTTTTTAGGTACACCCGCCCGCCCGAGAGATCTGAAATTTTTCATTTTCGTCAAACGAGACTGAGACTCAAAATCGCGACCGGATTTGTAATCAGCACCTTGGAATTATCTGAAATGCGAAGTTTCATCCCAATAGAAGGCTAAATAAAGAAGTTCGATTTTTTTAGGTACACCCGCCCGCCCGAGAGATCTGAAATTTTTCATTTTCGTCAAACGAGACTGAGACTCAAAATTGCGACCGGATTTGTAATCAGCACCTTGGAATTATCCGAAATGCGAGGTTTCATCCCAAAAGAAGGCTAAATAAAGAAGTTCGATTTTTTTAGGTACACCCGCCCGCCCGAGAGATCTGAAATTTTTCATTTTCGTCAAACGAGACTGAGACTCAAAATCGCGACCGGATTTGTAATCAGCACCTTGGAGTTATCCGAAATGCGAAGTTTCATCCCAATAGAAGGCTAAATAAAGAAGTTCGATTTTTTTAGGTACACCCGCCCGCCCGAGAGATCTGAAATTTTTCATTTTCGTCAAACGAGACTGAGACTCAAAATTGCGACCGGATTTGTAATCAGCACCTTGGAATTATCCGAAATGCGAGGTTTCATCCCAATAGAAGGCTAAATAAAGAAGTTCGATTTTTTTAGGTACACCCGCCCGCCCGAGAGATCTGAAATTTTTCATTTTCGTCAAACGAGACTGAGACTCAAAATTGCGACCGGATTTGTAATCAGCACCTTGGAATTATCCGAAATGCGAGGTTTCATCCCAAAAGAAGGCTAAATAAAGAAGTTCGATTTTTTTAGGTACACCCGCCCGCCCGAGAGATCTGAAATTTTTCATTTTCGTCAAACGAGACTGAGACTCAAAATTGCGACCGGATTTGTAATCAGCACCTTGGAATTATCCGAAATGCGAGGTTTCATCCCAAAAGAAGGCTAAATAAAGAAGTTCGATTTTTTTAGGTACACCCGCCCGCCCGAGAGATCTGAAATTTTTCATTTTCGTCAAACGAGACTGAGACTCAAAATCGCGACCGGATTTGTAATCAGCACCTTGGAATTATCCGAAATGCGAGGTTTCATCCCAATAGAAGGCTAAATAAAGAAGTTCGATTTTTTTAGGTACACCCGCCCGCCCGAGAGATCTGAAATTTTTCATTTTCGTCAAACGAGACTGAGACTCAAAATTGCGACCGGATTTGTAATCAGCACCTTGGAATTATCCGAAATGCGAGGTTTCATCCCAATAGAAGGCTAAATAAAGAAGTTCGATTTTTTTAGGTACACCCGCCCGCCCGAGAGATCTGAAATTTTTCATTTTCGTCAAACGAGACTGAGACTCAAAATTGCGACCGGATTTGTAATCAGCACCTTGGAATTATCCGAAATGCGAGGTTTCATCCCAATAGAAGGCTAAATAAAGAAGTTCGATTTTTTTAGGTACACCCGCCCGCCCGAGAGATCTGAAATTTTTCATTTTCGTCAAACGAGACTGAGACTCAAAATTGCGACCGGATTTGTAATCAGCACCTTGGAATTATCCGAAATGCGAGGTTTCATCCCAAAAGAAGGCTAAATAAAGAAGTCCGATTCTTTTAGGTACACCCGCCCGCCCGAGAGATCTGAAATTTCTTATTTTCGTCAAACGAGACTGAGACTCAAAATTGCGACCGGATTTGTAATCAGCACCTTGAAATTATCCGAAATGCAAGGTTTCATCCCACTAGAAAGCCAAATAAAGTTTTTCGATTTTTTTAGGTACACCCCCGCCCGCCCGAGAGATCTGAAATTTTTGATTTTCGTCAAACGAGACTCAGACTCAAAATTGCGACCGGATTTGTAATCAGCACCTTGAAATTATCCGAAATGCGAGGTTTCATCCCAGTAGAAAGCTAAATAAAGAAGTTCGATTTTTTTAGGTACACCCGCCCGCCCGAGAGATCTGAAATTTTTGATTTTCGTCAAACGAGACTCAGACTCAAAATTGCGACCGGATTTGTAATCAGCACCTTGAAATTATCCGAAATGCAAGGTTTCATCCCACTAGAAAGCCAAATAAAGTTTTTCGATTTTTTTAGGTACACCCCCGCCCGCCCGAGAGATCTGAAATTTTTGATTTTCGTCAAACGAGACTCAGACTCAAAATTGCGACCGGATTTGTAATCAGCACCTTGAAATTATCCGAAATGCGAGGTTTCATCCCAGTAGAAAGCTAAATAAAGAAGTTCGATTTTTTTAGGTACACCCGCCCGCCCGAGAGATCTGAAATTTTTGATTTTCGTCAAACGAGACTCAGACTCAAAATTGCGACCGGATTTGTAATCAGCACCTTGAAATTATCCGAAATGCAAGGTTTCATCCCACTAGAAAGCCAAATAAAGTTTTTCGATTTTTTTAGGTACACCCCCGCCCGCCCGAGAGATCTGAAATTTTTGATTTTCGTCAAACGAGACTCAGACTCAAAATTGCGACCGGATTTGTAATCAGCACCTTGAAATTATCCGAAATGCGAGGTTTCATCCCAGTAGAAAGCTAAATAAAGAAGTTCGATTTTTTTAGGTACACCCGCCCGCCCGAGAGATCTGAAATTTTTCATTTTCGTCAAACGAGACTCAGACTCAAAATTGCGACGGATTTGTAATCAGCACGCTTGAAATTATCCGAAACGCGAGGTTTCATCTCAATAGAAAGCCAAATAAAGATTTTCGATTTTTTTAGGTACACCCGCGAGCCCGAGAGATCTGAAATTTTTCATTTCTGTCAAACAAGACTGAGACTGAAAATTGCGACCAGATTTGTAATCAGCACCTTGGAATTATCCGAAATGCGAGGTTTCATCCCAATAGAAGGCTAAATAAAGAAGTTCGATTTTTTTAGGTACACCCGCCCGCCCGAGAGATCTGAAATTTTTCATTTTCGTCAAACGAGACTGAGACTCAAAATTGCGACCGGATTTGTAATCAGCACCTTGGAATTATCCGAAATGCGAGGTTTCATCCCAAAAGAAGGCTAAATAAAGAAGTTCGATTTTTTTAGGTACACCCGCCCGCCCGAGAGATCTGAAATTTTTCATTTTCGTCAAACGAGACTGAGACTCAAAATTGCGACCGGATTTGTAATCAGCACCTTGAAATTATCCGAAATGCAAGGTTTCATCCCACTAGAAAGCCAAATAAAGTTTTTCGATTTTTTTAGGTACACCCCCGCCCGCCCGAGAGATCTGAAATTTTTGATTTTCGTCAAACGAGACTCAGACTCAAAATTGCGACCGGATTTGTAATCAGCACCTTGAAATTATCCGAAATGCGAGGTTTCATCCCAGTAGAAAGCTAAATAAAGAAGTTCGATTTTTTTAGGTACACCCGCCCGCCCGAGAGATCTGAAATTTTTCATTTTCGTCAAACGAGACTCAGACTCAAAATTGCGACGGATTTGTAATCAGCACGCTTGAAATTATCCGAAACGCGAGGTTTCATCTCAATAGAAAGCCAAATAAAGATTTTCGATTTTTTTAGGTACACCCGCGAGCCCGAGAGATCTGAAATTTTTCATTTCTGTCAAACAAGACTGAGACTGAAAATTGCGACCAGATTTGTAATCAGCACCTTGGAATTATCCGAAATGCGAGGTTTCATCCCAATAGAAGGCTAAATAAAGAAGTTCGATTTTTTTAGGTACACCCGCCCGCCCGAGAGATCTGAAATTTTTCATTTTCGTCAAACGAGACTGAGACTCAAAATTGCGACCGGATTTGTAATCAGCACCTTGGAATTATCCGAAATGCGAGGTTTCATCCCAAAAGAAGGCTAAATAAAGAAGTTCGATTTTTTTAGGTACACCCGCCCGCCCGAGAGATCTGAAATTTTTCATTTTCGTCAAACGAGACTGAGACTCAAAATTGCGACCGGATTTGTAATCAGCACCTTGGAATTATCCGAAATGCGAGGTTTCATCCCAATAGAAGGCTAAATAAAGAAGTTCGATTTTTTTAGGTACACCCGCCCGCCCGAGAGATCTGAAATTTTTCATTTTCGTCAAACGAGACTCAGACTCAAAATTGCGACCAGATTTGTAATCAGCACCTTGAAATTATCCGAAATGCGAGGTTTCATCCCAAAAGAAGGCTAAATAAAGAAGTTCGATTTTTTTAGGTACACCCGCCCGCCCGAGAGATCTGAAATTTTTCATTTCTGTCAAACAAGACTGAGACTGAAAATTGCGACCAGATTTGTAATCAGCACCTTGGAGTTATCCGAAATGCGAGGTTTCATCCCAAAAGAAGGCTAAATAAAGAAGTTCGATTTTTTTAGGTACACCCGCCCGCCCGAGAGATCTGAAATTTTTCATTTTCGTCAAACGAGACTGAGACTCAAAATCGCGACCGGATTTGTAATCAGCACCTTGGAATTATCTGAAATGCGAAGTTTCATCCCAATAGAAGGCTAAATAAAGAAGTTCGATTTTTTTAGGTACACCCGCCCGCCCGAGAGATCTGAAATTTTTCATTTTCGTCAAACGAGACTGAGACTCAAAATTGCGACCGGATTTGTAATCAGCACCTTGGAATTATCCGAAATGCGAGGTTTCATCCCAAAAGAAGGCTAAATAAAGAAGTTCGATTTTTTTAGGTACACCCGCCCGCCCGAGAGATCTGAAATTTTTCATTTTCGTCAAACGAGACTGAGACTCAAAATCGCGACCGGATTTGTAATCAGCACCTTGGAATTATCCGAAATGCGAAGTTTCATCCCAATAGAAGGCTAAATAAAGAAGTTCGATTTTTTTAGGTACACCCGCCCGCCCGAGAGATCTGAAATTTTTCATTTTCGTCAAACGAGACTGAGACTCAAAATTGCGACCGGATTTGTAATCAGCACCTTGGAATTATCCGAAATGCGAGGTTTCATCCCAATAGAAGGCTAAATAAAGAAGTTCGATTTTTTTAGGTACACCCGCCCGCCCGAGAGATCTGAAATTTTTCATTTTCGTCAAACGAGACTGAGACTCAAAATTGCGACCGGATTTGTAATCAGCACCTTGGAATTATCCGAAATGCGAGGTTTCATCCCAAAAGAAGGCTAAATAAAGAAGTTCGATTTTTTTAGGTACACCCGCCCGCCCGAGAGATCTGAAATTTTTCATTTTCGTCAAACGAGACTGAGACTCAAAATTGCGACCGGATTTGTAATCAGCACCTTGGAATTATCCGAAATGCGAGGTTTCATCCCAAAAGAAGGCTAAATAAAGAAGTTCGATTTTTTTAGGTACACCCGCCCGCCCGAGAGATCTGAAATTTTTCATTTTCGTCAAACGAGACTGAGACTCAAAATCGCGACCGGATTTGTAATCAGCACCTTGGAATTATCCGAAATGCGAGGTTTCATCCCAATAGAAGGCTAAATAAAGAAGTTCGATTTTTTTAGGTACACCCGCCCGCCCGAGAGATCTGAAATTTTTCATTTTCGTCAAACGAGACTGAGACTCAAAATTGCGACCGGATTTGTAATCAGCACCTTGGAATTATCCGAAATGCGAGGTTTCATCCCAATAGAAGGCTAAATAAAGAAGTTCGATTTTTTTAGGTACACCCGCCCGCCCGAGAGATCTGAAATTTTTCATTTTCGTCAAACGAGACTGAGACTCAAAATTGCGACCGGATTTGTAATCAGCACCTTGGAATTATCCGAAATGCGAGGTTTCATCCCAATAGAAGGCTAAATAAAGAAGTTCGATTTTTTTAGGTACACCCGCCCGCCCGAGAGATCTGAAATTTTTCATTTTCGTCAAACGAGACTGAGACTCAAAATTGCGACCGGATTTGTAATCAGCACCTTGGAATTATCCGAAATGCGAGGTTTCATCCCAAAAGAAGGCTAAATAAAGAAGTTCGACTTTTTAAGTTACACCCGCCCGCCCGAGAGATCTGAAATTTTTCATTTTCGTCAAACGAGACTGAGACTGAAAATTGCGACCAGATTTGTAATCAGCACCTTGGAATTATCCGAAATGCGAGGTTTCATCCCAATAGAAGGCTAAATAAAGAAGTTCGATTTTTTTAGGTACACCCGCCCGCCCGAGAGATCTGAAATTTTTCATTTTCGTCAAACGAGACTGAGACTCAAAATTGCGACCGGATTTGTAATCAGCACCTTGCAATTATCCGAAATGCGAGGTTTCATCCCAACAGAAAGCTAAATAAAGAAGTTCGATTTTTTTAGGTACACCCGCCAGCCCGAGACATCTGATATTTTTCATTTTCGACAAACGAGACTGAGACTCAAAATTGCGACCGGATTTGTAATCAGCACCTTGAAATTATGCGCAATGCGAGGTTTCATCCCAATAGAAAGCTAAATAAACAAGTTCGATTTTTTTAGGTACACCCGCCCGCCCGAGAGATCTGAAATTTTTTATTTTCATCAAACGAGACTGAGACTCAAAATTGCGACCGGATTTATAATCAGCACCTTGGAATTATCCAAAATGCGAGGTTTCATCCCAATAGGAGGCTAAATAAAGAAGTCCGATTCTTTTAGGTACACCCGCCCGCCCGAGAGATCTGAAATTTCTTATTTTCGTCAAACGAGACTGAGACTCAAAATTGCGACCGGATTTGTAATCAGCACCTTGAAATTATCCGAAATGCGAGGTTTCATCCCAACAGAAAGCTAAATAACGAAGTTCGATTTTTTTAGGTACACCCGCCAGCCCGAGACATCTGAAATTTTTCATTTTCGTCAAACGAGACTGAGACTCAAAATTGCGACCGGATTTGTAATCAGCACCTTGAAATTATCCGAAATGCGAGGTTTCATTCCAACAGAAAGCTAAATAGAGAAGTTCGATTTTTTTAGGTACACCCGCCCGCCCGAAAGATCTGAAATTTTTCATTTTCGTCAAACGAGACTGAGACTCAAAACTGCAACTGGATTTGTAATCAGCACCTTGAAATGATCCAAGATGCGAGGTTTCATCTCAATAGAAAGCTAAATAAAGGTTTTCGACTTTTTTAGGTACACCCTCCAGCTCGAGAGATCTCAAATTTTTTATTTTCGTCAAACGAGACTGAGACTCAAAACTGCGACTGGGTTTGTGATGAGCACCTTGAAATGATCCAAAATGCGAGGTTTCATCTCAATAGAAAGCCAAATAAAAGTTTTCGACTTTTTTAGGTACACCCTCCAGCCCGAGAGATCTCAAATTTTTTTGTTTTCGTCAAACGAGACTGAGACTGACAACTGCAACTGGATTTGTAATCAGCACCTTAAAATTATCCGAAATACAAGGTCTGAAAGTCACACTAAAATTGACCCGGGAATCTAAATATGCAATATATACGTTCTATTTAAAAAACAAAACTTTGATATGTCACGCTTTTATTAGACATCCTGTATAAAAGTCATTGTTTTTAAAATGTAGTGCAGCTCGGCCTAAATACGCACATAAGTTGATTTTTCGAAAAGTGGTATCGTTTGACCACAAGAGTCCGAGGCGTTGAGCTTGACTCGCCCCGAATTTCGCTCTACTTCACTATACTGCTAAAACGCAGGGGTTTTTGACCCTCACAGTTCCTTATTCGCTCCAACTAAATATTAATAATGAATGCTTGGTGTGTTTGTTCGTTACTTTTCATCGCCGTCAGACCTTCCTCTGAAAGTTACAACAGCCTGTTTCGGACAAAGAACGGCAACAAAAGCGTGAGTTTGTTTGCCCATAACCTTAACTCGCAACTTGTTAGACAAACAGAAAACGCAGCGCTTCCTTTCAAGGACCTTTACCTGGTTAAGGCCTCGACCCTCGTTTGCCTCCCCCATAACATATATCATTTATGTCTCTTGGTGGGAATTTTTTTCTGTTTACTGCCCCTCCGTCGTAATTTTCACCTTTCTCGGTTCCCTCCAAGAGCAATTTTCTTCGCTGTGACGGCTATTTTTCTTATGGCCTCCACGAAATTGTACAGCCACAGTTCAATGCACTCATAATGTCAGAACGAGCTTTTGAGGTGGTATGTCTTCATGATTTTGGTTTCATTGAATTAGTTGTCCTTTGTGGAAACTGCTAGTGGTTAAAAGTGGGTGATTTGTGATCACTATTCAACTGTTTTGAGCAATTTTTCTTGAAAAAGTAGGATTCAAAGATAGATAGTCCTGTTCGTATATGATTATGCGGCTTCTATGTATGTTTTAGTACTAGTATTCAGATTTCTCTATTGGAAGATACACCACGGTATTCCAAGCAGTGTATCCAAGAAATTCTAGGGTCTAATAGGCAAATTACTATCTGCTCTGACAGCCAGGCTGCATTGAATCCACTGAGGACTTACAGGCTTACATCAAGGCTTGTTTTGCCACGTAGAAAGGTCTTGGATGACATTTCGGCGAGACGTCAGATGTCACTTATGTGGGTGCCGAGTCCTGCTGGAGTTTGTGGTAATTAAACGGCGGACGCACACGCAATGCGAGGATCGAGGCATAATTTCCTGGGTCTTAAACCAGCTGTGGGGCTAGCAAAGAAAGAAATAAGAGGCAAGGTTGCAAAATCATAATCTTATAAGATGAAGAGGCATCTCTGGACATCTCCGTCAAGTTTGAGAACTTATTTTACGACGTATGCTTCTATCACTCTTGATTTGTAAAATGATCAACAAAATCGTTGGATATTTATAACGTTTTTGTTAAACTTCATTGGAATTTTACAATATGACATCGGAAAAACGCTGCAATGATGCTTGTAGTTGTTTTGTGAAATACCCAATTTTTTTTCAATGTAGCCAGCCTTTGGCATGAGAATCTCGCAAATATTTGACATACATGAATGAAAATCGCCAGAAATGGCGAACTCCGTTATGAATGTGAAAATTATCAAAACCGAAACGCCCATATTCAGTGGTTGAGGGTGATCTTTGACCTACGTAACTACAAAAATATGTCAATGAATTTGTTGTTCTTGGGTTTTTAGGCCGGCGTCGTTTAGCGTTAAAGCTAGACGTTTCGCCACCACGAGTGGATGGCATCTTCAGAAGCTATTTCACTTCGGCGACTTCCAAAATACTGACGGCTGGTGTATCTGCACCTGTATTTATACCTGCTAATGGTGACGTGGCCCGACCAAGTAGCGTTGGTAGCCCCGCCCCTTCGCGATATGGTAGTGTCTTCAGGTCCTTTAGGATGGGTATCCATGTCCGGTTGACTTTCTGTATTTCTGCTTTCCTATTGAAATTATTATGATCTTTTTGTATTTCGATGGCTTCTCTTTGAAGTCTGGCATGGTATGAAGACGTTGCGGCAAGAACCTGAGTTTCTTCAAACTTGATCCTGTGACTTCCCTCCTTAATCGCATGTTCGGCTACCACTGATTTGTCCGTATGGCCTAGTCGACAGCTAGCCTTATGTTCTGCAATTCTTGTGTTTATAGATCGCTTCGTTGTTCCTATGTATACACTCCCACATGTGCATGGTATGCGATATACCCCCGGTGTAGTGAGTGGGTCTCTTTTATCCTTCACCGTTCTCAAATATTCCTGTATCTTTCTTATCGGCTTGTAGATGGTCTTGACGTTTTCCTTTCGTAACATTTTTCCTATTCTGTCTGTTATTCCAGGCACATAGGGTAGAAAAGCTTTTGCTATCGGTTTAGGTTCTGGTTTTGCCCTATTTCTTCCCATTGTTCTTGTTATTTCCTTTTCTGTGTAACCATTTGCCTTAAGAGCATTCTTTAGATGTTCCAGTTCGGTGTCGAATTCTTCTGGTTCGCACACTTTTCTAGCCCGTTCTCTCAAAGTTCTAATAATTCCGTACTTCTGCGATGGGTTGTAGTTTGATTCTTTATGTAAGTACCGGTCAGTATGAGTTGGCTTTCTATATACCTTGGGTCCTAATCTAACTCATTTTCTTGTTAGAAGAACATCAAGGAAGGCGAGATTTTTGTTTTTTTCTATCTTCATGGTGAACTTGATGTTTTCATGCACGCTGTTCAGGTGTTCTAGAAATTCTTCTAGCTTTTCTCTTCCGTAATTCCAAATGACGAACGTATCGTCCACGTATCTGAGCCATATCTTGGGCTTGTATTGAGCGCTCTTCAAGGCTGCCTGTTCGACCTTCTCCATTACAAAGTTCGCTACTACCGGGCTTAGAGGGCTTCCCGGGGCTACACCTTCAATTTGTTCGTACATGTTGGCGTCCCAGACGAAGTAGGTTGTCATTAACACGTGCTTGAAAAGGTTTGTAATGTCTTCCGGGAATATGTTCTTGATGTGTTCGATTGGATCTGCAGAAATGAAACGCTTGACTTTCTGATTGACTATTCATTTTTGCTTCTTGTTTCATTAGGTATCATGTTTTACAAAATTATGCTTATTTGTAAGAATATGGCAGATATTTTATAGTGTATAAATAGAGGGGACAGTTAGAATATAACTTTTATTAAATGCCACTTCCGCAAGTTTTGCTCGATATGTACATTCCCGGGGCTGCCCAGGTCTCCCTTGAAATTATAAGCCGTGACTTTAGCCATCGGTATTGCTTATTTATTATTAATGGATTTCCATTAGAGTCGAACAATGACGTCTGGGAAGCGAAGGGTGAACAGGCAGTCCCACTGGCTGGGTCGATCCCTTTCTCCCTTTGCCAAACCGCACATAGAGAAATGTTGGCGTAGATGACAAGGGGAACTTCGAAGGTCCTGTTGAAAAGATTGAGTTAACACTGCACTGCTGCCTTTAGAGAGAATAAGTACTTTCAGCATCTATTTGCGTAAATTTGATAATAAACTAATAAAATAAAATTAGGACAGGTTATTGAAAAAGCCAGAGAGTATTATTTTTCCGTTTTTGTCTGCTTTGTGGACTATTCTAAGGCGTTTGATAACGTAAAGTGGCCTAAACTGTGGGAAATCCTTATCTCCACGGGAGTCCCTTACCACTTAGTATTTCTCATACAGCAACTCTATGAGTCTAGCTCAGCTCGTGTAAGAATTGATCGTAATCTGTCTGGTCAAACAGCAACCAGAAAAGGAGTTCGTCAGGGATGCGTATTATCTCCGATGTTATTTAACATTTACTCTGAATTTGTGATGAAACAAGTAATGGACAACTGGAATGGCGGTATAACTATTGGCGGAAGCAAAATATCTAACTGAAGATTTGCTGACGATACAACCCTTATTGCTGCTTCTCAAGAAAAGCTAGTAGCTCTTATTGAACGTTTTAGAACAACACAGTGCAGCATATGGTCTTGGTATTAACTACAACAAGACCACGGTTATGACCGTAGATAGAGAGCATGATAATCATCAAACAACAGTCAGTAGGCCGTTGTGAAGTAGTTCAAAGTTTTGTGTACCTCGGTTCTTTGATCGACAATTCAGGTAGCTGTGAGAATGAGATTCGACGGCGCATTCAACAGGCACGGGTGGCCATGACAAAGCTTACTAAAATATGCCGTGACCATAACATCACTAAAGCTACCAAAATGTAACTGGTTCAGTCTCTTATGTTCTCCATATTTTTCTATGCCTCGGAAACTTGGACTGTTAAAAAGGCAGATCGAGCTCGCATAGATGCTTTTGAAATGTGGACGTGGAGGAGAATGCTGAGAATTCCTTATACCGCCCATCGAACTAATGTTTCCATACTGGATGAGGTCGGTAATCCAAAGAGACTATCCTCCATTGTGTGGATGAGAATGCTTACATTCTTCGGACATATTCACAGAAGCGATAATATGGAGAAACTTATAGTTCAGGGTCACGCCCCGAGTGGGCGGCGCCGTGGCCGTTCCCCTAGACGCTGGGTGGATACGACAAAACAGTTGTTAGATATGAGTATCAAGAGCGCCACTGAACTGACAGTAAATCGCGAACGATGGCGAGCTACAGTTCTCAAAACTATTGATAATATTCGTCTCGGCAATACTCTAGTTCCGACTTAATGCATTTTACGAGTTCACAACATATCTGTTAAGACATTGTGACTATGATGATGATGATGATAATAAACCATTATAGGTATAGGTGCTGCGTTTTCGAACATTCCATTCAAAGGGTTCATTCACCCCGAATTTCTCGAAAATGGCTGCTTAAAAGAAAAAACGCCAAGACAAGTCAAAAGGTTTGTGAAGGGGGTCAACTTTTTAATCAAAAGCTACTACACTTCCTTGTACCTTCTGAGCTCAAGGATCATCCCCTTAAAAATTTTAAATGGCAAGGGGTATCGAATCGACCGATTTTAGAAAATCAAACGTCAAAATAAAGCACTTCGACATACCTTTAAAACAACAAGGTATTACTCGATAACTCTTGTCATTTAAAACTTTTAAGGGGATGATCCTGGGGGGGAGAGAGTTCCCGTATGACGATTTAGATTTACTAACTGCCTGATTAATATATTTTTCTATATCCGTAATTTCGTGCAAACCAGTTGGTATTGTAATAACGTCTGCTTCACCTTGTTGCTGATGATAAAATTTATTAGCATCCCCTTCTTGGATGATTGGAATGCTATTATAGGAATGAAAACCAATCAGAGCAGGATGCGTCAGGATCAAGACGATGAAGTAGTTTTTGGTTAAAAAGTTGTCCCACTTGAAAAATCTTTTGACGTGTCTTTCGAGAAATCCGGGATGAAAAGTTTTCAGATAAACACCCTCAATATTTTGTTTTAAATTCGACTCTGCTTCATTACTTGTCGTGACTACTATCAAAGAAAGAAGTACGGCTTTATCAGTTCTCAAAGAGAGGGAGTGGTCAGAATAACACCTTCATCTGTTTCCGACAACTCGATCAATTCATTTGATAACCAATAGAGTTCTAGCGTATAGCGAATGAACATAATGAAATACAAGGGGAGAATTCATGACAGCTAGGGCGATAAGTACTTGAGGGTTATAAGGTTTGCCCTTTCATTTAGATTCCATCGTCAAGTCGTGGACAGTATCGATCTGATAACCTTTTATGGGTCCTTGAGACTGAGAGTATACGATCTCCTTATTTTGTCATATTATACTAAACTTTTAGGACGACAACCATTTTAAGAATATTACAACAGCACTATTACTTTGATATGTATTACCCAGAATGTCCAAAAAGTCACAAAATTCAATTCATGCTTTGAAGTAGGCTTCCAATTGAACGTTCCCCCAACATCTTTTTTTAAATAGCACCCCATAGATTTTGTTACATAAATGATCATCATCATCATAGTCACAATGTCTTAACAGACATGTTGTGAACTCGTAAAATGCATTAAGTCGGAGCTAGAGTACTGCCGACACGAATATTATCAATAGTTTTGAGAACTGTAGCTCGCCATCGTTCGCGATTTACTGTCAGTTCAGTGGCGCTCTTGATACTCATATCTCCGAGGCATACAAAAATATGGAGAACACAAGAGATTGAACCAGTGACATTTTGGTAGCTTTAGTGATGCTATGGTACGCCATATTTTAGTAAGCTTTGTCATGGCCACCCGTGCCTGTTGAATGCGCCGTCGAATCTCATTCTCACAGCTACCTGAATTGTCGATCAAAGAACCGAGGTACACAAAACTTTGAACTACCTCACAACGGCCTATTGACTTTATTTCTCGATGATTGTCATGCTCTCTATCTACGATAATAATCTTGGTCTTGTTGTAGTTAATACCAAGACCATATGCTGCACTGTGTTGTTCTAAGATGTATAATAGAGCTACTAGTTCTTCCTGAGAAGCAGCAATAGGGGTTGTATCGTCAGCAAATCTTAAGTTAGACATTTTGCTTCCGCCAATAGTTATACCGCCATTCCAGTTGTCCAATACCTGTCTCATCACAAATTCAGAGTAAATGTTAAATAACATCGGAGATAATACGCATCCCTGACGAACTCCTTTTCTGGTTGCTGTTTGACCAGACAGGTTACCATCAATTCTTACACGAACTGAGCTAGACTCATAGAGTTGCTGTATGAGAAATACTAAGTGGTAAGGGACTCCCACGGAGATAAGGATTTCCCACAGTTTAGGCCACTTTACGTTATCAAACGCCTTAATGCTCTCTGGCTTTTTCAATAATCTGTTTTAAGTTTAAGATCTGTTCACACGTATCGCGTCCTTTTACGAAACCTGCCTGCACCTGAGAAATTTGCCAGCCAATAAAACCCTCCAAACGAGACTTTAAAATATATAGTAGAACCTTGCTTCCATGAGAGATTAACGAAAGTAGGCGATAATTGTCTGGATTTGTTGGAGATCCTTTTTTATGAAGTGGAACAAAAATGGATGTGCACCATTCATATCATAAATGATATCCCTATTTTATTTAAAATCTTGTGCTACGATTTTATAGGAAAACTTATTTTTAATTTATAAGGGTAATATAAATAGAATAAGAATTTATTTGACGCAAAAATCGGACAAAAAGAAAACTAAGTAGGTTTTAAAGGATATTTGATACATACTTTCGAAAACAAATATATTTTTTTGTCGTTTATTATAACGAAAGTATTACGCTTCAGACAATCCATATTTTGCTCATCTTATGCTTATGAAATTGGGAAAAAAATTAGTCTGTCTATGAATAATGATCTTATTTACATATGTAGGAAAGGCTGCGGGGTGCTATTTGAAAAAAAAAGTTGGGGGTAAGTTATAAGGGTTGAAGGACAAAAAAATGTTCTGTACGCATGGTATCATAGACCCGATAGTACTTTCAAAAATTCCACTTATTTTTCGCTTGAACTTATTTTTTTACGAGAACGTGTCAAGAAAATTCCGGGACACCCTGTATATCGAATTATAGCGTACATAAAGCTAGTCGATAAACGTCAGAGATGAAACTTGCGCTAATCTTGCTAATACCAGCATTAACAGGCACTGTTCTCGGCAAACGTTCCTACTGGAAGCAGCGCCGAAAATCAATACATGCAGTTCAAAGTGGCAATGATGACGATATTATGCTACCATTTCCATATTCAATTGCTACTCCATAATCGTATTTTGGATTAGTGCCTGGGAGTGGAGCGTCGTGTTACAGAGCAGAGGGATAGAGAGTCGTACAAGGGTTGGAATGCATTTGGGCCACTATCAGTTTGAAATGGGCCAGGTGTTATGACTGCTGAGTAGAAAAGGACAAACTTTAGATACAAGAAGAAGGGTTATCCATGGAATCACCGCTATTATCCAGTCATGGCCAACCTTTAAACGTAATGGTTCTAATCAAATGCCATTGAGCTGTTGAGCATGATACTAAGACAACAACCAGATATGATCACTTGCCGGACAGTTTTCGTACCGGTCTGCGCATGACGCCACCGCGTGGCAAAAACGTACAAGCACAAGGCGCCAAAGCATTGATTTTTGAAGGTTTATTCAGTGAATGCAGTATAGTACTAGTGTATTCTCATATAGTAAAGATTCCTAGTAATAACAGGTTTTTCCTCAATTTTTTTTAAAATGTTTTCATGCCATGTATCTGTTTAATAATAATATGTTTGAATTAAAAAGTTTGATGCACTTGTAGTGAGGGTTTCTGATACCCTGGGTATAGGCCGGGCACATTATTTGTTGCGCTCTTCTCTTGTAGTTATTGATTCTGTAAATATGAGTCTAATAGGGAAATATATTTTGGACAGACAATAACAATAATTGAAAAAGGGGTGCATAAGACCATAGAGCTAGCCTTCCTCTATTATGAACTGAAAATGAAATATCCTAAAAGATAAGTTCTGCAAACTGTAAATTTCTAACCATCCTTTAGCACATTTTCATTTTATGTAGCATTTTTTATTCCAAATAGGAAAGGTGCTGGGAAAGCTGGATGCTCCGTCGCAGGACCCTGTATACTTATTATTTTATACTATTTTACAATCTTCGTGAATTTCCGTTTTCTAATATTCGATGCCTCTCTAATTTCCCCATTAAGAGGTTTTATTCTGAAATACATTTTACATCTAAAAAACAAGCTCTTTGCACCATAAGTCACATCTACATTCTCTGCTAATTTGTTTGAATTCGCAAGATAGTTTTTTCAAATTTTCAAAGCGATTCCGTTATAGTTGGAAAATATATGGTCGAGCTCATTACATTTTGCCAAGAACTCATTTGTAGACTTTAGTAGTCCACCTTCCGTTAAATGAATGACCCAAGTGAAAGAAGTATCTGTGCAATCTGGGATATAACCCAGATTCTCCTTATTTTTCAACTTAAACGCAATGCAACATGCCGAACTTTTCAAACCATCCCATCGTAATTCATCCAAATCAGTATCTAAAATGTCCAGTCATTCGGACATTTTTTCCTCGTCCTCATTCTCAATGTAAGAACCTAGAAATTTAGATAAAACATAAGTATAAAAATATATTTATCCTAGAAAATATTCGGCTGTAATTTGTAACTAAACAAGTATGTAAACAAACTCCGTTTGTCACACGCTGACGTCACAGGTGGAAGCGAGACGGAAGATGTCATGCGCGTGAGCATACCTTCTAAAGTCGTAGTATCATGGCTGTTGAGAGCTTAAACGTCTAACCAAAGTTATGGCTTAAATGCCATAACTTCCTAAAGGACCGGAAGACACTATAAGACTACAAAGTTGTGCCACGTCACCAATAACAGGTACAAATACAGTCGCAAATCTACCAGCTGTCACTATTTCGGTCTTCAAAGCGAAATAGCTTCTGAAGGTGCAATCCACTCGCGGTGGTGAAACGTTTTTTTTTATGGTCAGCCTCCCGCAAAGTGTGAAAAGCCTATGGCGCTGTAAAAGCACTGCGGGAGGATTAGTGCGTTAGATTTGAAACGCTGCAGGTTCTATCCATCGGGAAAGAAATCCTCGGCAGCTCATTCCATAGCGTCGAAGTTCTCCAAAAGAAGGAATGCTGGAGGAGACTGGTTCGGGAAGTAGGGACCTCGACCTGGTAAGGATGAGCTTGCAAAGCATCTCTAGTGTTCCTCGTTCAAACGGCCTTTGGTGTTATTATCTAGGAAAGCTCATTCGAACATCGTTCATGATAGAATCTATAAAAGAGGGACAGGTGCCAACCGATGTCGGTTAAACCGATGGAACGATACCTCCACACACTGTTCGGTTTTCTTTCAGTTTCTCGCAAATTTTTCGTCCGTTAACATGGATAATACTTTAGCACTGGCGGCGGCTTTAGCTATGAAAGTGAAATACAGCAAGAAAAAACGTTCTAAATGGGTGAAACAGTGGCTTTCAAAAAGAGGCCAATTGTCCCATATAAATCTATTAGAAGAATTGCGACTGAAACCAGTGGATTGGTACAATTATTTGAAGATGGATGAAGAAACATACTTAGAATTACTTAATTCAGTAGCACCTCTAATAAAAAAACAGGATACTTGGATGGGACAAAGTATTTCCCCTCATGAACGTCTGACAGCACATTTTGGATAGATGTCGCTAACCCTAGATACGCTTACTCGAAGGCAACCAGAACGACACCGCAAAATGCCGTCGTGATTGCACGATGAACGGCCACACATGTACCGAGTTGCACGATGGCGTTCGAAACGGACGGGTAAAATCAAGCTCGGACAGATTTTTTGGAACGACGGTCAACACGACGGCTTTTCGGCACACACGGACCGAAATGAGTGTGATCGGTTGGCCCGTCGTGCAAACCTTATGAAAAAGAACGATGTGTGGGGCCCTTAAGAGACGGTACATGTGTGGCCGTACATCGTGCAATCACGACGGGATTTTGCAGTGTCGTTCTGGTTGCCTTCGAGTAAGCATATCTAGGGTTAGCGACACCTATCAAAAATGTGGGATACACGGCAAAATAGCAAACAATTCATGATTGAATTCATACACATGTATAGCCAAATCCGCTGAGTATGCAGACAGAGACAAGAAAAATAAGGCCTACGGAGAACTGTTGAAAAAATGGAGAGATATAGATCCCTCTGCAAATACAGATTCAGTGAAAAGGAAGATTGACTCTATTCGCGTATCGTTCAGGAAGGAGTTAAAAAAACTTTTTTTCTTGCCGTATTTCACTTTAATAGCTAAAGCCGCCGCCAATGCTAAAGTATTATCCATGTTAACGGACCAAAAATTTGCGAGAAACTGAAAGAAAACCGAACAGTGTGTGGAGGTATCGTTCCATCGGTTTAACCGACATCGGTTGGCACGTCGTGCAAACCTGGTGAAAAAGAACGATGTCTGTGGGGCCCTTTATGCTCAGAAGTTATTTTTTACAGGTAGTATTAGCTATTCAAAAGTAGTTTGGGAGCAAATAGAGTTTACGCACCATAAACGCGTGGTTTGTCGAACTGGCATAACACAAATAACTTCGCTTTGACCCGAAACCACACAAAGTGAGCACGACGCACCGGCGATAGCCCTCATCGAAATATATTTGTGGTAACGGCATTGTCCTCCTGTACATAGCACATAGCCAACTCGATCAACAAAGAAACCAGGTCAGATCAAACACAAACTGTACACCGTCATCGTCATAGAAAATGTCAACCGTCCATCGGTCGTTGTACGTCGGTAATGGGCTGAATGGGGCTCGCGCATTAGATTCAATGCCCGCCCAGGCCATAATAGATAATTAATGACAACCTGTTAATTACCAGGAACAAGAAGCGGTTAAATCAACGGAATATCGGGCATAATATGGCCGGCCGGTGTAACATAGCAGCGCGCCATTGTTGTGGCCGCCGTTCGGATGGTCTTTCAAGATAATATCTGTTGTTTGGGTTATAGTGGAGGATCGACAGCCTGATAGCCGATGTGCGACGGCTACCAAAATGGTTGTTTTGTAGCCTGCAAAAAGTTTGGTAGGACAACTTAGTGCGCAAACACAGTGGGGCATTTTAGTGTGCGTGCGAAGGCGTGAAGGTACCGCATGCAGGCTAACCTGCCCAACTTTGTTTTCGACCGCTTACCAGCGTCGGAAGCCCGCTTGAACGCCTTTGTAGTAACAGAAATTTAGTTTGCCACCTGGTTTCGTCTGTGCCGGTCGAAGATGAGTATCGATAAAGAGTTACTTATAGCTTCAGTGTTTGCGAAAACCCCTATTTGGAATAAAAGACACAAGCTGCACTATAGCCGCACTGCGATAGAAAAATATTGGAAGAAAATTAGTGCGGTTATGAAAGTAGACGGTTAGTTTATATACAATATTTATTTGGATATATTCATAAGCTTGGTACTGAGGTAATAAATACATCAAGAAATTTGTTATATACGTGGCAGTGATAGATAAGAGGTGCTCTGCAAAATATTTAACAAAGATGCCTCGAATTGTTTTGGCCTCATTTGAAGGCATTTACTGGTAATTACGCCTAATCCATTTTCTAGCCCGAGATAATGGGGTATTAGGCATTCTTGCTCAAACTGTATATATACTTTAACTATGTCTGATATTCGATATGTTGGTTTGTTTCGATATTAGATATTACAACGGGGGCTATTTGACGATAACAAGTTTTAATGATAAACGTTATTAAAAATTGAGTATAAATATGGTAAACTTATGGTTGAATATGATAAAGCAACGATATCAATATGATAGAAATCTGATACAGATATAGTATAAATACGATGTATATATGTTAAAGGAATGATACAAAACATTAAATGAATGAGGTAACAAAATGAGCATTTAATAATATTATAATTATCTTATCACTGGCGGGCCAGCCCAAAGGATCTGTCCGACACGGAATTCCCACTGAACCCAGGTCGTCCCTGCTGCGTTGCCAAGTGCAGGACCCTCCTTATATGTAGCGCGTTCAATGTTAATGTTGTTCCCAATGGCCATAAAGCATATTATCTCAAAATCGATCATTTTCGCGATAACAATACTCCCGTCACCTATCGGTGTGTATCGGAAGTAATAGCTATTCTAATATTAATGTTTAACAAAATAACAATGTACCCGACCAACAATATTACGAGACCAAGATATATAACGTTAGGCAATATTGTATTTACTACGTACTATCACTTAGTATCATAGGTATATTCAAATGAGCATAACACATTTATACACAACCACAACACTAGATATAGGCTAGGTGCCACAATAATTCCCAAACCAAACAAATCAGTCATGCGGCGGTCATATCTCAATTTAGCGCCAAAATGACACAACACTTCTACCTTTTGATACCAAAAACTTGTTTACAAAGCGATTCAAACAGTCTCTACCAGAGTAGATAGCTGCCTTAATAAGACGCGCACAAGAATTCGATGAACATGTACAGTATCAGTCACATATTCATCTGATTGACAAATTTCAACTAAATGGTTCTAACGTATATGATGTGAATCTACATAATTATGTATGTACTAATAGTTCATTTGACAACTTCCCACAACGGATTTTTCACAAACCGCTGATTAAACGAAAAAACGCCAAAACACCTCAAAATATTTGTCCAGAGAGACAACTTTTTAACCAAAAACTATTTCACCCCATTGTACCGTCTAGCCTCGCATGAGAATCATTTCCAGTGTTTTTGCAAATGTCCCTCATTGTTTTGCCAATAATGGGCAACATTTTGAACCCTTATTGCATGTTTCCTATACAGTGTCTAGATGCGATTGGCCAATCTTTGTACTATTCTTCTTGTCTGTTTTCACTGTACCATGCACTGGTGTGCTTGACTGCGTGCGGAATCGGCGCCGGTCTGCTTCTACCTGCCGAGGGGACTCGGCGTTGGTCAACGCACTCCAACGCTCCTATAAGCCGCTACGGTGAATGCCTACATATAGACAATACATTTCATTCTCCTAATTAATTTAAGTACAATTCTCGCGATACCAAGCTGGCAAAATATATTTTCCGGGACAGTAAAACTAGTATTATAAAAATAAAACATCAACACACACAGAAAAGGTTATCCTGTAAACGACCTGAGCTGTCGCCAGTGACTAATGATCAAGATAGCGGTGCACCGTATGGCGGTTGTGCTGTCAATCAAACGTACCATGGAAACAGATGCGAAAAGATGGGCAATCCATCAAGGAGGGCGTCGGAAAGACAGTGGAATGTCGACGTGTGGTCGCGAAAGGCGCCCTACATGAGATATAAATGCTGCAATGGTCAATATAGTGTAAGCGGGCAAACACAGTGGGGCTTTTTAGCGAGCGTGCAAGGGCGTGCGAAGGCGTGCAGGTACCGCATGCAGGTTCACCTGCTCAACTGAGTTTTCGACCGCTTACCAGCGTCGGAAGCCCGCTTGAACGCCTTTATAGTAACAGAAATTTAGTTTGCTACCTGGTTTCGTCTGTGCCGGTCGAAGATTAGTAGCGATAAAGAATTACTTATAACTCCAGTGTTTGCGAAAACCCCTATTTGGGATAAAAGACACAAGCTGCACTATGACCGCACTGCGATATAAAAAAGTTGGAAGGAATGAGCATTTAATGATGTTATAATTATCTTATACCTGGCGGGCCAGCCTAAAGGATCAGTCCGACACGGGAATTCCCACCAAACCCAGCTCGTTCCTCATGCGTTGCCAAGTGCAGGAGCCTCCTTATGTATAGCGCGTCCAATGTCAATGTTGTTCCCAATGCCCACAAAGCATATTATCTCAAAATCGATAATTTTCGCGATCCCAATACTCCCCTCACCTATCGGTGTGTATCGGAAGTAAAAGCTATTCTAATATTATTGTTTACTAAATGACCATGTACCCGACAAATGATATTACGAGACCCAAATATATTTAACGTTAGGCAATTGCATTTACTACGTATTAGTATCAGAGATATATTCAAATGGGCATAACATATTTATACACAACCACAACAGTAGATGTACGCTAGGTACCACAATAATTCCCAAACAAAACAAATCAGTCATGCAGCGGTGATATCTTAATTTAGCGCCACAATGATACAACACTTCTCCCTTTTGATACCAAAAACTTGCTTACTAAGCGATTCAAACAGTCTCTACCAGAGTAGATAGCTGCCTTAATAAGACGCGCACAAGAATTCGTTGAACATCTACTGTATCAGTCACATATTCATCTGACTGACAAATTTCAACTAAATGGTTCTAATGTATATGATGTGAGTCTACATATGTATGTACTAATAGTTGATTTGACAACTTCCCACCACGGATTTATCACAAACCGCTGATTAAACGAAAAAAATGGAGTCAAGTTGATTGACTCAGTACTTCCCACACATTACTGTGATATCAGTTTATTATTTTCCCATAGCATGAAGCTTTAGTCTGAGATCTCCTTGCAACCAAATCATCGGCAGCCTTTCCTCCCCTAAAATTGTCTTATGCCGCTAAGTCTTTCCTTCAGAGGTCAATGGACAGCCTAAACCATCTAAAAACGAAGTTTGAGTTGTTTTCAAACTTTTAGTTTTTTGATTATTGCTATATACGCTGCCACTGGCACGATATTTAACAAACATACGCGTTTTCCGAGGCGTTTTCCATCCTCACCACGGTAATAATACTGTGTCAAAATTTAATTAGAATCAATTTAATAGTGTCCACGTTACAAAGTACAAAAAGATCTAAAGCAATAAATACTCGTATGTATGTATAAAGAAAATTCTAAGCCCCTTAGTTTCCGTAATACGCTAGGCAATGTTCGGATGGACCTAAAAAGTTGATTTATGTCGCTAGTTCTTCCTTCACAGGCTAGTGGACAGCCTATTATCAATACAAGAAATTTTTCAGTTTTTCAACCCCCCACCCCCTAACCACCCCAATTTCATCCCACCCAAAAAAAACGCAGAAAATGATCAGGAACCTTTGAAACGTTTAAAAACGAAGTTTGAGCTGTTTTTATTCTTTTACTTTTTTTATTATTTCTGCACCGCCACTGGCACGATTTATAAAAACCATACGCGTTTTCCATCCTCGCCACGGTAGTAATACTGTGTCAAAATTTCATTAACATCAATTCAACAGTTTCCTTGTAACACAATATAGAAGGATCTAAAGCAATACTCTCGTATGTTTACACCAGAAAAAATTCTAAGTCCTTTGGTTTCTGCAATAGGCAAGGCAATGTTCGCATGGACCTAAAAAAGTTATTTATGTTGCTGGGTCTTCCTTCATGGGTCAGTGGACAGTCTATTATGAAAGCAACAAATTTTTCAATTTTACAACCCCCCACCCCCCAACCACCCCAATTTCACCCCCACCCAAAAAAAAGTAAAAAATGATCAGGAACCTCTAAAACGCCTAAAAACGAAGTTTGAGGAGTATTTAATTTTTTTTGTTTTTTGCTAATTACTCCGCCGCCCCTGCACCGATTTTCAAAATTATAAGAACATTACCTACTACGACCCCCCAGCATATCGCTGCCCAAATTTCATCACAATCCATGCAGCGGTTACTGAGATTACGAGGACACAAAAACGCGTACAGACAGACCGACAGACCGACAGACCGACAGACAGACAGACCGACGGAAATGAGTGACATGGATTTTCGTTATGTAGACATCATGAAACGCCCAAAAAGTGTATTATCTCAAAATAGAAAATTTTCGCGATCACAATACTCCCCTCACCTATCGGTGTGGGAAGTAAAACGCCAAGACACGTCAAAATATTTGTCCTGAGAGACAACTTTTTAACCAAAAATTATTTCACCCCCTATTGTACCCTCTAACCCCTCAGGGGAATCATTTCCAGTGTTTTTGCAACTGTCCCTCATTATTCTGCCAATAATGGGCAAGATTTGGACCCTTATTGCATGTTTCCTATACTGCGTCTAGATGCGACTGGCCAATATTTGTACTGTTTTTCTTATCTGTTTTCACTGTACCATGCACTGGTGTGTTTGACTACGTGCGGAACCGGCGCCGGCCTGCTTCTACCTGCCGAGGGGACTCGGCGCTGGCCAACGCACTCCAACGCTCTCCAATGCTCCTATAAGCCGCTACTGTGAATGGCTACTAAAGTAGATAGTATCACAAAAACAGCATAACTTGCTGCTGCTCAAATCAAAAGAGGCTATTGATTCTGGCTATTTTTTAATCGATAAAGAGCTGCACGTCCCCCTCTGTCAAGAGGGAAAACTTTGGCAATTATTTCAAGACTGGGAAAATGCGTCTTCATTAGAGAGGTCGTGTGTGCAAAGAGAAACGTCGCCTTCTTGTCTGAATCGATTGACCGCAGTAAAAGGGGGTGAAAAAATGTTGGTGTAAGGGTGATTCCGAGCCATTACATAACCCCAACCAAGTAGGGTCGAACGTCGAGTGAAATAGAGTGGTCTGAGGTAGACGCCGATGCTCGTTCCGACAAATCGTCTCTTCAGGTAGATGCCTTTTGTTCGTGACCACCAGTTTGGAATTATTGCTGCATCTGATAACATAGCAAAATTTTTCACTTCGAAAAACTATCTACCATTTGAGAAACTAGAATTATATGAAACAATAATTCACTGATAACGAACTTCTCTTGAATCGTGACAAAATACAAGAACGTCCACAAAAGCATCTGTTCCTGAAACGAATAGTATCACTTTACTTGCTATAAGAATTCAAGACACAAGTGGATAAAGGTGTTATGTCACAAAATGATTATTCTGAGAAAAATCGATTTAAAGATTTTCGATTAGAACTTTTTTCTGCACCACATTTGGGGCATATAGTTCAAGTATTTTTAAAGCATAGCTATGTATTGTGTTCGTCTGTTTTTTACTTTGGAGACACTTTTGTATTTCACGGGAAAATGGATTCTGAATGTACATGACACCTTTATACATGAAAATTTGGCATAGCCTGTATTAAAAGGACATGGAGAAAAAGCTACGTACGTAAACATTGGTGTTTTTTATTGTAAAAAAAACACAAAACTTGAAACTAATCTAATCACTAATTGGTTTTTCTTTTTTTCTTTGGATGCCCTTCGTTGCCTTCAAAAAAGTTTTCATAGAACCATTTTTATACTCTTTCTTACCTTGACTCCGTTATCCACTGTGAAAAGTAAAAAGTGTTGTACATAACACCTTTATCACCTAAATATCGATGTTATTTATGAAAACAACAAAACAAAGAAACTTAAGAATGAAACGGAAACATATTTTAAGCTTATTAAACGCAAAATACACATTTTTGAAAAAAATGTTACATGACATCTTTATCCGCTTCTGTCTTCAAATGTATTTTCCTCTAGATATAACTGACCATATCTTTGTAAAAATAACTGATTCAACAACACCCGTACACTAAAGCATAACAAAACAGTATGACATAACCTCAAACTCATGTGCCATGCTGCGAACTCTAGAAACTTTACTCTTAACAGTAGATAAAGTTGACATGTTACCTTGACTCCGTTATCCACTGTGAAAAGTAAAAAGTATTGTGCATAAGACCTTTATCACCTAAATATCGATGTTATTTATGAAAATAACATAACAAAGGGTCTTAAGAACGAAATGGAGGCATATTTTAAACTTATTGAATGAAAAATACACATTTTTGAAAAAATGTTACATGACATCTTTATCCACTTGTGTCTTCAATTGCTGATAGGTTAGCAGCAGATACACATACCTCATATTGGAAAATTCACTTTCAAATAAAACTTTTTCCGGGTTTCCTCAAAATAGTGATTTTAGGACATGTAGTACTTTATGTGAAGTTGTGAAGTTTTTTCGTAATTCTCCAAACGAATGACCTAATGTTTGGTTATACCTACCATGTTATCAAAATTGGTAGCAGCAAAACGAAATGCAAGATGAGCGAGCAGTGTTCTCATGCTACTTCTAGCAAATCTAACTACAGGTCCGCAAACAGCATTAAGGTCAGTGTAAGCATAAGCATTGAATGTATTCATCTAATCCTCCATCTAGTGTCCAAACCACTTACACATCCACATGATGTTGGTGCCATCAATTGTGGTAACAACGTATAACCACAGTATATCCAATTATACAGTAGCGCAACTCCCTAGAAATCATGCAGACAATTTGTCTCCGAAAAACTGCGGCCTCTCATAACCTCACGTCGGCTCCTCAGCACGAGCCGCGAGTATTGCCGTTTACGTTTTGAGCACAGGGTCGGCTTAGCAATAATCGAGTGAAGAAGCGTAATTATTGTGTCGCAATAAGTTTAATGGACGCGATATGTCTCGTAAATAGAGTAAATTTTGAGAGCAGTGTGGTAATGTGATATTCTTCATCGAGGTTAGGCAGTTGTCTTTGGAATTCTGAATTACAATTTGTAAGTTATATCGATGCATTCGCATTTATTGTACGTGATAATGTTTTGTACTGATTCTTCTAATTCATCATGGATTCTTTGCATATAGATGGGGTGTAAACATTTTTTTTTAGAAGCAGAACAAGAAATAGTCGGTGTATGAAAGAAAATTTTTAACTCCGAGAAAATAGGTGGTTTTATCGTTCGTATGTGAATTACAAAAATGCGAGATTTATTCAACTTTATTTTATCTTATCTTACCTAACCTTAAACATTTAAATAAATATAAAACTTTATAATATCTTATATGATTCAAATATGGGTATATGTAACGACGTAGCGTACAAAATAACATTTATGTCTAGCTATCCCACAACCTTTAAATTTATCTTCATCAATCATCACAGAAAAACGTTTAAGGTAACGTGGCAAACAGCAAAATCGATGAAAACTTGTTAGGTATACGTAAAAAATAATGATCAATATATTTATAACAACGATAAAATATGCTAAACTGGTCGTTATTCATAAAAAATTGCATCTAGTTTACCAAGACTACCTTTCCTTCTGTATTTGTATATTACATAATGAATAGGTATATTGAACAAAAGAATCCATGTTTATAGAGGAAAATGATATATTTTTGAAACTAGCATGCTGATTCTTTTTATTGTGAACTTTCTATTCGAGCATCCATTAAAATGGACTTCACTTCCTGCTTAAAATTTCATAATGTTGGAATGCATAATAATAATAAAACATTCATTTTGTTATATGTCGTGAAAGATCTTTTGAACGTTGTGGTGCTGTGAGGAAACAGTGAGAAATTATTAATCTGACTTTAAGCTCATAATTAAAGAACGACTTTCCGTAACGTCTAACTCTTCTAAAAACTGAAAAAAAAAACACACAGCTACCCTAATACTCGACAGACTTTGTTAGAGACAAATGGAGCTATGCTATCACACTTTAATATTATTAGGTAATAAAGGAGCATATTAAGCATTGGAGGAATCGCATACCTGGCAGCATCTTGAGGAAACTTAAAAAACTATAGTCACAGTTTTTGGAATTGTTAATACAGCCTACAGCGGCGCAACATTTGACTTCACGCGTCCCGATATCCATATTAGCGTATCACCAAATTCCTTAATCCGGTTCTGTCAAAGACACTACCTTCACTCTCATAGACTGAACACGACTCAGGCGATCGCCGTGCTAAACATCCTGCGAACGATGCGCGGGATGCTATGCGCGAACCACCAAAATTCTGGAGAGTTGCGCTACTGTATAATTGGATATAGGGTGGTATAACCGTGTACAATGACTGCGAAGTTAGTGGCAGTGAATCTGGAGTCAACGAGACAACTACCTCAGGAAGGGTTAAAAGTTCAAACTTACTAATAGATGATATACACTAGTTTGCACTACATTTCCCACAAATAAATGATTGACTGTTTTAAAATTCCCTAAAGAGCAGGGTCCAAAAACAGATCGATATTTCTGTTGTCACTCAACCGCAGCATAATATTTCCAGTTACATGAAGAAGCTTTCCGGGTTATAAATTCTAAATCTGATAATGAATTTCATAAACTGAAGAACTGACTGTCCAGATAAAACTAACTGCACAGTCAATCGACATTTACATATAATGTCAATTAACAATCTGTCAGGAAGCTTTAATCGTTTATGCATCCTATGCAAAACAAAATTGGAAATTGATAAAGTAACTCAAAGTGAATAAAATATGGGAAAGCTCGTCTATCTCTCTATAGAGATAATGATATCAAGCACCTCATAACAGCTTGAAATATTGATTTCATTCCTTCTCACGTAGCTAGGGAGTCACAATCGAATTTAAATAATTTACTTTTAATTGAAACAGGCAGTAATTAATTTTGGGGCTATAGGTGTACGGATGGATTAAAACTGTACATAATATTGTTACATAATTGATATGCAACTCAAGGTCGATTTTAGATTTTTGGGTGAACTTGAGAATATGAGGGTTTGAAAATTTTTAATCTTCGTTAACTGATGGTGAAACTAAAACCAACAGCTGGATTTGTAATTAGCACCCTCAAACTATACACGACACGAATTTTCGACCTGATGGGAGGTCAGATAACGATTTCAGATTTTCTGGATGAACTCGAATATCTGAGAGACTGAAAATTTCTGATGTTCATTACCTGGGACTGAAACTCAAAACCACGACCGGATTTGTAATTAGCACTCTCAAACTATACACGAAACGAATTTTCGGCCTGATGGGAGGTCGGATAACGATTTTAATTTTTTTGGGTGAACTCGAAGATCTGAGGGTCTGAAAACTTTTGATGTTCATTATCTGAGACTAAAACTCAAAACCACGACCGGATTTGTAATTAGCACTCTCAAACTATACACGAAACGAATTTTCGACCTGATGGGAGGCCAGATAACGATTTTAAGTTTTTTGGACGAACTTGAAGATCTGAGGGTCTGAAAACTTTTGATGTTCATTACCTGAGACTGAAACTCAAAACCAGGACCGGATTTGTAATAAGCACCCTCAAACTATATATGACACGAATTTTCGATCATATGGGAGGCCAGTTAGCGATTTTGGATTTTCTGGACGAATTTAAAGATCTAAGTGCCTGAAAATTTCTGATGATCGTTACCTGAGACTGAAACCCAAAACCACGACCGGATTTGTAGTTAGCACCCTCAAACTATACATGACACAAATTTTCGACTGGATGGTAGGCCAGATAACGATTTTAGATTTTTACGCTGGACTCGAAGACCTGAGGGTCTGAAAATTTTCTGATGTTCGTTATCTGAAACTGAAACTCAAAAGTACGGCCCTCTTTGTAATTAGCGCTCTCAAACTACAAACGATACGAATTTTCGTCCTGATGGGAGGTCAGATAACGGTTTTAGATTTTTTGGATGAACTTTGAACTTTGATGATTTGAGGGTCTGAACATTTTTGTTTTTCACAATAATCATAGTATCTTTCGTTCAGCATTGCTTAAATCTTATTTTTAGCTTTTTAATTCGATATTGTTTAAAAGCTTGCTTTTCTTTAGTTTTTTTAAACTATACGTGTTTTGTAATGTACAATACCTAAGTGCGAAAGTGATCTCACAATCTCACTCCATTTACGTGTGCTATTCAGAAGGACAGAATCTAAAAACAGCAAGGAAATACAAGTTTGCCATATCCTATTAGTGAACCTGTAGCGTCATTAGAACCAGCGCTATTAGAACAAGTACCCCTCCTACATACCCTATACTAACCATGGGAAGTGATCACAGGATGCCAACAACATCACTTGAGAAACCCTTTAGCGTCGAAATCGAATGGAAAGGAGAACTCGAGGAAACACCCAAACAAGAAATAGTTTGGTTTACTGACGGTTCCAAAACAGACAATGGAACAGGAGCAGGAATTCACGGTCAATCTCCCAGATGTGACATCAGTCAACGTCTGGGAGTTTACGCCACTGTATTCCAAGCAGAAATATATATGCAATCGACTCTTGTCTGAGAGAAAACATAAGAAGGGGATACAAAAGTAAAAACATTCTTATCTGTTCGGATAGCCAAGCGTCGATTAAAGCTCTTAACGGCTGCCAAATCAAATCCAAACTCATCTGGCAATTCTTAGAAAACTTCAAACAACTTAGTGCCATGAACAAGGTAACCCTGAAATGGGTGCCAGGTCACAAGGGAATTGAAGGGAACGAAAAAGCAGATACCTTAGCTCGAAACGGATCGGCATCCAGTTTTACCGGCCCTGAACCGGCGATAGGCATTACAAGGTCTTTGGTAAGAATTACCGTGAACTAGTCGGTGCACCTAAAATACTGGCAACCACATCCAAAGCTCAGACACAGCAAGCTGATGGTGAAACAACCCACACCAGAACTAGCTGAAGAGATCCTAAAACTAAATAGGAAAGAAACTAGGCTAATATCGGCCTCCTAACCGGACACTGCGGCCTAAGAAAACATCTACACACATTAGGGATTTTCAAAGAAAACCCAATATGCAGACTATGTGACGAGGACGACGAAACAGCCTCTCACATAATCTTTGAATGTGAGGCCCTATGCTGGAGGAGATTCAGACTGATAGGGCCAAACAACCCCAAATCACTCCCCAATCGAGATATCGTGAAGAGACTCTTGGATCTTATCAAGGTCACAAAACTCTTCACGGATTAACAAACGCACAGAACAATACAATAAGCCAATGGCTGCAGTGTTGGGGCTACCTAACCCGGCCTGTACGTTTGACCCCCCTAACCTAACCTAACCTAACCTAACCTAACCCCTCCTTCATCGTGAACAACACTATTTTCGCATAACGACCAACTTCCAAAGCGAGTAATTAATTAATTGTTCCGCACTCTAGGAGCAAGATATGTGCGCTTCGACCACTCCGATATTTTGACGTCTCTCGGCTATTAATGCACTCGACCGACATCACATAATACTCCATAAATATTCAAAATGTAGTGAAAATGAAGAATATCCGCTGCATATATGAACCCCGGCATAAATGACATTTGCCCTGACGGGAATGCGCGGGTGTCCTATGCAATCCCTCATGGAATTGCGTAACTGTAGGAAGGAATTATTTTTGAGGGACCACTACTGAGTGCAATAATCCTCCAAGACAGTAAAAAATGCAAAGTCACAAAACCGTCTTAGCGACCAAAAAAAACATTCAACGCAGAAACTCTCGTAAATAATTTCTTGCACCTCTCTAGGTACTACGACGATACAGTTTTTATTCTGCAGGCTTCAATGCCTAAAAACGAAGTCTGAGCTGATTTTATATTTTAGTTTTTTATTATTGCTGCGCCGCCACTGATACGATTCATAAAAACCATGCGCAATTTCCATTTTCTCCACGCTACTAATTCAATAACTTCATTAAAATCAATTTCAGGTCACACATTACAGAAGGATCTAAAGCAACACTCGTGTGTATGAGTATACATCAGAAAATTCTAAGGTTCTTGGTTTCTGTAACAGGCAAGGCAATGTTCGGATGGGCCTAAAAAAATGTATTATGCCGTTAGGTCTTTCTTTCACAGGCTAATAGACAGCCTATCGTGGATACAACACATTTTTCCATTTTGCAACCCCCACCCCTCAACCACCCCAATTTCACCCCCACCCAAAAAAAGTAGAAAATGATCAGCAACTCCTAAAACGCCTAAAGACGAAATTTACGGAATATTTGATTTTTTGTTGTATTTTGCTAATTAATCCGCCGCCCATGTACCGATTTTCAAAATTAGAGCAGCATTACCTATTACAACTCCACAGAATATCGCTACCCAAATTTCATCGTAATACATGCACCGGTTAGAAAAAATGCGACAGACAAACAGACAGACAGCTAAACAGACCGACAAAAAAGAGTCACGTGGATGTTCGTTATGGAGACATCATGCAACGCCCAAAAAGCGTATTATCTCAAAATCGAAAATTTTCGCGATCACAATACACCTCTCACCTATCGGTGTGGTAAACTAAATTATCTTAAAATACCTATAACGATCCTGCTACAAAGCACAACTACCGCTATACATTAAACAGCATATATACAAACAACGAGTACACAGAATCGTTTTGAAATTGCCAAAAGTATAAATCAAGAGCGCGGCATACTTGTAGCAAACAGAAAACATAATCACAAACATCATGAAGTTCCGTATGACATCGTCTGAAATTGTTTCGCTGTCAGTTGCAGGCTTTGTATACTTTGCCGTGTAATTTAAAACCCGTAGCTTGTGCCTCATGTGGCCGGGCTCTGTCAAAATCAGACAAAAGAAATCAAGTCGGCTTACTAGCTATAGCGGGTATAGAGGTGCACGGCACATCACAGGATTCGATATTGCCAGAGCAAATGAGTTTTGCCTGGATGAAATTAACGAAGCTGGATACTGAGCCGGTGCATTGTGGTTACGGCAAGATGTCAAATTATCTGGAGCAAGATTAGGGTTACCGTCATGGATATTATATCTATTAGACAGAAATCAGAGTTACAAGGTGGGTTCACAAAATAACGAAAACTTTAGTTTTTGAAACAAATATCTATTTATTTCTCTACATGTACAGGGTGAGTCAAGCTCAACGCCTCGGGCTCTTGTGACCAAACGATACCACTTGTCGAAAAATCGACTTTACGAGTGTATGTAGGTCGAGTTGGACTACATTTTAAAAATAATGACTGGTTACAATTCGATCAATAAAGTAATTGTAGCCAATTGTGAAGGACCAACTAAATTGGCAAATACCGCAAATGACTCACGAGAATTGAAGGTTAATCATGCATCGGTTGACTCACCCCTTGTTGGTTGGCGTCGGATGTCTTCCCCAGCTGGGTACTGCGTTGCGCTATCCAGATTCCTAGTTAGCTGAGCGATGTAAGGCTGTGGTCGCCCTTATTGGAGGTACCCGCTACACACACGGGGTGACGGATATCACGCACACGTCCGTTCACCTCGGTAGTTGAAGTACGACTCTCCCTTTCTTCCGCGTCAACCGTCAGACTTCAAACTCGCAAGTCAAAACGCGGGAGATTCGAATATACAAAATTATTTAAATGGTAAATACCAATCGTAACCATTTTCCGCCCACCAAAAAATATAAAAAAAAATATTTTTTCCAATCATAGTAATTCCTATATTACCCACAAAAGAAAATTAGTGGAATTATCCCACCCATAACACAACACGAAAAAAAAAAAAAAAATTATCATATACAAGCAAATCATGGCCTATTGTGCCGGCAAAGGGCACAGTTTCAATAAAGGACGGTCTAACAGCCCTTTACTCGTCTTAACTTGGGCGACTCTCGAAATGTTTCCCGTACCGGGATATAACTTAATAATCCTGCCTAATGGCCACTGTAAAGGACGGGTATTTTCATCCTTGAGAAGAACCAACTGGCCGACCGAGGGAGGATTATGTGGTGTATTCCACTTATGTCGTTGCTGAAGGGTGTGGAGGTACTCCATATGCCAGCGCCGCCAAAAATGTTGCTGCATCTGTTGCACTAACTGCCACCTGTTCAACCGACTATGTTTCACACACAACAAATCTTCGTCAGGCGGAGCATTCAGGGGCTCTAATGTCAAGAAATGACCCGGAGTCAAGCTGCCTACATCGTTAGGATCAGAACTCAAACTACACAAGGGTCTCGAATTTAACATTGCCTCAATTTGGATTAAAGTGGTGCTCAATTCCTCATAAGTCAACACTTGCGCACCTATCACCCGCCGCAAGTGAGTTTTCACAGATTTCACTCCGGACTCCCATATACCTCCAAAGGAAGGACTAGCTGGAGGATTAAAATGCCACTTAATTTGCAAAGCTTCAGAAGCTTTAGCACCCAATAACTGTAAAGTTTTATAAGCACCAACAAAATTCGTACCTTGATCACTATAAATATCACTGCAACGTCCTCGCCGCCCTATAAAACGCCTAAGTGCTGCAAGAACAGCTTCACTAGTTAGATCTGACACAACTTCTAAATGTATTGCTTTAGTAGCCATACACACGAAAAGACACACATACACCTTTTGAGAACTAATGCCTCGTCTTTTACCTAAAGACATCCTCAAAGGACCAAAAAGGTCTACGCCACTATGGGAAAAAGGTTTGACTTCCGAAATTCTAACGGAAGGTAAATCACTCATTATGGGGACCACTGGAGGAGGCTTAACTCTAAAGCATTTTATGCAACGAGATAACACTGAAGCTATAGCCCGTTTGGCAGATAGTATCCAATATCTCTGCCTTAACAGATAATGCAAAGTTTGTGGTCCAGGATGACAACTCCTATTGTGCACACTTTGGATAATGAGATAAGTCAATCGATGCTTCCTAGGGAGCAGAATTGGATGCTTCCGATCATAGCTTAGACTAGACTGTCTCAAGCGACCGCCCACCCTCAGGACACCCTGGGAATCAATGAAAGGAGCTAACTTCTGTATAGCTTTGGGACAGACCTCCGCTCGACGAACTTTCCGCAGTTCATTATCCAATTCAACTCTTTGCACGTCTTTGACCAGAACCACCATAGCCTCATACAATTCAGCCTCGGATAAATTACCTATCTCACGCGGGTAACCCCTTTTTCGACACAAACAATTTTTACGAAATCTCAAACAATAAGCAACAACACGCTCAATTTTGCGTAAGGAAGAATATCTATTCAACAATTCTGAAACAATACTAGAGCCGTGAATAGTAATACAAACAACCTTTGCTTCTTCTTGTACATCTGTACAGGAAGGCTCACCTACACAAGTTACAGGCCAATCATCCCGAGGAAGCTTAAGCCAAGTTGGCCCCTCCCACCACAAGGGTTGTTCTAGAAATTGCCGAGGAAAAGTCCCCCTAGAAGCACAGTCACTAGGATTCTCTTTCCCAACCACATGATACCATGAATCAGGAGCTACCTTCTCCTGGATTATAGCTACACGATTGGCTACAAAGCTCCGCCACCTATGCGGAGAAGATTTGACCCACGTCACAACTACCTTCGAATCCGTCCAAGCACAAACATTATCTATTTTCTGTGTTACCATTATATGGGATACACAATCAATCAGCTCTGCGGCTAATAAGGCTGCACACAATTCCAGTCGTGGAATCGACAGTCTTTTCAAAGGCGCCACTCGAGTTTTGGCACACACCAAATGTACAGAAATACTGTTCTCCGTGGAAACCTGTCTCAGATAAACTACAGCTGCATACGACTTCTCCGAAGCATCGCAAAAAGCATGAATTTCTGTAAACTTTGCCTCTATATGAAGTATATGTCTAGGAATTTTCAACGAAGATAGCTCAGGTAACTCAGCCACAAAAGTTTTCCACTGGTTTGCAACTTCCAGCGGTGGCTCATCATCCCAACCTATCCCTAAAGCCCACAATTGCTGAAGTATTTGCTTGGGAACAATGATTACTGGAGCTAAGAATCCTAGAGGATCATACAGTCTTGCTATTTCTGACAAAATATTCCTCTTTGTACAGGACCGTATCTGAGGATGTACAGAATAAGAAAAACAATCCGTAGTGGGACACCACTGCAAACCCAACACTTTTATTCCAAGAGAATCCTTATCAAATACAAGTGGCTGCTGATGAACCTCAGGTACCTGAGCAAGTACTTCAGAACAATTACTTGCCCATTTCCTCAGTTCAAACTTTCCCAACGCCAATAATTCAATCAACTGGTTTTGAGTATCCAAGGCAATTTCCTTGGAGTTTGCTACTCCAATGGCGTCATCAACATAACAGAAATTCTCCAAAATATTTACAGCTAACGGAAACCTTTCACCCTCATCCCTACACAGTTGCAGCAACGTCCTAATCGCTAGAAAAGGACTAGACGTTACTCCATAGGTAACGGTCTTCAACTGATATTTCCTTATAGGCTCGTCACCGTTAGGTCTCCACAAAATAGTTTGATAACTAGTGTGAGACTCCTCAACTAAAATCTGTCGATACATTTGCCGTATATCCGCGGTAAACACATACAAATACAACCTGAAAGATAACAATATTGAGACGATATCATTTTGTAACTTGGGACCTGCTAGAAGAACATCATTCAAGGACTTTCCATTGGTAGTTTTAGCTGAAGCATCAAAGACAGTCCGAAGCTTTATTTCACCATTCGCATTCCTTTTCACCACCGCATGATGAGGAATGTAATACTCACTATTAGACCCCACTTGGTTCCCAACTTCAGACATGTGGCCTTGCTCCAAATAGTCAGCCATAAAATCACAATATGCTTCATGTAAGACGGAATCACGACGAAAACGTCCTTCCAACAGCTTAAATCTATGTAAAGCCTGTGAATAGGAATCACCCAGAACTGGGGGGAATTCAGAAAAGGGAAGCTTTACCACATATCTTCCTGAGTCCATACGCCAACAAGATGACGTAAAGAATTCCTCAGCCTGCTGTTCCTCTTCAGACAATGCGACACACTTAGGGATACTTTCAATTTCCCAAAACTTTTTCAATGTACAATCCAATTCCCCCACAGAAGTTAGAAAATTCAGCACACTATTAGTGGAAACACCACCCAACTTGCCCATTAACACCCACCCAAATACGGTGTTAATAGCATGTGGCCCACCATTCTGTCCTCTCACATAACCGGAACGTAAGATCTCACCAAATACTTCTACCCCTAGAAGCAGATCAATTTCCATTTCATCATGTGCAGCCAAAGGCTCTGCGAGGCAAAGATTTTCTAAATACTTCCACTTCTGAACAACAGCAGGAATTTGAGGTACCTTCTCACAAATCTGAGGTATCACAATAGCTTCCAAATTGAAGCTAGGATACGGTTTGCTGTAGGGAAAGATAACACAAGAGACTTTTCCCGAACTCACATTCGATGACATTCCATTAATGCCAACAACAGGGGTTGAATACTCCTTACGAGTAAGATTCAACCTTCTCACACAAGATTCACTAATAAAATTGGCTTGACTAGCAGAATCTAACAAAACACGACATTTGGTGGATCTACCCTCAGAATCCAATATTGAGACTAGTGCAGTAGCAAGCAACATTCTAGGCTGCACAGACAACTTACTTGCCATGACTTGAACATGACTCTCAGATTCATTAGAGGTACTACCACTGACATCACAATCTGTCACTTTAGTGTCCGGAAAATGCAATAGTACATGGTGTTTTCCACCACAAACCCCACAAAGTTCTTTTGATTTACATTTATTTACTAGATGAGTAGCTCCCAAACAATTAAAACACATTCTAGTCCGCTTGACAAAGGCATGCCTCTTACGACATTCTGCCTGCAAGAATCTATCACATTTGATCAACGAATGTGGTGAACCCTTGCAAAAATTACACTTTTCCTGTGTTAATGTGCCAGTCGAAAAACTAAGTGTCTGCCTTCCCTTGGGATTAGCAGGACTATTATTCTTTCTAAACCCACCACTAGCATTAGACACATTACTCCCTTGATATGCGGAAGTAAGGGATGTATTTTCCAGAGCTCGACAGGTTTTCTCAACAAATCCAAAAAGCATGTCAAACCCCGGAACATTATTCCCATTATGTTCTAGTTCAAATCGCGTTTTAAGGGAAGAAGGTAATTTCTGCAACAATAAATTGAATTTGGTAAAATCCCATAGGTTCAAGTTACTCATCTCTAAAGCCACCAAATTTTCAGAAAATATTGACAACAATTTTCGAAGTTCAACTGCAGAATCATGCCTAGAGGGAGAAGCATTATAAATTGAAAACCAATAATTGCTCAATAAAACACGTTCATTCTGATATCGACTCATTAATGCATTATAGGCTATTTCATAATTATCCTCAGTAATGGGCACATTCCTTACTATTAGACCTGCCTCTTTTTCTAAATAAGAAATCAAGAACTGAAACTTTTCTATTTTTGACAGCGAATTATTTCTATGAATAAGAGTATTGAATAAGTCGATGAACGTAGGCCACCTTGTAAGGTCACCATCAAACTTCGGTATTTCAATTTTGGGAAGCCTCAAACAATTTTCTCTTACGACCACTGCAGATGTTTCATGCTCACTACGAGCCATCATCTCATCAGAAAGATCTTTATGAATGCCCCTTATTGAATATCTCATATCATCAAACATTGTATGAACTGCTTCCTCCTCCTCTAAGGCAGACTCATCTACCAAGGCTATTATTTCATATTGCAAATTCTCAAACCTCGTTACATACCCATCCAGCTCTCCATACCTGAGAAAAAACTCCGTCCGATACTCGCCATTATCACGAGCCTTCTTGGCCGCCTCAAGAACATTTTTAATAGATTTTAAAACTAGCGCGCGTTGCCGTTGCAACTTCACAACATTTGCATTAGGCATGTTCAGGTATCAGGTAACGATTCAATGTAAACACAAGACCAAAATAATCAAATTTAGAATCAATCTGCTAGTAAACACAACTTCTTTACACAAACAATACGGCAACCACACACAAATCACAAAATTTTCAGTTGTTATTCTTTTTCGAAATCTCCGTCGACTACACCAATTGTCGAAACGCCGGTTTTCGAACCCCCAACCGAATGTAACCAACTGAATCAAAACAACTTTTGCGCTCACGCAATTCGCAAAATGTCAATTTCAAATGCCCAGAAAACTCCCCAGATATGTATTACCAACACAATACACCAAAAGTTGCTTGTTTTCGAATATAACCAATTTTTACAAACAGCGCGCAACACTAACAAATTCCGATGTCACAAAAAAACTCCGTTTTTTGTCAAGGATACGTACCAATTTAGATTTTACGTAGACTATTTTACTATAGCGCGATTTATTTATCCGGCTCGAAGGACCAAAAAATGGTTACAATTCGATCAATAAAGTAATTGTAGCCAATTGTGAAGGACCAACTAAATTGGCAAATACCGCAAATGACTCACGAGAATTGAAGGTTAATCATGCATCGGTTGACTCACCCCTTGTTGGTTGGCGTCGGATGTCTTCCCCAGCTGGGTACTGCGTTGCGCTATCCAGATTCCTAGTTAGCTGAGCGATGTAAGGCTGTGGTCGCCCTTATTGGAGGTACCCGCTACACACACGGGGTGACGGATATCACGCACACGTCCGTTCACCTCGGTAGTTGAAGTACGACTCTCTCTTTCTTCCGCGTCAACCGTCAGACTTCAAACTCGCAAGTCAAAACGCGGGAGATTCGAATATACAAAATTATTTAAATGGTAAATACCAATCGTAACCAATGACTTTTATACAGGGTGTCTAATAAAAGCGTGACATATCAAAGTTATGTTTTTTTAAATGGAATACCCTATATATTATTCCATATTTAGATTCCAGGGTTCATTTTAGTGTGACTTTATGTATCACACATGGGACTTTAAGCGAACCGTTTAGGTGTAAATCACAATTTTGGGTATAGGTAGATGTCAGAAAAAAATTGAATATCGCAGCTATTATAAATCTTAGAGGGCTGTAACTTTGCCGTGTTACTAAGCATGAAATGTGTCAGCTTACATTAGACGGTCGAGTTCGAAATACATTTGTACTTGGAGAAATCGGTAGATCAATTAAGTAAACTCCAATCAAAGGTAACTTGATTTTTTCAAATGGGAATGCATAATTTTTTTTATGCCATCAAATGTGTAATTTGATAAGCTTTCTAATGATATGCGGTTGTAAATATCAATCTCTGGTAGTTTTGATTTCATTTCAAATTTTCAGTAAAAACCGGTGTTTTTCAATTTTCCTACCTATAAGCCTTAGCAGGCCATGAAATATAAACAAAAAACTGTTCAGATGGAACAAAACAACTAACTTAGCAGATAGTTACGGACGAACTAAAGTAAAGGGACAAAGTTATAAAAATGACTTACAACAAATCAATTCTAACCAGAAATAGGAGACATAACACATCTAAAGTCAAAAAGCAGCTGGAGTACGACAGGAATGGGTATTTTTCACAGCATACCGGCTACTACAATATTCTAAAGATTGACGATTCACAAAACCATTGTGAATTTTGATATGAAAGGAAATCTACCACGTAATGTTGCTGGCAGTTTAATAGCTTCAGAATAAAATTTCACATTTCATGATTTAAAAAAATAGCAACCGATACCTCTGACTGGAGTTCTGCAAATTTTTCAATACTCATAAGCAAGATCGCCGAAAATGAAGAATAAATTAAAAATCTGCTCAAATTATTAAACATAATTTACCTGGCAGAAAATTAAAATATGATTTGTCAGTATTCCTTTTTTGCGATCTTGCTATAGATACTGAAAAATTTAAAGGACGACAGTGAGAGGTATCATTACTTTTGTCTGGAAATTACTACTTTTTTATACCATTAAATGTGAAATTGCGTTCTGAAGATATTAGACTGACGGCAACGATCGTTGAAAGTTTTGCTTTCATTTCAAAGTGTTTAGTGATAGTGGAAATTTTTAATCTCTAGTACATTGCAGTCGCTAGTAGGCTGTAGAAATTATCCATTTCTGTCGTACTCCAGCTTCTCTTTAACCTTAGACATGTTACCGCCGTTGTTTCTGCTTAGAGTTGATTTGTTGTAGAGAATGTTTATAATCTTGTTCTTTTACTCTAGTTCTGCTGGATCTTTTTGCTAAGTTAGTTCTTTTCTTTTATCTGAATACGATTTTGTTTATATTTCATTTCCTGCTAGTTTGTTTATAGGTAGGGAAATTGAAAAACACTGATTTCATTGAAATCTCGAAATTTAATAAAAACTACAATAGATTGATATTCACAACCTGATATAATCAGAAAGCCTATCAAATTGCACATTTGATCGTACAAAAAAAATTATGCATTCCCATTTGAAAAAATCAAGTTACCTTTGATTGAAGTTTCCTTAATTGATCTACCGATTTCTCCAAGTACAAATGTAATTCGAACTCGACCATCTAACGTAAGCTGATACATTTCATGCTTAGTAACACGGCAATGTCACAGCCCCCTAGGATTTATAGTAGCTGCGATATTCAATTTTTTTCTGACATCTACCTATACCCAAAATTGTGATTTGCACCTAAACGATTCGCTTAAAATCCCATATGTGACACATAAAGTCGCACTAAAATGCACCCAGGAATCTAAATATGCAATAATATACAGGGTGTTCCATTTAAAAAAACACAACTTTGATATGTCACGCCTTCATTAGACACCCTGTATAAAAGCCATTATTTTTAGAATGTAGCCCAACTCGACCTACATAAATTTGCAAAGTCGATTTTTCGAAAAGTGATATCGTTTGGTCACAAGAGTCCGAGGCGTTGATCTTGACTCACGCTGTATACGGTCTGGAGTTAGTTGTAGTGAATTACTTTTTAGTGTCATAAAATTGTGTTTTTAATATTAGATATTAAATTTCTGTTTCATAATGATAAATTGTTTTCACGAATACTGAATACTTGAATAATTGTTAAAGTGCGCAGTCACACCCGTGCATTCTTCCCTATTCTTCCCTATGTGTGAGTGGCTGCCTAGGTTACAAAATTCCAGATTTGCGGAAGCCCCGACATAGAGCAGGCGGTGAGAAACAGACGCATAACGGCCGTCCCGAGGGAAATCCGGGCTGACCCGTACCGGAGCCGGCTCGCCCGGATTTGATACGTCACCTGGATGGATATTAGTCGTATAAGGTGGCCGTAAGGTGACGTCGACAGAGATGCTTCTGGACGGCCGTTGTCAGATTACCTACCCGAGAACGGATCGGACGAGGGAATCACAGATCAGCAGGTTTACGGTTGTGTGTAATACGCGGAGAATCCTCGGGCGATGTGGGTTATTTTGACGGGGTTTGTGGCACGGATTACAATGGCTGAAACGAAATTCGAACTACTGGGTCAATACAAAGTTTACGGAATACATATAAGTTGGATCACTCCGCAAAAATATCGAAACGGCCTGCCCTTTGCTCCGTCTCCCCGGTACACCGGTAGCAGTGTACCGACGTCAGCCGGGAGATACGGGGCGGCGCAAAGTAGAGGTTGAACGTGTTTAACGCGAAGTGTATACAGTGTCTCAAAAATATCGGACTTTGTTATCTCGGATTTGTTTGCAGGAAATGGATAATCTCTTTAGAAGTTTGAGAGTAATCAATTTCGCGAGAAAAGATATTACCAATCAATTTAAATTTATTAACGGATGGAGAATGACAATCAGATCCATCCTTATTTTGTGGTAAAACTTGAAATGTAAGGGATATAAATACAGGGTCTCCCACGACGATAAAGACAAGAAATATGTCAGAACTGGGCAGTAGTAGAGAACTATAATTTTGGGCATGTAAATTAGGACAGATGTTGTGTCTCTTTTTGTTATTGTACTACCCAATGAGGTATTTGTTTTTGGTCACGTGACATTCGATTCAAAATTATTAATGGGACACCCTTTATATTTGTGCCTGTGTTCCTCCCGAAAAACAATTCCAACAAACTAGCACACTTGGGGGTCTAAAGTGATTAGTTCAAGAGCTACAGGTACTAAAAGGATTGTATCACGCTAAAAGCGTATAGTGAGATAAAATATTCATTCGGTGATTTTACCATACCACCCAGGGACATTGTAAATTATACTTTAGAGCTCGAAAATATTTTTATTGATAACTTTAACAATTTAGTTTCTACAGTAGCAAATGGAATGACAGTGAAAAACGAAATGTCAAAAATAATTTATTCACATCCATGTATAGCATTTCCACATGACTATCTTTTAAAATTGTACATACGAGTTCGAATATACTATACCATAAAATTTATAAACTGTGATCTCAAAAATAAGCCAAATAAACAAAACATCAAGGTAAAAAGGTAAAAATACTTCAGCACCTTTAAACCATCAGCTTTTACTTATCTACGAAATAGCTACAATATGTGAAATCATTTGAGATTCAAAGTAGTTTGGTAATCACAATATAACTCAATGGGGTAGATAAACGTATTTGAACAAGCATAACTTGAAAACATGTACACACAGACAAATATGTCGTTTTGTCAAAGACTTACGCTTGGATCCAATGGGACGTTACACCCAGCATTCCTCAAATACAGCGATGTTTTATCCAATGGGAAGTGTATAGTTGGTAGCGAATTATATCGTATTGTCGATTCAGCTACAAAGCTACAAGATGTCATTGGATTCCAATGATTCATTCAATCGCAGCCTGTCGTTGAATCGAATCTGTGTTTGGCAATTGATTCTAAACTACTTTCTTTTCCTTGGACCAACACATTTTATTGCGAGGACAGCTGACCGATTCGTTTGGATGTTTAATGGTGTGATTTTGTATGAAGTTATAAGGAGCATGATATAAGAATTAGATATAGGCCTGCACCAGTTGTTGCATTTTTACCTGCAATATAACTGTCTGACTAATCTAAATACCTACATTCAAATGTGGGTGTTGGCCCCTCTAAGCTCCAATTTCTCAGTAGGTCCTCCATTCAATATATAACTGGACACATTTAGATCACACAATTGGTGACGCAAAAAGCATAAACACGAGATGACACAACACGGCTCACACAATTGCTGATGCAAAATGCAAAAACACGAGACGACACAACACGGCTAACAACGAAACAACACAACGAAACAACCTCGTCCATGTTGGCGGGTTGGCGCCGATAATAACACTGAGATGATCCCCCTATTCTTTATTTTTACATTCATTGACTCGGGACATCAGTCCCGCCGAATACTGATTATAGTTCAGCGAACAACAAGGGCCATTGAAACAAAATTAATCTTTATCGGATGAATTATCACGAACTCCTGTTGCAGTTATAATTTTTGTACATCTAATAGATTGTGTGCTTTGCCTAAATGAAACATAGGGTAAATTTCGAAAACAAAAGGATGTTTTGATTGCATTATATGTCAATACTGGTATTAGAAGGATTATACATATCGTTAGAATGAATATAAAATTATTTTGAATTTATTGGCGTACCTGTGATTACTTCGAATATAAGGATTAAATTCTTTCAATGACATGGATTTGAAACAACTGTAGATATATTTAAAGCGATGGAAAAACAATTAATTGGAAACGCAACAGTCTTTTTTTTAATATTTTTGTATGATAAGGTCATTTGCCTGCTGAAAAATTAATGCGAACGAAGAAAACATTTCTCCCAATTATAATAGCGATAAAACATATCCATAAAGGTTTTGGTAAGAAAACTGGAGCAAAAAACTTTTAGCTGCGGTCTTGTCCTTTTTCCGTCTCTGCCTCTCTATTCCCTTTGGCGCCGCTTGGGCCGTTTTGGGCCTAACAAGGTTTTATTTTCCAGTTTTTATGGCACCCGTGAGGACCGACGAACATCATCTTCCGTTAGCGTGAGGGAAGTAAAAGTTTTTATTGGTAGTACATTTTTCAACTTTAATAGGCCGAGCGAATCCAATTGCGGTCTGAATTCAATTTTGTGTGGTCAATGTAGCAAATTGAGATGGTAGGAAAAGGTACAAGAAGGCTAGATGCGGACATTCGAGCGAAAAGGACGAAGTAAGGTGCTTATTATTGGAAATAATGAAATCATCATCATAGTCACAATGTCTTGACATACATGTTGTGAACTCATAAAATGCATTAAGTCGGAGCTAGAGTACTGCCGACACGAATATTATCAACAGTTTTGAGAACAACAGTGGCGCTCTTGATACTCATATCCAGCAACTGTTTTGTCCTATTCACCTAGCGTATAGGGGAACGGCCACGGCGCCACCCACTCGGGGCATGACCCTGAACTACAAGTTTCTCCATACTATCGCTTCTGTGAATATGTCCGAAGAATGTAAGCATTTTCATCGACACAATGGAGGATAGTCTCTTTGGATTACCGAGCTCATCCAGTATGGAAACATTAGTTCGATGGGCGGTATAAGGAATTCTTAGCATTCTCCTCCACGTCCACATTTCAAAAGCATCTATGCGAGCTCGATCTGCCTTTTTAACAGTCCAAGTTTCCGAGGCATACAAAAATATGGAGAACACAAGAGACTGAACCAGTGACATTTTGGTAGCTTTAGTGATGTTATGGTTGCGCCATATTTCAGTAAGCTTTGTCATGACCACCCATGCCTGTTGAATGCGCCGTCGAATCTCATTCTCATAGCTACCTGAATTGTCGATCAAAGAACATATTCATGCTCTCTATCTACGATAATAACCTTGGTCTCGTTGTAGTTAACACCAAGACCATATGCTGCACCGTGTTGTTCTAAAACGTCCAATAGAGCTACTAGTTCTTCCTGAGAAGAGCAATAAGGGTTGTATCGTCAGAAAATCTTAAGTTAGATATTTTGCTTCCGCCAATAGTTATACCGCCATTCCAGTTGACCAATACCTGTCTCATCACAAATTCAGAGTAAATGTTAAATAACATCGGAGATAATACGCTTTCCTGACGAACTCCTTTTCTGGTTGCTGTTTGACCAGACAGGTTACCATCAATTCTTACACGAGCTGAGCTAGACTCATAGAGTTGCTGTATGAGAAATACTAAGTGGTATGGGACTCCCATTGAGATAAGGATTTCCCACAGTTTAGGCCACTTTACGTTATAAAACGCCTTAGAATAGTCCACAAAGCAGATAAAAACGGGAAAATAATGCTCTCTGGCTTTTTCAATAATCTGTCTTAAGTTTAAGATCTGTTCACGCGTACCGCGTCCTTTTACGAAACCTGCCTGCGCCTGAGAAATTTGCCAGCCAATAAAACCCTCCAAACGAGACTGTAAAATATATAGTAGAACCTTACTTGCATGAGAGATTAACGAAAGTAGGCGATAATTGTCTGGATTTGTTGGAGATCCTTTTCTATGATATTATATAGGGTGTTTTTTGCAACTTCAAAAACACCCTATGTAATTCATGTTGTACTTATCAAATCTCAAATTATAAAGCGACCTGATAACTAAATACTAATACTTTTCATTAACAAGTCTAACTAGTGCATCTCAGTTGCAAAGTTCCTAATTTTTATTCAAAGCGAAAACTTTTCTTGTGTTCGCCGATATAAATTTTAAAGTTTTAATAAACTAAACACATAATTCCCGTTTAACGGCCATTTGGCTGTGTTAAACGGGACAAAAGTCGGCATGGTCCGCATTCTCTAATCCAATTTATGTCTCGGAAATATTCTCAATTAGTTAATTAGCCATGTTCGGACTTTCTGCTTGCTGTGTTTTTAAAATTAGCGAGAAACGTTGTGACTGTGGACTCAGCCATAATTATTTGACAGTATGAAAAGATGTCTCCTGTAATTGATAGAAGTATAAAGATGTATGTATTTGATAGAAGTATAAAAATGTATGGAATATCTCTTCTGTCGCTGAGGCTGAAACTCAAAAAAAATCGCCTGATTTGAAATTGGTACCCTCAAACTATACACAATACGAGGTTTCGTCAGGATAGGAAGTCAGATAACGATTTTAGATATTTAAGGTAAACTTGAATTTATCCGATGGTCTGAAAATTTTTTATTTTCGTTACCTGAGGCTGAAACTCAAAACAACGGCCGGATTTGTAATTAGCGCCCTCAAACTAAACACCATGTGAGTTTTCGTCTTGATGGGAAGTCAGATAACGATTTTAGATATGTATACTCTATATAGGGTAGACTTTAATATCCTAGGGTCTGAAAATTTTGATCTCTCTTACCTAAGGCTGAAACTCAAAACAACGGCCGGATTTGAAATTGGCACCCTCAAACTAAAGACCATACGAGTTTTCGTCAGGATAGGAAGTCAGATAACGATTTTAGATTTTTAGGGTTAACTTGAAGATCTGAGGATCCGAAATTTTTTGATCTTTTTACCTAAGACTGAAACTCAAAATAACGACTGGATTTGCAATTGGTACCGGCAAGCTAAACACCATACGAGTTTTCGTCCTTATAGGAAGTCAGATAAAATTTTTCTGATTTTTAGGGTTAACCTGAATATCCGAAGGTTTGAAATATATTGATTCCTTTTACCTAGAGCTGAAACACAAAACAACAGCCGGATTTGAAATTAGCACCTTGAAATTATCCAAAATGCGAGGTTTTATCTCAATATAAAGCTAAATAAAGAAGTTCGATTTTTCTAGATACACCCGCCCGCCCGAGAGATTTGAGATTTTTTATTTTCGTCAAACGAGGCTGAGGCTCAAAAATGCGTCCGGATCTGTAATCAGCACCTTGAAATTATCCGGAATGCGAGGTTTCATCTCAATAGAAAGCTAAATATAGAAGTTCGATTTTTTTAGCTACACCCGCCCGCCCGAGAGATCTGAAATTTTTTATTTTCGTCAAGCGAGAGTGAGACTCAAAGTTGCGACCGGACTTGTAATCAGCAACTTGAAATTATCCTAAATGCAAGCTTTCATCTCAATAGCAAGCTAAATAAAGAAGTTCGATTTTTTTAGGTACACCCGCCCGCCCGAGAGATCTGAAATTTTTTATTTTCGTCAAACGAGACTGAGACTCAAAATTGCGACCGGATTTATAATCAGCACCCTGAAATTATCCCAAATGTAAGGTTTCATCTCAATAGAAAGCTAAATAAAGAAGTTCGATTTTTTTAGGTACACCCGCCCGCCCGAGAGATGTGAATTTTTTTATTTTCGTCAAACGAGACTGAGGCTCAAAACTGCGACCGGATTTGTTATCAGCACCTTGAAATTATCCGAAATGCGAGGTTTCATCTCAATAGAAAGCTAAATAAAGAAGTTCGATTTTTTTAGGTACACCCGCCCGCCCGAGAGATGTGAAATTTATTATTTTCGTCAAACGAGACTGAGGCTCAAAACTGCGACCGGATTTGTAATCAGCACCTTGAAATTATCCGAATTGCGAGGTTTCATCTCAATAGAAAGCTAAATAACGAAGTTCGATTCTTTTAGGTACACCCGCCCGCCCGAGAGATGTGAAATTTTTTATTTTCGTCAAACGAGACTGAGGCTCAAAATTGCAACCGGATTTGTAATCAGCACCTTGAAATTATCCGAAATGCGAGGCTTCACCTCAATAGAAAGCCAAATAAAGAAGTTCGATTTTTTTAGGTACACCCGCCCGCCCGAGAGATCTGAAACTTTTTGTTTTCGTAAAACGAGACTGAGACTCAAAATTGCGACCTGATTTGTAATCAGCACCTTGAAATTATCCGAAATGCGAGGTTTCATCCCAATAGAAAGCTAAATAAAGAAGTTCGATTTTTTAAGGACACCCGCCCGCCCGAGAGATCTGAAATTTTTTGTTTCCGTCAAACGAAACTGAGGCTCAAAATTGCGACCTGATTTGTAATCAGCACCTTGAAATTATCCGAAATGCGAGGCTTCATCTCAATAGAAAGCCAAATAAAGAAGTTCGATTTTTTAGGTACACCCGCCCGCCCGCGAGATCTGAAACTTTTTGTTTTCATCAAACGAGACTGAGACTCAAAATTGCGACCTGATTTGTAATCAGCACCTTGAAGTTATTCGAAATGCGAGGTTTCATCTCAATAGAAACATAAATAAAGAAGTTCGATTTTTTTAGGTACACCCGCCCGCCAGAGAGATCTGAAATTTTTTATTTTCGTCAAACGAGGCTGAGACTCAAAATTGCGACCGAATTTGTAATGAGCACCTTGAAATTATCCGAAATGCGAGGTTTCATCCCAATAGAAAGCTAAATAAAGAAGTTCGATTTCTTTAGGTACACCCGCCCGCCCGAGAGATCTGAAATTTTTTATTTTCGTTAAACGAGACTGAGACTCAAAATTGCGACCGGATTTGTAATCAGCACCTTGAAATTATCCGAAATGCGAGGTTTCATCCCAATAGAAAGCCAAATAAAGAAGTTCGATTTCTTTAGGTACACCCGCCCGCCCGAGAGATCTGAAATTTTTTATTTTCGTTAAACGAGACTGAGAATCAAAATTGCGACCGAATTTGTAATCAGCACCTTGAAATTATCCGAAATGCGAGGTTTCATCCCAATAGAAAGCTAAATAAAGAAGTTCGATTTTTTAAGGACACCCGCCCGCCCGAGAGATCTGAAATTTTTTATTTTCGTCAAACGAGACTGAGACTCAAAATTGCGACCGGATTTGTAATAAGCACCGGCACCCTCAAATTATACACCATACAAGGTTTCGTGCTAAGAGGAAGTCAAATAATGATTTTAGATTTTTAGGGTGAACTTGAATATCCGAGGGCCTGAAAATTTTTCATCCTCTTTACTTAATGGCCTGATTTGAAATTGGCACCTTCAAACTAAACACCATACGAGTTTTCGTCCTGATAGGAAGTCAGATAACAATTTTAGATTCTTAAGGTGAACTTGAGGTCTGAGTGTCTGAAAGCTTTTTAGTAACTATTGACCTTACCTGACAAATCTTGCGCACTACTTCAGTTGCTTATAGGGTCTATAGCTACCGTTTAAGGGGCCTGGATACACACATTTATTCATACGTATTTGCCATGTAAAACACGGACTCACAATTTCTTGCATAACTCACTGTATTTTCAAACTACATATATAGTATTTCAGAAGGCGATAGTTAAGACCTTAATGAATTACAACTATTTTCGATTTTTTCAAAAAAGTTTTTTAATGTGCAAAATAACTCGCAATGCAAAATCATACATTCTATAAATGCCTGTAATTTAACAACCAAACACGACATCAAGAAAAGGCTAAATAGTTGCACAAGCGCAAGCTTTCTTCTTCAATTTGCTATTTGAGTCATGACTGTAAGTTTGAAGGTAACGTCAGGAGCTTGGAAATGCGAAATTCATTTTTATGGTGACCTTTGGACCTTTTGTCCTTATCTTTGGATTTTTGGACTTACCTCCCCTCATCTTAGACACACGCACACTGGAGAAAGGGAACAGGCGGCCACGCCTCCTCGCTAACACGGGAATACGTCTGTTCTTGGATTCTCAATTTCGCGCGCTATACCCTAGACCCTTAAGACTCACTGATTTAGCTACTGTGTATCGCACCAGAGTGCTGACTGCAGAACACAAGTTTAAATTATAACGTTGATCCTCCGTCCAAGTCAGTTAATTTCGGGTGTTGTGGCATCCAGTCTGTGCGAGGCAGTTGCAGGGGAATTCCGGCGGATTCCGAAAAGGAATTCTAATGATTTTTAGGGTTGACCGGCCCCGAACATTCGCAGAACGCCACGGCTCCAAGAAACGTTACATAAATCTTTATAATTTAGTGTAAGTGCGCAGGGGTTGCATCACATTTCCATTTTGATATGCAGCCGAGCGCTCACTTACTTTCCTTGAGTTGTCTGGTGGAAAATTCCCGAGAACTTGGGAGGGATTTATACCCAGTTTGTGGAATTCATATCAGGATTTGTGGCTGAAATAATGAGGGACAGTCTCATTTGTATCTATGCTCAAGCTCTAGCTCAATAATAATGCTCTAATATAGACAAAGCAAAGCAAAGCTAGATCTAGGCCTGATTTTATCAACCCGCATATTTTAACAAAAGCTTTGACAAAGGTGTTATTTAGCAAAAGCTTTCTACTGGGTATTGAGGGCTATATTAGTAAGTATCATCCAATAGTACTTTATTAATATTGAAAACAGAACGTCAAAGCTGGATGGCACTTTAGTCAAAAATATTTTATAGATTCATGGTGAGTCATGGATCAAAATCATAGCAGGATATAAGAAAAAAATGGAGTCAAGTTCATTGACTCAGTACTTCCCACACATAACGATGATACCATTTTATTATTTCCCATTGCATGAAGCTATAGTCTGAAATCCCCTTGCATCTAAATCATCGCCCACCCGCCCGCAAAAAAAACATCCAACACAACAACCCTCGTAAATAGTTTCTTCTGCCTCCCTCTTCAGGAAATATGCATTAAAAATCAATTGAACAGTTTTCGCGTTACGCAATCTAGAACGATCTAAAACAATACTCGTATGTATATGTTAGGAGCAAACACCGATTTCGGCCAATGGACGGAAAATATGGTCAAAACGCGTTTTGGCTGCTACCGTTTTGCCAATGTCCGAATTATCGCTTTCCGGCTGTTCAGTGTAGCCCAAAACGCGTTTTGGGTCAACTACAATTGCCAGAACACATTCTATATTCTACTACGAATAAATAAATCTCAATTATTTGCCGTGTTGTGTTACAATATTTCCTCTGAGCTTAGAATTAATAACTAAAATGAATAAAAGCACTTGTAGATCTTAGGTCCGTGAAAAAAAACTGAAAGAAACATACCTCACAATCTCTTATGTCCAGCTCCCACATGAGCGGGATGAATAATGTCAAATAACTCGTGGGTCATGCAAAAATAACGCAGTTCGGCTGTTTCGTCCGTCCTTCTTTCAATTAGCTTTTCGATATAGCCAACTTTTAAAATATCATACCTTTTCAATCGTTGTCTTTGTTTCGAAGATATTGTATCACCGTTACTTATACAAGCTTTTGCCGCCTTTACCTCTGTGAGTGTTTGGTCGTATCTTTCTCTTGTACAAATATTACTACGATCATTGCTACCACTTATGACCTTTTGCAGTTCGTCATTAAAACATAACCTTAGGTCTTCCATGGCACTCTCTAGCTACTGTCTAACCCGCAAAAAGATCAAATACTAAATGAATACACTACTTCCAGAGGTATCGTTTACAAGCTGAGACACTCACAAAATCCACCACGCGTTATGGCAATCGCAGTAGAACAGGACGCGTTTTGGCAATCGTATTTGAGCCAAAACACGTTCTGGGCTACATTAAACAGTCGGAAAGCGATAATTCGGACATTGGTAAAATGGTAGCAGCCAAAACGCGTTTTGGCCATATTTTTTGTCCATTGGCCGAAATCGGTCTTTGCTCTTAACATATACATCACAAATTCTAAGCCCTGTGGATTCTATAATAAGCATGCAACGTTCGGATGGACCTAAAAAGTGTATCATGCCGCTAGGTTTTTCATTCGCACATCAATGGACAGCCCATTACGAATACAGCAAATTTTCCAGTTTTTCAACCCCCACGCCCCAATAACCCTAAATTCACTCCCATCCAAAAAAAAGTATAAAATGACCAGGAACCCCTAAAATGTCTAAAAACGAAGTTTGAGCTGTTTCTATATTTTTAGTTTTTCTATCATTGCTGCGCTGCCGTTGACACGATTTTCAAAAACCATAAAGATTTTCCATCCTCGCAGCAGTAGTAATACTGTGTGAAAATTTAATTGAAATGAATCTAATAGTTTCCTTGTTACACCATACAGAATGATCAGAAGCAATACCCTCGCATGTATACATCAGAAAGTTCTAAGTCTCTTGGTTTCCGTAATAGCCAAGGTAATGTTCGGATGCACCTAAAAAAGTGTATTATGACGCTAGGCCTTTCTTTCACAGGTTAGTGGACGGCCTGTTATGAATACAATAATTTTGCAGTTTAACAACCCCCCACCCCCAACCACCCCAATATCACCTCTATACCCAAAAAAAGTAGAAGATGATCAGGAACCTCTAAAACGCCTAAAAACAAAGTTTGAGGAATATTTAAAATTTTTGGTTTTTCGCTAATTACTCCACCGCCCATGCACCGATTTTCAAACTTATAGGCAGATTCCCTATTACTACCCCCACAGCATATCGCCGCCTAAATTTCATAACAATCCATGCAGCGGTTACTGAGATTACGTGGCTAGAAAAACGCGTATAGTCAGACCGACAGACGGACAGACCGACGGAAATGAGTTGTGTGGATTTCCGTTATGTAGTTCATAATTATGTCGATATCCACTTTAGGAAGATTACTAAAATCACCACGAACGTAACCTTCCTCCATACTTCAAAAATATACTGGCATCTGCCCGTTACAACAAACACTCCGCCGTTCCACTAAAGTCTAAATGTGGCACACCGACAGCGCAGCGTATGCATAGCGGAGTCCCGGCTCCCGCAGCGAACGATTCATGTGATGTGACGTCATACGACAATTCACCGCCGCGGTCGCTTTACGCAAATATAAAATTGAATAACTCCGCCGTTTTTTGGAATATTCAGATGATTTTTTCGACATTCTTCAAGTGAAGAAATAGACTATCAGATAATAATGAATTTTCCAAATTTTATTTTTTAGGAAACTTCTCCATTGTTGAAGGCATCTAGTCTTCTTTTTGTAGTTCTATGGTAGTGACATACGTCCGTAGTTTATGTCTGCTAGACGCCACTGCTACTGGTGGTCATAAAAACAGCCTCCGAAGCCCTTGCCTATAAACCGCCTCAGACATCGTAAAAACGCTACCGCGGCTTACATATTGATTCTGGATGTCCGGAGCCTATACGGTTATTAAGGATACATATCGGATGTGTAGGGGTAGCGGCTAAGGGTGTGTCAGATTAAGCCACAATCCTACTCATATATTCCCTCTGTTCTCCTTTTCCGGCGTTTTTTTAGCGCTAGAATCGAACAACACTGTACACACATAAAAAGAAATTCTCAAATCAAGAATTGTGATATTCTTGTAAATACATACTCACAACAAGAATATCGGTTCTCACTCTAAGAGAGAATATTTGATGATAAAATTATAGAAAATGTGTATCAAGAATAATACATTTTTGATTTATATACTTATTTTAAAGAAATATGCTCCGAAAGAAAATATAATTTTCTTTGCCACCAAGGCTATAATAATTTAATAACAAATATTTCATAATTTTATATCAAGATTCTCATTTTTTCCAGCGGTGCCCAGTTTACTTCTATCAAGAATATAGAAACTTGCAAATGCGAACCTTCATTTACAATATGATAATCTTGGTTTGAAAATGAACGCTGTTTTACAAGCACACCCTATATTTGTATCAAGTAAATCATTTATTTGACGTCTACCAACGTCGGAGTGCGCATGCGCGCAGCGTGTCACGGGTCAACTCTAACCTCTCCACCTTCTCTACTCAACAGCCTGTTGCCCGTCCGCGTCCGCGCCGCCATTATCGGTTTTCGGATTGTCGCATTCGCCGCCGTCTTTAGCACCGTAGCGTAATACCTGCATCCTGGATCCTGCATAATAGCACATAATAGTATCTAGTCAAACTGTTAAATAAATTGCCATTGCCACGTGATACCCGTGATACCACCGTCAATCATCAGTCATCGAATCTGCCGGTAGTGCTGGTCCACCGCCATTTGAGTCTCGTCCCAGTTCCCATCAGCTTCCTTATCACGGGATCTATCCAACCATGAATGAGCTATTCAAAAAATTGGGATGCTAAGACCCGACTCGGGTGTTCCTACATGCTCATGGAAGAGTTTGAATGCTCAAATTAATACTACTAGATTCCTCATCCAAAAATATCACAATTTTAGAATAAAGTTGAGCTACTTGCGTCAAGTTTATGGAATGCGCCCAGCTAAGATTATGAAATGCTTCAGTCAATATTATGAAATACTTCGGTCAAGATTACCATATGCTTGATTTAAGATTTTGGTATTCTTACTATCAAGAATTTCCCAGTTTTGCATTGAAGATATACTCCCCTCACCTATCGGTGTGGGAAGTAAAAGGAATGATTTTAGGTAGGTTATTGCTCTTATTAGTGGACCTGGGCACTCCAGGCTGTCTGGGAATCACCAACAGAGAGCGTAAGTATAGGGTCTTCCCATGAGTCTCAAAATATTGCTTGACATACCAGTTTGGAGCGGAGCGAAGGAAAGAACTCCGTTTGGTGTCACTCAGCGAGATGTCCAAACTAGCTATAGTACTGAGAAAAAGCTTCTGGATACAGGAGGACCTGAGTAGGCAATGTCAGGCAATTTTCATGCCAAAAGCTGCTAAGACTAAGACGTTAGCGCGTTCCACTGTCACTGCTTTCCTACTGTGCCTGGCTGTGAATGTAGTAGGAATGTAGGACGCATGAGGTGTCCTTTTTGTTAGTTGTAGTTTTAGTAGTAAAAAACAGTAATTGCTTATACGCATGATGTTGAACCGGCCTCACTTGGAATGAAAATTGTTCGAAAATTTAAAGAGATACCCGACCATACCTCTAACATTCTAACATGCCTAAATGCTAAAAAAAGAAATACCGGCACTTGGGCCTCAACTGGCAGTCCGTCTATTTTTCATGTGGAATTATTCGAACAACTTTAATTTGGGCATTCCGTAAACGCTGGAAACAGACCCTCCAGAAATATTCCCATTGACCGTCAGTCCGCAATTAGCCGTAAACATCCAGACTATTCAATTGACTCACTGTTCAATAGGGATTAAAATCGCGATGCCATTCACGAGGTTGCAGCTAAAGCTCGGGCACAAAGAAGCTACCGCTGAGCATTACTTAAAGCGGATTTCGAACCTGCTCAAAGGATTTTTTACGTTTGATTTTCTGCTTTGTGTTTAAAGAGTAGCACAAGGGATCCATCTGTGAATGCGAATGACCCCTCTAGTGCTATACTTCTACAGCATGTTCGTAACTTGATGATTCACAGCAATTAATGTTTCATGGTCTGCTAGGTTGCTTATGCGTAGGAAAATTGAAAAACGCAGATTTGACGGAAAATTTGAAATAAAATGAAATCTAAGAAAGATTGATACTAAGAATCCTATATCGTTAGAGAGGTAATAAAACTTTACATTCCATTCTACAGGGTGTCCAGTTAGTGTGTAATTCTTCGGTATCTCGCAAGGTATACCTGATAGAAGAAAGTGTCAAATACAAAAGTTATTTGGTTACTTAAGATGCATATTCTAAAAATATTTTGAAATATACAGGGTGTCGCGGGAAAGTAGGATAGTGATGAACTTAATTTTTTTAAATGGAACTATAACTTTTTCTTTTCTAGTTTCCATCATTGATCTCTATTCAACCCTTAAATATTTTTGGGATCGGTTGCGACGTTGCCAGGTTATAGTTTATTTTCTATCAATTTCCGGATTTGCAAGGTCGCAAGTAATACGTCCAAATTAATATATTCCTTTAACTTTTCTTAATAATATTATACACCAAGTTACTTGAATATTGAGTGGATATTATGTTGGATGTTACCAGCTATTTTTATCTACAGAGTGTTTTTGGCAGAATTTTAAATTACGGCAACTTGATCATTTTACTTTGCTTTTTAAATGTAACACCCTGTATTTTTTATTTTACATCAAAATATCTACTAATACCCTATCTGGCCTGGTATTTTTGTCGCGTTTGCGACGTTGCCAAGTTATAAATTATTGTTCCAAATTTTTAAACAAACATCCTGATTTTAACTAGAATCCTCTACTTATTTTTATTGCAATGAATTGCACATGTCGAACTTAGTAAGATCTCACAATTTCGAAATTTTGTTTCTGTTAATTATAGAGATACGGCAACACCGCTTTTTCAGTAAACAGTACACCGAAACTCTTAAATATTTCCAAAACTGCCACAGCTGGAACGGTGAAATTCAATACTCGGGGGTTTTTGAACATACAGAATTCAAAAACGCTAACATCAGTGTTATCAGATTTACCACTTTTACGTTAGACTTCATAAATGGGGCATTCCATTCAAAATTATGACGTAAAATTGGTAAATCTGACAACACTGATGTTAGTGTTTTTGAATTATGCATGTTCAAAAACCCCCAAGTATTGAATTTCACCTCTCCAGCTGTGGCAGTTTTGGAAATATTCAAGCGTTCCGGTACCGTTCACTGAAAAAGCGGTGTTGCCGTATCTCAGTAATTAATAGAAACAAAATTTTGAAATTGTGAGATCTTATTAAATTCGACATGCGCAATTCATTGCAATAAAAATAAGTAGAGGATTCTATTTAAAATAAATTAAAATCGGGGATATTTGTTTAAAAATCTGGAAACCAATTTATAACTTGGCAACGGCGCAAACGCGAAAAAAATATTACAAGGCGAGATAGGGTATTAGTATATATTTCGATTTAAAATAAAAAATAAAGGGTGTTACATTTAAAAAAACAAAGTAAAATGACCTTCAAGTTGCCGTAATTTAAAATTCTCCCAAAAGCACCCTGCAGATACAAATTGCTGTTAAAATCCAAAATAATATCCACTTAATATTCAAGTAACTTGCTGTATAATATTATTAAGAAAAGTTGAAGGAATATATCAATTTGGACGTATTACTTGCGACCTTGCAAATCCGGAAATTAATAGAAAATAAATTATAACTTGGCAACGTCGCAACCGATCCGAAAAATATTTTAGGGTTGAATAAAGATCAATGACGGAAACTAGAAAAATTTAAGAAAAAGTTATAGTTCCATATAAAAAAATCAAGTTTATCACTATCCTACTTTCCCGCAATACCCTGTATATTTCAAGATATTTTTAGAATATGGCGCATATTCTAAAAATATCGTAAGTAAGGTAAGTAACCAAATAACTTTTGAATTTGACATTTTCTTCTATCAGGTATAGCTTGCAAGATATCGAAGAATTGCACACTAACTGGACACCCTGTATAAACAAAAATTGGCATTCCTATTTGAAAAAATCAAGTTACATGTGATAATTTTTCTTAATGTATCTACTGATTTCTCAAAGTACAAAAATAATTCAACTTTGACCATCTGACCTAAGGTGACGCATTTCATGCCTAGTTGTACCGCAAAATGACGGTTTTCTAAGTTTTATAATCGCTGCGATATTCAATTTCCTTCTGATATATAGCTACCTATACCAAAAATGGCGATTAGCGCCTAATGATTTAAAGTACCATATGTGATACATGAAGTCACACTAGAATTTACCAAGGAATCCAAATATGTAATAATATATAGGGAGTTTTATTCAAAAATTGTAAGTTTGATATGAATCACCCTGTATAAACGTCAAAATTGAAGTGAAAATATTTTAACGTTACCATGACCTCCTACCATGACCAAGTGACAGATTTTTGGAATTGATTTTATTAAGCCCTCAATCTTCTGTCCACTTACTATTGGCCCACCCTGTATGGTAGTCACGACAGCTTCTATTAGTTCTTGTATTTGGTTTGCATATATCAGTCTCTAAATCACCTTACCCGCAAGGGTCATGAAAAATAAGTGCTGTCTAGTCCACGCTAATCCATAACAGAGTGTCAGTCGTTCGTTACAAACTGAATTCTCGATAAGTTGTCTCCCGCAGGAGCTGGCGTCCCAGCATGCCAGTCTCTTCACGTCCATATCAACCCTGGCTCTATCAAATATACATATTCGGAAGGCCGGCGGTGTTGGCCGAACACACATAAAAGCGAACACAAATGTAGCGGCCCGAAACCTACCAACATAAACACATAGTCGGCCCTGCATAGCTGGAAATAGGGAATGAAGAATAAAGCCTGCTACAGACTACACACATAAAAAGAAATTCTCAAGTCCAGAATTGTGATATTCTTGTAAATACATACTCACAACCAGAATATCGGTTCTCACTCTAAGAAAGAATATTCGATGAGAAAGTTATAGAAAATTTGTATCAAGAATAATATATTTTTGATTCATATACTTATTTTAAAGAAATATGCTTCGAAAGAAAATATAATTTTCTTTGCAACCAAGGCTATAATAATTTAGTAACAAATATTGCATAATTTTATATCAAGATTATCATTTTTCCCAGTTTACTTCTGTCAAGAATATAGACAGCTTGCAAATGCAAACCTTCATTTACAATATGATAATCTTGGTTTGAAAATGAACGCTGTTTTACAAGCACACCCTATATTTGTATCAAGTAAATCATTTATTTGACGTCTACCAACGTCGGAGTGCGCAGACGCGCAGAGTCTCACGGGTCAACCCTAACCTCTCCACCCTCTCTACTCAATAGCCTGTTGCCCGTCCGCGTCCGCGCCGCCGCGCCATTATCGGTTTTCGGATTGTCGCATTCGCCGCCGTCTTTAGCAGCGGATCCTGCATAATAGCACATAATAGTATCTAGTCAAACTGTTAAATAGGTTGCCATTGCCACGTGATACCCGTGATACCACCGTCAACCATCAGTCATCGAATCTGCCGGTAGTGCTGGTCCACCGCCATTTGAGTCGCGCCCCAGTTCCCATCAGCTTCCTTATCACTGGATCTATCCAACCATGAATGAGCTATTAAACAAATTGGCATGCGAAGACCTGACTCAGGTGTTCCTAGATAAGTACTAAGTATATTATATGTGATTTAAGAAATTTTGCAGAACTATTTCTCCAGGAAAATTTCTACATGCTCATAGAAGAATTTGAATGCTCAAATTGATACTACTAGATTCCTCATCCAAGAATATCACAATTTTAGAATAAAGTTGAGCTACTTGCGTCAAGTTTATGAAATGCTCCCAGTTAAGATTATGAAATGCTTCAGTCAAGATTATGAAATACTTCGGTCAAGATTACCATATGCTTGATTTAAGATTTTGGTATTCTTACTACCAAGAATTTCCCAGTTTTGCATTGAAGATATTTTCTCAGTCTAACCCTGATATCGTATTCTCACTTTAAGATTAGCATAACTTTGCGCGCATAGGAAGTTACGGTATACTTGAATTAAAGCATATGTGCTCCATCTAAGACATTATTTTTATGTGTGTATAAAGGTTCTTTCCAACAGCATATTTTGTACCGTCCATTGAACCGTTACGAAACTGTTCGGATCGTTTGTGGTGCGCATGCGTTGATTTTGGATGGTTTCGTGAACGTACAAACAGGAAAATCTGTTGGAACGGTGCTTTCTCTTATTTCACTGGACTCGTGTCAGTTCTGACAGCTATCAAAGAAAACTAACCTCGATTTCATTTCAAAAGCCACCGTCAAAAGCCAAGACGCCAAGAGCTTTATTAAAATTGGTCGGGGTCTGAGTTTTCTGACGATGACTTGGTGTTAGTCTATCCACCACAACCGAAGAATGAGGATTATTTGGGTAATTTTAGCCATGAATAATGGTTGCCACTCACAACCAGGTATTCCTGTAGCTCTATAAACAAAAAACCTGGGTGATGTTTTCCATAAAAATGACCGAATTTATCGTAACACACCATATATAACATTATTGTTTGATTCCATTTCCATTTTTGGCTTTGGTGAAGTTTTGGCCAACAAACGAGCCAGCCAAACAAGAAGCAACAGCAAAAACAAAAGACGCAAAATCAAATCACACTGAATCTCAACACTCAAGGCTTAAGATTAATTCAGATGCACACGACATCCGACGATACGACGGTACGAAACTGTCCCTATAGGTTGAAATATTTTGATTTGACATCATTTTGAATATTTCAACCAATAGGAACAGTTTCGTACCGTCGTAATGTCGTATCGTCGGATGTCGTGTGCATCTAAATTAAGCTTTAAAGAAGCAAGAAAACAGAAGGCGCATAGAAATGACAAAATGAAATTGTGCGCCAAGCGGGCGATTTACTTTCTACTGCGCATGTCAGTCCTCACAGTCCTTACTCTGGACCAAGTACCGATTTGACCGTACAGAAACCGTCCCATGAACGGTAACGAAATCTGCTGGAACGCTTTATGGACCGTTTCATAAATAAGATAAAGAAGACAAAGAAGATAAAGAAGATAAAGTAAGATAAAGAGGATACAGAAGATGAAGATAAAGAAGATACAGAAGATAAATAAGAAGCTAAAGAAGCTAAAGAAGCTAAAGAAGCTAAAGAAGCTAAAGAAGCTAAAGAAGCTAAAGAAGCTAAAGAAGCTAAAGAAGCTAAAGAAGCTAAAGAAGCTAAAGAAGCTAAAGAAGCTAAAGAAGCTAAAGAAGCTAAAGAAGCTAAAGAAGCTAAAGAAGCTAAAGAAGCTAAAGAAGCTAAAGAAGCTAAAGAAGCTAAAGAAGCTAAAGAAGCTAAAGAAGCTAAAGAAGCTAAAGAAGCTAAAGAAGCTAAAGAAGCTAAAGAAGCTAAAGAAGCTAAAGAAGCTAAAGAAGCTAAAGAAGCTAAAGAAGCTAAAGAAGCCAAAGAAGCCAAAGAAGCTAAAGAAGCTAAAGAAGCTAAAGAAGCTAAAGAAGCTAAAGAAGCTAAAGAAGCTAAAGAAGCTAAAGAAGCTAAAGAAGCTAAAGAAGCTAAAGAAGCTAAAGAAGCTAAAGAAGCTAAAGAAGCTAAAGAAGCTAAAGAAGCTAAAGAAGCTAAAGAAGCTAAAGAAGCTAAAGAAGCTAAAGAAGCTAAAGAAGCTAAAGAAGCTAAAGAAGCTAAAGAAGCTAAAGAAGCTAAAGAAGCTAAAGAAGCTAAAGAAGCTAAAGAAGCTAAAGAAGCTAAAGAAGCTAAAGAAGCTAAAGAAGCTAAAGAAGCTAAAGAAGCTAAAGAAGCTAAAGAAGCTAAAGAAGCTAAAGAAGCTAAAGAAGCTAAGGAAGCTAAAGAAGCTAAAGAAGCTAAAGAAGCTAAAGAAGCTAAAGAAGCTAAAGAAGCTAAAGAAGCTAAAGAAGCTAAAGAAGCTAAAGAAGCTAAAGAAGCTAAAGAAGCTAAAGAAGCTAAAGAAGCTAAAGAAGCTAAAGAAGCTAAAGAAGCTAAAGAAGCTAAAGAAGCTAAAGAAGCTAAAGAAGCTAAAGAAGCTAAAGAAGCTAAAGAAGCTAAAGAAGCTAAAGAAGCTAAAGAAGCTAAAGAAGCTAAAGAAGCTAAAGAAGCTAAAGAAGCTAAAGAAGCTAAAGAAGCTAAAGAAGCTAAAGAAGCTAAAGAAGCTAAAGAAGCTAAAGAAGCTAAAGAAGCTAAAGAAGCTAAAGAAGCTAAAGAAGCTAAAGAAGCTAAAGAAGCTAAAGAAGCTAAAGAAGCTAAAGAAGCTAAAGAAGCTAAAGAAGCCAAAGAAGCCAAAGAAGCCAAAGAAGCCAAAGAAGCCAAAGAAGCCAAAGAAGCCAAAGAAGCCAAAGAAGCCAAAGAAGCCAAAGAAGCCAAAGAAGCCAAAGAAGCCAAAGAAGCCAAAGAAGCCAAAGAAGCCAAAGAAGCCAAAGAAGCCAAAGAAGCCAAAGAAGCCAAAGAAGCCAAAGAAGCCAAAGAAGCCAAAGAAGCCAAAGAAGCCAAAGAAGCCAAAGAAGCCAAAGAAGCCAAAGAAGCCAAAGAAGCCAAAGAAGCCAAAGAAGCCAAAGAAGCCAAAGAAGCCAAAGAAGCCAAAGAAGCCAAAGAAGCCAAAGAAGCCAAAGAAGCCAAAGAAGCCAAAGAAGCCAAAGAAGCCAAAGAAGCCAAAGAAGCCAAAGAAGCCAAAGAAGCCAAAGAAGCCAAAGAAGCCAAAGAAGCCAAAGAAGCCAAAGAAGCCAAAGAAGCCAAAGAAGCCAAAGAAGTCAAAGAAGCCAAAGAAGCCAAAGAAGCCAAAGAAGCCAAAGAAGCCAAAGAAGCCAAAGAAGCTAAAGAAGCTAAAGAAGCTAAAGAAGCTAAAGAAGCTAAAGAAGCTAAAGAAGCTAAAGAAGCTAAAGAAGCTAAAGAAGCTAAAGAAGCTAAAGAAGCTAAAGAAGCTAAAGAAGCTAAAGAAGCTAAAGAAGCTAAAGAAGCTAAAGAAGCTAAAGAAGCTAAAGAAGCTAAAGAAGCTAAAGAAGCTAAAGAAGCTAAAGAAGCTAAAGAAGCTAAAGAAGCTAAAGAAGCTAAAGAAGCTAAAGAAGCCAAAGAAGCCAAAGAAGCCAAAGAAGCCAAAGAAGCCAAAGAAGCCAAAGAAGCCAAAGAAGCCAAAGAAGCCAAAGAAGCCAAAGAAGCCAAAGAAGCCAAAGAAGCCAAAGAAGCCAAAGAAGCCAAAGAAGCCAAAGAAGCCAAAGAAGCCAAAGAAGCCAAAGAAGCCAAAGAAGCCAAAGAAGCCAAAGAAGCCAAAGAAGCCAAAGAAGCCAAAGAAGCCAAAGAAGCCAAAGAAGCCAAAGAAGCCAAAGAAGCCAAAGAAGCCAAAGAAGCCAAAGAAGCCAAAGAAGCCAAAGTAGCTAAAGAAGCCAAAGAAGCCAAAGAAGCCAAAGAAGCTAAAGAAGCTAAAGAAGCTAAAGAAGCTAAAGAAGCTAAAGAAGCTAAAGAAGCTAAAGAAGCTAAAGAAGCTAAAGAAGCTAAAGAAGCTAAAGAAGCTAAAGAAGCTAAAGAAGCTCAAGAAGCTCAAGAAGCTCAAGAAGCTAAAGAAGCTAAAGAAGCTAAAGAAGCTAAAGAAGCTAAAGAAGCTAAAGAAGCTCAAGAAGCTAAAGAAGCTAAAGAAGCTAAAGAAGCTAAAGAAGCTAAAGAAGCTAAAGAAGCTAAAGAAGCTAAAGAAGCTAAAGAAGCTAAAGAAGCTAAAGAAGCTAAAGAAGCTAAAGAAGCTAAAGAAGCTAAAGAAGCTAAAGAAGCTAAAGAAGATAAAGAAGATAAAGAAGATAAAGAAGATAAAGAAGATAAAGAAGATAAAGAAGATAAAAAAGATAAAGAAAATAAAAAAGTAAATAAATGAATAGTTTTTTCCGAAATGCCTGTAACGCCACTGACTGGCTCGAAATGTACAAACACAAAGCGTACGCCCCGGAGACTGGATAGAGGTGAGGATTTGGAGACGGGGGAGACGGGTATGGGGAGCTCCTGAATTATTTATGGGGTAAGTCGGTTGCTCTGGAAACTGACCACACTTCGGAGATAGCAATATGTAATATTAAGTTGGAAAGTGACCCACCCACCTTTGTAGCCGAGCAAATCTTGCCGCCGCTACAGAGTTTAGTTTATTGATATTGTTCTGCCTATAATAGAGGTTCGTGCTGAACAGTTGTTGTATTATGTATTGATTATAGAAGATGTACTATGTGGCCATCGTAAACTGACCAGCGCGGTATAAGGAAGGGAGCGGGAGGTTCTCTCAGGTAGCGATCGTCATTATCATGTCGAGTCTAAAAAGGGATAGAAAACATAAGTAAAACAAGGACATTAGATAATCCTGTCGGTGCAGGCTTTGTAGGCATTCGCAGTAGCGGCAGTTAGGAGCGTTGGAGTGCGTTGGCCAACGCCGAGTCCCCTCTGCAGGTAGAAGCAGGCCGGCGCCGGTTCCGCACGTAGTCAAACACACCAGTACAGTGAAAACAGACAAGAAAAAAAGTACAAAGATTGGCCGGTCGCATCTAGAGACGGTATAGAAAACATGCAATAAGGGTTCAAAATGTTGCCCATTATTGGCAAAACAATGAGGGACAGTTGCAAAAACACTGGAAATGATTCCCTGAGGGGCTAGAGGGTACAATAGGGGGTGAAATAGTTTTTGGTTAAAAAGTTGTCTCTCTGGACAAATATTTTGACGCGTCTTGGCGTTTTTTCGTTTAATCAGCGGTTTGTGATAAATCCGTGGTGGGAAGTTGTCAAATGAACTATTAGTACATACATATGTAGACTCACATCATATACATTAGAATCGTTTATTTGAAACTTGTCAATCAGGTGAATATGTGACTGATACTGTACATGTTCAACGAATTCTTGTGTGCGTCTTATTAAGGAAGCTATCCACTCTGGTAGAGACTGTTTGAATCGCTTTGTAAACAAGTTTTTGGTATCAAAAGGTAGAAGTGTTGTATCATTTTGGCGCTAAATTAAGATATGACCGCCGCATGACTGATTTGTTTGGTTTGGGAATTATTATTGTATCTAGCCTATATCTAGTGTTGTGGTTGTGTACAAATGTGTTATGCTCATTTGAATATGTCTCTGATACTAAGTGATAGTACGTAGTAAATACAATTGCCTAACGTTATATATTTGGGTATCGTAATATCATTGGTCGGGTACATTGTTATTTAGTTAAACACTAATATTAGAATAGCTTTTACTTCCGATACATACCGATAGGTGAGGGGAGTATTGGGATCGCAAAAATGATCGATTTTGAGATAATATGCTTTGTGGGCATTGGGAACAACATTGACATTGGACGCGCTACATAAGGAGGCTCCTTTTATAACCGCACTTATTTTCTTCCAACATTTTTCTATCGCAGTGCAGTTATAGTGCAGCTTGTGTCTTTTATCCCAAATAGGGGTTTTCGCAAATACTGAGGCTATAAGTAACTCTTTGTCGCTACTCATCTTCGACCGGCACAGACGAAACCAAGTAGCAAACTAAATTTCTGTTACTACAAAGACGTTCAAGCGGGCTTCCGACGCTGGTAAGCGGTCGAAAACTCAGTTGAGCAGGTGAGCCTGCATGCGGTACCTGCACGCCTTCGCACGCCATTGCACGCTCACTACAAAGCCCCACTGTGTTTGCGCGCTTTGGCGCGGTGAGCTGGAGCATTGTCTTGATGGAGGAACGGAGGAACAAGGTGTCCATTCCTGACTTTGGTCGCAGGATCCTCATATATCCAATGAGTTAAGCCACGCACTGTTCTTAGCTGTCACTGTCCTTTGTGCCTCCAAAACGATACGTTACACAACTCTGATCGATTTTACAAATATAGCTATTGTTTTCTTCTTTACATATCGGAATTCTCTGTCGGCTATGGGTGTATCCTCACCATCAAAAGCCCAGAATTTGTTTTGAGCCTTGATCGGAAACCTCGTAATAGTACTGCCAAGTCTCGATATCTGTAACAATCTTGTTCACATGCAGAGATTGTCTCTTATCAAACTTGTTTAATATATTCCGGCACCAAGTCACACCTTGTGTTATCTGCTCTTCAGTCAGTTGATGGAGAAAAGAAAGTTTCTTCACGTGCGTTAATTATTTTTGAAGCAAGTTACCTATAGTTAGCTATACTGGGTTCCGTCTCTGGAGTCAGGGTAGCTGCACTTTTATGAATCCAGGCAAAGGACATTCGACGATTCTAGTAGAGTTGCATGAGGATAGTCCTATTTTGTTGGCGAGGAGCGATATAGTTTCTCCTACACATCGCTTCAATCGCAAATTTACGGTGATGTTTCCATCAAGGGAAGAGTGGGAGTCTATGGATAGACAGCTCATCGAGGGAGGAGGACAAGTCTGGTACACAGACGGTTCACTCGCTAGAGAGGGCTCGGGCTCGGGAGTCTACGGACCCCATACAAAACTTTCACTCCCTCTTGAGGGGCACACCACAGTATTCCAGGCTGAGGTCTATGCGATACTTGCTTGTGTAGATCGTATTCGGGAAACTGACGGGTCTAGGAGGTGGATTACTATCTGCTCTGACAGTCAGGCAGCCATCAAAGCACTGAGTGCTTGGAAAATAACGTCGGGACTGGTCCTGGAGTGCAGGAGGGCTCTTGACGACATCTCAGCTAAACACAAGGTATCACTGATGTGAGTACCTGGGCACGCTGGGGTAAAGGGTAACGACATGGCGGATCATCTGGCTAGGATGGGATCCTGCAACAGTTTTGTGGGCCCGTAACCAGCCTTAGGACTATCTGCAAACTTGATTAGGAAAACAACTGGAGGGTGGATCCAGAGTCAACACTCTCTGAGATTGAACAACGTCTCTGGTCATCTCCGTCAAGCTAGGGAACTATTAGCAAGGCCTGCAGAGAGAATAGGACGATTTTGTCTCTCTCTGGATGGGAGCAACTTGAGATTGCTAGTAGGCCTATTAACGGGTCACACCACCTTCAGGCGTCACCTGTTCGTGATGAGGGTGGTCAACGACCCAACGTGCAGGTGGTGTGGTGAAGAGGAAGAATCCTCGGCTCACATCTTGTGTCGCTGTGAAGCCCTGGGTTATCACAGGCAGACTATGTTGGGCTCAAGAATCTTGGAACCAACAGAGATAAAACGGATAGGACCTAAGAATGTACTTGCCTTTGCTAAAAGGGCAGGTCTTAGGAACTAGCGCGAATAGAGGCGCAAAAGGGCCCAACGTGTGGCCCATGCACCAGTCACATTCTGTGCTGGATAGCTTCTGGTCCTTATTCATTCATACCTATAGTTAAAAGTGTGTGAGTTATTCGCTTGACTGACTCTCTAAAATATTTTGTCGAAGGGCTTGCAGAATTTATTTGATTACATGTTTCAGGTTTATAGTTCTTGGTATTGAAGATCTGAGATCTGCACAAAAATTACGGTTCAACTCTAGACAGACGGAGTCGATAGAGACCAGCTCACGTTCTCTTCTTCTCTTTTCTTGCAAGATGTGTAAATTTTTGCATCTAATTCAAATATAGGTCATAAGCGATTTTGTACCATAAATTCTGTCGAATAAGACAGAAAGGAAAATAAGACCCTCCAGAGCGTTGTGAAAACCACTCATACGCTTTTACATCTAACCCACTTTGTTACTCGCGCCACCCCAACAGATTTCTCTTTAATTCTACCATTATATTGAAACGTACCATTTATTTTATACGAACAAGACCCTAGAAGGGAGGAGGGTGCCTTCGATACGGTCGCTGGCGCTATGAACTTTACGGGGTAATTTTTTCCACCAAAATCAGTTTATCGTAAAGAAAATGCTTGAGGCCTGTCACTGGTTTGAAGCAACTGGCTTGCTATTTCTCACTGTACCTACAGTTCAAAATGAGTACTTTTTCATAATGCCTTTTCTTTTTATATGACAGAGCGTAAGTTGGCTGAAATTATGGATTTATCCTATGGTTGATGCATGTCTTGAATCAGATCGATTTTTAAGATAAGACGAAAGCCTGTTTTTCATAGGTATTCTGCAAATGGACAGCCGCAAAATTAACAGAACTGTATACAAGGAAAAGTGTCAATTTTAAACTAATAGTACTATTTTGACACTATGGTAGCATTGTATATAGCCTACAACGGTGGATTCGCGATGAGTATACTCTAGTTTAAAATCTTATATATTTATTAAGTATACAAGCATTATAGTGAGTAAAGCGGCTATCAAAGTGAAACTATAGATGGAAGAATCGGGTGTGTCTTCTTATAGATCTAATGACTTTAGTCAGACACTGCATACTACTTAGCTGAGACTGCCTTTCTGTGTCCAAAATGACACGTTGTCCAGTTCACAACAAATTTTGTTTTGAGTGCTGCTTCCTCCATCTGAACGGTTCGTACTATTGCAGGTCTTCCTATGACAACTGTAGACCTCTTAAAACTACCTGTTTCGGAAAGTCGGGCGTGGATTCGTATAAATCTTCTTACAGCAGGCACTGCGCCGTTGGGGATATCGTTCATGATAAATACGTCTCGCAGCATGACCGTTACCCTGAGCCATTCCATAACAGAAATGCATATCTGTCATTTCTCCGTTAGTAAATTGGACCATTTTAAGTGGAATATCAGTACACTTCTACTTGACAACAAACTCTAAACTGAATAAACTGACAGTTTTCAAGTTGTTTAGCAATTATTGCAATTGTTTTTCACAGCACACTTACTAAATAGATGAACATTTATTTATTTACAATAGTCTGCATCGATTCAATAATTTGCATTTTTCTCGAAAACGGTTAGCCCTATCGAGATGTACCAAGAGACCATTTTTACGTAGAAATCTCTGAAATACTGTCACGACGGCCTCTTTTTCTTCACCCAGGGAATCAAACTCGACGTAACTTTCACCGTTTTACTTCACTACTCGATACAATATCTCTTAACCTTATCTCAGGTACAACTCAACTCAACTGAACAACTACGCTATCCGTAGCACCTTATATATATATACTTCATCGAACCATCTAGAGCATTCGATGACATTTCTAGAATCCATCCGTCATTCTCGAAAACTCTAGACGATTCGATGACGTTTACACTCCAAAAGATCTAACCTAGCACTTTGACTTTACATCATGTATGACAACCAATGACAACTAATACAAATACACGAATACCATAATATACAGTATGTTACAATACCATATTCTAAAACCAATATGTCAAAAAAATTACCATTTAGAAAATGCGGTTATTTTTACCCTCAACTCCTTCCGTATAGTACGCCTCTGATTAAAATTATGAAATTCTGAATTCAGAATCAGATTCAGCGTCAAAACTTTACCCATCGTACCTAATTTCGTAATTTTGTTATGAATAGTTTCGTGAATATCGAGGGAAAACCGTCTTCAGAGTGCCCCATGCAAAGGAGCGTAGCTCCTTTAGGAAGCATTTCCGGTCCCATATTCATATGACATTTTCTTTCTATTTTTCGGAGTACTATTCGTGGTTAAAGTTTGTTAACATACTTAATTAACACCCTGTACATGTAGACCACATTGAAAGTTTATTAGAAAGGTGGTGCTAGGTAGTTTAAATCAGAGATATCATACAAACACGTGATACTCAAAGTTATGATAGGAAGCCCAATTCTAACGTAATTTGATTGTGATAACTTATCATCAGATTTGATGCTACACTTTTTTGTAATACGTTATAAATTAATAAATTATCTGTGGTTCCACACACACACTACACCATCCAGTATGTAGGTATACACATGCATGTACGTACCAAATCATTACCTTCACATCTGTTTTCATTAGACACACTACGACGCTTGAATGGCCAGCGTCAAAAGACGAGAAAGAACAGCAATCGCGCGTATTGTAACGACGCGACGTTACCCAGTGCCTTTCAATTGTTCTGATTGCAAGCATGTTTACAACGGACGCCGTCAAATAGAAAATACTACCTTGAAATGTCTATTGTACGGGTTGCGTCGTAAATTGATATCTACGCACACCATATGGGGAATAAGTTACCACAGGAATAGTGTATGCAAGGCGTTGGTGTTTTTCATACAGGGCTGATTCTAAAGTGATTCTCGAAATAATAATGCTTTGTCAGAGAGGATGCTAGCAATTTTTTCAGAAAAGTGAAAAGCAGTTCTATCAAATGGCGGTATCAAACGACCATTGACCCTTTATTGATGCAAGAATTAACTGAGTTTTGAGGAAGCTTATGGCCAGAACCCTGAAAACGCTCCGTGGATCAAACAAGATCGTTTCGTTTCCGAGATAAACGTAATTGTACTGATTATTTATTAAAATGTAGAACTGCAAACAAAAACCCTAATAAAACAAGATCTTATCATCGGATTTTCAAATTTTTTATATCAGCCCTTGGAAAATATGCTATTACGTCATTGTGGATGGAAAGAAAGTGATGATTTATCAAAAACTTAGCGAGACAGTCTCAAAATTAGTATGTGTTGAAAAGTGAATTCAAAAAAGGTACCATAGGTACCAACAAATTATTTTTTCTCAAAAAGTCAAAAATTTACTGTGCAATAGCCAGCCAATAAGGTTCCATTTAAACTATAAAAGCAATTTGGCTTTAGAGATAAACTGTCAACAAGTGATGCTATCCAATCTAACAGAAAAAAATCACCAAATACTTAGAAATAAACCAGCCAGCGCTTTGTATCTTCCTTGATCTTGCCAAGGCTTTTGACACTATGTGTCATTCACAGATGCTAGATGCCCTTGAGGATGCGAGAATACGTGGAGCACCAAAAACATTATTTTCTAACTATTTATTTGAAAAAAAAACAGTTGGTAAAGATTGATGTTGTAAAACACAACAATTCGTTCATGATAGACTGTCCATTACCTGTGAAAGAAGGCCTAGCGACATAATACACATTTTTGGATTCATCTGAACATTGCCTTGCATTGGAATTTCCTGATGTTTGCATATATAAGGATTGCTTTCGATCGTTCTATATTGTGTAAAGTGGAAATTGTTGATTGATTTCAATGACATTTTGACAAAGAATTATTACCATGGCGAGGGAGGAAAACACGTATGGTTTTTAGAAATCGTGTCTGTGGCGGCGCAGCAATAATAGAAAACCAGGCATATAAAAACAGCTTAAACTTCGTTTTTAGGCGTTTCAAGGGTTTCCGATTATTTTCTACCTTATTTGGGTGGGGGTAAAATTGAGGTGGCTGGTGGGTGGGGGTTTGTTAAACTGAAAGATTGATGTATTTATCATATCTATCCACTGACCTGTGAAATGAAGAATAATACACTTTTTTAGGTTCATCCGAATATTACCTTGACTGTTACAGAAATCAGGGGACAAGGGAATTTTATGACGTATTCATGCGAGTATTGCTTTAGATCGTTCTGTATTGTGTAAGAATTAAGAATTAGAACCCTTAGAGGTTACGTACTCTCAACATTGTTGTATGGATTGGAGAGCTGGACGCTAAAACAAGAACATATTTAAATAAATTAGGCAAAATAAGCATTCGAGATGTGGTGTTATAGAAGAATTCTAAAAATACCTTGGACGCAGCGAAAAACTAATACAGAAGTTCTTAGACTAATGGGTAAAAGTTGCGAAATTGTTAAAAATATAAAAATTAAAAAACTGCTGTATTTAGGACATATAATGGGAGAACGATATCGTTTGTTACAAATTATAATGCAGGGTAAAATAAAAGGAAAAAGGAGCGTCGGCAGAAGGAGAATATCATGGCTGCGAAATTCAAGGGAGTGGTATCAATGCAGTTCCATAGAACTATTTCGAGCAGCGGCAAATAAAGTAAAAATAGCATGATTTCCAACCTCCGATAGGAGATGGCACTTAAAGAAGATGAAGTACTGTGTAACGGTGAAATTATTGAATCGATTTTAATGACATTTTGACACAATATTTTACCGGGATTGGGATAGAAAACGCGTATGGTTTTTAGAAATCGTGTCAGTGACGGCACGGCAATGATCAAAGAACCAAAAATATAAAGACTGCTTATGGGGGCACGCCAATGCAGAAAGAAGTCTCAAATGAATTTAAAGGGCATCCTGCGGATTTCGTTCTCGGGAAATGCACCACCGTATGCGCGTTTAAATTTCTATTTTCTCGTGTTCGTGTTTTTGTCTCGCCTCCTGACGTCTGGGTTATATCTCGCAGGTGACAGCACGGTCTGTTCGATGCGTTCCACCGTCTCGTCTGCTGGAAATGCATTGGTTTCCCAGGTACGGTACGGACAGATTTTGCATCTAAATCAGTCCGTTTCGGTCGACGGATTTTAGTTACTTCTCTTGAGAAAGAGCGTTTCTGAATTTACATCATGGTGCTGTCGAAACTCCCTTATTGTTAATCCTAACAAAACTGTTTGTCTTCATTTTCGTAATTTAGTTAGGGGTATACAAAGACCGGCGGAAAGTCTAAACGTGGTGATCGATTCAAGTAATATAGAACTCTCGTGTATTGCAAAGTTTCTTGGACTATACTTAGGACTTAACTTGGCGAATCCAAATTGAAGATGTATGTAAAAAAATAAACAAAAGTTATTATGCTATGCTACAGCTAAGAAACTGTTTCGACACTCCTCAGTTAATTGATATATATTTTGCCTTAGTTTATTCCCATATTTCCTTTCACATAGTTGCATGGGGTAATACCTCCTTGGCAAATAGAGTCTTTATTGCACAGAAGCGAGTTATAAGACTCATGTTTCGCTTAAAGTATAATGAATCATGTCGTCCGTATTTCACAAAATATAACATATTAACGTTACCATCAATATATATTTATAAATATATAATTTTCGCTAAACAAAATATAGATGTCTATTGGAAGAATTCGGATATACACAATTACCACACTAGAGGTTGTGCATCGTTACGATCAGTGAAACATAGAACCAGTTTTTATGAGAACAGTCCTTTTTATATGGGATACAAGTTGTTCAACTCCTTACCTACTGACATAAGGAATATTGGCAGTGATAAGTTATCTAAAGGACAGCTAAAAAGTTTCCTGCTTTCAAAATGTTTCTATTCAGTTACTGAATTTTTTACTGTATAGTTTGCATGCATGTATCTTCTATATGTATTGTGTAATATTATGTGTATATGTATATTTATGTGTGACTTTATAGACAGCCTTTACTTTATAATTCATTTCCAATTTATATTTATACATCTTTATATTATTTAAGATTTTTATGTGACATATCCAATACCTTCAATGGTCTCAATGGATGAATAAAGTTATTATTATTATTATTAATGAATTATCGTCTATTCGTCTAGCAGAGAGGTATGTAAATGACAATCTGTCAATGTCAAACAGTGGTAGGTTTTGTTTTTTCATAACCTTCGGTTAAATGCAGCAAAAAGTTCACTACTGATAATATAATACACGACTAAAAGATACCCCCAAAAGTTCCATTAACTTCAAAATTGGAGATACTGTTATTCTTTTTGCTAATTATACAAAAAGTTAGGATTTACATCTTGATGACGATTTAATATTTAACAGTCATGTGCAGAACGTATACTACTAGCAAGGGAAAACCGAACACCTAGAAAAAAAAGGGATATTTCGAGGGATATTTGTATTAAAAATTCGTTCACAGCATTTTGTTCATTAGGATGCTATTTACCTATATAGCACCTCTAAAATCTCTAGACATGTAAAAACAAAGCATGGCTTTTTTCAATTCAAAAACGATTATATCTGTTGCAAATGTGGCGAGAGACCAGTTGATTGTGTAAAGTGATGAAATGGTTGTGTAAAGATGCCCCCTAGGAGACGACAGCCCAGTTTACGCAGTTAAACCCCTTTGAACGGGGTCTGATTGTAGGCCAACGAGAACGTGGTGCTTCTTTCAGATCAATTGCTGTAACCATAGGGCGTAGCTTGGCTACAGTTGCAGTAGCATGGCGCGCATGGATCGCAGAAGGGCAAGATCGTCATCTACGACTACTGGCCCTTCAAGACAGAATGCGATCCACTGGAACTGTTGCTGTCGATTGGTATGCAGCTTTAAGAAGGCCCATTCAAAGCCGCAAGGTGTACTATAAATGTGAAATGTGCTTAGGGTCATATCGTCCGCATAAAGTGCTTCCACTCACTGCAACTCATCGTCGTCAACGGTTAGATTGGTGCCAAGAACACTGACAGTAGCATGCTGAAAGGCATCAGATGGCCTTCTCCGATGAATCCAGGTTTTGTCTGGGGGCACTTGACGGACGCCAACGCGTAAGACGACGACGGGCTGAACGACGTGATTTCCAGTTTGCTGTTGAGCGCTATATACACCGTCCTATTGGTTTGATGGTTTTAAGGCATGTTCATGAACTGCTCAGAAAACTGTGATCTGCACTATTACCTGATAAGTGTTTTTATTGTATATCTCTTTTCTTTTCATTTACCTGTAATTACCTCAGGAGGGTTGTTTATCATCATCATAATCACAATGTCTTAACAGACATGTTGTGAACTCGTAAAATGCATTGAGTCGAAGCTAGATTATTGCCGACACGAATATTATCAATAGTTTTGAGAACTGTAGCTCGCCATCGTTCGCGATTTACTGTCAGTTCAGTGGCGCTCTTGATACTCATATCCAGCAAACGTTTCGTCGTATCCACCCAGTGTGTAGGGGAACGGCCACGGCGCCACCCACTCGGGCATGACCCTGAACTACAAGTTTCTCCATATTATCGCTTCTGTGAATATGTTCAAAGAATGTAAGCATTCTCGTCGACACAATGGAGGATAGTCTCTTTCGATTACCGAGCTCATCCAGTATGCAAACATTAGTTCGATGGGCGGTATAAGAAACTCTCAGCATTCTCCTCCACGTCCACATTTCAAAAGCATCTATGCGAGCTCGATCTGCCTTTCAACAGTCCAAGTTTCCGAGGCATACAAAAATATGGAGAACACAAGAGACTGAACTAGCGACATTTTGGTAGCTTCAGTGATGTTATGGTCACGCCGTATTTTAATAAGCCTTGTCATGACCATACGTACCTGTTGAATGCGCCGTCGAATATCATTTTCACAGCTACCTGAATTGTCGATCAAAGAACCGAGGTATACAAAAGTTTGAACTACTTCACAACGGCCTACTGACTTTATTTCTCGATGATTATCGTGCTCTCTATCTACGATCATAAGCTTGGTCTTGTTGTAGTTAATACCAAGAATATATGGGCCTGTTGTATTATGAAAAACTACCAATTGAACCTCAATATCTGACAGTACTGGGTGTCAGAGCGGATAATTTACAAGCATCTACTACTACAGAGAGTTTTCTGGTATGCTTTACACAAAATTTGTTATATGTACACGTACAGGTTTTTAGACAAATTGAACAAAGAAATAGCAATCGGACTGTCAGCATTCTCCTCCACGTCCGCTTGCTTGTAAACTGCATTAAATAAATAAAATAAATAAAAAATAAAGGTGAATTTTTCGCCCCTTCTTCCTCATAAGAAAATTAAAAAAGAACCTAACAAATCGTCACCCCAGTACCATTTTTCACAGTAGATAGGTGCTAGAAGACGTCGCCGTAGCGTCATGTCGTAGTGAATGGAGCAGGGCTCTGTCGTCCTTGACGGGATAGAAAATTGCCCCCGGGTGGGAAGTCATTAGAAGATGAGGAATACGACGGCATACAAATGCGACTACATCACTCTTTGCGGGCTTGTATACGGCTACAATTAAAATAATGAAGCTAAGACATCATATGCGAGTTATGATTAATAGTGCCTGACGCCGAGATTTGATGCGGTTCTGAGGACATGAGAAGGAGATGAATATATTTGTATTCGGGGTATTATGAAAGAGTATTTTTGGGCAATGACTGAAAATAGATGCAAGTAGCGAGAAAAAAAAATGGAGTCAAGTTGATTGACTCAGTACTTTCCACACATAATGATGATACCATTTTGTTATTTTCCCATTGCATGAAGTTATAGTTTGAAATCGCCTTGCAACCAAATCATCGCCCACCCGCCCGCAAAAAAGCATCCAACTCAAAAACTCTCGTAAATAGTTTCTCGCGTCTCCCACCTTGGGGACTAGGATTCCATAGTCTTTTTCTGCATGCTTCAACCAGACGATGTGAAATGATCGGGAGCCTCCAGATCGTCTAAAAATGAAGTTTTATATTTTTACTTTTTTATTATTGCTGCTCAGCCACTGACACGATTTTTCCAAAACATACGCATTCTCGCTGCGATAGTAATACTGTGTCAAAATTTCAATAAAATCAATTCAATAATTTGCGCGTCACGCAATATAGAGCGATCTAGAACAATACTCGTATGTATACCTACATCACAAATTCTAAGTCGCTTGGTTTCTATAATAAACAAGGCAATGTTTGGATGGACCTAAAAAATTGTATTATGTCGTTAGGGTGTTCATTCACAGGTCAATGGACAGCCCATTATGAATACAACAAATTTTTCAGTTTTAGAACCTCCCATCTCCAGCCTCCCCAAATTCACCTCCACCCAAAAAAAAGTAGAAAATGATCAGGAACTCCTAAAATGCCTAAAAACGAAGTTTGAGGAATATTTAATTTTTTTCGTTTTTTGCTAATTACTACGCCGCCAATGCACCATTTCCAAAATTTTAGCAGGATTACCTACTAGGACCCCACAGCATATAGGTACCCAAATTTCATCACAATCCATGCAGCGGTTACTGAGATTATGAGGGTAGAAGAACGCGCCACAGACAGACAGACAGACCGACAGACGGAAATGAGTGACGTGGATTTTCGTTATGTAGACATCATGAAACGCCCAAAAAGCGTTTTATCTCAAAATCGAAAATTTTCGCGATCACATGTGTGGAGCAAACTCATCCAGTCATTTGGCGAGGCTCAAGTCGTTGCTCTCGATATTTCAAAGGCATGCGATCAACTGTGGCATGCAGCTCTCCTAAAGAAGCTCCCGTCTTATGGGCTCCCTGTTAAGCTCTGCGGCTGGCTCGCAGACTTCCTCTCAGGTCGGAAAATCTCTGTCGTGGTAGACGGCTTTTCCTCTTCTTTCCATAGCATCAATGCCGGGGTTCCGCAGGGATCGGTATTGACTCCGACATTGTTTCTGCTTCATATTAATGATCTACTCTCTAGCACTACAAACCCAATCCACAGTTTTGCGGATCACAGTACGCTGCATGCAGGCATCGTGAGCAATAGACCGATCTCTGTGGTCGAGCTGGAACGAAGAAGACTGGCAGTGGCAGCTTCACTTTCAAAGGATCTCGATACCATTACCGCTTGGGGGCTTAAGAATATGGTTAAATTTAATGCCTCCAAGATCCAGTATTGTACGCTATCAAACAAGCAGTGCCCAAGTCAACACCAGGTTCTAATGAACAACCAGGCTCTGCCAAGGAGTCACTCATTCAAGCTGTTAGGAGTCAACATTACAGAAAATCTGATCTGGCACAAACACGTCGCGTCAATTGCAACAACTGCTGGTAAAAAGCTTGGGTACCTATTTAGAGCCAGAAAGTATTTCTCACCATGTAATCTCTTCACGCTATATAAAGCCCAGATAAGACGTTGCCTGGAGTATTGCTCTCATGTCTGGGGGAGCTGCTGGCCCTACTACCTTGTCTTTACTAGATGCTGTCCAGAGAAGGGCAATTCGACTAATTGGCGATCCGGCCTTAACGCGCCACCTCCAGCTTTTTTCTCACCGGCGAGTTGTTGGTGACCTCTCACTCTTCTACCGATATTCCAACCGAATCTGCTCCTCTGAGCTATCCTCTATCGTTCCGCCGCTCACTGCTTCTATCAGATGTACCCGTGCGACCGCTGCATGTCATCATAAGATGGTCGTTCTTCACACATCAAGAACTGAGCGGTACTACCGCACATTTATTCCCAGGGTGAACAAGGCTTGGAATGGACTGCCAGAAGGTGTATTTATTGGGCCTGCGGGTATTGGCCCATTCAAATCTCGCGTTAACAAACTTCCCCTAACATAACCCTTTCACAGCAGCCGCGGTACTCTGGTGTTTAGGTTCTGCCTGCGCGGCTGCTCAGTTATATAAAAAAACAATGCTCCCCTCACCTATCGGTGTGAGAAGTAAAAACGCAAAAAATTACACAATTCCTTTAACAACTTTTTTTACCCTGATATGAAATGACATTTGGAAAATCTTTACCATTAGTTTACAGTCTACATGTTTCGCAATCGAATGAGACTTATTTTGTGTTTGTAGAACATCTACATAGGCTATGGCTAAGTTAATACAACACTCGCACATCAATTAAGCAAAAACAAAATGGCTGCCATTTTATTATGGTGGGAGAAAAACTACTCATGAGGGGTGATTTGTCGATAAAAATTACCGTATTCTATCCCCCTAAAGCCTTCCGATCACCGGTCACATTGCATAGGTAACGTTTTTCCGCAATCCTCCAAACGAATAAGATAGTTAACTCACCCATGGCCGACTTTACTCACTAGGCCGGAGCATTGAAATATGGCAACACTGAATAGCGGGCGAGCTTGTGTCATTAGTGCAATTCTTCCAGAGTAAACAATAAGATTGGAAGGTGATTTTTAATGTGTTTGTAATTATTTACCTGCACAAACGAAACTATAAAGATACAGAGATGGCTGCAAAGTGTGTAGTACCAGGTTGCAATAGCAATTGTGCTTCCAGTAGAGGACATACCAAACCATGGCCGAACATAACCTTCCAGAGTAAAAACAACATTGCAAGGTGATTTTTAATGTGTTTCTAATTATTTACCTGCACAAACGAAACTATAAAGATAAAACATGCCTGCAAAGTGTGTAGTACCAGGTTGCACTAGAAATTGTGCTTCCAATAAAGGACATAAACAGAAGTGGGTGAACGGTATTCCTCGTAAGGGCTGGTTATATTTATAAGAATAAAGACAATAATTTACAAACATTTCACCTATTTTAAAGCACAATGTGGTACCTACAATGTTTTCTGGACCTCCCAAATATCACAGAAAAATACAGTTAATAGAACTCATCTGGGCATGCATCTGGACATACCTACGAAAAGATTTCATAATGAAAGGGAATCAAGACCAGCAAGAATGGCTTCACAGTGACCTTATAATGAATTTTTCTAGCTCAAGTGACAATTTACAAAGTAAATTGAGTGTTCATTAGCAATTGTGCTTCCAATAAAGGACATAAACAGAAGTGGGTGAACGGTATTTCTCGTATGGGCTGGTTAAATTTATAAGAATAAAGACAATACTTTACAAAAATTTCAAAGGATAAGACCTATTTTAAAGCACAAGGTGGTACCTACAATGCTTTCTGGACCTCCCAAATATCACAGAAAAATACAGTTAATAGAACTCATCTGGGCATGCATCTGGGCATACCTACGAACAGATTTGATAGTGAAAGGGAATCAAGACCAGCAAGAATGGCTTTACAGCGACCTAATAGTGAATTTTTTTAGCTCAAGTGACAATTTACAAAGTAAATTGAGTGTTCATTTAAGTGGAAGTGGCAGCAGGAAACAGGTTGCGTTTATTTTTATTTTGTAGTGTATGACTATGATGAGCCAGACATCAGATGTAAGTGGTATTAGTAGTAGTAGTTCTAAAAAGTATTTTTCTTAATTTATTAACCGAGATGAACTCTAATACGTATAAAATGTAATAATTATTCTGAAACTATAGGCCCACTATTTGACAGCTAAGCCACGTTGCCCCATCTAAAGCTCCGGCCTAGTGTAGAGTCGGCCATGACTCACCCTGTACATAGCAGTTCTGTATGTAACCTAAACAAATCCGTTCTTATTCCTCCATCTACCAATCACAGTTGCTACTCCACGCGACAAATACCACAGACCATCTAGCACAAATCCTAACTACATTACAGATAACCGTACTGCCACAGTATGAATCGATTCTCCACAGGCAAAGAAGTTGAGGAGCTTGAAACTCCCTCCAGTAGATGTCGCGATGCTACTTACGCAGGAGTTCCATCGATGTCGCTACGTACTCCTGCTGGAGAGAACTATTACAAAAGGAGGGACTCACCCCTAACGCGTACGAACATAAGGGCGAATTTGGAAGGGTTCGAACTGGCAACAGGTGAGGTTCGATCCAGAGAAGTTGCCGTATAGAGATGGGTATGGAGCCCTTCCAGGTCACCATTCGCGAAATTTAGGCCCTATTGGTCCGCTGTACATACTCCCAAAAATCCCTCAAAGGTGTGAGTGACAGCTAGCTTCAAGAGAGACACTTAAGGTCAACTTGCGACTTGGGTGGACCTAGGATGACTGCAACCGATATTTAAGTTTTACTATTCAGTGGCGAGCAGCAATACTATGTACTGTACAAATTATTATAGGGATAGACATTAAAAGCACGAACTATGTCACGTTTTGCCCCAAATACCGCCAGAGCAAGCTGGATTTGTACCTGGGAGAGGAACACGAGACCAACTAATGAATACGAGGGTTGATCTATACCTCCGTCAATCCAACAGTACGCAGACAGTTGTTTCACGCTTATTAGCGATCATCAGTGCGCCATAGGTCGATTGACGGAAATAGAGAGCATCAATTTTTCCACGTTTAATAAACATGTGAAAGATGTGCGAGCAGACAGAAGGAATTCTGCCGGTGCGCCATCTAGTACCCGAAGGTAACGGCAACCAAAGAGAAACGACAAGGCTCGTTCGCTTTTGCCACTAGAGGCACGGATTTTGACGCAAGCAGCGTAAAGCCGATATACGAGCCTTGTCGTTCCACCAAAGAGTTTACTGCTGCTAGTAGCATTTCTCTTTGGTTGCCGTTACCTTCGGGTACTAGATGGCGCACCGGCAGAATTCCTTCTGTCTGCTCGCAACTAATGAATGTTCGACAAATAATAGAAAAACTTTTTGAATACAACGTGCCTGCGATGTTCTGTTTCCTTGACTATAGCAAGGCCTTCGACACAGTCCAGTGGAGCCGATTGTGGAGCATACTGATCGAGATGGGAGCTCCCAAACATATTGTCCATCTTATAAAGTCACTGTATGATAACAATACGGCACAGGTTAGATAGAGGGCGACTACTCAGCAAATTTCAAAGTGGGAAAAGGTGTCAGGCAAGGCTGTGCTCTTTCCCCAATACTTTTCAACTGCTATGGAGAATGGATAATGGGGAAAGCCTTGGGGGACTGGGGAGGTGGAGTTTCTGTTGGAGGGAAAAAATATCTAATCTACGTTACGCCGACGATACAATCATACTAGCCAAAGGCGAACCAGAAATGTATGAACTTCTGCAGCGCGTGGAGGAAGCAAGTTTAGAATCGGGCCTACGTCTAAACAGGTCAGAATGCTGCCTCAAGATAGTGGACAGAGCTAAGACATTACCACCTTTACGGCTAATCAACAATGTTGAAACGAGCGATCACGTTATCTATCTAGGCGCATGTATACAAAACAAAGGAGGTTTTGAACTTGAAATAAAGCGTAGATGCGGAATGGCGAAGGAGGCGTTAAGTAGACTGAGGAGAATATGGAAGGACTACAACATCCACAAAGTAACGAAAACCAGACTAATGAAAGCGCTGGTTTTCCCCATAGCAACTTATGGGTCAGAATCCTGGACTCTAAACGCCTCCTGTCGTAGAAGAATAGAGGCGTTTGAAATGACGTGTTATCGGAGGATGCTAAGAATACCCTGGACAACGCACAGAACGAACATCTCCATCCGCAGGGAGCTCAAAATCAAAGATCATGACCGGATTTTACCAACCATACAACGTGGGATGCTCTAGTTTCTCGGACACGTTATGCGCAGGGACGGGATGGAGAAGCTCGTGGTCCAAGGGAAGGTGGACGGCAAAAGAACGAGGGGCAGATCCCCTATAAGGTTCATGGACCAAATAAGGGACCTTACGCACATGTCGGTCCCAGAAGTAATCCGTGCCGTGGAAGACCGAGAAACGTGCGATCACTGACACACCATAACCATGTATGAGTCACGACGTTCGGGAGCGAACTACGACTGAAGAGAGAGAGAGAGAGAGAGAGAGAGAGAGAGAGGATGTCACGTTTGGATTCATTTGAGATGTGGCTATACAAACAGACACATATTAAGGTTATCATGATCCGATCGAGTAACAAATAGTAGGGTACTAGAAAGAATTAATAAAGAACAGGAACTTTTAACTACAATAAAACGAAGAGAAGTAGCATATTCTTCCGTAATCATAGGTCTACGGGTGACTTCCTGGCCCACGTCACTCACTCGTGGAAGAGAGCAATTGAAAATCATGGCGAGTCCCGTGTTGTTGCCCTTGACATATCAAAAGCCTTCGACAGTGTGGCATGCGGGACTTCTGGTCAAGCTTGCTGCTTATGGACTACCACCTGGTCTGTGCCAGTGGCTGAATAGCTTTTTAAACGACCGATCTCCATTTGTTCTAGTCGAAGGCTGTTCATCAGACGTATTTTCGGGTGGTCCTCAAGGATCTGTCCTATCCTCAATACCGTTTCTGCTGTATATCAACTGCTGACCTTTTTCGCCTGCGTGTCACCGTAAGTACGCGTACTTTAAAACCGTCGCGCAAACCGTCGGCAATCCAACTGGTTTGAAATCTTGCTCGTAGCTTCTATCGGCTCGTACTGCGAGCCGCGAGCCATTGTTTCGTCAGGCCATCGGTGCGGAACGCTTGTTGTGTTTGGCGTTTGTTAAAAGTTTTGTTTATTTAGGAAAATTATCAAAATGAGTGATTTCAGCTTCACGTGTGTCACCGACGTCGAGCCGAGTAAGTTCGCGAACTTAAAAACCGCGTACTCAAAGTTCCTACATGTGTCACCCCTTTAAGGTTTCTGGACACTATCCAGAAGAGAGCAATTAGACTAATTGATACGCCTAACCTCACAAAAGACCTCCAAAGCCTGGAACATTGAAGAAGGGTGGCTAACCTGTCCCTCTTTTACAGATTATACCATGGAAGATGTTCGAGTGAGCTCTCCTAGATAATAACACCGAAGGCCGTCCGAACGAGGAACACTAGGGAGGCTCTGCCAGCTCATCCTTACCAGGTCGAGCTCCCTACTCCCTGAACCAGTCTCCTCCGGCATTCCTTTTTTTGTAAACCTCAACGCTGTGGTATGAGGTGTCGGGGATTTGTTTACAACCTGCAGCGTTTCAAATCTAATGTGTACCGAGACTTATCCTCTCAAGTAAACATGAGGCCTTTACGGAAACACTGATCTGGATCCGGATAGATCAGTTATATGTCAAACAGCTGTCAAGTGGAATTTATGATTCCATGAATTTAACCGACATCGAACAACGAAAAAGTTGGTTTAACAATAAAAAACAGATGGTAAAGTAAAGCAGCTACTAATCTGAATCATCTGATCGCAATCACTTACTGTACAAGAGTGAACTACCCTATTTCTGACCGATCCCAGATCACTTTCCGAATGTCACACACATAAAAATAATTTCTTAGATGGAGCACAGATGCTTTAATTCAAGTATACCATAACTTCCTATACGCGCAAAGTTATGCTAATCTTAAAGTCAGAATACGATATCTTTGACCATATAAGGGTTAGATTGAGAAAATATCTTCAATGCAAAACTGGGAAATTCTTGATAGTAAGAATACCATAATCTTAAATCAAGCATATGGTAATCTTGTATTTCATAATCTTGACTGAAGCATTTCATAATCTTAATTGGAAGCATTTCATAAACTTGACGCAAGTAGCTCAACTTTATTCTAAAATTGTGATATTCTTGGATGAGGAATCTAGTAGTATTAATTTGAACATTCAAACTCTTCTATGAGCATGTAGACATTTTTCTGGAGAAATAGTTCTGCAAAATTTCTTAAATCACATTTAAAATATTTAGTACTTATCTAGGAACACCTGAGACAGGTCTTCGCATCCCAATTTTTTTAATAGCTCATTCATGGTTGGATAGATTCAGTGATAAGGAACTGGGACGCGACTCAAATGGCGGTGGACCAGCACTACCGGCAGATTCGATGACTGATGGTTGACGGTGGTATCACGGTATCACATGGCAACGGCAATTTATTTAACAGTTTGACTAGATACTATTATGTGCTATTATGCAGGATCCAGGTATTACGCTACGGTGCTGAAGACGGCGGCGAATGCGACAATCCGAAAACCGATAATGGCGCGGCGGCGCGGACGCGGACGGGCAACAGGCTGTTGAGTACACGCTGCGCGTCTGCGCCCTCCGACGTTGGTAGACGTCAAATAAATGATTTACTTGATACAAATATAGGGTGTGCTTGTAAAACAGCGTTCATTTTCAAACCAAGATTATTATACTGTAAATGAAGGTTCGCATTTGCAAGCTGTCTATGTTCTTGATAGAAATAAACTGGGCACCGCTGGGAAAAATGATAATCTTGATATAAAATTATGAAATATTTGTTATTAAATTATTATAGTCTTGGTTGCAAAGAAAATTATATTTTCTTTCGGAGCATATTTCTTTAAAATAAGTATATAAATGAAAAACATATTCTTTTTGATACAAATTTTCTATAATTTTCTCATCAAATATTCTTTCTTAGAGTGAGAACCGACGTTCTTGTTGTCAGTATGTATTTACAAGAATATCACAATTCTTGACTTGAGAATTTCTTTTTATGTGTGCAGGATCAGTGATCCAACTGATCGGTTTAACCCGATCGTAGTTCCCGTAAAGGCCTATGGAGCATATGTGAGTTCAGTTCAGTTCAGTTCACTTTATTGTTACATTTTGTATAATAAATACAATTGTAGAAGTCACAAAAAAACAGCAAAAACGAGAGACGATTAAAAAAGTACATTGAAAGAAACATAATGTACCTATACAAACATATTTTGACCAGTAAAGCAAATATAAATAATATATAAAATCTATTTTAGCAAATTGGCAGCGACGGCGTCTACATATTCCTCCTTGGAATAGAAACATAAGTTACAAATATGTCTCTTTAGAAGAGACTTAAATTTAGTATTACTCATGCTTCTAATTGTTTCGGGCAAAATAATATACAAACTTATTTCTAAAGAGTTTTTTTTTTGACTTCGAATATTTGAATTTTTCTGTCCGAATTAAATTACAGTTTCTGGTCCTATAATTCACATTCCTTGGTTGAAGTTTATCTTTGTTTTTCAATTTATGAATTTCGAGCAGTTGATAATATATATACAACGCTGGAAGCGGCATAATTTTGAATTTTTTAAATAGGGGTTGACAATGCTCATAGTACTCAGCATTAGCAATAATGCGAATGGCTTTCTTTTGGAGACGAAATGCCTGAATAGCATATGACGAGTCGCCCCATAGTAAGACGCCATATGTTAAGTGACAATGGACCAATGAAAAATAAGCAATTAAAATAGATTTAAAATGGACTAGCTTTTTAAGTCTACGAAGAACGAAGATGGATGACGCTAGTTTTTTTGTCAACTTTTCAATATGGGCAGACCAGTTAAGCCTGTCGTCTAATATTATCCCTAACAATGAAGCCGTTTTACCCGATGTAATGTTATTATTAGTTGAAAAAGTAATTTGTTGTGTTTTCCCGAGATTAAGCTGGAGGTTGTTATTAGAAAACCAAATTTCGGCCCTACCCTCTAACTCGACCACTTTTCTTTGTAGATCAGCTAGGCTTTCACCAGCTGTCACGAATGACGTATCATCAGTGTGAGTGTCCACTGAGGGCATACAAATTTGTTAACGAGTAACCGAAGTAGCTGAAACTCGCGACTCCCAACTCTAGCAGTTGAAACTTCCTCGTGTGGCGTGCGATGAAATTCAGTCGACTGGTGACTTCCCCGAAGTTCTGGCGTTTCCCGCGGTCTTTCCGGTTCAGGACACACGTCCCGCGTTACAGGTGTTATAATATTGTTTCCCCCGACGGGTTTGGACAGAACATGTGATGGATGGCAGGCTTCAGTTGCTGTTGTCCGGGTCATATAGGTGAGTCACAACTGACAAAGCTCTAGTTGTATAGTTTTACTTTGAATGCAACATGGAGATATTAACAGCTCTCTCGATACTATCAAAGCTTTCAGATTACTGAAAAAAGCTATTAGACTTTCCTGGGATATCATATAATAGCAAATCACTAATTAGCAGACATAATTTGGAAACAGTGACATGCATGCATATATCGTCCTTTCTAAACGAAATATACAGAAACAAACATATGCAGGTACACTATCGGTTCAAGAATTCACTACTATAAGACTAGAAGTGCAAACCACTTGCGTTGCTAAAGGCTAAATAGATCTAAGAATAATTTCGAGAATAATTTGTTAAAACTTCGAATTTATAATAAAATTAGTGATCAAACCAGATTATCGCCAAATAAAATCATAAAAAGCTATTTTTTAATCAATTGAGGGGTACATGGGCTGCCGACTCTACAATATGATTTTACTATCACTTGCTTCTGTATTTGTATTCAGGGCTAGCAATGGAATGCCACCAATGATAAGGCCATGATTTAGACAAAAACAATATTGTCCTGAGGCGGGTTAAAGAGCTCAACAACAACAAAGGCAACCGTATAGAGGACGGTCTAGCCAGGAAGGCTGCTAACCAAAGAAGTTTAAGACCATGTGACCTTTCTAGAATGTCGACAGCCACAATTGCGGAACTAGACAACAAAACAGTCCCATGTCCAAATGGTGAAGAGATGGAAAGAACTACAAAGTTGCAGATTTGACCCTTTCAGGCTTTGGCATTGCAATATCCAAGAAGTACTTGGCGATGACCAGACGAAACCTTCGTCTCATAGTAGGATTTCTGACTGGCCAACTCAGGAAACACCTCCACATTATGGGGTTAAGTGACACACCGATATATGTAGATTGTGTGAAAGCGAAGACGAAACTGTGGGTCACGACATGTTTGAGGGGCCAAAGTTATCTTCTATTGGAAACTCTGTATTCGAGTCTTGCCCACAGCAGGAAGATGTCCCCTAGCGACTTGTTCACCCTCCCATAATTGGCTGTAAGTGCAGTGAGACTACTCACCCATCTCCATTCTACTGATACAGGCTGTACTTGTATTGGTGAATATAATTGTAATTTTGATTGTGATGTTTGGTTCGTAAACCCTTTTGTGCTTTATACAATAGATTCTGATGCCCTAGCTGTGTTTTTTAAAATGTAATATTTTCTTGTGTTTTATGTCAAGCCTTACAATGACATTATGCATATAAATGTAAGGTAAGAGATCAGATTTCAGAGACTTGATATGCGGTTTTCAATAGAATATGACTAAAATAGAGAAAGATATGAACGATTTTCAGCCCAGTAACCTTTATACCATTCCATACCAGTCTGTATTTAATGCTGACCTTTCTGGACTTTATCCTCTCTTTGACTAATTGTTGTCGAAGTTATTGAGCAAATATAATTACCTCTTGGTAGTTGAATTTCTTACAATTAATTGTAATAATAGGGTTAAAAGGGTGGATGTAGAGAGAATGTACATTTTGGTGGATGCTCATAGACCGCGCATCCACCAAAATGTAAATTATAAACCCGTATACTCTAGATAATGGCGAATGCACCAGTACTCTATAAATCTCAATCTCGTGGGAAATATGTAGACATGGTTATGTTTAAAACTGTTTACAGATCGCAAATACAAGGATATATTAGTATATAAGGAAACTAATGCTGTCCTTCTTGAAAGTTTAGGATTTTATAAGACCCAAAACAAGATATGATATCCTTATCTTTATAGTACTTTAGTTCAATTTAACGTTAACGTTTAATTTTGTCTTGCAGAATGTACAATAGAGCATATGGCAGAACGAAAAGCTAAGCCAAAGAATTTGTCAGCAGTTCTGATACCAATATGACACATGTTAGTGCTGATTAGAGCCTTTACTGAATTTAGAAGATGAAACTATAGAAAATCTCTGAAATTTTATAATTACCCAGTGTACACAAGGTTTCAGCCTGATAAAAAGCCAAATAGAGATTTTAGATTTTTTAAATAAACCGGGACTTTATATTATCACTAAGCGAGGCAGAAACTCAAAGCTGCAGCTGGATTTGTAATTATTGCCTTCAAATCATCTAAGACGTAACTAAACCTTGTAAGGTTCCACCGTGATAGAATACCAAATAAGGACTTTAGGTTTTATTAGATAAACCGGGAGGCTCAAACTTGAAACTGCAAATGAATTTACAATTAGCACCCTCAAAAATCATCTAATATACTAGGTTTCGTCCTGACAGAAATCGAAATAAGGATTTTAGGTTTTTTTTAGATAAACCTGGAAGATCGGGAAGTCTGAGAATATCAATTTCCTTTAAACGAAACTGAAACTTAAAACTGTAGCTGTATTTCTAATAAGCACCTCCAAATAATCTAAGATGTCTAAAGTCATCTAAGACACGAGGTTTTATCGTGAAGAAAGACGAAGCCAAATAAAAATTTTAGATTCTTTAGATGATACTGGAGGATCGGGGATTCTGATGAATTCTATCTTCTTTAAACGGGACTGAAACTTAAAACTGTACCTTGATTTGTAATTATCGCAAATTAAGTAAGACGCAAGGATTCATTCTGATAAAAAGTAAAATCAATGTTTTCAATTTTTTTAGAGGAACCCGAAAATCAGTATTCAATATTAACCTTTCCGAATTTTAATCTCTTCCATGGACATTGTTATCATAATTATTGTTCATTAGTATAAATAAAACTCGCATTCACCTGAATTATAAATCGGGATTCGTCTAATCTCAAAAATGGTGAAAGCACCAAACTATTTACAAACCAGCAATCGAGATGGAACATTTCGTTCAAAAATGATTTCAGATTATTAGAGACATTATCAGCAAATGATTTGAATTATTGTACTTGTTTTTTTATTTTACTTTTTTTTGGACTTGTGCAAACATTTATTTTTCTGTTTAGCACCAATACTATACTGTAGAGATTTAATGATGTTGGTCCCTGAATAGATGTTTAAAACCTTAATTAAAAGTTGCGATTTTACGGTACTAGTTTACAGCGTCTTAAACGATTTTCGATTTGGTTCAGTTGTTTGCGTCTTATTAGCTTTATTCGGGTTTGAATGTGAAAACCGCGACAGACAGACAGACAGATCGATGGAAATGAGTGACATGGATTTTCGTTATGTAGGCATCATAAAACGCCCAAAAAGTGTATTATCTTAAAATCGAAAATGTCCTACCGGTGTGGGAAGTAAAACTGTTCAAAACTGATCCGAGTTGAAAATAACCCGAACCCAAATGACAAAACCACCGATCAGCTGTCAGAATACGATCGGGAACTATATCGTGTTAGAGCACGCGCAAGTAGCAGTCCGAGAACGAATCTAGCTTGCACATTATCTCTGACTAGTTTGACCGTGTCCAAACCGTCAACAATTTGAACCCGAACATACGACTAAGGCCATCTGACCGGTTTCAAATTAGTTTGTGCAAATCTAAACAGGCGCACACTCCTGACAGTTTTCGTCGACACCCGAATAGACCTATCGTTAACTGACTAGCCAAAACGGAAACGAAAAAAGATGACAGTCATATCGTGGTCTTAAAAAAAGACAATGTCGTACCTTTAACAAGGGCATAACGAAAAGGGTTTTACAGACTAAGTAAACTAACAAAATCATCAACATAGTTATAATGTCTTAACAGACACGTTGTGAACCCGCAAAATGCATTAAGTCGGAGAGTATTGTCGACACGAACATTAACAATAGTTTTGAGAACTGTAGCTCGCCATCGGTTGCGATTTACTGTCAGTTCAGTGGCGCTCTTGATACTCATATCCAGCAGCTGTTTCGTCGTATCCACCTAGCATGTAGGGGAACGGCCACGGCGCCGCCCACTCGGGTCATAACACTGAACTACAAGTTTTTCCAAATTATCGCTTCTGTGAATATGTCCGAAGAATGTAAGCATTCTCGTCGACACAATGGAGGATAGTCTCTTTGGATTACCGAGCTCTTCCAGTATGGAAACGTTAGTTGGATGATCGGTATAGGGAACTTTCAGCATTCTACTCAACGTCCACATTTTAAAAGCATCTATGCGAGCTCTATCTGCCTTTTTAACAGCCCAAGTTTCCGAGACATACAAAAATATGGAGAACACAATAGACTGAACCAGCGACATTTTGGTAGCTTTAGTGGTGTTATGGTCATGTCATATTTTAGTAAGCTTTGCCATGGCCACACGTACTTGTTGAATGCGTTGTCAAATCTCATTTTCACAGCAGTGAATTGTCGATCAAAGAACCGAGGTACACAAAACTTTGAACTACTTCGCAACAACTAACAAAATAAGCGAGCAGACAGAAACAATTCTGCCGGTGCGCCATCTAGTACCCGAAGGTAACGGAAAACCAAGGAAATCTCTGCCTAGCAGCAGTAGACTTCTTGGTGGGACGCCAAGGTGCATCCGCTTGGCCACTAGAGAGCGCGGGTTCTATACGCCGCTGCGTATGAAAGCCGATATACGAGGGCTGCTCTATACCTCCGTCAATCCACCAGTACGCAGACAGCTGTTTCACGCTTATTAGCGATCATCAGTGCGCCATAGGTCGATTGACGGAAATAGAGAGCATCGATTTTTCCATGTTTAATAGCCCTCGTAACAAAATAAGGTAAGCTTAAAAAATATCTTATCTAAATCCTACAATACTATATCAACTCGTTTGACTTGACCCGCTCAAAATCCGTCCCCCTGTTGTCTACCACAAGCTCAGCAAAGCAAAACCTCCTTGCGGTGCCGCAGCGCAGTAGAGGAGAGGGCTTTTTACCGAAAGCCATCTCTATGTAAAATTTAATTCCACCCGCCCTACCGCCACCGTTGGAACTATTGTTATCGGACGCTCAAATATGCCGAGTATACGCTTCCAGATGTTTGTTTAGGTCACGACTACGAGTTTTCCCTACCGCCGCCGTAGCCGTGCAGTCTGCTACACCCCGGTAATGATTTCGTGGGTGGAATTTTAAACGGATCTCGCGGTGCGACGCAACAGCGTCTGATGTGTGTCTGCTGGTGGATCGCGTAGACAGTTTATTCGTATTTGCATGAGGGACTTCTGGTCAAGCTCCCTGCTCATGGACTACCACCTGACTTGCGCCAGTGGCTGAATAGCTTCTTGAACGTACGTTGAATCAGACCATGGCCGACTCTACACTAGGCCGGAGCCTTAGATGTGGCAACGTGGCTTAGCTGTCAAATAGCGGGCCTATAGTTTCAGAACAATAATTACATTTTATATGTATTAGAGTTCATCTCGGTTAATAAATTGAGAAAAATGCTTTTTAGAACTACTACTACTAATACCACTTACATCTGATGTCTGGTTCATCGTAGTCAGACACTACAAAATAAAAATAAACGCAACCTGTATCCTGCTGCCACTTCCACTTAAATGAGCACTCAACTTACTCTGTAAATTGTCACTTGAGCTAGAAAAATTCACTATTAGGCCACTGTGAAGCCATTCTTGCTGGTCTTGATTCCCTTTCACTATCAAATCCTTTCGTAGGTATGCCCAGATGCATACCCAGATGAGTTCTATTAACTGTATTTTTCTGTGATATTTGGGAGGTCCAGAAAACATTGTAGGTACCACATTGTGCTCTAAAATAGGTCTTATCCTTTGAAATGTTTGTAAAGTATTGTCTTTATTCTTATAAATATAACCAGCCCATACGAGGAATACCATTCACCCACTTCTGTTTATGTCCTTTATTGGAAGTACAATTGCTAGTGCAACCTGGTACTACACACTTTGCAGGCATCTTTTTATCTTTATAGTTTCGTTTGTGTAGGTAAATAATTAGAAACACATTAAAAATCACTTTCCACTCTTCGCTGTTACTCTGGAAGGTTATGTTGGTATATCCTTGTTTTCGAAGCCCCAATTGCTATTGCAACCTGGTACCACACACTTTGCAGGCAACTTTTTATCTTTATAGTTTCGTTTCTGCAGGTAAATAATTAGAAACACATTAAAAATCACCCCAATCTTATTTTTCACTCTGGAAGATTACACTAATGACTTCACAACAAACAAAAGCTCGGCCCGATACCAGTGTTGCCATATTTCAATGCTCCGGCCTAGTGAGTAAAGTCGGCCATGCAAGATGTCATTGGATTCCAATCAATAATTCAATCGCAACCTTGTCGTTGATTCGAATCTGTGTTTGGTAATTGATTCTAAACTACTTTCTTTTCCTTGGACCAACAGACTTTGTTGCGAGGACAGCTGATTGATTCGTTTGGATGTTTAATTGTGTGATTTTGTATGAAGTTATAAGGAGCATGATATAAGAATTAGACATAAGCCTGCACCAGTTGTTGCATTATTACCTGAAATATAACTGTCTGACTAATCTAAATACCTACATTCAAATGTGGGTGTTAGCTCTTCTAAGTCCCAATTTCTCAGTGGGTCCTCCATTTAATATATAACTGGACACATTTAAATCACACAATTGCTGATGCAATACGCAAAACCACGAGATAACACAACACGGCTGACACCGAAACAACATAACAGAACAACCTCGTCCATGTTGGCGGGTTCGCGGCGATAGTAACACTGAGATGATACCCTGTTCTTTATTTTTACGTTCCTTGAATCGGGACATCAGTCCCGCCGAATACTGATTATGGTTCAGCGAACGACAAGGGCCATTGAAACAAAATTAAGTTTTATCAGATGAATTATAACCAACTGCTGTTGCAGTAATAATTTTTGTAGATTGAATAGATTGTATGCTTTGCTTAAACGAAGCATAGGGTTAATTTCGAAAACAAAAGGATGTTTTGATTACATTATATGGTAATACTGGTATTAGAAGGATTATACATATCGTTAGAACGAATATAAAATTATTTTGAATTTTATTGGCGTACCTGTGATTAAGGATTGAAATTCTTTCAATGACATGGATTTGAAACAACTATAAATATATTTAAAGCGATGGAAAAACATCCAAATACTAACAATTAATTGGAAACGCAACAGTATGTCTTTCTGTGTCTAATCTAATGGTGGAAATATGCGGGTTTCCGCAAGTTTGCAGTTTATGAGGAAAGCCTCGAGGAAAGCATTCCTTGCCCAGACCTCTGCTATGTACATTTTGTTGAAATATGTTACGGCATATTTCAATACCAGCTGCCTGCAGTGTATATACATACGTACGGCATGAATAACGTCCAAGTAATTACGGGTAACCACTGCATCCCGTCGTCCTTACATGTAAATTTCCTTGAATTAAGGTCAGCGCCAAGTCAAACGGCATACGAAACTGACAAACATTTCCTCTGGAACACACGTAGAGCCTCCGCCGGCGCCTTTGTGGATTCCGTTTGCCGGGCTGACGTATTAGCATTCCCTTACATCACACAGAAAATAATTAGATGTTTTGAATATTCCCTTTCCGGACAGATTCTATTCCTGGCTGTTTTGTATGCGTAGTACATTTGCTGTGTCTTTGATTCGCTGGAACTTCGTTACTCTGCTCCGTTAAGCTTCACTGGGTTAGATAAAGCGATCGTTCAGATCAAAGATCATTGAATATACAGGGTGTTAATTAAGTATGTTAACAAACTTTAACCACGAATAGTACTCCGAAAAATAGAAAGAAAATGTCATGAACATGGGTCCGGAAATGCTTCCTAAGGGAGCTACGCTCCTTTGCATGGGGCACCCTGAAGACGGTTTTCCCTCGATATTCTCGAAACCATTCATAACAAAATTACGAAATTAGGTACGATGGGTAAACTTTTGACGCTGAATCTGATTCTGTATTCAGAATTTCATAATTTTATTCAGAGGCGTATCATACGGGAGGAGTTAAGGGTAAAAATAACCCTATTTTCTAAACGGTCATTTTTTTGACATTTTGATTTTAGAATATGGTATTTCAGAGATTTCTACGTAAAAATGGTTTCTTGGTACATCTCGATAGGGCTAACCGTTTTCGAGAAAAATGCATATTATTGAATCGATGCAGGCTATTGTAAATATATAAATGTTCATCTATTTAGTAAGTGTGCTGTGAGAAACAATTGCAATAATAGATAAACAACTTGAGAACTGTCAGTTTATTACGTATGTAATAATACCACAAAATCATTGGACGATGGCCGCGAAAGCCTTACACAGTATGTCTTTGAATTGTTAAGAATTAGTCTGTTTCTACAACACCAGGCTCTCCTATCATCTATCGCTTGAATACTCTTTGCCTGCAATTGTTCCGTGGTTTCAGAACTTTCAGAAGATATTGCAACTGCAACTAAATACTTAAATAAAAACTTAATACTAAAAAAAGCTGTCGTTTGCCTGAAAAGTGTTTTACCCGTTCCCTTTACTCTTCTCTGGAGTGGACGTGAAACTACCCTTACCATTCGTAAATACGTGAATACAGTACAGAACGTATGCATTGAGGGAAAACTTTAATGGAACATTTTAATTAGCCTAAATTAATTTTGCATGAAAATACGTGACAATGAAACCGATTGCTACAATTAAATAGTGAATCCTATAAATAACTTCAAACGTTTAGCAAAATTATTCAAAACACAGAGAGGTCGATAATTCGAAATTGTATTTCTGTCATTTGCTTTTGATACAGGCCAAACTTTAGCGTGTTTCCACAGAGTGGAAATTGTTGAGGTTTTCACAACCAGACTGAATATAGTTATTATACGTTCCATAAAAGTGCAGTCGCTCACAAAAAAATGTTATTCCGTATTCAAAACATTTTTATACAAATATTGGATGCAGTGGTACATTCTGCCTACGTAAATAGATCGTCGATGTATGTTATATTCATGAAAACATGTATGTGTATAGATGCTCATCCAGAATTTAAACGTTGCATTAAAACAGTATTTAATTTGAGCCTGTTGTTCACATGAATTCTCTATGAGTTGGGAGGAAAATATGAATATCAACATTTCCTTGTGTATTATTTATCTGCTGCCATTTTGTTATCCAGCGATCACCAAAATACTTTTGCGCAGGTTATACCTATAAATAAACAACACGTGTGGCATGAGTCTTAGATGAATGCTCTAACCCAATACTCAATAAGTGGGTTATCAATAGTATATCCATGTCATATGGAGCTGTCATTAACACACAGCTCCTGAAATACCTGGACAACAATAACATCATAAATGATCGCCAGTATGGCCTCCGTAAGCATAGGTCTAGGGGTGACCTCCTGGCTTACGTCACTCACTTGTGGAACAGAGCAATAGACAATCATGGCGAATCCCGTGTTGTTGCACTTGATGTGTTCCTCAGGGATCTGTCCTATCCCCTACAATGTTTCTGCTGTACATCAACGAGCTGCTGGAAATAACATCCAATCCAATCTACAGCTTCGCAGATGACAGTAAATTAGTGTCGTGCTTGGAACCAGGCAAGCCACTATCATCTCAGGACACGGTACATCGGCGACAGCAGCATGCCTCACAGATCAACGCAGATATCAGAACAATTGTCGAGTGGGGATTAGCAAATAAAGTACAGTTCGACGTACAAAAAACTCAGGCAACAACACTTACAAAGAAGTCTCACGATGGCTTACCAACCGTGGAAATGGAGAGTCACCCCATAGTCGAATCACCTTCCGTCAAGCTTTTGGGAATCAACATCAACAATAACATGTCCTGGCACGACCACGTCGTCAGTATTGCTAAAACGGCATCCCAGAAGCTTGGAGTTTTGTTCCTCTGTAGGAAGTTGTATACACCAGAGCAACTGCTGCTGCTCTACAAGGCAAAGATCCGACCATCGCTGGAGTATTGCTCCCATGTGTGGGGATGCGCTCCGAAGCACTCTCTAAGGACTCTGGACACTATACAGGAAAGAGCGATTAGACTAATCGATACGCCTAACCTCACAAAGGACCTCCACAGCCTGGAACATCGAAGGAGGGTGGCTGACCTATCCCTGTTTTACAGATTCTATCACGGAAGATGTTCGAGTGAGCTCTCTCAGATAATAACATCACAGGCCGTCCGGACCAGGAACACTAGAGAAGCTCTGCGAGCTCATCCTTACCAGGTCGAGGTCCTTACTCCCCGAACCAGTCTCCTCCAACATTCCTTCTTTTGGAGAACTTCGACGCTGTGGAATCAGCTGCCGCGGAATTTATTTCCCGACGGCTACAACCTGCAGCGTTTCAAATCTAACGTGAACCGATACTTATCCTCTCGCAGCGCTTCTACAGCGCCATAGGCTTTTAGCCTTTGCGGGAGGACGACCAAAAAAAAATACAGTAGCGCAACTCCTTAGAAATCATGCAGACAATTTGTCGGCTCCTCAGCACTAGTTGCGAGTATTGTCGTTCACGTTTTGAGCACAGGGTCGGCTTAGCAATACTGATGAGTAATCGAATGACTAAGCGTAATTGTGTTGCAATAACTTCAATAGACGTGATATATCTCGTAAATATAAATATTTTGAAAGCAGTGTAATAATGTTGTGATATTCTTCATCGAGGTTAAGCAGTTGTATAATTGGAATTCTGAATTACAGTTATACAGTACGTTATATCCGTTCATTCGATTTTATTGAATATATATTGGGGTGTAAACAGTTTTTTAGAAGCAAAACAAGAAGATATTGTTATCTCAGAGAAAAAATGTGGCTTCATTATTTGTAAGTTAATTACAAAAGTGCGAGATTCATCCAACTTTATTTTATCTTAACTTACTTAACCTTAAACTTAAAAATTTGTTTGGAAACAGGTTGACCATGGCCGACTCTACTCACTAGGCCGGATCATTGAAATATGGCAACACTGAATAGCGGGCCGAGCTGGGCCGAGCTTTTATTTGTTTTTAAGTCATTAGTACAATCTTCCAGAGTAAAAAAGAAGAATATAAAGTGATTTTTAATGTGTTTTTAATTATTTACCTGCACAAACGAAACTATAAAGATAAAAAGAAGCTTGCAAAGTGTGTAGTATCAGAACAATAAAGGACATATTATGGTGTTCAGTTTTCCTCACGACGACGAACATTTCAAACAAAAGTGGGTGAAAGGTATTCCTCGTAATGGCTGGTTATATTATATAAGAATAAAGACAATAATTTGCAAACATTTCCAGGGATAAGACCTAGTTTAAAGCACAATGTGGTACCTATAATGTTTACTGGACCTCCGAAATATCACAGAAAAATACAGTTCTAATCTGGGCACACCTACGAAAAGGTTTGATAGTGAAGGGGAATCAAGACCAGCAAGAATGACTTCAAAGTGACCTAATAGTGAATTTTTCTAGCTTAAGCGAAAATTTACAGAGTAAATTGAGTGTTTATTTAAGTGGAAGTGGAAGTGGCAGCAGGAAACGTGTTGCGTTTATTTTTATTTTGTAGTGTTTGACTACGATGAACCAGACATCAGATGTAGATGGTATTGGTATCAATAAATATAGACATTCCTTTAAACCACTAAATCATAATTTGCTGGTGATTTGAGTTAGATTTTACCACTGTCATTAAGAATGTCCTGTTGGTCTCAAATAGAAAATATTTTGGCACAATATTTTAAAATAGGTTTTGTGTTGATTTAATGTTAAAACCTTTTCTATGTCCAGCCAAAGAAAGTTTACAATTTTGTGAGAGAGAATAAGTTGCCAATTTTACCACCATCCTAAATATTCCTCAAAACTTTGCAGTTCTTTAAAAATTGCACTTGACAGAAAATATGCCTCACATTAAAAGTGTTGCAGAGGGTCTATTATTCTCGGAGAAGTACATTGTTTTACAAATTGATGAAATATCAGCCTGTATAAATGTTCTTGTCATTACAAAAATTATAGGTAGAACATAAAGGACAAAATTATTTGATAGGTATATTCGAGGGTATATTAAATACATACAGCTTATAGTTGGCAGGCGTAACCTTCCATCAGAGTATATAGCTCAAATTACAGTCCTTGCACAATTGCACAAAGCAGTTTTAATGGAAATTGCAAAAGAATACATCAATATGTATGTACATATAGATGAGTTTGTTTTAGACACATTTATTCATGTAATCAACCCAAAACTGATGAAATTCTGCTTGAATTAATGTTATTAATGTAGCAAATATTTTTATTAATAATTACATTGAAACAGTTCAAGACAAAATACAGACTGACAAAACTAAAAAGAGGAAATCTAATAGAAATAAGAAATGTTCAACAGAAGGGAAAATCTCTAAATCTAAATACATGTGTACATTTTTGTACTGATACTACTGGCATTTTTCACCATTCTTATTTTTTCAAAAAGTATTTTTCTTAATTTATCAACCGAGATGAACTCTAATACGTATACAGTGTGGTCCAAAGAGTGTGCAACAAATGGGATTTTTTTTTATTAGCTGCACAATCAAAAATCCAATATTGCCAAAAGTTGGTGCATGTCCGATAACTAATTTAGGTGCACTTAGAATGGTTCCAAGTTCATCAGTATACGGGGTGAATAAAAAAATATAAAAATTGTACAAGAGTAAAGTACCCTTATTTTCAAAAATTCAGCAAAATGTTATTAACAAAAGTTGTTTAGAATCAAGAGTTATGCCTAAATACCAAAACTTGGCCTCCTCTGAGAAAAAAAAATTTTTTTGAAAAAAGTGCAATAACTCTCCCAAAAATTTTTTTTTTTTTTAGTAAAACTGTTTGATACACTAATTGAAATTGAATTAATTTTGTAGAACTTTATTTAAATTCAAGCATTTTTGTGAAATTTACCTGAGGTTAAAATTTTTTTGGGAATCACAAGCTAAATGTTTGTTGCAAGGATATTAAATATGGCTTTATAATTTCGGAAAAAATCTTTTTACTAAGGCAAGAGGTTGCTTATAATTACATGCATATCAGAATAACTCTCAATAAAACCGCAAACTTTTTATTAATTTTTTATTTCTAAACATGTATTTAAATTAATCCACAAACATGAAATTTTTTTTTCTCAGAGGAGGCCAAGTTTTGGTATTTAGGCACAACTCTTAATTCTAAACAACTTTTGTTTATAACATTTTGCTGAATTTTTGATAATAAGGGTACTTTACTCTTGTACAATTTTTATATTTTTTTATTCACCCCGTATACTGATGAACTTGGAACCATTCCAAGTGCACCTAAATTAGTTATCCAACTTTTGGCAATATTGGATTTTTGATTGTGCAGCTAATAAAAAAAATCCCATTTGTTGCACACTCTTTGGACCACACTGTATAAAATGCAATAATTATTCTGAAACTATAAACCAATTTAAATTTTCCGCGGAATGCCCGCCGTTCGGCCCACGGTAACCGGCCCACTATTTGACAGCTAAGCGACGTTGCCACATCTAAGGCTCCAGCCTAGTGTAGAGTCGGCCATGGGTTGACGTATAAATTCAGTTTTGTCGTTACGTGACGTCACGACCGAGGTCACGACTAATTGAGTACATTTCGTTATTGTTTGGTTGCCATTGAGATAGAAGCCAGATGAATGTTTCTTGGGTGTGCGGTGAAGTTATGTCTATGGATTTCCACAAAGAACTTATTTTTATTTTACTTTATTATGTCTTCGAAACTCGATTCCATTCCATTAAAAACAGTAGGAAACAAAGCTTTTCAGCGGCGAAGCCTGCAGCTTAAGTAGAACAGAATTATTTTGCTGGTTACTTGTATATGGATCTCTGCAGGATCGAGATAGAATATTATATACTTACTTTGCATCTGAAATGGAAAATATAATGAGACTTCTGTACAATAGTGTTCTGCTGAGACGTTTTATAAATGAAAAATCAGTTGCAAATAATGAAAAGGGTATAGAAACGGATATTGGACGACATAGTTATGTGAGGTTAGAAAAATTTTAATAATAATAATAATAATAACTGGACCTTATTTACAAAAGTAAATAGGTAAAGTATCAGCTACAAGCTGTTTTTCAACTTAACCCTAGACAATAATGTATAAAGCTAAATTAACATTTTTTTTTTAAGAAATGTAACCTACATGTAGTATTAATGTAAAGCTTGTTGGTAGTATATTTCTTGTCTTAGTAAATTTAGTTCATGCATATTCATTTTCAACGCACCTAAATAAAATTACTAAGTTTATGTTTAAAAGTTTTATATTATATGTATGTCAAAATAGTGCCCTGGCAGTGCCGCGACACAAGGCGTCCATAAATAGTGGCAAGCACTAACTTTATTACAGCCAGGCAGTATTTTTGTCTTAATGCGCATGCTTAGATGTCAAATACGGCCAGCAATTATTAGTGACTTGTTGCAGCGGGTCTTCAATAACTCCCTATTAGTTTGAAAACATAGCTTTATTTTATGACTCCTCAACCTTCCAAGTTGAAAAATGAAGACCTAAGAACGTTCCAGCATGCTAATAGAAGGTTTAAAGATTTTTTCTGAGTGTTGCGGTATCAGTTTAATTACATTTTAAATCTGATACAACGTGATATTCAATCGTATAGTTCTGGGTTGTTACTTTTTTTTTGAAAAATCGTTTATTTCTGGAAATAATTATATAACAATAAACTTTAATAATTCTCTAAACAGTGCCGAAGGTTCTGGCCTCGAGACTTATAAACATAAACGTATCTACAGTGCTTATTCTTTTTCTTTAACTAGATTGCTACTAGAGTCCTTAATTGTATTATATACTACTTAATTAACTACATACATGCCTAGGTGTTGTTATAAATTGTACAAGAAGCTACTATAATATATTTTAGATATCTAATTTCAACTAGTAACCTATTATAAGCTCTAGACGCGGATTGCATTGGACAATTAAAAGCTATATTTGTACGACTGTAAACCGGATATATATTGTTTTGTGACCTGGTAAAATGATCATGTATTTCATTTACAAAATTATAGATAGTGTTATTTTTCTGCCTGCTATTAATTATTTTAAATATTAATTTACATTGTTCAAGTTCTAAGATTTTATCCATCTAAGCAACTTTTAGTTCTGTATATAACGTGATTGTATTGGTAAGTTTGCTATAATTAAATAGTATTTTCAAAATCTTATTTTGTAAAGTTTGAACATTTTGAAATAAAGTTATAAATAACATTTAAATAAAAAAGCTTTTATTTAAATGTTCTAAAAAAAATAAAATAAAATGTTATTTTAAAACGTTGACTATCAACTTATAGCCTCATTATACACAATCAAATTATCCTAGCGTTGAGAATCAAGCCACCAGTTATTAATTGTTTAAGATACAGATTTCATTAAGATTTTCACACAAAAGTGGCCTTTTTCTGAAAATACCTTGTATAACCTGATAAAACCCTATTCAATATGTTAATCAATGATAAAACCTTATATTTGCGGAATAGGGAAAATGAGCATAACTTTAGGGGCCTGGATACACACATTTATACATACAGTGTATTTGCCATGTAAAACACGGACTCACAATTTCTCGCACAATTCACTCTATTTTCAAACTACATATATATAATATTTCAGAAAACGATAGTTAAGACCTTAATGAAAGACAAACTATTTTCGATTTTCTCAAAAAAGTTTTTTAATGTGCAAAAAAGATCGCAACGCAAAATCATACATTCTCTAAATGCCTGTAATTTAACAACCAAACACGATATCAAAAAAGGCTAAATAGTTGCACAAGCGCAAGCTTTCTTCTTCAATTTTCGCTTTGAGTCATTACTGTAAGTTTAGAGGTAACGTCAGGAGCTTGGAAATGCGAAATTCATTTTTATGGTGACTTTGGACCTTACTTTTGGACCTTTTGACCCGAGTTTTGACATTACCTTTGGATTTTTTGACTTATCTCCCCTCATCTTAGACTCACACACTGGAGAAAGGGAACAGGCGGCCACGCCTCCTCGCTAACACGGGAATACGTCTTTTCTCAGATTCTCAATTTCGCGCGCTATATCCTAGACCCTTATATTCGGGAAAATATATGGAGTGTTTCATTTGAAAAAACACAACTTTGATATGCCGTGACTTTACAAATAAACTTTTATATTACAAAATAATCATATCAAACTTCGGACTATACAGGGTGTCCCAGAAAGACGGTCCCGTCTCACTGAGTCAAAATATTGCGAATAAACACAACATACCTATATACCAAGTTGCACCGTTTGACCGTGAGAGGGCTTCAAAGTCAAGAATAATTTGTCAATTTTTGTTGATAACTTCACAACGACATTTGCGATTTGAATGAAATTTGGTAAACGTGTAACACCATAAAAATGCCACATTTTAATACTTTTAACTCTAACACTATGGTGTTTTGGAATGGTGAACCGATGTCTTCGCCACTTACATTAACCACTATTTTTCTTATTTTTAGTGCTTTCGGTTTGAAATTTTTCCACAACAAAGATACATCATTGATAAATATTTTTTGACTCTTAGTAAATTTTCGTAACTGTCACGGTTTAACAGTTAAAAATAATTCTGTGATACTTTAGTAAAAGCGCACTTCAAAAAATACCGGGGGTCTATTTTACCCGGAAATCAATTGATTGCATTTTGTGGTTTAAATCTTTTTGTTGGCAAGAAGATTTGTATTTCACTTCAAGAATTCTTTTTACCGATGAAGCTTCTTTTACTAGAAGTGGAGTTACAAATCTTCAGTTCAATTTTTTAAGGCGAATAAATTTATGCAGAGAAGAGAATGGTGATCATCTTGAACAACTGATGTCTAGTCCTACATTTGTTTGGTCAATACATTTAACGGTTTTACACGATCTCATAACCCGATCACAAAAATTGTTACTCTTCATCTGCGATTTGCTTGTAGATTGATTTGGTACAGTTTGACATTAATGAATTTACTATCCGTTCAATTTTTGATATCTAATGTTTGCTGAAATTGCGAAATATCAATAACATTTTTTCAATTTATTTACTGTCAATTTGTGCGAAAAAGTACCGAACCGACACATTTAGAAGCATAACTGATTTACCCTGATAACGATAATTTTACAAGCGAAAGACTAACAAAATGCAATCAATTAAATTCCGGATAAAATAGACCAGTGGGCTACTACCGAAGTATCACAGAATTATTTTTAACTGTTAAACCGTGACAGATACGAACATTTACTAAGAGTCAAAAAATATTTATGAATGATGTATCTTTGTTGTGGAAAAATTTCAAACCGAAAGCACTAAAAATAAGAAAAATAGTGGTCAATGTAAGTGGCGAAGACATCGGTTCACCATTCCAAAACACCATAGTGTTAGAGTTAAAAGTATTAAAATGTGGCATTTTTATGGTGTTACACGTTTACCAAATTTCATTCAAATCGCAAATGTCGTTGTGAAGTTATCAACAAAAATTGACAAATTATTCTTGACTTTGAAGCCCTCTCACGGTCAAACGGTGCAACTTGGTATATAGGTATGTTGTGTTTATTCGCAATATTTTGACTCAGTGAGATGGAGGTTCTTCTATGGGACCGTCTTTCTGGGACATCCTGTATTGTGCAGGCACCCGCCCCCCCTTGTGTTGTATTATTCCAGCATGGGTTTCATGTTTGTATAAAACGAGGAACGCAGTAGTAGAAAAAAAAGTATCCCCGCCTCGACAATAATACAGCGATTAGCGAATAACGATCAAAACGCAATTAATTTCCGCTGTATTGCTGAAAAAGAAAACAATGGCGGCCGAGCATCGCCCACTACGGCTCGTTTTGCGATAATTATAAAGCATTGCGCTGGTCCATCTGTCGATCTCTGTGTCTAGCACAAAAAGCTTCCCACTGTCCGTCAATATTCGGGCTTCCGGCCTGGAAAATATTCGATATAACTGATGGTGGGTGGTTCCCTTTTTAATTTGCACCGCCAAATCAAATAAGTGTGAAGCCTTTTGTGGCTCAGGATTAGGTTTTAACGCTAAGAAAAAATATATACAAAATACTCATTTCATTGTATATACAGGGTGGGGTCCAATAAGCGCGCGGTGCTCCCTAGCGGCCATATTGTTCAAATTAGACGAAAATGTTTCAAATAAAAAACGTTTCTTTCCAAATACTCTACATTCAAAAAATAATTTCAAAGATGGCGGACTTCCGGGTATACCGGAAGTAGGTATCAACTTCCTTATTTTAATCGGAACACCCCGTATATCATTACGTTTTTGAATCTTCTAAATGAAAATTTGGAAAACCTGTTGGAAAATTTACCACTGGAGTTTTTAAGAATAATGTGGTTACAGGTAGATGGAGCGAAAGTACAATTTAGTGTTAGAGACAGAAACACTGGATGAAAGGTTTCCTGCCAATTGTTTCGTTTGCGAGTCACGCCACCTACGATTTTTCCAATTCCTACGCCATAATTACAAAACCGTAAATATCTTGAAAACCATCAAAAATAGAACCACATGTGTCGAGATAAAAGTGAATGAGAATTTAGTTTCGCATCCACCGATGTGAAACTTATGATACCACCCCATTTGAAAAAAAAAGTTTTTAACGTTTTTAACTTTTCAAATTTGAAAATTGCTAGCCTATTGATTTAATGTTCTTTTGGAACAACGATCTTACTGAAACACAAGTACGTTCCTTGCTTGTTTCAAAACCGAAAACCGCATCTTTCTATCATTTTAGTTTCCGAGATATTAACGTTTCTTACCACAAACGTCAAATTTTGTAAACATTGCTGAATAACTCCGAAAATAGGCTTCGTAGACATAAACAATGGTTTACAAACTGGACCTAAAAATTGATGCTGCATTCAAAAACGTAATAATATATAGGGTGTTCCATTTAAAATGAGGAAGTTGACGCCTACTTCCGATATATCCGGAAGTCCGCCATCTTTGAAATTATTTTCTGATTGTAGAGCATTTGGAACAAAACGTTTTTTATTCCAAACATTTTCGTCTAATTTAAACGGTAAGGCCGCTAGGGAGCACCAAGCGCTTATTGGACCACCCTGTATAATATAGCATATGTGGCTCGTTTAAAGGGCCATAGTACACAAGCGCGCCGTGGTCAGATTGGTCCTAATCCCACCAGTCAGAAGCACGCAAAATATTTCGATCACCAGATGGACCATAGGACACTAGCGCGCCGCGGTCAGGTTTGTCCTAATCTCACCGGTCAGAAGCCCCCAAAATATTTTCGATAACAGGCAGGTATGTGGACACCAGCCCGCGGGGCGGCGAGGTAAACTTATGTCTTATAATTTTAACTGATTTTAATTAATTCGTCATTTTTTGCGATCTTGCTAATAGTTACTGAAGAATTTGTAGAACTTCAGTCAGAGGTATCGTTACTTTTGACTTGACAGAAGTTAATTATTTTTTTATATTATTAAATGCGAAATATTGTTCTGAACATAATAAGTTAATCTGATCACTATAATAGATGCAAATAAAGAAGTTGGTATTGTCAGCAGACCGAAGTATCTTTATAATACCCCAAAAAAATTTTAATTAATCAGAATGTGTTCTAATTTGTCACAAATTTGATCGATTTCTTGACGATGTAAAAAAAAGTCCGAGAAATTTACCATCACAGCTTGTTTTGTGGGAGCATCATGGTTGTGCTCATTATCTCTTTTAAGAACATTCTCTTCCGATTGATCCATCATCAAAGATGCTATGCATCCTCTTCTAGAGCATATGTAGGCTACACCACGGATGGTTTCTTTATCTCTTCGGAACGTATACTCTTCAAGGACTATTAATTTCTTCCCTTTCACCTTAACATAGTCTCCATTATAAAAAAGTAGAATACAAACAATACCCACAAACAGCAACTAAGGATTGCAAACTATTGAAATATTTTCATTAAGGGTAGTTTTATATACCTACAGAAGCCGAATAGTCATTTAAATAATCTAAGAAATAACAGTAAGCTGCCGCAAGTCGTAAAAAGATAGATGAAAGCTCGCAAGAATAAAAGGGATGTGGTCATTAGGAATAACCAAGCTTAATTTTCTTCCGGCGCGCAAGTGACCGGTGTCGATGAAGGCACCCTTTTTGTAAACAGGTAAAAATCAAACCGCGCGCGCTCGTGACCGATCACCGTTTAAAGTATGTGATGCGAGTAGACAGAAAGAATTCTGCCGGTGCGCCATCTAGTACCCGAAGGTAACGGCAAACCAAGGAAATCTCTGCCTAGCAGCAGTAGACTTCTTGGTGGGACGCCAAGGTGCATCCGCTTGGCCACTAGAGAGCGCGGGTTCTATACGCCGCTGCGTATAGAGCAGCCCTCGTAAAGTTTGTGATATTTGAATATTTTTCAATCTAGCCATAGAGAAAACAAAACACAGAAGAGTAGTCTTATCCTTATAAAAATTAGAAACACTATTCGATACTAGCGACACTAAGGACGTCTGGCAGAACTAATGTGGTTTCCGCGGGCTTTTTGAATACTGGTTTATTTGAGACGTTATTTATTTCGTGCCACAATTTCGTAGAGGTAAGTGAGGTTAGGATAGTCGTCAGGTGTGTCAAATATACTTTTTTGTTGCATTTTTTTTTTTAGTTTCAACTATTAACTTACGAATAACACATATATTTGACAACGATAACTACTCTAACATCATATCTCTTCGAAATCGCGGCACAGACTTCATGATTTGTTGCTGATATATCGGGAACGAATTTAACTAAAATGCAATTTATTTGCAGCTTATTTTTTGGCTTATTTTATAGTGGTAGTGATACTGGTGATTCTTCATTTTTGGAGCATTTTATACTACTAGGTGGGATGTATTCTAAAGAGTGGTGGAATAAAAAGGGTAAAATGAAGTACAAATCTCTTTTTAATAAGTTTTAACTTTCAAGTATGGTACATGAAATTAATGTGTGATAAGCATCTTACTTTACCAAGTGTAGAATGCACTCTTATTCCATAACTGTCTTATAGGGCTTTCACAGTCGTATTGAGCATTGACTCTGTACATTTTAAAATGATTTGAAATTGGTAAAATGGTCAAACGTTTCCATTTCGCACAAACAATTGCAAATTTCTCAATTTGAGGTTATATTATATATTGGACAATGGATGGCACAGAACCACTGTGACAGAACATACATAAAGTTAGGATTCAATGTCCTATGTCAGATCATATGTCATCACAAGTTCGAAGGATTGCCACCATGCGCAATGCGCGTCTGGCATGCGCAAAAACTGTGTGTCAAGGTCATAGTATGCATAAAACCATCTCTCAGCGTTTTATGTTATCTCTGAATCTAGCGATTAGTTTTCTTAGCGACGCGAAGCGCGACGGCGACGGTGAGAGAGCTTATCAGCTTATCAGTCGGGTCACGTTTGGGTCAAGCGGAAGGTGCAAGAGTGTAGCCGGCGGGCGGATAATATGATAATGGAGGATCTGCGGCAAACGGCAGCTGCTGGTGCCTGCAACGCGTCCCGCCGGTCCAGGACGACGGACGATCGCTTTATTTATGACAATATGATTGGGGTCGGCCGGGGTTAAATCAATGGGAATGCGTCGCCAGAGGTGGCAGCCAGGAAGGCACATGTGCTCGCGACGTCTCCCTAATTCCCGCTCGGAAAATGGATTAGACCCACACGGCTGCTGGACGACGCCAACATTGGACGACGCCGTCGATCCACGGTTCGAAATTGTTTGCAACTGGGGATAACGGCTGAGAGTCCACTCATTGAGTTAGCAAACTCTATATGAGACAATAGTGAAGAGCGGAGGGTAGGTTAGCTCAGTGGTTAGATCGAGGGCTCGTGACCGGACGGTCCTAGGTTCTATCAAAGTTTACGGAATACATACAAGTTGGATCACTCCGCAAAGATATCAAGACGGCCTGCCTCTTGCTCCGTCTCCCCGGTACACCGGTAGCAGTGTACCGACGTCAGTCGGGAGATACGGGGCGGCGCAAACTAGAGGTTGAACGTGTTTAACGCGAAGTGTATACAGTGTCTCAAAAATATCGGATTTTGTTATCTCGGATTTGTTTGCAGGAAATGGATAATCTTTTTAGAAGTTTGAGAGTAATCAATTTCGCGAGAAAAGATATTACCAATCAATTTAAATTTATTAACGGATGGAGAATGACAATCAGATCCATCCTTATTTTGTGGTAAATCTTGAAATGTCGGATATAAATATAGAGTCTTCCACGACGATTAAGACAAGAAATATGTCAGAACTGGGCAGTAGTAGAGAACTATAATTTTGGGCATGTAAATTAGAGCAGATGTTGTGTCTCTTTTTGTCATTGTACTACCCAATGAGGTATTTGTTTTTGGTCACGTGACATTCAATTCAAAATTATTAATGGGATACCCTGTATATTTGTGCCTGTGTTCCTCCCGATAAAACAATTTCAACAAACTAGCACACTTGGGGTCTAAAGTGATTAGTTCAAGACTCGGTTCAAGAGCTACAGGTACTAAATGGATTATATCACGCTAAAAGCGTATAGTGTATAGTATAGTATTTTTATTGATAACTTTAACAATTTAGTTTCTACAGTAGCAGTTGGAACGACAGTAAAAAGCAAAATGTCAAAAATAATTTATTCACATCCATGTAAAGCATTTCCACATGATTATCTTTTAAAATTGTACATACGAGTTCGTATATACTATACCATAAAATTTATAAACTGTGATCTCAAAAATAAGCCAAATAAATAAAACATTAAGGTAAAAATACTACAGCACCTTTGAACCATCAGCTTTTACTTATCTACGAAATAGCTACAATATGTGAAATCATTTGAGATTTATTGGTAATAGTTTTATTAGGCTTTATTTTTGATATCCATTTATGTAACTTAGTGCATTAACAAAATAAACGTTATATTTGTATTTGTGTGTCTAAATTGGCCGTCAATACATAGTTTTTCAATAACCCTCGTATATACGTACAACCCAGGTGTTAGCAAGACCCGCTAAAAGACCCTCGTACTTGAGCAAAAACCAACGCAAAAACTAACTGGCGCGTGCGGCCGCGGCATCGCTTTCATGTGAGTTCTTCAAAGTGCCGACAGAGAGTGATCCAACTTATATGTATTCCGTAAACCTTGGTTCTATTCTCGGACATTTATTTCTGTTTTTTGCCAACCAAAAATAAATATCCATAAAAAAAGCTCAGCGAAGAATCCCTACCTGATCCTTCACTGTTGGCTTCTAATTAACAGTGCTGTTCCTACAGTGGCGCCGGGAAACGGTAACAAAGTCTACACAGAACACGAGGCTAATGACCAGAGCTGTCGATGCCGATGACACAGAAGCAAAAAAAAATAGTGAAGGGCATCATCACATTTGTAGCTGAAGTTTCGGGAAAACATTTGAGGCGGTAATAACGGTGTTTGGACTCACTCTATCTCTACGCTATCATCATCAAAGTAGTAGATATCAATCAGGGACTTTTGAAATATCTAAAATCGAAAATTTTTTTCGTTTTCTGTTGATTTATACTCCGCCACTGTTTTTATGATTTTAGTTTTTTTATTATTGCTGCGCCGCCACTGGTACAATTTATAAAAACCATACGCATCTTCCATCCTCGACGCGGTAGTAACACTGTGTCAAAATTTCATGAAAATCAATTCAACAGTTTCATTGTTACAAAATATAGAACGATCTAAAGCAATACCCGTATATTTACACCAGAAAAATTCTAAGTCCTGGTTGGTTTCTGTAATAGGAATGTTCGGATGGACCTAAAAAAGTTATTTATGTTGCTAGGTTTTCCTTCACAGGTCAGTGGACAGTCTATTGCGAAAACAACGAATTTTTCAATTTTACAATCCCCCACCCCCCAACCATCCCAATTTCACCCCTACCAAAAAAAAGTAGAAAATGATCAGGAAACCCTAAAACGCCTAAAAACGAAGTTTGAGGCATATTTAAAATTTTTCGTTCAGACCGACAGACAGAAAATCCGACGGAAATGAGTGACATGGACTTTCGTTATGTAGACATCATAAAATGCCCAAAAAGCGTATTATCTCAAAATCGAAAATTTTCGCGATCACAATACTCCTCTCACCTATCGGTGTGGGAAGTAAAAATTGAGCTTTATAGGAGTAAGAGTAGTATTATAGAAATATCACTGTATCAGCTACAATAATTTCGCGTTAGTTCCCGTATAAAGTCCTCTGCGTTCAAGAATGGCTCAAAATCTAGGTTCCCCAAAACAGCCAGGTTTAACGTTAATGTTATAACATACATGTAACCATTATGTGTATACCTCGGTCCTTTTTGTGCCCTGCGGCCGATCCCGGATTCATAAGAATTTTGATTAAATGGCCGCACATTGCAAAGGTAAACTTCAGCTTTCCACTTTTGTCCGCGTTTCACAAAGCCGGCGGCAAACAGCACAAAGAGCTCGGCTCGCGAAAGATCGGTTACAGCAGCGAATGCTGACGTTTAATTTGTAACGTATTTAGAATTTCATCAGGTGACACGAGTGACATTAAATCCATACGTGGAGCGGATGTAGCCGGACAGTTATATTATGGAGAAGGGATTGCGGACCTTGCCTCGGGTCACGTTAGCCATGGAATTAAAATGCTGCCTCGTCCGTGGAATGTGCTTTATTCGGAACGGGGAAGGATTGGAGCCTCGCTTTGATATTATTGTCGTCTAAGGGTGCATGCAATATCACACGCTTTTTAATTGGCTACATTGCAATGCAGGTAACGTTTGGCATGTCTTAGTATAACCAGTGCAGTGCGCACAACACCATTGAGTGCCATTGAAACACCATCGAATCTTCCTCCTTTGGATCTGGTAATTCAAGGGGAAGCTAGAAAAACTGGGTTCCGTCTCTGGAGTCAGGGTAGCTAGACTTTTATGAATCCAGGCCTTTGCCTGTCTGCTAGAATCGTCGAATGTCCTTTGACATTCGACGATTCTAGCAGAGTTGCATGAGGATAGTCCTATTTTGATGGCGAGGAGTGATATGGTTTCTCCTACGCATCGCTTCAATCGCAAATTTACGGTGGTGTTTCCGTCAAGGGAAGAGCGGGAGTCTAGGGAAAGACAGCTCATCGAAGGAGAAGGACAGGTCTGGTACACAGACGGTTCAATCGCTAGAAAGGGCTCGGGCTCGGGAGTCTACGGACCCCATACAAGACCTTCATTCCCTCTTGGGGGGCACACCACAGTATTCCAGGCTGAGGTCTATGCGATACTTGCTTGTGTAAATCGTATTCGGGAAATTGACGGGTCTAGGAGGCGGATTACTATCTGCTCTGACAGTCAGGCAGCCATCAAAGCACTAAGTGCTTGGAAAATAACGTCGTGTTTGGTCCTGGAGTGCAGGAGGGCTCTTGACGACATCTCAGCTAAACACAAGGTATCACTGATGTGGGTACCTGGGCACGCTGGGGTAAAGGGTAACGAAGTGGCGAATCATCGGGCTAGGATGGGATCCGGCAACAGTTTTGTGGGCCCGGAACCAGCCTTAGGACTATCTGCAAACTTGATTAGGAAAACAACTGGAGGGTAGATCCAGAATCAACACTCTCTGAGATGGAACAACATCTCTGGTCATCTCCGTCAAGCTCGGGAACTGTTAGCAAGGCCTGCAGAGAGAATAGGACGATTTTGTATCTCTCTGTATAGGAGTAACTTGAGATTTCTAGTAGGCCTATTAACGGGTCACAAAACCTTCAGGAGTCACTTGTTCGTGATGAGGGTGGTCAACGACCTAACATGCACGTGGTGTGGTGAAGAGGAAGAATCCTCGGCACACACCTTGTGTCGCTATGAAACCCTGGGTTATGACAGGCAGACTATGCTGGGCTCAAGAACCTTGGCACCAATAGAGATAAAACTGATAGGACCTAAGAAGGTACTTGCCTTTGCCAAAAGGGCAGGTCTTAGGAACTAGCGTGGATAGAGGCGCAAAGGGGCCCATAGTGTGGCCTATGCACCAGCCACATTCCGTGCTGGATAGCCTCTGGTCCTTATTCATTCATTCAATACAGGTATTATCTGTCCAACGGTTCTGAAGCCACGGGGTATCGGTAACAGGGGTATAGTTGTAAAAAGACATGGCCGATTTCATTCATGAAATAGACATGGGCGTGCGGATTTTACATGAATACTTCAGGGCTATGAAGCGTCTTTCCTTTTGTATAAATGTTTATTTTTACTTCCCACACCGATAGGTGAGGGGAGTATTGTGATCGCGAAAATTTTCGATTTTGAGATAATACGCTTTTTGGGCGTTTTATGATGTGTACATAACGAAAATCCACGTCACTAATTTCCGTCGGTCTGTCTGTCTGTCTGTCGGTCTGTCTGTCTGTCGCGTTTTTCTACCCTCGTAATCTCAGTAACCGCTGCATGGATTGTGATGAAATTTGGGCAGCGGTATGCTGTGGGGTCGTAGTAGGTAATGTTCGTATAATTTTGAAAATCGGTGCATAGGCGGCGAAGCAAAAAACAAAAAAATTAAATATTGCTGAAACTTCGTTTTTAGGCGTTTTAGGGATCCCTGACCATTTTCTCCTTTTTTTTTGGTGGGGGTGAAATTGGGGTGGTTGGGGGTGGGGGGTTGTAAAATTGAAAAATTTGTTGCTTTCATAATAGACTGTCCACTGACCTGTGAAGGAAGACCTGGCGACATAAATAACTTTTTTAGGTCCATCCGAACATTGCCTTGCCTATTACAGAAAGCAAAGGACTTAGAATTTTTTCTGATGTAAACATACGAGAGTATTGCTTTAGATCGTTGTAACGAAGAAACTGTTGAATTGATTTTAATGAAATTTTGAACCAGTATTACCACCATGGCGAAGATGGAAAACGCGTATGGTTTTGATAAATGGTGCCAGTGGCGGCGCAGAAATAATAAAACAACTTAAAATATAAAAACAGCTCAAACTTCGTTTTTAAGCGTTTTAGAGGTTCCTGATCATTTTCTGCGTTTTTTTGGGTGGGGGTGAAGTTGGGGTGGTTGGGGGGTTAGGGGTTGAAAAATTAAAAAATTTCTTGTACTCATAATAGGCTGTCCACTAACCTGTGAAGGAAGATCTAGCGACACAAATCACCTTTTTTAGGTCCATCCGAACATTGCCTAGCCTATTACGGAAACTAAGGGACTTAGAATTTTCTGTATACTATACGAGAATTTATTGGCTTAAATCGTTTTGTATTTTGTAACGTGGACACTATTAAATTGATTTTAATGAAATTTTGACACAGTATATTGTTACCGTGGTGAGAATGGAACACGGGCATGTTTGTTAAAAATCGTGTCAGTGGCAGCGTAGCAATAATCAAAGAACGAAAAGTATGAAAACAACTCAAATTCGGTTTTTAGACGTTTTAGGGGTTCCTGATCATTTCCTACTAGTTTTTTGGGTGGGAGTGAAAGTGAGGTGGTTGAGGGGTGGGGGGTTGTAAAACTGAGAAGTTTGTAGTATCGATAATAGGCTGTCCATTGACCTGTGAAGAAAAGACCTACCGGCATAAGACAATTTGAGGGGGGGGGGGCTGGCGATTATTTGGTTGCAAAGCTTCATGCTATGGAAAAATAATAAACTGGTATCAGCGTAATGTGTGGGAAGTACTGAGTCACACAACTTGACTTCATTTTTCAATAAGATAATAACAATAATAACGACGAAAAACAGCGTGCCTAACAAGCTGACAAGACAATAAACTCAACTAAACAGATATTCAAATAGTTTGGGACAATCTGTAGAAAGATAATAACACGACATACAAAACGCCACTGGTATTTCGATATTTCCAGACAGAGAGAGAGACAGGAACATGAAGTTGGTGGCAGGGCGGCTAATGGCAAGATTTAATCTCCATGGCAACGGCATGGTAGCAGATCCTCAACCAATAAGGTTCCCTGACAAGAGGTTGGATGACAGCCAGTTGTTGCCGATTCACCTAAAGTTGATGATATCTTCAGAAAATGTGTACATTTTATAACAGGCAGATTAAGAAATATCGGTTATTAAATGAAAATACGTTAACAAATATATAAAAATATCAGTTATTAAATAAAAATCTCGATAAAAATACATTAACAGCTATATGAAAGTAGCTATAAAAATATCTTAAATTGCTGTTACCGCTAATTTTGCTTTTTTTATAAATAAACTTGGAAATATCGAACATTTTTGTCCGCATTCCTTTTGTAGCTTCAGATCCGCTGGTCAGATAAAATACTAGGAGGTCTCAGAAAAAAAAAACAAAGGATATTCCATTATGGTTGTTTTCCATGGGTTTCGATCAAACATTGTAACTAGTATTCTTCTTCACTACGTTTCAGTTTATTTTAATCTAAACCATCTTCAGGTGTCTATAAATGAATTAAAAAGTGTCTGTATATAATAATAAAACAGAGAATACAAAAAACAACAAAAATTAAACAAAAGAATTATAAATTGTATGTCAAACTAGAAATATAACTAGCTATAAATGTATATATGATTCCTTTCGTTGTTCTGAGACAAGGGATTTAATATTTTATGGATGTGACTCGTGAAAATAAAATTAGAATAAGCTTTTGAGAACTAGGACTAATATTTATTTGTATACTTGACAAATATAAGTCTCTTGATGTTTGATGATGATATGATTCAAAATATACAGGGTGTAACTTTTAAGGATGTCCACACCCTCGTCCACACCTATACCACCATGTAGATCTCGCTGAGCTGATCATTTTTCGATAAGCAACATGGGTCCAAAAACGAACCGTTACGGAGATAACGCTACCGAAAGTTATCCTTGCTGACGCTTGAAGTTAGGCAATTCATTCAACGCCTCGTAATTGGCAGAGGAGATAGGGGGTTACGGATCAGCTGCTAAGACAGATTCGGCTTGTCAACATTTAATCGTCATGGCCAAAATGTCAAAAGTAAACCAAACAAACAAAACAAAAAAAAATTGCAAAAAAAACGACAAAAAACACCGAGATCAGTCAAAAATCAGTGATGGAGAGGCTCCACGTGGCCATCGCCTTCTTGCACGCACAATCTGGCTCGATGGATGACCGATGCAGTGGCAGCGTTGATTACCTGTGGCTGCTCCCTGACGTCTCCAGCTGCTGCAATGATGCGTGCAATCAGCTCTTCTGCTGTGTGCGGTGCACCCCCTTGGTAGACAAGTGCTTCCAGGTGACCCCACAGGAAAAAATCCAGGGGATTGAGATCCGGAGACCGTGCCGGCCACGCCACTGGCCGCAAGGCGTCGAATTAATTGCCTAACTTCAGGCGTCAGAAAGGACTACTTCCGGTAGCGCTATTTCCGAAACGGTTCGTTTCCGGACCCATGTTGCTTATTGAAAAATGATCAGCTCAGCGGGATCTATACGGTAATATAGGTGTGGACATCCTTAAAAGTTACACCATGTATACCACCTAATAGGTGAAAGCTCGTGTGAAAGTAGGTCAATAATAGTTCTAAAAAGTTTTTATTGTTGCTGTGTAATAAATTGTAACACAGGTGAAAATCATGGGCTTCTGTGTACAAAACACAGTGTACAAAAAATGAACGCATCAATAACTCAATTTTAACGCTGCTCCTACAATCCGGAATAGTTTCTCCGGAAGATGCGGGGGGCTGAAAAGGAACAGACGATGGGCGTGATAAATAAACAGGTGCGCGCTACATTAGAAAGAAATGGAAACAGTCATGTTAGCGCGACGCCCGAAATTTGTAAAATTGAAGAGGAAGGCGATTTGCAGACGTTTTTTATCCCAATTCCTGACGCTTCATTTTCCAATATTTTTACATGAAATTTTCACATGATGTTTAGAAGGAAATTGCCCAGAGTGATATCGAAGCACCTTTTCATTTTTGCTTCTGGGCTTTTCTTAAAAAAATTACAAAGTTGACGAAGAAAACAGGCAGCTTCAAGCGATCATACTTCATGTTCAATCATTTTTTTTTTCAAAAAATGCTTCGATAGCCCCTTGTGTAATTTTCTTTTAAACTTCATGTAAAACTTTCATGCAAAGATATTGAAAACTAGAGCGTCAGGAATTGGTATTAAATCACTTGAAAATGACCGTTTATGCTCTCCGTAGGAGTGGCCTTAAGGGAGCCTAATTTAAATATTGGCCAGCCAACATCTATAGCGCTATTGCCACTCTTCTTCGACCACTTCCAGTTTCTTCAAAATCTGGCAGTTTCCGCAGTTTGAACACAAAGTATTTAACTGGGTATTTAACTATACATTCCAATATACTTGCAATGTAACTGATTTACGTGAAGGTAATTTGTATTGTTTAATGAAATCTCAAAAATGGTAAATTTCATAGCGGAATGTCGCAATAACTTCTAATATGCCGTAAATCTGGCAAGCTACAATCGGCGTGCCCTTAAGCTGTCATGTCGCTGTCACTGTAGTTGTGGTTATTGCGTGTGTCGAGATTTTTGTGATTTTGGTGTATATTTGACTAACTTTGCGACTATTTGTGGTATGAATTAAATTATTTTTGAACAATATTGTCATAATTGCATGATGAGACAACATAAAAACTGCATAGTTTGCTGTAATAGCGACGAATCGGTGAACACTTCTTATCATAGGTGAGTATAGGTTTTGTTTTAGTTTTCAGTAGCGTAATATATGGGGGTAACCGAGGGGGTAACTGGGAACAAAAGTAACTTCACTCCAGTTTGAGGAATAATAATGGTTGTTCAATGTATGTTTTAGTGCATGCATTACATTCATGTCAATCAACATGAACTTTCCAAATTCCATTTTTTAAACTATTTGTGGACGTGAAATGCAAAAATGTATGCCACATTTACTTACAGAAAATCTATCTATGAGAATTTCATAGAACTGGATATTACCTAATGCAATTATTATATTTTATTGCTGAAGTAAAAACACGATGCAGCCATTCCAACAGGATACATTTCAGAACACTGTTAGATATGTTTTGAAAAACACTTCATGGTAATAATAAATTATCAACTGTTCCAATGAAATTATAATAACAGTAACTCTCTAAGTATAGCTAAATACTAATACAATTTATTGGTTCAGTTTGTAACATCACAGTGATAATTGAATCTATTAATGAACATCCAATTTTAATATAAAGTCGCACGCCACTACTGGTAATGCCCTCAGGCTGTCAAAATTTCCGTTACATGTTGGCTGGTCAGCGACCTGTGCATTTTGTTGTTTACACTCCCTCTATAGATGTAAAACTCTGTGGGTCAGGCAGTGCCTGTCACTGTTAGCGTAGCGACGGCACTATTTCAATAGCTCCCTAACGTTTATATGTAGATAAAGCGGTAAGGTCAGCGATAACCAAACTGCAGCCGTTTTCTTAAAAGCCCTAACGTTTGGAACACAACAGAAACGAGAAAATTGGTTTATGAGGAGCAATAAAGTGAATTTGCCACATTAACTTCCCTTTCGGCACTTTCGAGCCTCATTATGTATAATTTGACGCGATTTTTCACGGCGTTGTACTTAAAAAGAATAAATTGCCTGTGAAATCCTAAATAATTTTCTCTGATATATCGTTCGCGATAAATTTCAGTGCCCTGTATGATTTGTGGTTTTCGCTATAAATTATCTGCCAGAGAAAGGCCTAGAAAACACACAGAATCGATATATGCATAGATATTTGGAACGGTGTTTATACAGGGTGAGTCAAGTATCATCATCATAGTCATAATGTCTCAACAGACATGTTGTGAACTCGTAAAATGCATTAAGTCGGAGCTAGAGTATTGCCGACACGAATATTATCAACAGTTTTGAGAACTGTAACTCGCCATCATTCGCGATTAATTGTCAGTTCAGTGGCGCTCTTGATGCTCATATCCAGCAACAGTTTCATCGTATCCACCCAGCGTGTAGGGGAAAGGCCACGGCGCCGCCCACTCGAGGCATGACCCTGAACTACAAGTTTCTCCATATTATCACTTCTGTGTATCAAGGGCGCCACGAGAAAATTTTACAGGAGGGGGCGACTTACTTAAATTCACAGTTTTTTCTACAGCCAGCCAACCAATTTCCCTGATTTTAGCCGAGATATGATAAAATTTCCTCAAACCACAAACAAATCTGCAGCATGAGTTTTGGAATTTTTGTAGACGCAACTTGGTTAAACTGTCCAAACAAGGGAAATATAGAATATCATAATAGCGAACCACTGACATAACTAAAGATTCACAAAGGGCCCTCTTAACATTAAAACTTAATATACAGGGTGTCCAGTTAGTGTGTAATTCTTCGATATCTCGCAAGGTATACCCTCGGGTATACCTGATAGAAGAAAATGTCAAATACAAAAGTTATTTGGTTACTTAAGACGTATATTCTAAAAGTATTTTGAAATATACAGGGTGTTGCGGAAAAGTAGGATAGTGATCAACTTGATTTTTTTATATAGAATTATAACTTTTTCTTGAATGTTTATAGTTTCCATCATTGATCTCTATTCAACCCCAAAATATTTTGGGGATCGGTTGCGACGTTGCCAAGTTATAATTTATTTTCTAATAATTTCGGGATTTGCAAGGTCGCAAGTAATACGTCCAAATTGATATATTCCTTTAACTCTTCTCAATAATATTATACAACGAGTTACTTGAATATTAAGTGGATGGTATTTTGGATGTTACCAGCAATTTGTATCTACAGGGTGTTTTTGGCAGAATTTTAAATTACGGCAACTTTTAAGGTCATTTTACTTTGTTCTTTTAAATGTAACACCCTGTATTTTTTTATTTTAAATCGAAATATCTACTAATACCCTATCTCACATTGTAATATTTTTTTCCGCGTTTGCGGCGTTGCCAAGTTATAAATTATTTTTCCAAATGTTTAAACAAATATCCCCGATTTTAATTGATTTTAAATAGAATCCTCTCTTATTTTTATTGCAGTGAATTGCACATGTCGAACTTAGTAAGTTCTCACGATTTCAAAATTTTGTTTCTGTTAATTATTGAGATACGGCAACACCGCTTTTTCAGTAAACAGTACTGGAACGCTTAAATATTTCCAAAGCTGAAATTCAATACTTGGGGGTTTTTGAACATACAGAATTCAAAAACGCTAAAATCAGTATTGTCAGATTTACCACTTTTACGTTAAACTTCATAAATAGGGCATTCCATTCAAAATTGTGACGTAAAATATGTAAATCTGACAACACTGATGTTAGAGTTTTTGAATTATGTATGTTCGAAAACCCCCAAGTATTGAATTTTATCTCTCCAGCTATGGCAGCTTTGGAAATATTTAAGCGTTCCGGTACCGTTTACTGAAAAAGTGTGTTGCCGTATCTCAGTAATTAATAGAAACAAAATTTTGAAATTGTGAAATTCAACATGCGCAATTCACTGCAATAAAAATAAGTAGAGGATTCTATTTAAAATAAATCAAAATCGGGGATATTTGTTTAAAAATTTGGAAAAATAATTTATAACTTGGCAACGTCGCAAACGCGAAAAAAAAATTACAAGGCCAAATAGGGTATTAGTAGATATTTCGATTTAAAATAAAAAAATACAGGGTGTTACATTTAAAAGAACAAAGTAAAATGACCTTAAAAGTTGCCGTAATTTAAAATTCTGCCAAAAACACCCTGTAGACACAAATTGCTGGTAACATCCAAAATACTATTCACTCAATATTCAAGTAACTCGCTGTATAATATTATTAAGAAAAGTTAAAGGAACATATCAATTTGGACGTATTACTTGCGACCTTGCAAATTCGGAAATTAATAGAAAATAAATTATAACTTGACAACGTCGCAACCGATCCCAAAAATATTTTAGGGTTGAACAGAGATCAATGATGGAAACTAGAAGAATTTGTAAAAAGGGCTTAGTTCCATTTAAAACAATTAAGTTGATCACTATCATACGTTCCCGCAACACCCTGTATATTTCAAAATATTTTTAGAATATGCGTCTCAAGTAACCAAATAACTTTTGTATTTGACATTTTCTTCTATCAGGTATACCTTGCGAGATATCGAAGAATTACACACTAACTGAACCTACGAAAAGATATGATAGTGAAAGGGAATCAAGACCAGCAAGAATGGCTTCACAGTGACCTAATAGTGAATTTTTCTAGCTCAAGTGACAATTTACAAAGTAAATTGAGTGTTCATTTAAGTAGAAGTGGAAGTGGCAGCAGGAAACAGGTTGCGTTTATTTTTATTTTGTAGTGTCTGACTGTGATGAACCAGACATCACACATGGTATTAGTAATAGTAGTTCTAAAAAGTATTTTTCTTAATTTATTAACCCAGATGAACTCTAATACATATAAAATGTAATTTAATTATTCTGAAACTATAGGCCAACTATTTGACAGCTAAGCCACGTTGCCACATCTAAGGCTCCGGCCTAGTGTAGAGTCGGCCATGTACGATTCAAATTCGCATTCAAAGTACGGCTGGTCTTAGAAAACAGAAAACTTCCAAATCTGGGGAAAAAAATATGCGCTGGCAACATTGTATAAGTATTCCACCGTGTGGCGATACGGGCGTCTGTAGAGCACAATAAAATTCTTCATTAAATTTCTGAGTGGCTATCATGCAAAAGGAAAATGTTTACCGACATTTTCGAGGAGGCTGTGAAACTTCAAACCAACAATCGGAACAGTCCACTTCAGGGGAATGAGGGGAGTGAGGTTATGGATTCAGTTTTTTGCGTAAAAGGTTGGTTTTCGGTGCTGCTAAACCTGGCTGATCCCCGAATTTCGCGAAAAAAAAAAATGTTAACGTAAAGAGGACTTTCTATTATGTCGTTTTCAAAAAGAAAATGTGTGGATTATCCACGTTTTTTTGAGAAAAAAATGTTTGAAAATCCAAATTTCCTACCTTATAACATCAACAAACTGAACGAACAACACCACAATAGAGTTGTGTCGTTCCGGTCCGACCCGTTCCGATTGAACGAATCCAGTGGTGGACCCGGTCGGACCGAATCCCACATCTCGGTCCAACAGGGTCCGATGGAACGGATGGAACGAAAGCACCTTATCGTTCGTCGAGGTGAGGTGGACCTGCATGGCAGAGCCGGCGCTGCGCGGACACGGACCGAATGTTAATATTGTTAATCAATCGGACAACTTGGTTCACGCCGTGCACGGACCGGACGAATCCATTGAACGATTGATTGGTTTGAAGATATGGATTTATATGTATGATTCCTATGTGGCATCTAGATAAATGTTTTTGATGATCTAATTCTAATGTAACTTTTAAGGAATATAAAATCATGGGACTGGGACATACTGAAAATACTTAGTTAACACGACATTAATATGTACGTTTGTCTGGACAGTATAATAGTTCATAGTCCAAGAGACAGCGACGAAAAAAAAACAGACGATTTCATGATGGACAAAAAAAATCACAGATGATAGACTTGTAGTCGTACAATATGAAACTGAGTGCCTTCCAGCTGGGGCCGGTTGCGTTTTAAAAAAATTGTGTTTTTTTTGCTAAAAATAAATTATTTTGTTTTGACTGAACATCCGTTTTCAGATGGTAAAAACGACATCAAAAGCGTGCCACTCGGAATCGGGAGCTAAATGAATGATGTCAATGTTTCCCTGATTGGCACTATCTCATATGGCCTGCGATTTGGTTCCATGCGCGTAATCGATATTAATTTATGGTCTATATTTCAAATGCCTCCTCACTTGGACTCGAACATCGCGGATCGGAACGAAATGAACGGGTCTCTTGGAACGAATCCGACGGTGGACCGGATCCATTGGAACTGAATCCTTCAAAGGACCCGGACCGCCCAAGACTACACCACAAAACATACACATACGTCAAAGTGAGGTTCACAAAACATATACGTGACGTTAGGAGCACGAACCACAAAACACCTGTCGCCATCATACGCTGCGACGTTGCCGCATCTCGCCAACTTTCGGATGCCTGCCGAAGTGCCGAAATTGTTTGAATAAATATAAAACAAATGGAATCATTAATACCACCCACCCCATCACCCTAATTGCACCCCCTCTCCAAAAAGCAGAAAATGATCAGGGACCTCTAAAAAACTGAAAACACGGTTTGACCGGTTTTTTATATTGTTCTTTTTTGTTATTCCTCTGCCGGCACCGCCACACAGCAAGATTTTCAAAAACCATAATCCCTCTATTCTTTTTGTATCTCGGCCCCGGTAATAATGCGGTGTCAAAATCCTCGAACAGTTTTTTCTACTTTACTTTTACAGCAAATACAACAATTATTAACATATTGCTAAAATCCTTGCACGATTTTGAACAAAACGACACTGAAATCCTACAGTGTCAGAAATAAATAAAACAAACCATGATTATAAACTTTTGACTTTGATTGAATTTATGGTCATTTTCCTTAACAACCACTGTTTTCTATGTTATTAAAATTGTTCAAATATTTTCCGTGGTTATTTATTTTTTTTTATTTATGTTATTGGCTCTGATCTGATTTCCGTGGTTAATAATTTTTTTTAGTCGTTGGAAAGGGGTAGGGTAAGCGTTATCAGCTTGCTGAAGATCAATATGTTTTTAGTATTGAAAGTCTGTTGGGTGTTAATCTACCGATTGGCAACCACAAAAAGGGCCGGTTATGACCAACGACGATAGGTTAGGCTAGTCTATATCCTGTTACCCGATACTTTAAACTGTCAGCCGTATCATCAGCGAACAGCTGTTCAGCTAGTGATAACTAAAAATACTCCAGATTGAGTCTTGACGTATCAGTTTTAAGCTTTGAGGTAATACAGAGCTGAACTGAGTGTAAGATGACGAGTAATTGACACTTGGTGACGGTTTCGTCTATGCTTATTTTACATTTTCTCGGAAAATCCGGCGTTTCTTTCAGTATATCGGTATGGCTGGTCTAAATGATGATGATTATGCTTTAAATGAGGTAAGAATGAAGATAAAAGCATTTTTAGCTTAATCATACACAAGCACTCCATGTGCTTACTTTATACTCTTCTCTAATTGTACGTTGTACGTTTTAACCAATAAATATCCCACTAGTGATGCAAGCTATTCATTCAATCGTCGATATTGCTAAATATAGGATTATTTTGATAGTCTCTAACAATATACAGATCAATAAAATAATCTATTTCTTTTAACCGACCATTTTTGCTGCAAATTTCTGGATATTGAACCAATTTCTCGTTTACAAAAATAGTCATTACTTTTTGGCAATGAGATATTCAGTAACAATATTACTAATACGGTCCTGATCGCAGGATTGCCAATCAACACCACTAGTAAAAAATTAAATTTGAGATACACTTCTTTGTCAGCTGATACCTATCAAACAGACGTCAAACCAGTTTAAAGTATCAGGTAACAGAGTATAGGCTAAGTTAGGTTGCGTTAGGTTATGTTAGGTTAGGTTAGGCTGACTAGTCAGCTTTATGACTGACTGACTTATTCTTGCTTTTTTCTTGCTTAATAAATAAAATAAACATGTTCCTTTTGATTCCAATGACTTTTAATGAGAAACATTTTTTTTCGAAAAATTCCCATAGACTTAACACCGCAATATTACCGGGGCCGAGATACAAAAAGAATAGAGGGATTATCGTTTTTGAAAATCTTGCTGTGTGGCGGTGCCGGCAGAGGAATAACAAAAAAGAACAATATAAAAAACCCGTCAAACCGTGTTTTCAGTTTTTGCAGAGGTCCCTGATCATTTTCTGCTTTTTGAAGAGGGGACGCAATTGGGGTGATGGGGTGGGTGGTATTAAAAATTCAATTTGTTTTATTCATTTATTCAATTTCGGCAGGCATCCGAAAGTTGGCGAGATGCGGCAACGTCGCAGCGACAGGTGTTTTGTGGTTCGAGCTCCTAACGTCACTTTGATGTACCTGTTCTGTTTTGTGGTGTTGTTCGTTCAGTTTGTTGACATTATAAGGTAGGAAATTGGGATTTTCAACATTTTTTTCTCAAAAAAAACGTGGATAATCCACACATTTTCTTTTTGAAAACGACATATTAGACCGTCCTCTTTACGTTACGATTTTTTTTTTCGCGAAATTCGGGGATCAGCCAAGTTTAGCAGCACCTTCAAGATAATTGTAACCCACTATTCAATGAATATTGCATCTATGCAGTATGCACCTATGTACCAATTATTCAGGTGGATAAAAACTTAGTGTTTCTAATAAAAAATGGTGGCTCTCGTAATAACTTTACTATTATATAGACATTAAGGACTATTTAAGACTGGGAGAAACATCAAAATACCTATAATATCAGCGGATTTGATTTTTGCAACACAAGCTTCTCAGGATAAATCATAAAATAACCAAAAGAACTCACCGTTATCACTCGCCATGTTGTGATGGGCAATTTCGAAAATCCACCTCTCTGTCTTCACAAAATCACGAAAATATTCCCGAAACACGATCACAACTTCTAGACGTGTCGACGCAAAAATATCCGCGGCGGAACTAAAAACCAAATGTTAAAAACAATCGAGTATCGGGCTAACCGTCAACCTGTCACAACACAAGACTAGAAATTTCTTGGGGAGATCTCAGTGAAGCTATAGTCCAGTTACAATGGATTAGTATTCGCATGTTTACGGGAATGTTCAGTCAGGTGAAATTTATCTTTATCTATATATCATTTATATAAAAATTATACAGAATATGAGAAAATTTACAAATCAGATCTTTCGGGCATGCGGGTTTACCTAAAAAATTGAAAATCTTTGTTTAGCATTCTATTAAGGTGAAATCTCGTTTTTTGGATAATTTGAGGGTTCTAAATACAGATCCGATCGCAGTTTTAAGTTTCAATCTCGTTTCTTGAAAATTAAAAAAAATCATATTTCTCGGCCATGCGGGTTTAATAAAAAATTGAAACCTTTATTTGGCATTCTATTAAGGTAAGACCTTGTGTTTTGGATAATTTGAGGGTTCTTATTACAGATCGGGTCGCAGTTTTAAGTTTCAGTCTCGTTTGACGAAAATAAAAAAAAAGTAGACCTCTCGGGCATGCGGGTCTACCTAAAAAATTGAAAATCTTTATTTGGGATTCTATTAATGTAAAACCTCGTATTTTGGATAATTTGGGAGTTGTGATTACAGATCCGGTCGCAGTTTTAAGTTTCAGTCTCGTTTGACGAAAATAAAAAAAATCATATCCCTCGGGCATGCGGGTTTACCTAAAAAAATGAAAATCTTTATTTGGCATTCTATTAAGATGAAACCTCGTGTTTTGGATAATTTGACGGTTCTTATTACAGATCGGGTCGCAGTTTTAAGTTTCACTCTCGTTTGCCGAAATTAAAAAAAATTAGATCTCTCGGGCATGCGGGTCTACCTAAAAAATTGAAAATCTTTGTTTAGCATTCTATTAAGGTGAAATCTCGTTTTTTGGATAATTTGAGGGTTCTAAATACAGATCCGATCGCAGTTTTAAGTTTCAATCTCGTTTCTTGAAAATTAAAAAAAATCATATTTCTCGGCCATGCGGGTTTAATAAAAAATTGACACCTTTATTTGGCATTCTATTAATGTAAAACCTCGTATTTTGGATAATTTGGGAGTTGTGATTACAGATCCGGTCGCAGTTTTAAGTTTCAGTCTCATTTGACGAAAATAAAAAAAATCATATCCCTCGGGCATGCGGGTCTACCTAAAAAATTGAAAATCTTTATTTGGCATTCTATTAAGATGAAACCTCGTGTTTTGGATAATTTGAGGGTTCTTATTACAGATCGGGTCGCAGTTTTAAGTTTCAGTCTCGTTTGACGAAAATCAAAAAAAAGTAGACCTCTCGGGCATGCGGGTCTACCTAAAAAATTGAAAATCTTTATTTGGCATTCTATTAAGGTGAAACCTTGTGTTTTGGATAATTTAAGGGTTCTTATTACAGATCTGGTCGCAGTTCTAAGTTTCAGTCTCGTTTGACGAAATTTAAAAAAATCAGATCTCTCAGGCATGCGGGTCTACCTAAAAAAATAAAAATCTTTATTTGGCATTATATTAAGGTGTACCGAAGTACACAAACCTTTGAAAGTTTAAAGTGAGGAACACGTCAATTATCTCGGAAAGGGTTTGTACGATTTTCATGAATTTTGGCGTATGGGCGTTTGGACAATAACGTTGTCATATCCACCATTTTTTCTAAAAATATGTGAATAAATTTTGGTATTTCAACTGGACTACTCTGTATTTCTATCTTTTTCAAATCCTTAAAAGACTGATTATTTTTTGTAAAATATGAATGATACAAGTTTTCGTCCTGATAAGATGCTAGATAACGATTTCAGATTTTTAGGGTACTTGAAGATCTGATAATCTGCAAATTTTTGATGTTCTTTACCTGACGCTGAAACTCAAAACCAAGGCCGGATTTGTAATTAGCAGCCTGAAAATAGATATTGTACGGGTTTTCGTTCTGGTAGGAGGCCAGATAACGATTTTCGATTTTTAGGGTAGACTTGAAGATCTGAGAACCTGCAAATTTTTGATCTTCTTTACCTAACGCAGAAACTCAAAACCAAGGCCGGATTTGTAATTAGCAACCTGAAAATGGATATTATACGGGTTTTCGTTCTGATAGAAGGCCAGATAACGATTTTCGATTTTTAGGGTAGACTTGAAGATCTGAGAACCTGCAAATTTTTGATCTTCTTTACCTAACGCAGAAACTCAAAACCAAGGCCGGATTTGTAATTAGCAACCTGAAAATGGATATTATACGGGTTTTCGTTCTGATAGAAGGCCAGATAATGATTTTAGATTTTTAGGGTAGACTTGAAGATCTGAGAATCTGGAAATTTTTGATGTTCTTTACCTGACGCAGAAACTCAAAACCAAGGCCGGATTTGTAATTAGCAACCTGAAAATGGATATTATACGGGTTTTCGTTCTGATAGGAGGCCAGATAACGATTTTAGATTTTTAGGGTAGACTTGAAGATCTGAGAATCTGGAAATTTTTGATGTTCTTTACCTGACGCTGAAACTCAAAACCAAGACCGGATTTGTAATTAGCAACCTGAAAATGGATATTATACGGGTTTTCGTTCTGATAGAAGGCCAGATAATGATTTTAGATTTTTAGGGTAGACTTGAAGATCTGAGAATCTGGAAATTTTTGATGTTCTTTACCTGACGCAGAAACTCAAAACCAAGGCCGGATTTGTAATTAGCAACCTGAAAATAGATATTATACGGGTTTTCGTTCTGATAGGAGGCCAGATAACGATTTTAGATTTTTAGGGTAGACTTGAAGATCTGAGAATCTGGAAATTTTTGATGTTCTTTACCTGACGCTGAAACTCAAAACCAAGACCGGATTTGTAATTAGCAACCTGAAAATAGATATTATACGGGTTTTCGTTCTGATAGGAGGCCAGATAACGATTTTCGATTTTTAGGGTAGACTTGGAAGATCTGAGAATCTGCAAATTTTTGATGTTCTTTACCTGACGCTGAAACTCAAAACCAAGACCGGATTTGTAATTAGCAACCTGAAAATAGATATTATACGGGTTTTCGTTCTGATAGGAGGCCAGATAACGATTTTCGATTTTTAGGGTAGACTTGAAGACCTGAGAATCTGGAAATTTTTGATGTTCTTTACCTGACGCAGAAACTCAAAACCAAGGCCGGATTTGTAATTAGCAACCTGAAAATAGATATACGGGTTTTCGTTCTGATAGAAGGCCAGATAACGATTTTCGATTTTTAGGGTAGACTTGAAGATCTGAGAATCTGGAAATTTTTTATGTTCTTTACCTGACGCAGAAACTCAAAACTAAGGAAGGATTTGTAATTAGCAACCTGAAAATAGATATTATACGGGTTTTCGTTCTGATAGGAGGCCAGATAACGATTTTAGATTTTTAGGGTAGACTTGAAGATCTGAGAATCTGCAAATTTTTTATGTTCTTTACCTGACGCTGAAACTCAAAACCAAGGCCGGATTTGTAATTAGCAACCTGAAAATAGATATTATACGGGTTTTCGTTCTGATAGGAGGCCAGATAACGATTTTAGATTTTTAGGGTAGACTTGAAGATCTGAGAAACTGCAAATTTTTGATGTTCTTTACCTGACGCTGAAACTCAAAACCAAGACCGGATTTGTAATTAGCAACCTGAAAATAGATATTATACGGGTTTTCGTTCTGATAGGAGGCCAGATAACGATTTTCGATTTTTAGGGTAGACTTGAAGACCTGAGAATCTGGAAATTTTTTATGTTCTTTACCTGACGCAGAAACTCAAAACCAAGGCCGGATTTGTAATTAGCAACCTGAAAATAGATATACGGGTTTTCGTTCTGATAGAAGGCCAGATAACGATTTTCGATTTTTAGGGTAGACTTGAAGATCTGAGAATCTGGAAATTTTTGATGTTCTTTACCTGACGCAGAAACTCAAAACTAAGGAAGGATTTGTAATTAGCAACCTGAAAATAGATATTATACGGGTTTTCGTCCTGATAGGAGGCCAGATAACGGTTTTAGATTTTTAGGGTAGACTTGAAGATCTGAGAATCTGCAAATTTTTTATGTTCTTTACCTGACGCTGAAACTCAAAACCAAGGCCGGATTTGTAATTAGCAACCTGAAAATAGATATTATACGGGTTTTCGTTCTGATAGGAGGCCAGATAACGATTTTAGATTTTTAGGGTAGACTTGAAGATCTGAGAAACTGCAAATTTTTGATGTTCTTTACCTGACGCTGAAACTCAAAACCAAGACCGGATTTGTAATTAGCAACCTGAAAATAGATATTATACGGGTTTTCGTTCTGATAGGAGACCAGATAACGATTTTCGATTTTTAGGGTAGACTTGAAGATCTGAGAATCTGGAAATTTTTGATGTTCTTTACCTGACGCAGAAACTCAAAACTAAGGAAGGATTTGTAATTAGCAACCTGAAAATAGATATTATACGGGTTTTCGTTCTGATAGGAGGCCAGATAACGATTTTAGATTTTTAGGGTAGACTTGAAGATCTGAGAATCTGGAAATTTTTGATGTTCTTTACCTGACGCAGAAACTCAAAACTAAGGAAGGATTTGTAATTAGCAACCTGAAAATAGATATTATACGGGTTTTCGTTCTGATAGGAGGCCAGATAACGATTTTAGATTTTTAGGGTAGACTTGAAGATCTGAGAATCTGCAAATTTTTTATGTTCTTTACCTGACGCTGAAACTCAAAACCAAGGCCGGATTTGTAATTAGCAACCTGAAAATAGATATTATACGGGTTTTCGTTCTGATAGGAGGCCAGATAACGATTTTAGATTTTTAGGGTAGACTTGAAGATCTGAGAAACTGCAAATTTTTGATGTTCTTTACCTGACGCTGAAACTCAAAACCAAGACCGGATTTGTAATTAGCAACCTGAAAATAGATATTATACGGGTTTTCGTTCTGATAGGAGGCCAGATAACGATTTTCGATTTTTAGGGTAGACTTGAAGACCTGAGAATCTGGAAATTTTTGATGTTCTTTACCTGACGCAGAAACTCAAAACCAAGGCCGGATTTGTAATTAGCAACCTGAAAATAGATATACGGGTTTTCGTTCTGATAGAAGGCCAGATAACGATTTTCGATTTTTAGGGTAGACTTGAAGATCTGAGAATCTGGAAATTTTTGATGTTCTTTACCTGACGCAGAAACTCAAAACTAAGGAAGGATTTGTAATTAGCAACCTGAAAATAGATATTATACGGGTTTTCGTTCTGATAGGAGGCCAGATAACGATTTTAGATTTTTAGGGTAGACTTGAAGATCTGAGAATCTGCAAATTTTTTATGTTCTTTACCTGACGCTGAAACTCAAAACCAAGGCCGGATTTGTAATTAGCAACCTGAAAATAGATATTATACGGGTTTTCGTTCTGATAGGAGGCCAGATAACGATTTTAGATTTTTAGGGTAGACTTGAAGATCTGAGAAACTGCAAATTTTTGATGTTCTTTACCTGACGCTGAAACTCAAAACCAAGACCGGATTTGTAATTAGCAACCTGAAAATAGATATTATACGGGTTTTCGTTCTGATAGGAGGCCAGATAACGATTTTCGATTTTTAGGGTAGACTTGAAGACCTGAGAATCTGGAAATTTTTTATGTTCTTTACCTGACGCAGAAACTCAAAACCAAGGCCGGATTTGTAATTAGCAACCTGAAAATAGATATACGGGTTTTCGTTCTGATAGAAGGCCAGATAACGATTTTCGATTTTTAGGGTAGACTTGAAGATCTGAGAATCTGGAAATTTTTGATGTTCTTTACCTGACGCAGAAACTCAAAACTAAGGAAGGATTTGTAATTAGCAACCTGAAAGTAGATATTATACGGGTTTTCGTCCTGATAGGAGGCCAGATAACGGTTTTAGATTTTTAGGGTAGACTTGAAGATCTGAGAACCTGCAAATTTTTGATGTTCTTTACCTGTCGCTGAAACTCAAAACCAATGCCGGATTTGTAATTAGCAACCTGAAAATAGATATTGTACGGGTTTTCGTTCTGATAGAAGGCCAGATAACGATTTTAGTTTTTAGGGTAGACTTGAGGATCTGAGAACCTGCAAATTTTTTATCTTCTTTACCTAACGCAGAAACTCAAAACCAAGGCCGGATTTGTAATTAGCAACCTGAAAATAGATATTATACGGGTTTTCGTTCTGATAGAAGGCCAGATAACGATTTTAGTTTTTAGGGCAGACTTGAGGATCTGAGAATCTGCAAATTTTTTATGTTCTTTACCTGACGCTGAAACCCAAAACCAAGACCGGATTTGTAATTAGCAACCTGGAAATAGATATTACACGGGTTTTCGTTCTGATAGGAGGCCAGATAACGATTTTAGAGTTTTAGGGTAGACTTGAAGATCTGAGAAACTGCAAATTTTTTATGTTCTTTACCTGACGCTGAAACTCAAAACCAAGGCCGGATTTGTAATTAGCAACCTGGAAATAGATATTACACGGGTTTTCGTTCTGATAGAAGGCCAGATAACGATTTTAGATTTTTAGGGTAGACTTGAAGATCTGAGAAACTGCAAATTTTTTATGTTCTTTACCTGACGCTGAAACCCAAAACCAAGACCGGATTTGTAATTAGCAACCTGGAAATAGATATTACACGGGTTTTCGTTCTGATAGAAGGCCAGATAACGATTTTAGATTTTTAGGGTAGACTTGAAGATCTGAGAAACTGCAAATTTTTTATGTTCTTTACCTGACGCTGAAACCCAAAACCAAGACCGGATTTGTAATTAGCAACCTGGAAATAGATATTACACGGGTTTTCGTTCTGATAGGAGGCCAGATAACGATTTTAGAGTTTTAGGGTAGACTTGAAGATCTGAGAATCTGCAAATTTTTTATGTTCTTTACCTGACGCTGAAACCCAAAACCAAGACCGGATTTGTAATTAGCAACCTGGAAATAGATATTACACGGGTTTTCGTTCTGATAGAAGGCCAGATAACGATTTTAGATTTTTAGGGTAGACTTGAAGATCTGAGAAACTGCAAATTTTTTATGTTCTTTACCTGACGCTGAAACCCAAAACCAAGACCGGATTTGTAATTAGCAACCTGGAAATAGATATTACACGGGTTTTCGTTCTGATAGAAGGCCAGATAACGATTTTAGATTTTTAGGGTAGACTTGAAGATCTGAGAATCTGCAAATTTTTTATGTTCTTTACCTGACGCTGAAACCCAAAACCAAGACCGGATTTGTAATTAGCAACCTGGAAATAGATATTACACGGGTTTTCGTTCTGATAGGAGGCCAGATAACGATTTTAGAGTTTTAGGGTAGACTTGAAGATCTGAGAATCTGCAAATTTTTTATGTTCTTTACCTGACGCTGAAACCCAAAACCAAGACCGGATTTGTAATTAGCAACCTGGAAATAGATATTACACGGGTTTTCGTTCTGATAGAAGGCCAGATAACGATTTTAGATTTTTAGGGTAGACTTGAAGATCTGAGAAACTGCAAATTTTTTATGTTCTTTACCTGACGCTGAAACCCAAAACCAAGACCGGATTTGTAATTAGCAACCTGGAAATAGATATTACACGGGTTTTCGTTCTGATAGGAGGCAAGATAACGATTTTAGAGTTTTAGGGTAGACTTGAAGATCTGAGAAACTGCAAATTTTTTATGTTCTTTACCTGACGCTGAAACTCAAAACCAAGGCCGGATTTGTAATTAGCAACCTGGAAATAGATATTACACGGGTTTTCGTTCTGATAGAAGGCCAGATAACGATTTTAGATTTTTAGGGTAGACTTGAAGATCTGAGAAACTGCAAATTTTTTATGTTCTTTACCTGACGCTGAAACTCAAAACCAAGACCGGATTTGTAATTAGCAACCTGGAAATAGATATTACACGGGTTTTCGTTCTGATAGAAGGCCAGATAACGATTTTAGATTTTTAGGGTAGACTTGAAGATCTGAGAAACTGCAAATTTTTTATGTTCTTTACCTGACGCTGAAACCCAAAACCAAGACCGGATTTGTAATTAGCAACCTGGAAATAGATATTACACGGGTTTTCGTTCTGATAGGAGGCCAGATAACGATTTTAGAGTTTTAGGGTAGACTTGAAGATCTGAGAATCTGCAAATTTTTTATGTTCTTTACCTGACGCTGAAACTCAAAACCAAGGCCGGATTTGTAATTAGCAACCTGGAAATAGATATTACACGGGTTTTCGTTCTGATAGAAGGCCAGATAGCGATTTTAGATCTTTAGGGTAGACTTGAAGATCTGAGAATCTGCAAATTTTTTATGTTCTTTACCTGACGCTGAAACTCAAAACCAAGGCCGGATTTGTAATTAGCAACCTGAAAATAGATATTGTACGGGTTTCGTTCTGATAGGAGGCCAGATAGCGATTTTAGATCTTTAGGGTAGACCTGAAGATCTGAGAATCTGCAAATTTTTTATGTTCTTTACCTGACGCTGAAACCCAAAACCAAGGCCGGATTTGTAATTAGCAACCTGAAAATAGATATTGTACGGGTTTCGTTCTGATAGGAGGCCAGATAGCGATTTTAGATCTTTAGGGTAGACTTGAAGATCTGAGAATCTGCAAATTTTTTATGTTCTTTACCTGACGCTGAAACCCAAAACCAAGACCGGATTTGTAATTAGCAACCTGGAAATAGATATTATACGGGTTTTCGTTCTGATAGGAGGCCAGATAACGATTTTAGAGTTTTAGGGTAGACTTGAAGATCTGAGAATCTGCAAATTTTTTATGTTCTTTACCTGACGCTGAAACTCAAAACCAAGGCCGGATTTGTAATTAGCAACCTGAAAATAGATATTATACGGGTTTTCGTTCTGATAGGAGGCCAGATAACGATTTTAGAGTTTTAGGGTAGACTTGAAGATCTGAGAATCTGCAAATTTTTTATGTTCTTTACCTGACGCTGAAACTCAAAACCAAGGCCGGATTTGTAATTAGCAACCTGAAAATAGATATTATACGGGTTTTCGTTCTGATAGAAGGCCAGATAACGATTTTAGTTTTTAGGGCAGACTTGAGGATCTGAGAATCTGCAAATTTTTTATGTTCTTTACCTGACGCTGAAACCCAAAACCAAGACCGGATTTGTAATTAGCAACCTGGAAATAGATATTACACGGGTTTTCGTTCTGATAGGAGGCCAGATAACGATTTTAGAGTTTTAGGGTAGACTTGAAGATCTGAGAATCTGCAAATTTTTTATGTTCTTTACCTGACGCTGAAACTCAAAACCAAGGCCGGATTTGTAATTAGCAACCTGGAAATAGATATTACACGGGTTTTCGTTCTGATAGAAGGCCAGATAGCGATTTTAGATCTTTAGGGTAGACTTGAAGATCTGAGAATCTGCAAATTTTTTATGTTCTTTACCTGACGCTGAAACTCAAAACCAAGGCCGGATTTGTAATTAGCAACCTGAAAATAGATATTGTACGGGTTTCGTTCTGATAGGAGGCCAGATAACGATTTTAGATTTTTAGGGTAGACCTGAAGATCTGAGAATCTGCAAATTTTTTATGTTCTTTACCTGACGCTGAAACCCAAAACCAAGGCCGGATTTGTAATTAGCAACCTGAAAATAGATATTGTACGGGTTTCGTTCTGATAGGAGGCCAGATAGCGATTTTAGATCTTTAGGGTAGACCTGAAGATCTGAGAATCTGCAAATTTTTTATGTTCTTTACCTGACGCTGAAACCCAAAACCAAGGCCGGATTTGTAATTAGCAACCTGAAAATAGATATTGTACGGGTTTCGTTCTGATAGGAGGCCAGATAGCGATTTTAGATCTTTAGGGTAGACTTGAAGATCTGAGAATCTGCAAATTTTTTATGTTCTTTACCTGACGCTGAAACTCAAAACCAAGGCCGGATTTGTAATTAGCAACCTGAAAATAGATATTGTACGGGTTTCGTTCTGATAGGAGGCCAGATAACGATTTTAGATTTTTAGGGTAGACTTGAAGATCTGAGAACCTGCAAATTTTTGATGTTCTTTACCTGTCGCTGAAACTCAAAACCAATGCCGGATTTGTAATTAGCAACCTGAAAATAGATATTGTACGGGTTTTCGTTCTGATAGAAGGCCAGATAACGATTTTAGTTTTTAGGGTAGACTTGAGGATCTGAGAACCTGCAAATTTTTTATCTTCTTTACCTAACGCAGAAACTCAAAACCAAGGCCGGATTTGTAATTAGCAACCTGAAAATAGATATTATACGGGTTTTCGTTCTGATAGAAGGCCAGATAACGATTTTAGTTTTTAGGGCAGACTTGAGGATCTGAGAATCTGCAAATTTTTTATGTTCTTTACCTGACGCTGAAACCCAAAACCAAGACCGGATTTGTAATTAGCAACCTGGGAATAGATATTACACGGGTTTTCGTTCTGATAGGAGGCCAGATAACGATTTTAGAGTTTTAGGGTAGACTTGAAGATCTGAGAATCTGCAAATTTTTTATGTTCTTTACCTGACGCTGAAACTCAAAACCAAGGCCGGATTTGTAATTAGCAACCTGAAAATAGATATTATACGGGTTTTCGTTCTGATAGAAGGCCAGATAACGATTTTAGTTTTTAGGGCAGACTTGAGGATCTGAGAATCTGCAAATTTTTTATGTTCTTTACCTGACGCTGAAACCCAAAACCAAGACCGGATTTGTAATTAGCAACCTGGAAATAGATATTACACGGGTTTTCGTTCTGATAGGAGGCCAGATAACGATTTTAGAGTTTTAGGGTAGACTTGAAGATCTGAGAACCTGCAAATTTTTGATCCTCTTTACCTAACGCAGAAACTCAAAACCAAGGCCGGATTTGTAATTAGCAACCTGAAAATGGATATTATACGGGTTTTCGTTCTGATAGAAGGCCAGATAATGATTTTAGATTTTTAGGGTAGACTTGAAGATCTGAGAATCTGGAAATTTTTGATGTTCTTTACCTGACGCAGAAACTCAAAACCAAGGACGGATTTGTAATTAGCAACCTGAAAATAGATATTATACGGGTTTTCGTTCTGATAGGAGGCCAGATAACGATTTTAGATTTTTAGGGTAGACTTGAAGATCTGATAACCTGCAAATTTTTGATCTTCTTTACCTAACGCAGAAACTCAAAACCAAGGCCGGATTTGTAATTAGCAACCTGAAAATAGATATTATACGCGTTTTCGTTCTGATAGGAGGCCAGATAACGATTTTAGATTTTTAGGGTAGACTTGAAGATCTGAGAATCTGCAAATTTTTAATGTTCTTTACCTGACGCTGAAACACAAAACCAAGGACGGATTTGTAATTAGCAACCTGAAAATAGATATTATACGGGTTTTCGTTCTGATAGGAGGCCAGATAACGATTTTAGATTTTTAGGGTAGACTTGAAGATCTGATAACCTGCAAATTTTTGATCTTCTTTACCTAACGCAGAAACTCAAAACCAAGGCCGGATTTGTAATTAGCAACCTGAAAATAGATATTATACGGGTTTTCGTTCTGATAGGAGGCCAGATAACGATTTTAGATTTTTAGGGTAGACTTGAAGATCTGAGAATCTGCAAATTTTTGATGTTCTTTACCTGACGCAGAAACTCAAAACCAAGGACGGATTTGTAATTAGCAACCTGAAAATAGATATTATACGGGTTTTCGTTCTGATAGGAGGCCAGATAACGATTTTAGATTTTTAGGGTAGACTTGAAGATCTGAGAATCTGCAAATTTTTGATGTTCTTTACCTGACGCAGAAACTCAAAACCAAGGACGGATTTGTAATTAGCAACCTGAAAATAGATATTATACGGGTTTTCGTTCTGATAGGAGGCCAGATAACGATTTTAGATTTTTAGGGTAGACTTGAAGATCTGATAACCTGCAAATTTTTGATCTTCTTTACCTAACGCAGAAACTCAAAACCAAGGCCGGATTTGTAATTAGCAACCTGAAAATAGATATTATACGGGTTTTCGTTCTGATAGGAGGCCAGATAACGATTTTAGATTTTTAGGGTAGACTTGAAGATCTGAGAATCTGCAAATTTTTGATGTTCTTTACCTGACGCAGAAACTCAAAACCAAGGACGGATTTGTAATTAGCAACCTGAAAATAGATATTATACGGGTTTTCGTTCTGATAGGAGGCCAGATAACGATTTTAGATTTTTAGGGTAGACTTGAAGATCTGAGAATCTGCAAATTTTTGATGTTCTTTACCTGACGCAGAAACTCAAAACCAAGGCCGGATTTGTAATTAGCAACCTGAAAATAGATATTATACGGGTTTTCGTTCTGATAGGAGGCCAGATAACGATTTTAGATTTTTAGGGTAGACTTGAAGATCTGAGAATCTGCAAATTTTTGATGTTCTTTACCTGACGCAGAAACTCAAAACCAAGGACGGATTTGTAATTAGCAACCTGAAAATAGATATTATACGGGTTTTCGTTCTGATAGGAGGCCAGATAACGATTTTAGATTTTTAGGGTAGACTTGAAGATCTGAGAATCTGCAAATTTTTGATGTTCTTTACCTGACGCAGAAACTCAAAACCAAGGCCGGATTTGTAATTAGCAACCTGAAAATAGATATTATACGGGTTTTCGTTCTGATAGGAGGCCAGATAACGATTTTAGATTTTTAGGGTAGACTTGAAGATCTGATAACCTGCAAATTTTTGATCTTCTTTACCTAACGCAGAAACTCAAAACCAAGGCCGGATTTGTAATTAGCAACCTGAAAATAGATATTATACGGGTTTTCGTTCTGATAGGAGGCCAGATAACGATTTTAGATTTTTAGGGTAGACTTGAAGATCTGAGAATCTGCAAATTTTTAATGTTCTTTACCTGACGCTGAAACTCAAAACCAAGGCCGGATTTGTAATTAGCAACCTGAAAATAGATATTATACGCGTTTTCGTTCTGATAGGAGGCCAGATAACGATTTTAGATTTTTAGGGTAGACTTGAAGATCTGAGAATCTGCAAATTTTTAATGTTCTTTACCTGACGCTGAAACTCAAAACCAAGGCCGGATTTGTAATTAGCAACCTGAAAATAGATATTATACGCGTTTTCGTTCTGATAGGAGGCCAGATAACGATTTTAGATTTTTAGGGTAGACTTGAAGATCTGAGAATCTGCAAATTTTTAATGTTCTTTACCTGACGCTGAAACACAAAACCAAGGCCGGATTTGTAATTAGCAACCTGAAAATAGATATTATACGCGTTTTCGTTCTGATAGGAGGCCAGATAACGATTTTAGATTTTTAGGGTAGACTTGAAGATCTGAGAATCTGCAAATTTTTGATGTTCTTTACCTGACGCTGAAACTCAAAACCAAGGCCGGATTTGTAATTAGCAACCTGAAAATAGATATTATACGCGTTTTCGTTCTGATAGGAGGCCAGATAACGATTTTAGATTTTTAGGGTAGACTTGAAGATCTGAGAATCTGCAAATTTTTAATGTTCTTTACCTGACGCTGAAACACAAAACCAAGGCCGGATTTGTAATTAGCAACCTGAAAATAGATATTATACGCGTTTTCGTTCTGATAGGAGGCCAGATAACGATTTTAGATTTTTAGGGTAGACTTGAAGATCTGAGAATCTGCAAATTTTTAATGTTCTTTACCTGACGCTGAAACACAAAACCAAGGCCGGATTTGTAATTAGCAACCTGAAAATAGATATTATACGCGTTTTCGTTCTGATAGGAGGCCAGATAACGATTTTAGATTTTTAGGGTAGACTTGAAGATCTGAGAATCTGCAAATTTTTGATGTTCTTTACCTGACGCTGAAACACAAAACCAAGGCCGGATTTGTAATTAGCAACCTGAAAATAGATATTATACGCGTTTTCGTTCTGATAGGAGGCCAGATAACGATTTTAGATTTTTAGGGTAGACTTGAAGATCTGAGAATCTGCAAATTTTTAATGTTCTTTACCTGACGCTGAAACACAAAACCAAGGCCGGATTTGTAATTAGCAACCTGAAAATAGATATTATACGCGTTTTCGTTCTGATAGGAGGCCAGATAACGATTTTAGATTTTTAGGGTAGACTTGAAGATCTGAGAATCTGCAAATTTTTAATGTTCTTTACCTGACGCTGAAACACAAAACCAAGGCCGGATTTGTAATTAGCAACCTGAAAATAGATATTATACGCGTTTTCGTTCTGATAGGAGGCCAGATAACGATTTTAGATTTTTAGGGTAGACTTGAAGATCTGAGAATCTGCAAATTTTTGATCTTCTTTACCTAACGCAGAAACTCAAAACCAAGGCCGGATTTGTAATTAGCAACCTGAAAATAGATATTATACGGGTTTTCGTTCTGATAGGAGGCCAGATAACGATTTTAGATTTTTAGGGTAGACTTGAAGATCTGAGAATCTGCAAATTTTTAATGTTCTTTACCTGACGCTGAAACACAAAACCAAGGACGGATTTGTAATTAGCAACCTGAAAATAGATATTATACGGGTTTTCGTTCTGATAGGAGGCCAGATAACGATTTTAGATTTTTAGGGTAGACTTGAAGATCTGATAACCTGCAAATTTTTGATCTTCTTTACCTAACGCAGAAACTCAAAACCAAGGCCGGATTTGTAATTAGCAACCTGAAAATAGATATTATACGGGTTTTCGTTGTGATAGGAGGCCAGATAACGATTTTAGATTTTTAGGGTAGACTTGAAGATCTGAGAATCTGCAAATTTTTGATGTTCTTTACCTGACGCTGAAACTCAAAACCAAGGCCGGATTTGTAATTAGCAACCTGAAAATAGATATTATACGGGTTTTCGTTCTGATAGGAGGCCAGATAACCATTTTAGATTTTTAGGGCAGACTTGAAGATCTGAGAATCTGCAAATTTTTGTTGTTCTTTACCTGACGCTGATACACAAAACCAAGGCCGGATTTGTAATTAGCAACCTGAAAATAGATATTATACGGGTTTTCGTTCTGATAGGAGGCCAGATAACCATTTTAGATTTTTAGGGTAGACTTGAAGATCTGAGAATCTGCAAATTTTTGATGTTCTTTACCTGACGCTGAAACTCAAAACCAAGGCCGGATTTGTAATTAGCAACCTGAAAATAGATATTATACGGGTTTTCGTTCTGATACGAGGCCAGATAACGATTTTAGATTTTTAGGGTAGACTTGAAGATCTGAGAATCTGCAAATTTTTGATGTTCTTTACCTGACGCTGAAACTCAAAACCAAGGCCGGATTTGTAATTAGCAACCTGAAAATAGATATTATACGGGTTTTCGTTCTGATACGAGGCCAGATAACGATTTTAGATTTTTAGGGTAGACTTGAAGATCTGAGAATCTGCAAATTTTTGTTGTTCTTTACCTGACGCTGAAACTCAAAACCAAGGCCGGATTTGTAATTAGCAACCTGAAAATAGATATTATACGGGTTTTCGTTCTGATACGAGGCCAGATAACGATTTTAGATTTTTAGGGCAGACTTGAAGATCTGAGAATCTGCAAATTTTTGATGTTCTTTACCTGACGCTGAAACTCAAAACCAAGGCCGGATTTGTAATTAGCAACCTGAAAATAGATATTATACGGGTTTTCGTTCTGATACGAGGCCAGATAACGATTTTAGATTTTTAGGGTAGACTTGAAGATCTGAGAATCTGCAAATTTTTGATGTTCTTTACCTGACGCTGAAACTCAAAACCAAGGCCGGATTTGTAATTAGCAACCTGAAAATAGATATTGTACGGGTTTTCGTTCTGATAGGAGGCCAGATAACGATTTTAGATTTTTAGGGTAGACTTGAAGATCTGAGAATCTGCAAATTTTTGATGTTCTTTACCTGACGCTGAAACTCAAAACCAAGGCCGGATTTGTAATTAGCAACCTGAAAATAGATATTGTACGGGTTTTCGTTCTGATAGGAGGCCAGATAACGATTTTAGATTTTTAGGGTAGACTTGAAGATCTGAGAATCTGCAAATTTTTGATGTTCTTTACCTGACGCTGAAACACAAAACCAAGGCCGGATTTGTAATTAGCAACCTGAAAATAGATATTGTACGGGTTTTCGTTCTGATAGGAGGCCAGATAACCATTTTAGATTTTTAGGGTAGACTTGAAGATCTGAGAATCTGCAAATTTTTGTTGTTCTTTACCTGACGCTGAAACTCAAAACCAAGGCCGGATTTGTAATTAGCAACCTGAAAATAGATATTATACGGGTTTTCGTTCTGATACGAGGCCAGATAACGATTTTAGATTTTTAGGGTAGACTTGAAGATCTGAGAATCTGCAAATTTTTGATGTTCTTTACCTGACGCTGAAACTCAAAACCAAGGCCGGATTTGTAATTAGCAACCTGAAAATAGATATTGTACGGGTTTTCGTTCTGATAGGAGGCCAGATAACGATTTTAGATTTTTAGGGTAGACTTGAAGATCTGAGAATCTGCAAATTTTTGATGTTCTTTACCTGACGCTGAAACACAAAACCAAGGCCGGATTTGTAATTAGCAACCTGAAAATAGATATTGTACGGGTTTTCGTTCTGATAGGAGGCCAGATAACCATTTTAGATTTTTAGGGTAGACTTGAAGATCTGAGAATCTGCAAATTTTTGTTGTTCTTTACCTGACGCTGAAACTCAAAACCAAGGCCGAATGTGTAATTAGCAACCCGAAAGTAGATATTATACGGGTTTTCGTTCTGATAGGAGGCCAGATAACGATTTTAGATTTTTAGGGTAGACTTGAAGATCTGAGAATCTGCAAATTTTTGATGTTCTTTACCTGACGCTGAAACACAAAACCAAGGCCGAATGTGTAATTAGCAACCCGAAAGTAGATATTATACGGGTTTTCGTTCTGATAGGAGGCCAGATAACGATTTTAGATTTTTAGGGTAGACTTGAAGATCTGAGAATCTGCAAATTTTTGATGTTCTTTACCTGACGCTGAAACACAAAACCAAGGCCGGATTTGTAATTAGCAACCTGAAAATAGATATTATACGGGTTTTCGTTCTGATAGGAGGCCAGATAACGATTTTAGATTTTTAAGGTAGACTTGAAGATCTGAGAATCTGCAAATTTTTGATGTTCTTTACCTGACGCTGAAACTCAAAACCAAGGCCGGATTTGTAATTAGCAACCCGAAAGTAGATATTATACGGGTTTTCGTTCTGATAGGAGGCCAGATAACGATTTTAGATTTTTAAGGTAGACTTGAAGATCTGAGAATCTGCAAATTTTTGATGTTCTTTACCTGACGCTGAAACACAAAACCAAGGCCGGATTTGTAATTAGCAACCTGAAAATAGATATTATACGGGTTTTCGTTCTGATAGGAGGCCAGATAACCATTTTAGATTTTTAGGGCAGACTTGAAGATCTGAGAATCTGCAAATTTTTGATGTTCTTTACCTGACGCTGAAACTCAAAACCAAGGCCGGATTTGTAATTAGCAACCCGAAAGTAGATATTATACGGGTTTTCGTTCTGATAGGAGGCCAGATAACGATTTTAGATTTTTAAGGTAGACTTGAAGATCTGAGAATCTGCAAATTTTTGATGTTCTTTACCTGACGCTGAAACACAAAACCAAGGCCGGATTTGTAATTAGCAACCCGAAAGTAGATATTATACGGGTTTTCGTTCTGATAGGAGGCCAGATAACGATTTTAGATTTTTAAGGTAGACTTGAAGATCTGAGAATCTGCAAATTTTTGATGTTCTTTACCTGACGCTGAAACTCAAAACCAAGGCCGGATTTGTAATTAGCAACCCGAAAGTAGATATTATACGGGTTTTCGTTCTGATAGGAGGCCAGATAACGATTTTAGATTTTTAGGGTAGACTTGAAGATCTGAGAATCTGCAAATTTTTGATGTTCTTTACCTGACGCTGAAACACAAAACCAAGGCCGGATTTGTAATTAGCAACCTGAAAATAGATATTATACGGGTTTTCGTTCTGATACGAGGCCAGATAACGATTTTAGATTTTTGGGGTAGACTTGAAGATCTGAGAATCTGCAAATTTTTGATGTTCTTTACCTGACGCTGAAACTCAAAACCAAGGCCGGATTTGTAATTAGCAACCTGAAAATAGATATTATACGGGTTTTCGTTCTGATAGGAGGCCAGATAACCATTTTAGATTTTTAGGGCAGACTTGAAGATCTGAGAATCTGCAAATTTTTGATGTTCTTTACCTGACGCTGAAACACAAAACCAAGGCCGGATTTGTAATTAGCAACCTGAAAATAGATATTATACGGGTTTTCGTTCTGATAGGAGGCCAGATAACCATTTTAGATTTTTAGGGCAGACTTGAAGATCTGAGAATCTGCAAATTTTTGATGTTCTTTACCTGACGCTGAAACACAAAACCAAGGCCGGATTTGTAATTAGCAACCTGAAAATAGATATTATACGGGTTTTCGTTCTGATACGAGGCCAGATAACGATTTTAGATTTTTAGGGTAGACTTGAAGATCTGAGAATCTGCAAATTTTTGATGTTCTTTACCTGACGCTGAAACTCAAAACCAAGGCCGGATTTGTAATTAGCAACCTGAAAATAGATATTGTACGGGTTTTCGTTCTGATAGGAGGCCAGATAACGATTTTAGATTTTTAGGGTAGACTTGAAGATCTGAGAATCTGCAAATTTTTGATGTTCTTTACCTGACGCTGAAACACAAAACCAAGGCCGGATTTGTAATTAGCAACCTGAAAATAGATATTATACGGGTTTTCGTTCTGATAGGAGGCCAGATAACCATTTTAGATTTTTAGGGCAGACTTGAAGATCTGAGAATCTGCAAATTTTTGATGTTCTTTACCTGACGCTGAAACTCAAAACCAAGGCCGGATTTGTAATTAGCAACCTGAAAATAGATATTGTACGGGTTTTCGTTCTGATACGAGGCCAGATAACGATTTTAGATTTTTAGGGTAGACTTGAAGATCTGAGAATCTGCAAATTTTTGATGTTCTTTACCTGACGCTGAAACTCAAAACCAAGGCCGGATTTGTAATTAGCAACCTGAAAATAGATATTATACGGGTTTTCGTTCTGATAGGAGGCCAGATAACGATTTTAGATTTTTAGGGTAGACTTGAAGATCTGAGAATCTGCAAATTTTTGTTGTTCTTTACCTGACGCTGAAACTCAAAACCAAGGCCGGATTTGTAATTAGCAACCCGAAAGTAGAGATTATACGGGTTTTCGTTCTGATAGGAGGCCAGATAACGATTTTAGATTTTTAGGGTAGACTTGAAGATCTGAGAATCTGCAAATTTTTGTTGTTCTTTACCTGACGCTGAAACTCAAAACCAAGGCCGGATTTGTAATTAGCAACCCGAAAGTAGAGATTATACGGGTTTTCGTTCTGATAGGAGGCCAGATAACGATTTTAGATTTTTAGGGTAGACTTGAAGATCTGAGAATCTGCAAATTTTTGTTGTTCTTTACCTGACGCTGAAACTCAAAACCAAGGCCGGATTTGTAATTAGCAACCTGAAAATAGATATTATACGGGTTTTCGTTCTGATAGGAGGCCAGATAACCATTTTAGATTTTTAGGGCAGACTTGAAGATCTGAGAATCTGCAAATTTTTGATGTTCTTTACCTGACGCTGAAACTCAAAACCAAGGCCGGATTTGTAATTAGCAACCCGAAAGTAGATATTATACGGGTTTTCGTTCTGATAGGAGGCCAGATAACGATTTTAGATTTTTAGGGTAGACTTGAAGATCTGAGAATCTGCAAATTTTTGATGTTCTTTACCTGACGCTGAAACTCAAAACCAAGGCCGGATTTGTAATTAGCAACCTGAAAATAGATATTATACGGGTTTTCGTTCTGATAGGAGGCCAGATAACGATTTTAGATTTTTAGGGTAGACTTGAAGATCTGAGAATCTGCAAACTTTTGTTGTTCTTTACCTGACGCTGAAACTCAAAACCAAGGCCGGATTTGTAATTAGCAACCTGAAAATAGATATTGTACGGGTTTTCGTTCTGATAGGAGGCCAGATAACCATTTTAGATTTTTAGGGCAGACTTGAAGATCTGAGAATCTGCAAATTTTTGATGTTCTTTACCTGACGCTGAAACACAAAACCAAGGCCGGATTTGTAATTAGCAACCTGAAAATAGATATTGTACGGGTTTTCGTTCTGATAGGAGGCCAGATAACCATTTTAGATTTTTAGGGCAGACTTGAAGATCTGAGAATCTGCAAATTTTTGATGTTCTTTACCTGACGCTGAAACACAAAACCAAGGCCGGATTTGTAATTAGCAACCTGAAAATAGATATTGTACGGGTTTTCGTTCTGATAGGAGGCCAGATAACGATTTTAGATTTTTAGGGTAGACTTGAAGATCTGAGAATCTGCAAATTTTTGATGTTCTTTACCTGACGCTGAAACACAAAACCAAGGCCGGATTTGTAATTAGCAACCTGAAAATAGATATTATACGGGTTTTCGTTCTGATAGGAGGCCAGATAACCATTTTAGATTTTTAGGGCAGACTTGAAGATCTGAGAATCTGCAAATTTTTGATGTTCTTTACCTGACGCTGAAACACAAAACCAAGGCCGGATTTGTAATTAGCAACCTGAAAATAGATATTGTACGGGTTTTCGTTCTGATAGGAGGCCAGATAACCATTTTAGATTTTTAGGGTAGACTTGAAGATCTGAGAATCTGCAAATTTTTGTTGTTCTTTACCTGACGCTGAAACTCAAAACCAAGGCCGGATTTGTAATTAGCAACCTGAAAATAGATATTATACGGGTTTTCGTTCTGATAGGAGGCCAGATAACCATTTTAGATTTTTAGGGCAGACTTGAAGATCTGAGAATCTGCAAATTTTTGATGTTCTTTACCTGACGCTGAAACTCAAAACCAAGGCCGGATTTGTAATTAGCAACCCGAAAGTAGATATTATACGGGTTTTCGTTCTGATAGGAGGCCAGATAACGATTTTAGATTTTTAGGGTAGACTTGAAGATCTGAGAATCTGCAAATTTTTGTTGTTCTTTACCTGACGCTGAAACTCAAAACCAAGGCCGGATTTGTAATTAGCAACCCGAAAGTAGAGATTATACGGGTTTTCGTTCTGATAGGAGGCCAGATAACGATTTTAGATTTTTAGGGTAGACTTGAAGATCTGAGAATCTGCAAATTTTTGTTGTTCTTTACCTGACGCTGAAACTCAAAACCAAGGCCGGATTTGTAATTAGCAACCTGAAAATAGATATTATACGGGTTTTCGTTCTGATAGGAGGCCAGATAACCATTTTAGATTTTTAGGGCAGACTTGAAGATCTGAGAATCTGCAAATTTTTGATGTTCTTTACCTGACGCTGAAACTCAAAACCAAGGCCGGATTTGTAATTAGCAGCCCGAAAATAGATATTATACGGGTTTTCGTTCTGATAGGAGGCCAGATAACGATTTTAGATTTTTAGGGTAGACTTGAAGATCTGAGAATCTGCAAATTTTTGATGTTCTTTACCTGACGCTGAAACTCAAAACCAAGGCCGGATTTGTAATTAGCAACCCGAAAGTAGATAGTATACGAGTTTTCGTTCTGATAGGAGGCCAGATAACGATTTTAGATTTTTAGGGTAGACTTTAAGATCTGAGAATCTGCAAATTTTTGATGTTCTTTACCTGACGCTGAAACACAAAACCAAGGCCGGATTTGTAATAAGCAACCTGAAAATAGATATTATACGGGTTTTCGTTCTGATAGGAGGCCAGATAACGATTTTAGATTTTTAGGGTAGACTTGAAGATCTGAGAATCTGCAAATTTTTTTTGTTCTTTACCTGACGCTGAAACTCAAAACCAAGGCCGGATTTGTAATTAGCAACCCGAAAATAGATATTATACGGGTTTTCGTTCTGATATGAGGCCAGATAACGATTTTAGATTTTTAGGGTAGACTTGAAGGTCTGAGAATCTGCAAATTTTTGATGTTCTTTACCTGACGCTGAAACTCAAAACCAAGGCCGGATTTGTAATAAGCAACCTGAAAATAGATATTATACGGGTTTTCGTTCTGATAGGAGGCAAGATAACGATTTTAGATTTTTAGGGTAGACTTGAAGATCTGAGAATCTGCAAATTTTTGATGTTCTTTACCTGACGCTGAAACTCAAAACCAAGGCCGGATTTGTAATAAGCAACCTGAAAATAGATATTATACGGGTTTTCGTTCTGATAGGAGGCAAGATAACGATTTTAGATTTTTAGGGTAGACTTGAAGGTCTGAGAATCTGCAAATTTTTTATGTTCTTTACCTGACGCTGAAACTCAAAACCAAGGCCGGATTTGTAATAAGCAACCTGAAAATAGATATTGTACGGGTTTTCGTTCTGATAGGAGGCCAGATAACGATTTTAGATTTTTAGGGTAGACTTTAAGATCTGAGAATCTGCAAATTTTTGATGTTCTTTACCTGACGCTGAATCTAAAAACCAAGGCCGGATTTGCAATTAGCAACCTGAAAGTAGAGATTATACGGGTTTTCGTTCTGATAGGAGGCCAGATAACGATTTTAGATTTTTAGGGTAGACTTGAGGATCTGAGAGTCCGCAAATTTTTTTCCATTTGAATATCGGTAGAAGAGTGAGAGGTCACCAACAACACGGTAACGCCGGTGAGAAAGTGGCTGGTGATGGCGCGTTAAGGCCGGATCGCCAATTAGTCGAATTGCCCTTCTCTGGACGGCATCTAGTATAGACAGGGTAGTAGGGGCAGCAGCTCCCCAGACATGAGAGCAATTCTTCAGGCCAGATCTTATCTGGGCTTTATATGGCGTGAGGAGGTTACATGGTGAGAAATACTTTCTCTGGCTTTAAATAGGTACCCAAGCTTTTTACCAGCAGCTGTTGCAATTGACGCAACGTATTTGTGCCAAATCAGATTTTCTGTAATATTGATTCCTAACAGCTTGAATGAGTGACAGGTCTCGGTTGATCATAAGAACCTGGTGTTGGCTTGGGCACTTCTTGTTTGATAGCGTACAATACTGAATCTTGGAAGCATTACATTTTACCATATGTTTGAGCCCCCAAGCAAAACATGTAACGAGCATCACCTATTTTAATCCAGATACCACCAATCCGTGAAAAACATTTTCTGAACTGCAGTGCTCCATTGGAGTAAATAAAAGTAAGTTATCTTTTCCATTTTCCAATTCCAAGCTACTCGAAGTTGTCGTGAAATTGTCTAGCTTTTAGTCCTCTTCAGCCGCTGTTTAATTGTGTAGCTCGTAATTTAAAACTGGAACTACCGTCACTTTTTCCATTTCCATCTCTTACACCCGACGTTTGCTGTTAACGGAATTTTCCTTAATTTGTAACTACAGAAAAATACATTTGTAAAGAACCAAAGCCCGGCGCACAGCCGGGAGGGTCAATAAAAGGAAAGTTAATGAGAAACTTCTAAATGCTTTTAACTTGCTTGCATTGCTTTTTTCAACAAGCAGGATGCTCTACCAGCCATTGGCGTCCTTCACGTTATCCTTTTCCACTTACTGTAGTAGAGCTACAGGAATTGCTACTATTTCTGCCGAAACATTAAAATGCTTGAGTGATGACGGCGTCTCTCTTTTATATTATATTATTGTAAAAGTGTCTGGTCCTCTGGTGTTTGGCCAGATGAATGGTGCACATCCATTTTTGTTACACTTTAATATCACATTAATATCTCATGCAAGCAAGGTTTTACTATATATTTTACAATCTCGTTTGGAGAGTTTTATTGGCTGGCAAGTTTCTCAGGCGCAGGCAGGATTCGTAAAAGGACGCGGTACGCGTGAACAGATCTTAAACTTAGGACAGATTACTGAAAAGCCACAGAGCATTATTTTCCAGTTTTTATCTGCTTTGTGGACTATTCTGAGGCTTTTGATAACGTAAAGTGGCCTAAAATGTGGGAAATCCTGATATTTATGGGAGTCCTTTACCACTTAATATCTCTCATACAGCAACTCTGTGAGTCTAGCTCAGCTCCTGTAAGAATTACTGATCTGTCTAGTGAAACAGCAACCAGAAAAGGAGTTCGTCAGGGATGTGTATTATCTCCGATGTTATTTAACATTTACTCTGAATTTGTGATGAGACAGGTATTTGACAAATGGAATGGCGGTATAACTATTGGCGGAAGCAAAATATCCAACTTAAGATTTGCTGACGATACAACCCTTATTGCTGCTTCTCAGGATGAACCAGTAGCTCTATTAAACATCTTAGAACAACACAGTGCAGCATACGGTTTTGGTATAAACTACAACAGGACCAAGGTTATGATCGTAGATAGAGAGCATGATGATCATCAAGAAATAAAGTCAGTAGGCCGTTGTGAAGTAGTTCAAAGTTTTGTGTACCTCGGTCCTTTGATCGACAATTCGGGTACCTGTGAAAATGAGATTCGACGGCGCATTCAACAGGCACGTGTGGCCGTGACAAAGCTTACTAAAATATGGCGTGACCATAATATCAGTAAAGCTACCAAAATGTCGCTAGTTCAGTCTTTTGTGTACGCCACATTTTTGTATGCCTCAGAAACTTGGACTGTTAAAAAGGCAGATCGAGCTCGCATAGACGCTTTTGGTATTTGGACGTGGAGGAGAATGCTGAGAGTCCCTTATACCACCCATCGAACTAATAATACTAATAATTGCTTTATTGCCCAACAGATTAGACCATTTACAGGACACCTCCAATGTAAGTTACAGTTAGAAATGTTTGCCGAAGAGAAAAAGAAAATTCTAGAAGCTACATAAAACATAAATAAAACATAATAGTATATACTAATAATACAATGACCAAAGAAAGTTAAACAAAGAAATATATATAAATACCTTTAGTTAAGATGCACCGATGTTGTATTGACGAAATTTTTAACAGAGGAAGCAAATATGTCAACATGCTTACATATTTTGTTGTAGTTGCTGCACATAGCATATACCGGTGATTTAACAAGTATGTTTGTATTTGCTCTATCACAATTGAAATACAAACTACCTCTAGAATTTAGTACGTCCTAATCCTAAACTATCATAGCTAAATCGACTGCAAAGTATGGTGTAATCACAACCACGCTGGGGATATGTACCATCAGTTTCAAATGCAAAAAGTTTTAACGCTCTTCTTTAAACTTTTTCAATGTCATTGACATGACTATTATAAATAGGGGACCAAACTAACCAATGTTTCCATACTGGATTGGCTCGGTAATCCAAAGTCCTCCATTGCGTTGACGAGAATGCTTACACTCTTCGGACATATTCACAGAAGCGATAATATGGAGAAACTTGTAGTTCAGGGTCACGCCCCGAGTGGGCGGCGCCGTGGCCGTTCCCCTACACGCTGGGTAGATACGACGAGACAGTTGCTAGATATAAGATAGCGAGCTACAGTTTTCAAAACTATTGATAATATTCATGTCGGCAATACTCTAGCTCCGACCACCGTACATTAACAAAGACAAGTAGGGTCACTTGCCGTGCCGACTTTGATGTCAGTCTCACAAATGCGAGCCGCCTCGATTTGAGAGGGGTTCTCTTCGTGCGGACTCGTTTACCTACAGGAAATCCGACTGTGCGATATGGTCGACGTCAACGGTCGACGTTCACTTTACCTATACGGGGGTCAATAGGAATGAATTTTATAGTATAGATAGAATATAATTTATTATTTAATAAACCATTAAAAACAATAACTGCAGATGCACCTACTGGGGTGCCAAATAGCTCAAGGAGTAATATAGATCATGTTTTGTCAGATAGATGTAGTAATTTGAAATGTACGCTCCAAGTATTAAGTAACAGTAACAGTTGGATCATTTATAATTTGTTGTTAATAAATTTAGGTGTAAACATAAAAGTACTTGCGACAAAATATAGAAAAGAAGTAAACAGAATAGATCATAAAAAAATCATCTCAACGTTTGAAAGGAATATTTAACCTACAGAAGTTCAATCATTTCAGAACTAATTGACTTAATCATTTCTTGTAAAAAAGATTCGGAATTCAAAAAGACGCATAAGACACGTGAAAATAACGACTGGATAAATCAAGAAATTCTAGAAATGATTGAAAACCGAGTCAAAATTTAAAAACAAAAAGTTAAAGAACCGGGAAATACGAATTTGGAAAATGAATTAAAAAAACTTAAGAATCATGTCAATAATAAAATTAAAGCATTAAAAACAGATATTTTAAAAATCAATGGGAATAAGTAGGCACAAATATAAAAAAAATCATGGGGCCATATACAGAGCAAATCGCCGGCATTTTTTTGAAATTGAAATACGCGCAAAACGTCAATAACACACAAAGACTACTTATTTAGGCACCCCGGTAGATCCGACCGATTGTATCCCGTGCACCGTGTCGCGTGTTAGGTGGTGTTAAGTAGACTGACCCTGTAAACCACAGCTGTTAGCGTTCGGCTACTGCTCGAGATCGCCGGGCGCCAGAATCCGCCAGCTTGCGTAGTATCCGAAAGGCAACATTGGGGGCGGAGCTTAGAGTGACCCTACTTGTCTTTGTTAATGCACGGTGCTCCGACTTAATGCGTTTTACGAGTTCACAACATGTCTGTCAAGACATTGTGACTATGATGATGATATCCTTTTCCCACATATTAGACCCTCGTCGCAGTATTTTCAGCACGCCAATGCTGTGCCTTTACATTGCACTTCTGAAGGAAGATCCTAATTATTCACATTCAACAGTAAGTTTTACCTTAAGGTACATGTCAGGGTATTCCGAGATCTAAGGTATAAGAAGGCTTTATCAAAGGAGAAGTCAAAGCAACGATTTAGCTTAGATAAATATAGCGTCTTCAAAGACGTTCCTATTATACTTGGCATTTACTTCGCTACGCTCTTTGTATGGGATTCTAATGCAGTGGTTCTCAACATTTTAGTAACGGAAGACCTTTAGGGTCAGGGTGTCCCATTTTGGGCACTTTTACGGGGTATCTCGGTTATTTTTGAAGATAGAGAGTTGCGGTTTTCGCGACAGTATGCTACTTTTTTGTGAAACTAAAGGTGCCGTCAACAAAATTATCCTAATATCTACTTATACCGAAAATGATGATGAAAGTCCGAGACTTTATTTATACGTGTGTGATTACCGCTTGTTGAATAAGATACTATTGTTGCTTGAGGAATATTGCGCGGTCCTCAGCTGCTAATCATTTATTTCGCAACGCTAAATTATTTCCATGGGACGAAGCCTGCAGCCGATTTCCCTGTTGTGTCGTCCTATCAAATTCCCCTGCGCAAAATAACAGGAAATAAACTTGCATTTCATATCGGCTTTAGCCAGCGACTGTTTCCAAATATGAGTCATTCGTTCCGTTCCACTATATATCTGATAGAATATTCTACGATATCTACACCTATTAAGAATTAATTGAATAGGTAAACATAAACCAACAGGGTACTTGCAGAAAAAAATATTATGTCGTTTACGCGTTCCTTAGAGCCTAGTAAACATGACAAAATCACTTGTTTGGTTTTTTGGAATCGGCTGTGAGAGATATTCCAAAAATTATTTCAAATGCCGGAAAATGCCGCGCAAACAGCCTCTGACGTCAGTGACATCCTATAGTGATGGGATGTAAAGTATTGATATTCGATATCGATAGCCAGTGCTAACCTAACATTTTGACATTGATCATTATAACCACAAAACACAGTCACACACACTTAGACAAGGAAAGAGAGAGGACGGAACCCGCGACTGACATTTCTGATACCAAATGGCACCAAAGCGCTATTCCCAGTGGCGTAACTAATGGGATTAACGTTATGGTTGAGCTATTTGTAGAAATAATCTTTTTCAAATAAAATTTAATGAAATATTGTTATTCAGGGTTTCTATATGGCCAATTTCGCCATCCACAATTAAAATTTAAGTGACTAACGTTACCGTAACCGTGATTTTCATTCGACTGCTGTTTTGTGGCCAATAGTATATAAAAATTGATAATGTATATATTTTATTCAGTCATGAACATGTTATGTTCATTTGCAGTATATGACTGATGAAAGACACGATTATACTTCTACCCAGAAAGAAAAAAACTGCTTGTAGTTTGTAGTAAATCAATTTTTTATTATTAAAGAACACATAATACCTATAGTATATTTATATTTATTGACATTATGTTTATATATAAAATACTGTCTATTACATACTGTAAACAGTAGCAACAATAAAACATTTTTATTATTATAGATTAGCTTACGAGATTGAGGAATTTGATGCCTTCAATCTCGAAGTCCCCATATGCAGTAAAAAAATCTACTTGCTGTTACGCTGTTAGTAGTGTGTAATGAAGAGCAGTATTTTTAATTACTCCAACGAGGCTTTTTTATACTTAACTTCTTTTTGCGACGGTGGCAATAATTAATGAAAAAGCTGGAGGGTTAAACATAAAAATTATCTCAGACATGAAATAAAGTAGGTTTTGGGCTAGAAATACAAAGGTCCTTTAATCTTATCCAAAATCAAAACATTTACAAAATTAGAAAATGACCCCTAGATTAGCTAGTAGTAAATAAAAACGAACAATTCATTCAATATAGGTGAGGTCCTATAACTTACGTAGAAATTACAACTCTATTTTATCACTTAACCCCTTGCTTCCAGTAAGTTCTAATTTATTGCAGTTATGTATTTACTTATGGGGAAGTTTGGGTGAAACTCAGTATTGTGTGCTTCAACAAAAATAAATTTTTTGTAGGAACGTGGCATTTCGCTTGCTCCTACAATTGATGGCAGTCAATATTACAGTCATGAAGGTCAAAAACTACCAATATTTTACTGCCCTTTAAACAGAATCAGTTTTGTTAATTGGCTCCGAACTGGATTGTCCTGTTGTGATCGAGATTTTACAATAAAATGGATTCTGATATTTAAGTATTTTGTGCATACAGCTTTTATTAAAAAATATATATGATTTACATCATTTTCTAATACGTGACGTTCTAAGCAGCTGAAAATAGGGGTGCCTAGAAAACTTGATATTATTTTGCTTATCAGCAAAGCTACAAAATGTTTGGTGTGAATACAATTTTCATTAACTCTCAGAAAATGTTCCGATTTCAAACATATCTTGATAACATCATTTGATGGGTAAGTCAGACCGCCGTGGCTTTTAAATTCAATTAGGGAATTGAGAAACCGATCTCTAGTACCAATCAATGCTGTGACACATGTTTCACATTTTATTGTTTTTTGTAATTGGTGCGAAACATAACCAGCAATATATTGCACAATTTGGGATGAACATTCACTTATCACAGGTGCATTCATGATGTAGTCATGATCCTTCCAAATAGTTTCTAGATCATCAGAAGGCTCATTTATGTCTATTAAACTATGGTTCGATAAACTACTATTAATTACATCTTCAGACCTTACATTTTTTGTAGAACTACTTAGAATAGGGATTTGATCTAATGGAATACAGTTACCCATACCGCCCTCTCTAATTTCTGCTCGAACCAGAAGCCTTTTGTAAGCAGCTAGAAACTGTCGAGCGGTTGGGTTATTATTCCAGCCACCTCTTGATCTAATTGACGAAAAGAATAATTCTAAATGATCTTGACTAATCTTATACAACGGAAGGTACAGTAATGTTTTTCTCTCAGAAACAAGTTCTTTGTACAATCCTAAAGAACTTGATAATGAAATTATTAATCCAATAAACCCAGTTCTTCTGTTAGACATGATTACTTGCTCATTATTAGATAATTTCAACTTTGAAAGATAAAAAATTGCACTATTGATAAATTCCGCAGATCGATCTATATTTTTTTGACATAATGCTTTTTTATAACCTGGTGCTACTAGGTTTCTGCTGTTTAAAATATCGAAAATGCTATTTACAATTCTAATAAATTTAACTGTTGCCTGACTTCCTTTAAAATCCTCAAGATTCAGCTTTTTTTCGCAATACTCAATGGCATCGGCTACTGATGCACTAAGTAACTGAACTGCAAGCCGAACCTTCATTTTTTGTTTGAAAAAAATAATATGAGCGCGACGTAACTTGTTCCCTAAATGTAAGCCCTCGCTAGTTTGCAGCTTCTCTAGAAGCGCTATGTATTTCCATTGAATAAAATTGTTATCACAATCAATTAGGATTTTCTTTTCACCAAATGCATTGCGAACAAGTTTTATCATATGACATGGATCATAAAAAATATATACATTGTGATCTGTAACTCTGAAACTTGTCTGTATATTTGAAATGTTAAATAAGAATCCAAAGTTATGACACATAGCGGTATTAGATGGAGCACCATCGAATGTGATTGACATAACTTTGGCTCCCGTATCTTCAATCAGATGGATGCATTGAGATACAATTGAATGTTTTTGACTGCCATTCAAAGAATCTGTAAGAAAGTAACCGACAGGTAATTTCCAAGTTCCATTGATGCAAACCAACATTATAACAAAAGCTTCTTTGGCTAAAGCATTAGAGTCATCGTTTAAATTTGTACCACAGTTCACATAACCATGGAATTTTTTTCCATCCCATTCTAAATGTTTCCGTATGGCTAATTCATCGATAATTAATGAACAAATTATTGGTCTGTCAGATGATTGAACCTTATTTCTTAAGGTATTTATTGATTCCTTGGTAAAACCAGGCTCAGCATCCACATTCTGAAACCATTTAGCAATAGTTTTGCTATGCGGGAGACAAGTGTCAAAAACATCTCTCACATAGTTGTATGCCTTTGGTGAAAAAAAATTTAATGTCAGGGCAAATTTCCTAAGTTCAGGTGAATATTGAACATTTCTCCCCATTTTTCTGTTCAATATTTCTATATTAACCTTGCTCATATTTTGAACTAAAACTAAATTTTCTTGAGATAGTAAATTTTGTCGCTCTAATTCCTCAGCAATTATTTTTAAAGAGGCTACTTTTTTGTGTGCTCTTTTCAGTGACTGACCAAGGGCACGGATTTTTTTCGTTTTTTCCTTATTCTTATCTTTTTGCAGCAGCAGTTCTCTTCTAAGTTTCTTTTTCCGGGGATAGTCGTCCTGTGCAGCCAGAGCTGAGGTTGATGGCGATGGTTCTGGATGAACATCACGTTCACGGGGTCTTTTTCTTTCTTTTGCCTAAAATAACAGAGCTGTATATTAGGCAATGCTTGAAACATTATTTCCGAAAGAAAGACAGAACAAATTAATTTATGATTTAAGTAGATGTGAATGAGTGACTGAATCTTATAGGAAAAGTAACAGTAACATTTTGTTTTGATTTCGTATCGAGTAAACACACCTAAATATAGTTGTTTAATAATGTAACTGTAACACAAGAAATTATTACATTTTTGAGGTTAGCTGCCTTTTGATTTTCATAGCTATCAATTTTTAAATGGTTATTCAGCCATTCGTAATCGTATTTCTCCTTACTTTATTGCACTGTTTATTTTGGAAACGTCATCACTAATACTCAAATATAAAACCAAATTTGAGACCATAAATATAGAATATAGGCATAAGGCATAAGAATGATTTTAAATTAATATCACACCCAAATCATAACTCATTAATGATCCAATTATATACAATGGAGTGAAGATTTATAACAAACTTCCTCCTCACAGGTTTTAGTGAATATCCCAAAAGTTTTGTTTGTTATTATATAGCTTTGTCAATAAGAATCTTGTAAATTCTTAGACTATAAAGTATATCTATCTATCTATCCATCTATCCATCTATCCATCTATCCAACTATCCATCTATCCATCTATCCATCTATCCATCTATCCATCTATCCATCTATCCATCTATCCATCTATCCATCTATCCATCTATCCATCTATCCATCTATCCATCTATCCATCTATCCATCTATCCATCTATCCATCTATCCATCTATCCATCTATCCATCTATCCATCTATCCATCTATCCATCTATCCATCTATCCATCTATCCATCTATCCATCTATCCATCTATCCATCTATCATAATCCTAGGATGTTTATTATTTTAATATTGATTAAGCGTAGACAATGTAAGCTAGGAATTATAACTTACAATTTTTGGACGTAAGTATTCCGGAAGCTCGTCAAATATGGTGGGGACTGCTCCTTTCAGAAGATATACTTTTTGATTTGTTTGATGAAGGAAATTCTGTTCAAAATGCTTAGAACAAAGCCTATCGTTGCTTGTAGGCTTCCAACCTTCGATCCTCATATTTTTGATCCATAAATCATGTCTAGGAAGATCTTTAGGAAACCTGTCGAGGAAGAAAGAAAATTAATTTTATTATTCATACAACTACAAATAAAGGCCACCCTTGAAATGCACACCTTGTATAAGGGTATTGGTATATTATATATTACAATGCAAAGTCATAATATTTCTATTCAAAATGTAAGCTATAATAGATACGCCACTGGAAAACTGATTGTATTTGAACCAAAAAATCCCTTAAAAACATATTTTTTAGACTTTACGTGCTCAAAAACATTATGATTCGCATGTTAGTGGTACATTCCAAATTATATTTCGGATACACATATATCTTTGAACTAGATATCGAGATATTTGCATGAATTTCGGATACACCAAAAAAATAAGATCATAAATTTACCTGTGAAAAGTGATTCCTGGCTCCTTCCTGCTGCTGTGGCTTTTACAACGGTAAGCTGCACACCCCACCATTACGCTCACCACAATATTTCACAATTATTGGTCTTAAAAACGTTAAATATCGCAAAAAACACCACCTTGACACTACCGTCAGTTTTCCACCAGCATTTTGACAGCTATTCATTTTCGGTATCAGCTAATCCATATAGCATCAAATGGGCGTGCGGTATCCCCTCTCTTTCCTTATCTAAGCACACACAAAAGTACAAAAGTCAAAAGAATAAAAGTTAGGCTAGATTACTAATTCACTTTGTAGGGATGTGCTTGAATTAGATTCTATCTTTGGATTCATTCATAATGGGATGCGCCGAAATAAAATGATGGCTTCAATTAGATCGAACCTCGGTCACAAACAGGATGAACTGTGATACCTATCAGATATAAAAATGTATTGCAACGAAAATGCTAGTGGGTTAAATTGCCTGTTTCAAATATGTTTAAGTATCAATAAATTGAGTCGCATTGTTAAAGAATTCAGATCATCTCTAGTTTGTAGTTGAATCTCACTGATCTGCGCTGTAGCAGTATCGATTGTCGATATCGATAAGATACCTGTGACATCAGCCCTTGTTTTAAGTCACGTGAAAAAATTTTAATTTATCCTTATTTTATCTTGCAAATATCTTATTTTGGCCGTCAGTAAAATCATGTTTTTTGTTTCCTACTGCTTCTTGATATGGCTTTCTTTACGGTATGTATGCTCCCGAGGCGATTTCACGACCTCTGCAAGTACCCTATTCAGTGGAAATATGAATAAAATAATGTGACTTTGATATTCTGAACTCTTCCAGCCTGACCAACCACATCAGCCAGTCTAAGAGGATTGGTAGATCTAATTGTGGTAACGTATGTTGCAAAAGTTTTGAGAAGTTTTTCAAAAAATTAAAAAAATATCTTACAACAATGTATTTGAACTGTAACAAGAACTAGAAAAAATAACAATATTTCTTAATATATAGATGATATCAAAGTACTGCTAATGGGCCATGATCTTCACGGCTCGCAATTTCCTCTTAATGTTCCTCATTAGGTTTTGGACAGATTCTAAATCAAGTTCTCTGATCTTCAGCGTTATTCTTCTTCTTAACTGCTGTTCGTTTTGAGCTTCCCAGCCATTATTATAAACTTTGGCACTCAGTTGAGCCCAAAAAGTTTCGATAGGTCTTGCTTGAGGAAGACTGGGAGGGTTGTCGTTTCGGGGTACAAAAGGTATTCCGTGTGGTTCTAGCCAGTTTCTCGTACGCAAAGCATAATGACTTGAAGCCAGATCTGGCCAAAACATTATATTGTCATTAGCATGGTAAGTATTAATAAAAATGAGTAGTTTAGGCAAACATCTTAGAGTATAGTCTTCTGCGGTAACCACTTCGGCCCTAACTCGTCCAACGTATGGCTGTGAAATGCCGTTGTCTGATATAGCGCACCACACTAACACTTTGTTTTCAAACATTCCTTTTCTTTCAAATTTTACATTATCTAGACAGGTTTCAAAGTCTCTTGTATAAAAACCATCATTACCCTTGATGTCTGAGGTCGAAAATGTGAAATACTTTTATGTTGCCAGTACAATGAGTACGACGTAAATTGCGACAGAAGTGAGTAATTCTGTCTTAACTGATTTGGGGTAAACTTTGGAAATTTTTTTCTTTTTCGGAACTTTAAGTTATTTCTCTTCATTTCTCTACAGATTGTTCTAGAATTGACGTGAAAAATGCGTCCAAGTTTTCGTGTTGAAGTTCCAATTCGATGTTCACTTCTGTTGACCATTCTTTGAACTGCAGCAGCATTCAACGCTCTTGGACGTCCACTTTTTGGTAAATTTATAAAAGGAATACCTTTTTCGCATTCACGGATCGCTCGATAAATTGTGGCAGCAGAAATATTTTGATCTTGATATAGCCGAACTACTTCTTTTTTTTCAAGTCTTCCAACTAGACTGTAAACGTGGTAAACACTCTTTTGAATCTCTAATTTGTACGACATTTTGACAACTTATATCATAACCAAAATGGTTTTATTGTTACGCTTAGATGTCGACTGGTTACCATGGTAACCATTTCTGAAGTGTTTCCAACGGTGAAACTATCTCCCGAGTTTTGAAAGAGAAATCTCAAAACTTTTGCAACATGTCAAGTACAGATTACATAATTACGAATCACCCAGAAGCTGACGTAAACAGTAACAGTTGGTAAATAATTTCCAACAAACGTCAAATTTTAAATCAAAGCCTGCTTGAGTGCCTGGACGTTTACGGTTTAAAGCCTGACGTTGGCTATGAGATAGGACTGGTATGAAAGTAAATCTTTATTGTTTTATGACGACTCTAGAGATATATCAAATTTGCATATTCAATTTTCCCTATTCCATGCCAAGTATCTCTCGTCCTATTATGCCATAGCATCTAAGGATTTTTAATAAAGCCGCCTGGGCTTGTAACAGGTACGGGAACACGGGAACAACCGCTGTTCTGAGTCATGACAACAACTCATAAAGAGTGCGACATTGTTAGATAAACGTTACGTGACTGTACTTACCGTGCTACTTATAATCTGATATCTCGTTAACGTAAATAAGGTAGCTCTAAGTACATATTTCTTGCGTTATCTCTTCATAAATTGTTTTTTGATTCGGGCAGAGGAAAACAACGATCATCTTACTCCCTTGTTTCTGAGAGTATACTTGAACGAAAAGTTACCAAGAAGTAATGCCTTTTTGATTAGTAGATTTACTAAACTTTAGAATATAGTTAAGCTTTTAGTTAAGCAGCCATTACCAAACTACTTCTGAACAGGTTATACTACCTATAAACAAACAGCGTCAACTATTTTTTATAATTCATGGTCCAGCTTTGCGTTATGAAAACTGCGATTGGGTTACCAATGGTTTATTATTATTATTTTGTATTTCTTATTTTTTCTCGCATGGTTGCGGTAGTAACAAGTATTGGCGGGCTGTGCCAAGTCAACACCTGACCAATTGTTTCTTTGAATTCAGGAAGGACCGTACAATGCTGCATGTCTTGAGGATTACAGACTTTTGCAAGGTTTTATGTAACTTTTCATCCAGACCCAATTGTTGCAGGTGTGGTGTAAATGTATTTGGAGTAAAGCCTGAGACCGACATAATGAGGGGGACAATAACAACTTTGTTTTGTTTTTATAGCAATTTTATTTCTATGGCGAGATCGGTGTATTTAGATATCTTCCCAGCGTTGGTGTTTTGGATGTTCGTATCATTGGGAATCGCAATATCCATTAAGTAGGTCACTTTGTCTGTCTTTGACTGGAAAACTATATCTGGCCTATTTGCTGGGATGGTTTTGTCTGTATGTATTTCAATGTCCCAGTATAGTTTGAATTGATTGTTCTCGAGTACTGAGGTCGGTGTGTAGTTATAATATGGATCTGTGTTTTCAATTAGCTTGTTTGTTGTGGCTAGTGCTTGGTGTATGACTTTGGCTTCAGAGTTATGTCTGGCTGTATACTCAGTTCCAGCGATAGTTTTGCATGCACTAGTTATGTGTTCTATTGTTTCCTTCTGTTGGTGGCATTTTCTGCAATTATCATCAGAGATGGATGGATCTTTAATTATATACGTGCTTCTTGTAATTTCGTGTCGCAATCACTTGGGTCTGGATAGCAAACATAAAACCTTCTGTTTCCGGAAAGAGCTGGCCATCCTGCAGCCAAGTGTATGACTGTTTTTCATCAATATGGTCTTGTGTAACACGGTATCTATGTTTGCCATGGAGTGCCTTCTGCGAACAGGTGTTTATTTTTTCTTGTTGTGCTTGTATGTGGTTGTGTGCGTCTGCTGCGTGGTCTGGACAAGAAAGGGCGAGTGGTGTGTAGTTTTTGTCTGCTTTTACTATTGCTCTATGTAAGTTTGTTTACTGTGGAAAAAAATGTCTGAGTGATTTTATTTGTTTTGTATGAAGTGACTGTACATCTATAATTTCTCTGCCCCCTTGTTTTCTGTCTATGGTGAGCCTTTCCTTGCATGTGTTGGGATGTGACATTCTGTGTTTTGTGAGTTCTGTTCGGATGAGTATATGGATGTTTTCGATGTCAGTGTGCGACCACTTGATAATGCCAAATTAATATGTTAGGATTGGTATAGGAAATGTGTCAATAGCTTTTGTAAGATTTCTAGAATTCAGTTTTGTTTTTAACAGTCTAATAAGACAATCCTTAAACTCTTGTGTTAGTTGTGATTTGATTTTTGTGTGGTCTATCTTAACGTTTTGATTGATACCCAGGTACTTGTACGTTTCATCCTTGTCCATATTGTCTAGCGCTTGGCCAGTTACTACTTCTTGTTCGGGATGGTTTTTCCATTGGTCTTTATTGATGTGAAGCACCTTGCATTTACTCATGCCAAATTCCATCTTGATATCTGACGTACAAACTGTTATTCTGAGTAATTCTCTCAGTTGCACTTCTGTGGCGGCATATGTTGATTTGCTTTCTGGTGCCTGATGGTGAAACCACAGTTTGTGCTGTTAAGTGTGTTGGAAAGCGGATTGAGACAGAGGCAGAACCATAGTGAACTGAGAGAGTCACTTTGAAAAATACCACGACGTATATGTAGCTCATCCGTTTGGATATGGCCGTCCTGAGTTTGAAGGTGTTATGAAAAAAAATGTGAAACATAAAATACATACAAGATAAGGCATCTTAATACAAAAATATATGGCTAGAAACAAAGAATAATGTTCAGCGACTCTTTTGTTAGATAATTAATAAACATACAGTGCATGATTGACTTGATATTTAAAGTTTAAAATGTTCGCCATCACATGTTCATGAAAAAAAATGTATAATTTGGAAAAATCACATTCCTACACATAGCTGTAAAATAAAAAGCAGAAGCAATAAACATATGTGAAACCATAGCAATCAAATCGTTATGATTTTGAATTGGGAATATGAATCCCTTACCTTGGTTACCACATAACTGCACAGACACAAAAGATTGTCTTAGAGAGACATAATTATATTAGGTATTAACTGTTCGAGTCCAGAAGTGAAAGGAATAAACCATTACAATTCATCTAGAAGCTAACGTCGGTAGAGAGAGAGCATACCCCCCACTCATTAGATTTTTCCCAAAATTTGTGCGCACTTGCGCAGTTTGTATGATTAATAATATTTCCAGCTGAAAGAAATAGAGATGGGAAAAGGTAGAGGTGAGAAGTAAAACAGTTATAAAAATGTGACTAGTATAATGAGGAAGTAGTTGCTAAAAATGGAAGTTGTAAACTATTTGTATATGGTAGCCAAGTAAATAATATAAAAATAACTTTGAAAACGGGTGAACCGTTACACTATGTACGTATTAACACGCATGTACTTGCCTGCGATTTATTTTTGCATCCTATCGCAAAGCGTACCTAGTACCCATTGAAGGTTTCATTTCATAGCTATAAACAACTACTACCGAGAAGATTCATGGAAAATGGAAAATTTGTCTTGAAAAGAAAAACGGAGGCCACCCGAATCAGTGTTGGGGGTTCAAATCGGAAGGGAACAAAGGAAACGTAGGACGCACGTCACCTGGATAATGGCTCATCAATTAAGCTTACGAACATGGGATGCCGAATCGTCTACCATGGGAAAAATGAGCTGTCTGGGGGAAAGAGCGGCAGGAAAAACGAAAACGGGAGGGAAAGAAACACCGGTGAAGGGTCACAGACAGCCACGACACGCACGCAAGCTTACCTTCCATCCTTCGAGAAATCGCTACCAATTTGCACTACCACGTAACGTGTTGTGCACAGGTTCATTTGTGCAGAGAACATCAACAAGTAGATTGAACAGTGCATGAAACGAATCTTCACATGCAAGACGTTCTATTCTGAACACCAGAAATAGCTTCTTGGGAGCATCTGAGAGATACAAGATTTCCATCTCCATCTAAGAAAAAATGGAGTCAAGTTGATTGACTCAGTACTTCCCACAACATGATGATACCATTTTATTATTTCCCATTTCATGAAGCTATAGTCCAAAATCCCCTTGCAACTGAATTATCGCCCACCCGCCCGCAAAAACAACATCCAACACAAAAACCCTCGTAAATAGTTTCTTGCGTCTCCCTCCTTAGGAATTAGGGCGCCACAGTTTTTTATGCATGCTTGCACTGGACAATGCGAAACGATCAAGAGCCTCCAACCCGTCTAAAAACGAAGTTTGACCTGATTTTATGTTTTTGGTTGTTTGATTATTGCTGCGCCGCCACTGGCACGGTATTTCAAAAACAGAATCGTTTTCCATTCTCGCAGCGGTAATAAATTCTGTGTCAAAATTTTATTAACATCAATTCAATAATTTTCGTTTTACGCAATATACATAGAACGAAATAAAGCAAAACTCGTATGCACAGATCACAAAATTGGTTTCTGTAATAGGCAAGCCAATGTTCGGATGGACCTAAAAAAGTGTAATATGCCGCTAGGTATTTCTTCTACAGGTCAATAGACGGACTATTGTGAATACAACAAACTTTTCAGTTTTACTACCCCCCACCCCCCTAACCACCCCAATTTCACCCCCACCCCAAAAAAAATTGAAAATGATCAGGAACCCATAAAACGCCTAAAAACAAAGTTTGACCTGTTTTTATATTTTTAGTTTTTTTATTATTGCCGCGCCGCCACTGACCCGATTTTTCCAAAACATACGCGTTTTCCATCCCCCCCTTGGGAGTAATACTATGTCAAAATTTCATTAAAATCAATTGAACAATTTTCGCGTTACGCGATATCGAGCGATTTAAAACAATACTCTTATGTATACATCACAAATTCTAAGTCCCGTGTTTCTATAATAAGCATGCAACGTTCGGATGGACCTAAAAAAGTGTATCATATCGCTAGGCTTTTCATTCACATATCAATGGATAGCCCATTACGAATACAACAAATTTTTCAGTATTACAACCCCCCACCCCCCAACCACCCCAAATTCACCCCCACCCAAGAAAAAGTAGAAAATGATCAGGAACCCCTAAAACGCCTAAAAACGAAGTTTGAGGCATATTTGAAATTTTTCGTTTTTTGCTAATTACTCCGCCCCCCGTATAACGATTTTCAAAATTATAGGAGTATTACCTACTACGACCCCACAGCATAACGCTGCCCAAATTTCATCACAATCCATCCAGCGGTTACTGAGATTACGAGGGTAGAAAAACGCGACAGACAGAGAGACAGACAGACCGACAGACCTACAGACCGACAGACAGACAGACAGACCGACAGACAGACCGACGGAAATGAGTGACGTGGATTTTCGTTATGTACACATCATAAAACGCCCAAAAAGTGAATTATCTCAAAATCGAAAATTTTCGCGATCACAATACTCTCCTCACCTATCGGTGAGGGAAGAAAAATGATCAGGGGTATTTCGAAAGCAAGAAAAAGTAAATTGGAGCAGTTATATTCTGTACAGTATGTTCAAAAATAAAAAAAATGAAGTCAAGTCAGAGCTAGATCTTTCTTTCGCAGCCCAATCGACAGCCTAGTATGAATATTACAGATTTTTCAATAATACAACCCCCAACCACGCCAAATTCACCCCTACCAAAAAAAAGTAGGAAATAATCAGGAACCCCGAAAATGCCTAAAAACGAAGTTTGAGGGGCTGCGTCACCACTGACACGATTTCTAAAAACCATACACGTTTTCCCATCCTCACCACAATATTAATACCATGTCAAAATTTCATTAAAATCAGTTCAATAATGTAAAACACAAATAATCGTACCTTATACCTGAATAATCGCAAGAGAAAAAAAATCACAGTCAAATGAGCCTCTTTTATTTTTTTAAACAAAAGCAACTGAATAATACTGTATCGTGGGATAGGCTGAAAAAAATTATACAATCGTTATTTACTAAGATATACAGGGTTGGGATAAAGTATGGAACCAAGCAAATAACTTTGGAACGGAAAGAGTGATATTGCTGAAAATTTGCAGGCAAGTGTAGTGACGTCTAATGCATCCGAAGACATTATGTTAGCTATTAATGTACTTCCGGTTTAACCGGAAGTACCGTCAACTTTTTTAATTTAAATGGGACACCCTGTATATTTTTGCAGATTTTAATTCATCTTTTTTTTCCGAATACGTCCATAGTGGGTAAGTGTGCTAGTTTGTTGGAATTGTTTTATCGGGAGAAACACATAACGGCAAAAATGTACAGGGTGTCCCATTAATAATTTTGAATCGAATGTCACGTGACCAAAAACAAATACCTCACTGGGTAGTACAATGACAAAAAAAGACATAGCATCTGCTCTAATTTACATCCTCAAAGTTATAATTCTCTACTACTGCCAGTCCCGACATATTGCTTGTCTTAATCGTCGTCAAACACCCTGTATTTATATCCTTTACATTTCAAGGTTTACCACAAAATAAGCATGGACCTGATTGTTAGTTTCCATCCGTTAATACATTTAATTGATAAAATCAAACTTCTAAAAATATTATCCATTTCCTGCAAACAAATCCGAGATAATAAAATCCGATATTTTTGAGACACTATATATACACTTCGCGTTAAACACGTTCAACCTGTAGTTTGCGCCGTCCCGTATCTCCCGGCTGACGTCGGTACACTGCTACCGGTGTACCGGGGAGACGGGGCAAGGGGCAGGCCGTTTTGATATTTTTGCGGAGTGATCCAACTTATATGTATTCCGTAAACTTTGGAGATGCGCACGACCTCTGTCATTTTACTACCGGATATAGGTTAGGTTAGGTTAGGGGGGTCAAACGTACAGGCCGGGTTAGGTAGCCCCAACACTGCAGCCATTGGCCTATTGTATTGTCCTGTGCGCTTGTTAATCCGTGAAGAGTTTTGTGACCTTGATAAGATCCAAGAGTCTCTTCACGATATCTCGATTGGGGAGTGATTTGGGGTTGTTTGGCCCTATCAGTCTGAATCTCCACCAGCGTAGGGCCTCACATTCAAAGATTATGTGAGAGGCTGTTTCGTCGTCCTCGTCACATAGTCTGCATATTGGGTTTTCTTTGAAGATCCCTAATGTGTGTAGATGTTTTCTTAGGCCGCAGTGTCCGGTTAGGAGGCCGGTTATTAGCCTAGTTTCTTTCCTATTTAGTTTTAGGATCTCTTCAGCTAGTTTTGGTGTGGGTTGTTTCACTATCAGCTTGCTGTGTCTGAGCTTTGGATGTGACTGCCAGTATTTTAGGTGCTGTGAATGCACCCACTGGTTTATCGTAGTTCTTACCAAAGACCTTGAAATGCCTATCGCCGGTTCGGGGCCGGTAAAGCTGGATACCGATCCGTTTCGTGCTAAGGTGTCTGCTTTTTCGTTCCCTTCAATTCCCTTGTGACCTGGCACCCATTTCAGGGTTACCTTGTTCGTGGCACTAAGTTGTTTGAGGTTTTCTAAGCATTCCTAGACGAGTTTGGATTTGATATAACCACCGGATATAAATACATCCTCGATTCAGCAACGGATTTGTGGCGTGGTGGCTTCACCCGGAAGTCGACTGCTAACGGTCTGGCGTGTGTGGAGGCCCCTTAATCGTGTACGACGGGGCATGAAAGCAGTTTAGCCACCGACCGCCGGGAATCGATTACATGAGTGACTAATGCCCCAAATCGCCGTCGCCGCGCAAGCTGCAACTTACAGCTTCCGATCAGCCGCCCAGACGCGGCAAACTTTGCAAACTGTGTTAGCATCGCCGTCGTGTCGAGCCAGGATACCCGCAACGTCGCTGGGAAGTTAAGTAGTCCGTCGGTCAGTACGACAGATGAAGTTATCGCGGAAGTTGCAGCGACCCGCTACGAACCGGAAGTCATATTTAGCGGACGCTCAGCAAGATGTGACGGCGGTGCATGAATTTTGCTCTATATTCTTGTCTACCTACACCAAAAATGATTCTTCCGTTGTATGTATGAGACTCTGACGCTGCAAAATGGAAAGCGCACTGTTACGGTGGAAGGGCCTGCAGGAAATCCTACGCGACTCAAGTTAAATGCATATTTTGGCCTTCTTGCATGTAATAAATTAAAACAAAAAAAACTTTTTTAAAAAAAGCAAAAGGTTCTGAAAAAATAAAATATAAGGTCTGTTTGCAGAGAGAATCACAAACCAGTCAGAGCCAATCAGTATTCGCCATTGCAGTTGCCAAACTATTTCTGACTAGTACTGGCCAATCAAATTGACGCTGACTAGTTTGTGATTGCTCTGCGAACAGCCCTAAAATGTTCCTTTAGAATGTTAACTATCAACTTATAGCCTCATTATACACAATTTATATGATCATAAAAGCTTGTCGCGAGGTTTACGTAAGTACCTATAAGAATTCAATTAAACTGAAATTTTAACACAATTCTGGTTGGTCTGGTGGCCAAAGATGAAACAGCGAGCTGCTAGAGCAGAACTAAGCAAGGTGCAAAGACTTGCTTGTCTGTCCATAACAGGTGCAATGAAAAGCGCACCCACTGCAGTCTTCGAGACCATCCTGGACCTCCCTCCGTTGCAAATTGTAATAATGGGAGAGCCGAGAATGGGCTACTCTAGACTACAAACCCTACCAAGAGGAATTTACAAGGATCTTGGACACAACCAAATCGCAGAATATGTGGAGCACACCATAATGGATGCTAGAAAGGACCACATAACTCCGAAATACATCTTCAACAAGAAATTCGAAACTATAATAAGAGATCGAGAACTCTGTGAAGTAAACAACCTGCATCGGGAAATAGTCTGGTACACAGATGGATCAAAGACCGAGCAAGGCACAGGAGCGGGAATCTTTGGAAGAGGAACTAGACAGAGCATTCCGCTAGGAAAATACGCCTCGGTATTTCAGTCAGAGATGTACGCCACCCTGCAATGTGCAAGGATCAATAATGAACGATCCTACAGAAACAAAAGGATCGCAAAACTTACAGACAGTCAGACTACACTTAGGGCACTAGAAGCGCCCAAAGTTACGTCTGCTCTAGTCTGGGAATGCTTACAAGAACTGGGAAGACTGGCAGAACACAACAAAGTAACTTTGGAGTGGGTGCCTGGACACTCAGGTATAAGAGGCAATGAAAGGGCGGACGAGCTAGCAAGACTAGGCTCGTCTGCCCTATACATTGGAGCAGAACCCGCCCTGGGGGTGCCTAAAAGCACAATCAGACACCAGGTGGAAGAATGGATGAAACATCAGCACAAGGAGCAGTGGAACTTGTTGCTAGGATGTGTTCATGGAAAAACATTCATCAAAGGTCCATGCAAGAAAATAGCTGAAACACTGCTCTCCTTGAGTAGAAATCAGCTCCGAATAACGACGGGTCTCCTCACAGGACATTGTGGCCTGAAGGAACACCTGAACAAAATGGGACTCTACAATGGAGACCTCAACTGCAGACTGTGTGGAAGAGGAACTGAGTCAGCCCTACATGTGCTCTGTGAGTGCGAAGCGCTAGATCACAAGAGACAACAGCTCTTTGGGAAGACCAAGCTAGAACCAATGGAGTACGACTCAGCACCAGGACCAGTAGGTAAACTGCATAAACTTATGCAGGGATCCAGATTGCTGGAGTGGATACTGTAAAAGAGAGGAGCAATAATACAATAGGCCTTAAGGCTTAGGTATTGACGGGGACAGCAAGGTCGGACGGCTCCTGGAAAAAAAAACGACAGATGAAGTTATCGCGGAAGCTGCAGCAACCCGCCGCGAACCGGAAGTCATATTTAGCGGACGCTCAGCAAGATGTGACGGCGGTGCATGAATTTTGCTCTATATTCTGGTGTACCTACACCGAAAATGATTCTTCCGTTGTATGCAAAATGGAAAGCGCACTGTCACGGTGGACTGCAGGAAATCCTACGCTTCTCAAGTTAAATGCATGTTTTAGCATTCTAGTTTGTATGTAACTATTTTACAGAGAGATTTTACAGAGATTACAGACAAGCAGGGTGCTGTAATCCAAAGCGAAATAATTCTATGATAAGGTTGCTACTTTTACTTCCCACACCGATAGTGAGGGGAGTATTGTGATCGCGAAAATTTTCGATTTTGAGATAATACGCTTTTTGGGCGTTTTATGATGTCTACATAACGAAAATCCACGTCACTCATTTCCGTCGGTCGGTCTGTCTGTCTGTCGGTCTGTCGGTCTGTCGGCCTGTCGGTCAGGCACCCCTTTTTGCCAACTAGTCTGCCCTTTTACTACTTCTATATTATCGGCTACCATGATCAGACAATTTCAGACGCAAGGATATGCAAGTATCTAGAAACTAGTAACTAAGAAAACTAACTGCATGCAGTTAGGCACTAAATGTGCAAATGTTTATTGCCGTATTGCTTAAGGAAAGTAATAAAAAAGACATATATCCCTCCAAAAGGACTAATAGTATCAGCGAGGTGAGAAATTATCTAGTAAAGCGGTCCGAGGGAGAAACATTCAGAATTAACTACACTACTATACACTTAAGAATCGTAGAAGGGACAGAAGAAAAGTACGACGTACGTCTTCACGATAATGACATCAATTAAGGTTACCTGTGCGTGTGCCGAATAGGCTATTATCAGGGGAATAAACGTGTGAGGAAAAAATAATGGGAGCAAAACGATAGGGATATAATTGAACTCAAGCGAGCAGGTGCTCAAGTAGGGTTCATCTTATATATCGAATGGAGGTTAGCGGTCGAGAATAATTGAGATTGTGGTTCAGAAATGATACCCTTCTTACAAATACGAGGTCATAGTAAATACGCTCTTATATACCTGGTGTCCCAGAGTGTCTTTGACACGTGATATTCTCGTAACGAAAAAAAGTTCAAACGAAAACTGAGTGGGAAGTTTGAAAGTACTTCAGGGTCTATCATACCATGCTTTTAAAAAACACAAACCAATTTTATTCGTAAAATCATAAGCATAAGATAAAATAATTAGGATTTGTTTGAGGCGTAACCTCAAGTCAAGAATTGTGATATTCTTGTAAATACATACTCACAACAGGAATATCGGTTCTCACTCTAAGAAAGAATATTTGATGAGAAAATTATAGAAAATTTGTATCAATAATAACATATTTTTGATTTATATACTTATTTTAAAGAAATATGCTCCGAAAGAAAATATAATTTTCTTTGCAACCAAGGCTATAATAATTTAATAACAAATATTTCATAACTTTATATCAAGATTATCGTTTTTTCCAGCGGTGTCCAGTTTACTTCTATCAAAAATATAGACAGCTTGGACATGCGAACCTTCATTTACAATATGATAATCTTCGTTTGAAAATGAACCCTGTTTTACAAGCACACTCTATATTTGTATCAAGTAAATCATTTATTTGACGTCTACCAACGTCGGAGTGCGCAGGCGCGCAGCGTGTTACGGGTCAACTCTAACCTCTCCACCCTCTCAACAACCTGTTGCCCATCCGCGTCCGCGCCGCCATTATCGGTTTTCGGATTGTCGCATTCGCCGCCGTCTTTAGCATCGTATCGTAATACCTGCATCCTGGATCCTGCATAATAGCACACAAGAGTATCTAGTCAAACTGTTAAAAAATTGCCATTTCCACGTGATACCCGTGATACCACCGTCAACCTTCAGTCATCGAGTTTGCCGGTAGTGCTGGTCCACCGCTATTTGAGTCGCGTCCCAGTTCCCATCAGCTTCCTTATCACTGGATCTATCCAACCATGAATGAGTTATTAAAAAAATTGGGATGCGAAAACCTGACTCAGGTGTTCCTAGCTAAGTACTAAGTATATTAAATGTGATTTAAGAAATTTTGCAGAACTATTTCTCCAGAAAAATTTCTACATGCTCATAGAAGAGTTTGAATGCTCAAATTAATGCTACTAGATTCCTTATCCAGGAATATCATAATTTTAGAATAAAGTTGAGCTACTTGCGTCAAGTTTATGAAATGCTCCCAGTTAAGATTATGAAATGCTTCAGTCAAGATTATGAAATACTTCGGTCAAGATTAACATATGCTTGATTTAAGATTTACTATCAAGAATTTCCCAGTTTTGCAATGAAGATATTTTCCCAATCTAACCCTTATATGGTCAAAGATATCGTATTCTCACTTTAAGATTAGCATAACTTTGCGCGTATATGAAGTTATGGTATACTTGAATTAAAGCATCTGTGCTCCATCTAAGAAATTAATTTTTATGTGTGAAGGAACTGAAATTCAGTTAAAAGCAGAATGTCTTGTTGAAGCAGCTTTATAAGTAACTCCAAATACATGCTTCGTTCAGAGAGCGCTGAACCAATATAAAACCCTGCTTGTACCGCAAAGATAGATAAAATTTGAATTTAAGATTGCTTCAAGTTGGGATAATAGGTAATTTGGGGTTTACATCATTTGTCGAATACGAGATTCCGTTTTCGTCGGCTCTCAAGTAAATTACTGTGATTTCCGAAGCGAAAACTCGACGTTTAGATTTTGCATATAATTCAATCATAGGACCTTCCCGCTTCCCGCTCTGCCGCTGGGAAACAGAAATATCATCTGGTATGCCCGACGAATGCGAAATAAGCTGGATTTGAATAATCAATGTTTTCCTTTCAGCAAATCACGAATGAATATCACATGGCTGTTCAGCTGATGATAATTCACCATCGATGAAACAGGATCTGTTACAAATGGTATGACAATTGTTATAGTAGAAGATCCGAATATAAGACGACCTTAACCGAAATGGTTAATGGATGAAAAGCATTTTATATCAAATTTAATATGTTAAAAAACATATCGCGAGTGGGTTGGCTGAAAAATTTCAGTCCAGGATATGATTAATTCAATATTGAAAAATTATTTTTTTTACATTTCACTGGTTTTGTTAATAGACAGATCACATACCAGTCGAAAGTATGAAGCCCATAGAATATGCAAACGTTAGGTTGGCAACGTTTTTCCCGTCCCAACTATAGGGTAGGCAGGTATAAACAGGTAACAGGAAACTTATATCAACATAAAGATAATTTTATTGTCGATATAGGGTTGTCGGCAAAAAATCAGTCTGGAATTCCGGTTGTCGATTTTTAAAGATGAAAATATTGCTTTATTCGTTTTAGTTTTTTGATGACTTTGAACTTTTGCTTTTTTGGTTTTTATTTACGCAGCTGTTAGAACAAACACAATTTTTGAGCGCTAAGTATTATATGTGTATCACTTTTTGATTTAAAAAATATGAATATATTTTAATATCACATGCAATATATACACACATATGCAAGTTATTAATTAATGAAAAAAATATTTATAACATTCATATATTTTGATTTTATTAATGTTACATATGTCATATATCTTTTATTACTTAATAGCTTAATAACTTAATTTAATATTAATGAATTATTAGTGCTCCAAAATATTGCACAGCTTTTACGAGTGTATCGCTATCCTTTTCAATTTCACAGACACATGACATGTGCACTGTCTTTCATTCAATGGCTGAGCTACACGCAGCTGCTGTGCTGCGTCCTCTGTTAATACACGGGATAGTTAGCTCGGACCTCTCTGGCGCACGTATTCACTGGCAGCAATATTTTGATCTTTAAAATTCGACAACCCGAATTCCAGACTGATTTTTTGCAGACAACCCTATATCGACGTGTTGGCAATAAAATTATCTTTATTTTGATATGAGTTTCATGCATTAACCACACCGGTGCAAATTACTATTATTTATACCTGCCTACCCTATAGTTGGGACGGGAAAAATGTAGCTAACTGTTAGCCAAGCTAACATTTGCATATTCTATGGGCTTCATACTTGCGATTGGTATGTGATTTGTCTATTAACCAAACCAGTGAAACGTTTAAAAAAAATTAATTTTTCAATATTTAATTAATCATATCCTGGACTGAAATTTTTCAGCCAAACTTCTCGCGATATGTTTTTTAACACATTAAATTTAATATAAAATGCTTTTCATCCATTAACCAGTTCGGTTAAGGTCGTCTTATATTCGGATCTTAGACTATTAAGGACATTCGTTCAAGACAGTTTTTTTAGACGATATTAATTTTTTTCAGTCGTGATAAGTTTAAATGACATAGGTATCTTCCCTCGAAAATTCAAAACCTCTTATCGATCATTTCAAAAAGTTATACAACTCGCAAAATAATAAAATCCGAACACTCAGAAAAAGCTTTTATGATCATATAAATTGTGTATAATGAGGCTATATGTTGATAGTTAAGACTCTAAAGGAACATTTTATTTTCTTTTTTTTAGAACCTTTAAATAAAGCTTTTTTTAAAAAAGTTTTTTTGTTTTAATTTTTATTTTAATCTATCAACTTATAGCTTTGTCCGTATATGTACCTTCTCTGTTAAATACATTGGGAAACTTCGCACTCCTGATCCAAATTTGCCAATAGTGTATAAAACTACCTCCATTCCACTACTAGCGCATTTCCTATAATAGGGTCCTACCTGTTGGGAGTATACAACAAATACATCTCGCTACAGCGCCCTTCGACCCTTGCAATGCCTGCGAACCTCGTGGCGACACGGTCAGCGACTATCAATGAATATCAAATTTCAGTTTAGAGCCGGAGGCGAACAAGGGCGAGCGGGCGACAAAGACCTCCTCCCCCACCCTCCCTCCCTCCCTCTTCACTCCTCTCGGCACTACGAGTCGAGCATTGTGCGCGGCCAATGGCCGTGAGGCCATACTGCGAACTTCACTTCCGAAAGTTATAGAGTTCTAGATATGCCCCGACGACGCGAAAATCGGGTCGTTGTTGTAAGAGCGGACTTATCTGAAATTGATTCTACCAGAATGTTCCAGCTGCTCGTTGAAATGCTTTTACTTCCTGAGCTATCGCCCCAGTAAACACTCATACGTTGGTTAAACGTTATTTAATCCCTGACACCTTTTCATTTTTACGTTACTTTTTTACGTACAATCAACTTAAAAATGTCGCGGTTTCTAACGTTACAAGCAACGTATAAATATACGTTTTATCCCGGTTTTAAAAAAGCGATCATTATACGTTTAAAAAAGTTCAGTTTGTAACCCTTTTGGAAAACGTTTAAAAATCGTGTATTTGCAACGTTAATAAGATATTATTTTTGCCCCAATTGAAACATTATTATGAGGTAGTATTTGAATTGCTATTAGTGGTGCTTATAATTGTAAAGGGTATCAGAAATAAAACGCAACGGTTGTTTTTTTAACGTATCTATTGAACTCTTCATTAATAAGTGGATACATCAAATTAGAAGGCTGCTTATAAAGGAATATACATATAATATGTAACTTTAGAAAAAGTATATACACAACTTTAAGGGCGCTTATAAAAAACGCAATGTAAAATTTTCGTTTCGTTAAAGTTGCTCGTTTTGTTACTTTTCTTTGTACTTGACGTTTTGAGAGAATCTTAAAATGTGGCGTAATTGACCATTACCTAAAAGTAGAGCATTTTCATTAAATCTAGAGCAACCCTAATTATTTATTTTTCATGACCGCCACCACAATATGTCCGGCGTTAATAAAAATTAGGAAATCACAGTTTTAATTTTGCGTTAATCCAAATCATTATAAATGCTTGAAAATAAACCGATACAGATTTATTCCTTCAACAGTATGAAACAAAATGTAAAAAAGCCAATTAATAATCAGGAAGCATGATAATTACAGTGCTACTATTAAGAAACGGTTATAGGTACTCCATATGAGTCGAGAAGAAAAACCAGAACAAACGCACGCCACCAAGCGACGAGTTGTAATAGCATCATTTGCATCTCTGAGGTCCACAGCAAAATTTTAGCAGTAGGGACATTCGCATTTTCATCTCAGCAAATTAGTTAGTCATGTGGATGTACTTACCAAACACAAGACCTGTACTAAACAGCTGAAGACTCAGGGAGCGGAGAACACTTGTTGACTCTACAACACGGGTGAAAATGGCTGCCGCCAGTACTGATGTCACGACATACACGCACAGCCTGACTCTTTCGGACCAATCAAATTGCTCCATTTAGAAACTACGTTATTATAACATTCTACCTGAACGAGCAATGCACGTTATTTTCATCTGCTATCATAACGGTTTGTATAGCTTATAGCGGATTAGCAGAATTATGTATTTTGTTTCTTGTTAGACGCTTGACCAGATTTTGCTCCTAATTTAAAAATGAAGAACTTTTGAAAAACCAGTTGCTCATATGGTTAATAAAATGGTTTAGCCAAACGTTACTTCAATATTGAAACTCTATGGATGCAGAATGATTATGAACCAGAACGTTATATTAACGTCTGAATACATCATTTTTGCCACACCTTCTTTGTGGAGTACACAACGTTACTATAACGTGAAATTGAGTCACCGTAGAATTATGTATTTAATTAAACGTTATTATGACGCTTTAATCAAACGGTATAATTTTACACCAAAATCGAACCGTTAACATTCTAACGTAAACGTTTTATCAACCGTTCACACGTTTAAACTACGTTTAAGTAACGTATATGAGTTTACTGGGCGTAGGTGGAAGTAGTGCAGTGTGTTTGTTCCCTCATACAGAGGGTACAAGGAAAGTATCTTTTCAAAGTAAACTCAGCTAACGACACTGAAAAAGAAGTCTCACGTTGGCTTACCAACTGTGGCCATGGTCGCAGGTGAACGCTGAAAAGACGGAGCTCGTTATGTTCACTAGGAGAAGGAAGATGGGACCTTCTTCAGAACGACACTTGAATTGTCTCAGTCAGTAAAGTATCTAGGAGTCATACTGGATTACAAGCTGACTTGGAGGCAGCACGTGGATTATAAGGTAAGCAAGGCTTGAAACTCATTATGGGCCTGCAGAAGAGTTGTCGGTAGTAGTTGGGGCCTGAGCCCAAAAGTGATGCACTGGCTCTATACTACAATAGTCAGACCGTCATTAATATATGGCTCCGTAGTGTGGTGGACCAGTATGAAGACGGAGGCAATAAGAGCCAGACTTAGTAAGGTTCAACGTTTGGCATGTCTTAGTATAACCAGTGCAGTGCGCGCAACACCTTTGAGCCCCATTGAAACACTATTGAATCTTCCTCCTTTGGATCTGGTAATTCAAGGGGAAGCTAGAAAAACTGGGTTCCGTCGCTGGAGTCAGGGTAGCTGGTCTTTTATGAATCCAGGCAAAGGACATTCGACGATTCTAGCAGAGTTGCATGAGGATAGTCCTATTTTGTTGGCGAGGAGCGATATAGTTTCTCCTACGCATCGCTTCAATCGCAAATTTACGGTGGTGTTTCCGTCAAGGGAAGAGTGGGAGTCTAGGGAAAGACAGCTCATCGAAGGAGGAGGACAGATCTGGTACACAGACGGTTCACCCGCTAGAGAGGGCTCGGGCTCGGGAGTCTACGGACCCCACACAAGACTTTCACTCCCTCTTGGGGGGCACACCACAGTATTCCAGGCTGAGGTCTATGCGATACTAGCTTGTGTAAATCGTATTCGGGAAATTGACGGGTCTGGGAGGCGGATTACTATCTGCTCTGACAGTTAGCCATCAAAGCACTGAGTGCTTGGAAAATAACGTCGGGACTGATCCTGGAGTGCAGGAGGGCTCTTGACGATATCTCAGCTAAACACAAGGTATCACTGATGTGGGTACCTGGGCACGCTGGGGTAAAGGGTAACGAAATGGCGGATGATCTGGCTAGGATGGGATCCGGCAACAGTTTTGTGGGCCCGGAACCAGCCTTAGGACTGTCTGCAAACTTGATTAGGAAAACAACTGGAGAGTGGATCCAGAATCAACACTCTCTGAGAAATTTTTCAAGGATTACAGTATTTTTAGCATATGTTTGATCTATTTTTCGTTTAGTTGTTTAAAGTCGATCAGGAGAGCAGTCAGTTCAGTGGTTGTGAACTCGTGCAATATTACAGTGATTATATCAAGGTGTTAGAGAAACGTTTTTATTCACTACCGCCATCATCTCAAATGCTTTTTTAGAGTAGATATTTAAAAATACAATGTTCCTTGATATGAGGTGCAGAGAAAACTTCAAGAGAAATTGGTATCGAACGAAAATATATGTGCAAATACGGTTTTTTATATAATTTTTGTTTAATACACCCTATATAGTATACAGAAGTATTGATTCAAACCTCCTGCTGAGTATGGTAGCCTTCATTGCCTGGTATCATACAGAACACAAGACTGCTCAAAAATAAGGTTTGAAAATCAGCCTGCTAAGAAGTACTATTTAGATACAAGAGGCTCTATTTAGGTACAAGGGAGACCCTATTTAGGTACGAGGGAGGCTCTATCTAGGTACAAGGCAGGTCCTATTTAGGTACAAGGGAGGTACGATTCAGGTACAAACAAGCCTATATCGGACGTCCCTCGGACCAATAATTTGGTAACATTGGACCTCCCACAGACGGCCGAGGAACGTCGAATGACTTATTCAGGACGTCCTATAGACAGACGTGTGAAAGTTCAAGCCGGACTTCCTTAGAATGTCTGTCTAAACTCTGGCCAACGGTCGACAGTAATATAACAGTTTTCAAGCCATTAGCCGAGCGCAAATATCACGTCAGGAGCGCGATGCGTTAAACAAACACGAGTCAGCTTTGACAATTCGGTTTGCTATCTACGCACAGATCAAAGCGTGCCCTGCAACCCGGTATGTGCAGCGTATAAACGAATATCCAGGCTAAGCTCCACTAATTGACTCCTATTGCCAGAAGGAAATTTGATGCAAGCCTGCAATTCGACCCGTGACGTTTCGTCCTGTGTGACAGGCCGATTGGTTACCAGACTGTCGGGGGGGGGGGGGGGGGGGGCGAATCCTCAAGGGGTACGAGGTGAGTTCATAGCGTAGCTCGAGGTGTGGAACTATGTATACGCGTCTAGGTATACCTGATATATTAGCAACATTTGTAAGGTAGCTATCAGACAAGGTAAAGTTGTTGTTGGATAGGCATACACACATTATATTGTAAGCAAGCCTAAGTCGTTTGCCGACTTTGTTAGGAAACAAAATTAGCTATAGTTGGGAAGCGGCAAAAATATATTAAAGCGAAGTGTACTCTTTAAACTGAATTCCAAGCTTTCGGAGAACTATGCCTCCATCATCAGGGCTGAAATATTGAATTAACTTAAGCAACAGGTAAGCAAAAATTGAGTTTATACTTACAAAGTTTACGAGGGTTGCTTACAAAGTTTGTTGAGATTGTTGCTTAGGTTAAAAAATACGAAATAGAACAATATTGGTTAGACTATCACAAAAATTCCTTAAAATATTATGATGTTTAATAATATCCTCGTCAACATTTAGGTTAAAAAATCTACAGATTGACAATATAAAATTAGATTTCTGTTTCGCTAGAGGACTGGTACCACAATAAACAGTTTTCGAATGCAAGACAGGAAACAGGGAGACAGGAAAGGAAGGTATTTCATAACCTTGTTTCCTGTCTTGCGTTCGAAAACTCTTAATTGAGGTACCAGTCCTCGAACGAAACAGAAATCTAATTTTATATTGTCAATCTATAGATTTTTTCAACCTAAATGTTGTGTGTTATGAATTAATTGACGAGGATATTATTTAATATCATAATATTTTTAAAGAATTTTTGTGTGAGTCTAACCAATATGTTCCATTACGTATTTTCTAACCTAAGCAACAATCTCGACAAACTTTCCCTGATGATGGAGGCATAGTTCTCCGAAAGCATGGAATTCAGTTTAAAGAGTACATTTCGCTTTAATATATTTTTGCCGCTTCCCAGCTATAGCTAATTTTGTTTCATATTATACTGCATAAAGAAAGGAGAAGGGTGCGTGTTTTCAATTGACAAGTTGACAAACTAGAAAAAGGGAGAAATGTCAGATGAAATAATAAAAATAACTAGGGTAGGTACCACACTTTCTGGCATTTGGAAGCAATCCTAAACCATTGGGTTTGATTGACTGATATGTACGTTATGAAAGAAGCCCATCATCAATAAAGGGAAGTTACTGTCAGTGGTCTGTTTCCTCCAATGGTACTTCGAGCAACCCCCCTGAAAAAGATATTTGGATATCTCTCCTATACTAGAGCCCTAGGGCAAGCAGCAAGGTATAACCCCCAAAACCCCCATAGTTATGTATATACATGGAAAAGTTGGATCTGGCGTAGGTAAGTCCCTGAATCTGAGGGGGCTTGATCCTGGATCTGGGAGGGGGGCTTTAGCCCCCGCTCAAGTACAATAAACATAACAGAACGAACTATTCTTGGATTTTTGGGGGGGCTAATATCATTCCTGGGGGGGCTTAGCCCCCCAAGCCCCCACCCAACTAACCTATGCGTTCTCACTACATTTACTGCCAGCCGCAGTAAGAAAACAGTTTCAGTGGGGTGAGTATAGAATGTTGCCAGGATATCAGTATGCTTGTAGCTAGTTTCCTCATGAAAATCGTCATGTATCGCCAGAGCCAGAAAGTATTTCTCACCATGTAACCTCCTCACGCTATATAAAGCCCAGATAAGACCTGGCCTGGAGTATTGCTCTCATGTCTGGGGAGCTGCTGCCCCTACTACCCTGTATACACTATAGATGCCGTCCAGAGAAGCGCAATTCGACTAATTGGCGACCCGGCCTTAACGCGCCACCTCCAGCCACTTTCTCACCGGCATGTTGTTGGTGACCTTTCACACTTCTATCTATATTCCAACGGAAACTGCTCCTCTGAGCTATCCTCTATCGTTCCGCCGCTCACTGCTCCTATCAGATGTACCCGTGCGATTGCTGCATCTCATCCTAAGACGGTCGTTCTTCATACATCAAGAACTGAGCGGTACAACCGCACATTTATTCCCAGGGTGTCCAAGGCTTGCAATGGACTGCCAGAAAATGCATTTATTGGACCTGCGGGTATTGGCCCATTCAAATCCCGCGTTAACAAACTAACTAACTAACATAACCCTTTCACAGCAACGGCGGTACTCTGGTATTTAGGTTCTGCCTGCGCAGTCTGCTGAGTTATATAAAAAAAATCTTTAGCACACATAAATGAAAATCGCTGGAAATGGCCACTCGTGGTGGCGAAACTTCAAGCCTCAGCGCTAAACGACGCCGGCCTAAAAACCCAACAACCACACATTCAATCAGCATTCTTGTTAAGGTACGTTTACATCTGACACTTCTGTCGAGACATAGGTGTCAGATGTCTGATGTAAAATAGCATTGATCGTTTACATTAACAATATAAATTTCTTGACATTTATAGCTGATAGACGTGTTGACACTTGTGTCCTGCCATAAATTTCAAATGTCTGACGTAAATAGCATTGACTGTTTACATTTGTTATAGAAATTGCTTGACATTTATAG